>CM048750.1:107043296-108243296 GCA_026315105.1 Locusta migratoria
GGAACTATCGATGCGTATATTGTTCTTTCCGTGGAAAGCTAATACAACAGGTTGTGACAACTACAGAAGGAGTTCAACTCGGAGAAACTCTGATAACCTCGCCATCATGCTGAAAAATGAATTTCGTGCAGCCACTGCACTTCTTGTTTCAATTTACACTGTGGGTAATAGGCTTCGTGATACACAACTTCAATCCCGACGTCCATGGCTAGGTTCGGTTTTGACACCTTGATACCCTGCAACGCGGTGTAGACAGACCAAAAAGCATGCTTAATGCGGACGTCATAACTGGCAAGGCCAGTCACTTATGAGACTCGCATCCACCATCAGCCAGACAATTGTCAGGAACGTTTTTGGAGGGAAGCTCCTTCTTGAGCGAAGCCGCCTAGGCTGTTGTTGGTGCCCATGTAAGGCGTGGCGATTGTGTGTCAATTGTTTCTACCTTTCCACTTGGAAGGCTAATTGCCGCCGTATGCTAGGGGGAGCTATCCCTATGAGAGGGTAGATCCTCTCGGTCGACGTGTGTCTCAAGCACCGTGACAAGATGCGGGCTGGCTCATTTACGGCCACATTGACATGTTTCACGTGGGCCGAATTCTTCCACAGAGGCGCGGCGTATTCAGCTACTGATAGACTAAGTGCCATGACTGTTGTTCGAAGTACTTGTGGGTCAGCATCCCAGTTCGTCCGTTTATGAATGATGCTATTCCTAGCGTTGTTTGAATGACACAGTTCTATCCAACTTCACCCCTAGGTATTTAAAAGCGTAGCAGTGCTCCAGCTCTTGGCCTTTCCAGCTTACAGGGATTTCTATCTTAGCTTCCTTATTCCTCAGATGGAAACTGTAGACTTGCGTCTTAGATGGGTTTGGTTTCAAATGGTTCTGATGATAGTAATTACCAATTAACTTCTCCACTTCCTCGCAGGTGCTTTCTTGGGCGGCCACAGCCGTGTCCTTAACGTACATAAACTGCCTGACCTCTATGTGACTGACAAAAAAATTGAATATTTTTGTATCATGTACTTTAATTTTGTATTCGTAAAAATCAATATTTGTAGGACTGATGATAGCGTACTCCTGTTTACATTGTCGACTGACGATACTATCTTAGCTTCCTTATTCCTCAGATGGAAACTGTAGACTTGCGTCTTAGATGGGTTTGGTTTCAAATGGTTCTGATGATAGTAATTACCAATTAACTTCTCCACTTCCTCGCAGGTGCTTTCTTGGGCGGCCACAGCCGTGACCTTAACGTACATAAACTGCCTGACCTCTATGTGACTGACAAAAAAATTGAATATTTTTGTATCATGTACTTTAATTTTGTATTCGTAAAAATCAATATTTGTAGGACTGATGATAGCGTACTCCTGTTTACATTGTCGACTGACGATACACGAGAGAGCCCTGTAACCGCGTGGCCAATACGCGCTGCCAGCACGCGCCTGTTGGTGCGAGAAAGAGCGCGCGAATGCACTACGCGACGAGATATGTAAACAGCGGACGTGTACAACGATGTGGCACGGCGGCTACGTACTGCTGAGACAGCCATTGAATGGACAAGAATGTGTAATTCATTCTTCATAAACAATAAATTAAGTACAACCAGATTTTTCTGATTTACAGTGCCATTATGAAAGTCGTGGTAGTAAAGAAAATCTAATACCAAAGAAAATGTGGCAGCATCGGAAATCCTCTGTGTTCTTGCACACTCTTAACTTGCTAAGCATGACAAATTTCCATCTTTGGCGCCACAAGTAAATATCCTACGACAATAAATCAGGGCTGCGTGCTGTCCACCGACGTGGACATGAACACCCGGGCCATCATTCTGGAAATCGTCTATCCAAAAACCTGCTTACTCTGTGGCCAATGTGGCATGGAGCACCATCGTGGAGGAACCACATGCTATAATGTATGCTTAACGGAACGTTTTCAAATAACTGTGGTAGCAATGTTTCCTCTAGAAACGTTCGGTAATAGTTACTTGTCAAAGCTACAGGTAAAACATTAGGCCCAATAATGTAATCATCGAGCATACCCGCCCACATATTTGTAGACTGACTGTAAAATCCGTGCTAAGTGCCAAAATGAACTTTCTCAGTAAAACGCAAAAAAACCTCATAAAATGAACAGTTTGTTTTTATGTGCAATTTTTTTCTGTTTGAATTGTGTCTACTGTTAATCTTTGAGGGATTATTGCAGTTGAATTGATAATTCAATTTTTATCTTTAAGAAAAAAAATTTCCTGATGAAAAATAAGAAAAGGCTATGTGCCATACTGTCTACTGTAAAAACCGGGCTATGTGCCATACCCTCTACTGGAAGAACCGGGCTACGTCTAAAATTCGAGTAAATGGAGAGTTGTATTGGACTTTGTGTTCTGGATGAAGGTCAACAAAGGCGTCATACATTCTATGATAATTCAAATCTTGGCTTAAACACATAAGCGGATTTTGTCCCTTGTGCAATGACTTTCCTCTTGGGGGAAAATTGCTGTGTGTTCAACTATACGCTGTCCATCATCACCTGTGTACTTCCTCTCTTTCGTTTTATTTCCCCTACTTTCAACGTACGTACAGTTACCACACTTTTTCGATTTAACCAATGTTTCAACCCTACGCTTTGTGATACCAAGGATTTCCATAAATGTTTGCTTGCACACTTGTTTATGATAACCTTTGCCATCAGGAATCGTATAAAATACACTTGTCTGCCTTCTACTTTCTATCGAATCTGTGTACGACGCATGTCGCCTATTTTTAATACTTATGTTTCCCATTGGATACGAATTTTGCTTGACGTTATCTCCTAGTTCATAAAACTGATTGAAGATGTTTAGTTTTTGTTTAAAGGCAATGCCTCTGCATAGATATGGGCATTGGCATGAAACCTACATAAAGGAAGGCTATTAGAAATGTAAACACTGCGTATAATCACCTGTTTTTCACTACTTTGCACTCAGAACAAAAACGCATATACAAATAACTGCGACATTAAAAACCGAAGGAATACAACTTTGAGCTATTTATTAACGACAACCTAGGTCTATGATAATATCTTTAAACCTACCGCAACAGATGGACGTTGTTTCTCAGGCACTGTCACGTTTTGGCTGTTCTTGTAGGACTTCCCTTCTGCTCTAAGCTTTTTCTTGCGTTGAGAAACACTCCCTTAACAACTTTTACAACGCTTATTTACCTATTCCATAGCAGAAAAAGTACAAAATGAATAGTTACTGCTTGCTACACGATGGCACCTCAACTCTAACGGTAATAACAAACCTCACGCGCACCTCTGGCCACTAGCACATAACCCAGATTTTACTTCACAGCAGGTGGCACGTAGATCATCGGGCATTCTTACATTAGAACTACTTCCACATCTAATAACAGATAGCCCGCTTTTTACTGAGTAGCCCACATTTTCACAATAAAATAATTTTTTTTTTATTTATTTTTTTTTTTTTTTTTGGCACTTACCACTGATTTTATATTCAGTCTACTGAAAATCGTCCCTGAAAATGTGTTGCAACTACGTGGCGAGGACTTCGTACACTCCATGTGTGCATGGTATAGAAATCAGTTATTCGTCGCGAGTGAAACGCACTTCATCTGTGACGAGTATTGTGTTGACAAAATGATGCTGTTCACTGTGTAACAAAATCAACTCTGAGAATTCGCGTCGTGGATGGAAACCTTGTTCTTTCAGTGTTAGTAAGCGTTGCATCTGGTAAGGCCGCAGATGTTCCTCTTCCAAAGTGCGATACACCCACATGGCGGGTAATACCTCTAGTACTCTGAGTAGGATCCTCCTGGATGCGGTCCAGAATTCTTTCCTCGGCGTTCCTCAGCGCGTTGTCGGCCTCTGCCTTCTGCGAGCGGCAGTGAAGAGCCAGTATTTCTCAAGCTAAGGAAATTAAATATGTTTTATTCTGTCATAATGTAACAAAAAAGGAATGCATATCAGAAGATACGTTTCGTATACAGACAAAAATTAAAAATGGTACAGAAAACTACTGTACTTTATTAAGCAGTAAATGCATAATAATCACGTAAAAGTAAAGAATTACAATGAAACAAACCTTTGGAGAACAACAGCAAATGTCTCTCGCGCAGGAAGTCGCCGCTGTGGGAAGCGTTCTCGATAAAATAGTACAGCCGTCCTCGTAACACCTTTTGCTTCGCCTTAAATTAAATGATTATCGCATAGTTATGCAATAGAAAATCTCCCTTCCAGTCTAACAGTTAAAAGAGTTGCAATAACGTCTGCACAGGTTACTCGACGACTGTCGTCGCTGGACGTGTTACAATTAGCAGCCACTCAGACCGAAGTTGCCTACACGGATTCTAGAATAGACGGTTGTGATCACGTGCAGGTGGTGGGGGGCGGCGTGCTCTGTGACGTCACTCGGTGACCACAGCCGACACGAACGGCCGAAAAACTTATCAAACGACTACAGGAAGACTATTTGGTGAAAAAATTTTATTTTCTTTTTACATCTTACAGCTTGACATCGCCGCTCGATGAAGGACTGAAATTCGTTTCATTTTCGGCATACTTTTTCTTGTCTATATTTATAAATGTGAATGTCTGTTTGGTGTACGCTTATCACGTCCGAACGACAAGACGCAAAGACTTAAATATTGTACAGTTACTGATTTATACCTGAAGAAGGTTTTAGGCACGGTTTTATACACGGCCACTACGGTCGGGGGTTCGAATCCCCCCTCGGGCATGGATATTTGTGCCGTCCTAATTCGTAAGTAGTTCATAAGTAGTTTGTAAGTTTAGGGACTGATGATCCCGTAGTTAAGTCCCATAAGCTTAACAAACATTTGTACATTTTTTTAAAGGTTTTATAGCGATCTGATAGATATTTAGTAATTTGAAGAATACAACGCGAAATGAGGAACAATAATTACTCTTTGAGAATTATATTAATATATTTACTCTTTGAAAATGGTTTTATTGGCTGCATTGTTGCTCGAGGGTTGATAATGATAAAAAGGTGGAGTGTATTGGGATGGAAAGTTATCGATGTATATAAAATTCTACGTGTGTGTGTGTGTGTGTGTGTGTGTGTGTGTGTGTGTGTGTGTGTTAATATTTCGCTCTGCAGCGAAAACTACAGAACGCAAACGAATGGTCTGTGTGTAATTGTTGTCCGAAATCTCCCGTTGTACTCCATAGCAATTACATGCCGATAGCGATAAGGGGGTGGAAGATATGATTATTGAAATTCGTCAAATTATTTTAAAAAATCGCGACTGAAGGGCAGCGATGACGTTTGCGACTCTATAGCAAGGAGGTTACATACAGCGATACGTCATGTCACAGACCATATCTTTGGTCTATGCGTGCTACAATGTATTCAGTTCTTTCTCTGTAAGGATAAGCATATGAATAAGGAAATATAAGAATAAATAAAAAAGCAGTAAAACAGAAATTTCTTTTAATACGTCTCTTTTAAAAAATCGATTTGCCATTTCGCGCATTAAATATCATAATCAACCAAGACGCGAGCGGAGCCGCGGGCTTAAGGTAGTACTGTATAAAGTATATGGTTGCAATAAATTTTGATGTTGTAGAGGTAAAAATGCGTTGTGTAGACTTTGCGTATTAATCATTCCAGATCGTATGTTGCTGTGTATGAATTTTATGAACATGTCGAAGTAAATAATTATTTCATGTATTAGTTTATTGTTCTCACTTCTTAAATGGTCAACTTCTTTAGTTATTTCAGCTACAATTATTCCATAATTGTCAACGGCAGTGCCCGCTGAGGGGGTTCGGAATTAGCACACCTACTGATTTCCTCAACGGAATTGTTTATACAATTTACGCTGTTATACTTGTAATTTAATGTTAACAATAACATTTCTTCTTCTTTTCGGTTGTTCCGTCTTTCTATTCTGACTTCACGGCATTCACAAGAACCTGTTTTGACTACGTCGATGCACTTAGGCAGCTTCTAGGTAGGGACCGCATCTACCATTAATATACGTTTCAATGGAAGGTTAAAAAGTCTCGAACATAATCAGACACTTTAAAATGTTATGAACATACACGACCGGTGTCGGGATTGAGAGCATCTAATCGCTTACACGCGTTTATCCACTTTAACCTTACCTCTTTATCTCTCGGAAATCTGTGACATATAGCATTCTTCTGTCTACCGTGGTTCGTACAGCACGTAACATCACAACACAACATCGTCACTAATAAGCCAGCACTTAACTACTTAACACAAAAACAAACTATAAAGAGACAGTTGGAAACCATTTCCGTGAAGATACACTCATAATAGCAACGCTATGGTCGCGCGGGAAAATTTTGAAAATTCTACCTTAGTTTCAGACTTCTGTTCGAAGTCTGTATTTATTACTGTAGTTGTGCCATTTACTGTGCAGAATTGGAAAATAGCCTTTTCAGTGCTAAACCTCGTGTTAATGTATTTTTTACTAGTACATATGGAGTCAAAGTTAATGGAGTTAGTAATGAACGTCTTTGGTATTAATACCGAAGCGTGAGTACTCGTAAACATAAAGAACTTTCCGAGCTTCGTTGCCTGTCGATCAGTTCAGGACTTGCACTGTCAAATTTTGTATACAGAATCGAACCTCCATCACTAGAAATTTATTGTTAGTTTGTTTTAAAATGTATTTCATGTTATTCTCCTATTTGTAATACCTTTTCTTGCCTTATTTAGAAGTAGAGCATCAGGGAGTGTGATTAATATTTGATTGACTCTATTATCTGTCTGCAGTCGTTTTATTTGTGATACAAAATGCAAAACTGTGAAAATGAGAAATAAATAAAATAAACTTCTAATGCACGTTATCACACACGAGCAGAGACGTTCATGATAGTGCAGTTGCTATTAAAATTCATGCCTTGACACATAATCATTGTCCTCTCCTGCCTTTCAAGATATGCCTTTATACTATTCGTACGGATATAAAGTAATAACTGGCAGTCCTGTCTTCAACAATATAAATTTGGTGATATTTACACGAACGATATCTCGAACAACATGTGAATTTGGCAATACGTAGTTCGTGTATTATGCATGATGTAAGGTGTAAGTGTATTTTTTGTAGATTGACAAGGGGGCATGGGACGTTAAATGAGATGTATGGTGGGTATTTAGAACAAGGAATAACGAGCAGGTGCAGCTGACCCCCAATAATTATCTAAATAATTAATGTTGTTTAGTTAAAATAGTTGTTACTGAATTATGCTGATAGAATAATCTTCAGTGATCAATAATTTGATTGGCCCCGTAGAGAAATCTTCTATCATCTCCAGTCCCACAGAAAAATCAACAACAATTCCAGTTAATAAAGACTTTCGCCTCTAAAATTATGAATTAAACGCGGGAAACAACAGTAAATGAGTTTCTTTAAGAAAAACATTCTCAGCTATAAGTTTATTATAACGACCATTATTCGTATTATTTCACAGTGATGACTCAAATTTCTCAACTAAAATTGGACAACAATATTCATATATATTCGATACAAATAATAATAATAATAAACCTGTAAATCAATCTGAAAACCGTCAAAATGATTTTAATACTGATTGGCAAGTCAAAACATTCCCCATTGAAAGACGACAATCTTCGTAACAGAATGGAAATTTAAATACAAGTTCTTTGTCGTAACGAAATATTCTGAGCAGGGTAAATTTATAAACAACTCTTTCCTTCTAGAACCTGATACAACTGCCGCTTGATTCTGGTGCGCGAAAGCCATGCATTACCCTATCGACGGACTGCAGTGTGTTCTCGATGCTCCACTGTGGCGTGGGCAACTGGCGGTAGATAAGCTGAAAAGTACGCGACCACGAAATAAAATCTCGCTCCGTTATTCTGAAACTGTACTGCCTATCAGCCACTGTGCTCTTGGTAGTAGACAGTACCTACGACTTCAAGCAGTTCTGCCAAATCTGGGCCACTTTAGTAAGCTTAGACAAGTACGCACAAGTACTGAAGGCCCAAGACTCCAGAAAGTTGAGTATGTCGTAATTATTGCCTCGAAACAACTAATAGTGGCTGACCTTGTTCTCACCGAACAATAACTATCAATATCAGTTAAAATCTCAAGGCGCACTCTGAAATTTGTAAAAGTCCAAGAATCGGCTAAACAAGCAATTCTACACGTCCGTACTCACGAAGAGCACAACACGTAGTCGATCAACACCGTCTGCCACCCAAGACCGCCCGAAAAAATGCCGTATCTCAAGAAAACCAATCAAATTCAAGCTTCCTAGCATCAGCCAGTGAAATTTCACTTAGGCCTGGCCGATTTCGAAAATCTGAAACTCTACTCAGCAGCCAATCAGAGACGGCTACCCTTACCATTAAATCTTCTTGGCACGATTCTCACGCTTTCCGTAACCTTCCATCGGACTTTTTCCCAGCATGGACTCCGAAGGATTTTATCCATTGGCAAAAGCCATCATGACCTCGCCCCGCGGCATACCTTCAAGATCTGTCGTTTTTTTTTTTTTTTTTTTTTTTTTTTTTTTTTTTTTTTTTAAGGAAACACGATTTGGATGCCTTCCATCGAGAGAGCAGACGGGACTTTCTCTTGTTTAAATATTTGTAAAGCTTATGGGTCTTAACTGCAGAGTCATCAGTCCCTAAACTTACAGACTACTTACAGAGTGACCAGAAAAGGGCTCCCTGATTTCAAAATTAAATATCTCGAAAATAAAGATCGATAGAGAAATGCAGTAAACGGTATGTTTATTGTGAAAGCTGTAAGATGTTATAACAGCAATTTGAAATAATAGTTACAAAAGCTGCTAACAGATGGCGCTGTACGCTGTACAGTTCTTATCAGCATACATAAGTGAAACAATCGTATGAAAACACTCTTTGCAAACAATCACATCACAATGTTTTCAAAATGTTCACCATTGGCACTACAGAGGTGGTGCAAACGAAGAATGAAATTCGCCATCACATTTCGTAGTGTCTCAACCGAAATGGATTCACATGCCACAGAGATCGCCGATTCAAGCTCGTCCAGCGTGGCGGGATGCTTCGGGTAGATCATGTCTTTCACTGTGCCCCACAAAAAGAAAGTCACAGGGAGTCAAATCCAGTGAATATGGAGGTCAGGTCGTGCCTGCACCAGTAAATTTGGGATATTCCAAAGCAATGACTTGATTCCCGAAGTATTCCTCAAGAATGCGAAACACTTGTTCGGTCCGATGTCGTCGGGCTCCATCTGGCATAAACCATTCAGTACCTGTTCGATCCTCTAACGCTTGGTGTGTGGCTTCAAATTGTTCCCAAAATTGCAACGTAACGTGCACCAGTGACCGTTTCTCGAATGAAAAAAGAGCCAATAATGCCTCCGCTGCATACTGCAGCCCACACAGTAACTTTAGGAGAATACAGGGATTTCGCTTCACACCAATATGGCTTTTCGGAACCCCAAAATCGCCAGTTCTGCTTATTCGCGTATCCATTCAGGTGGAAGTGTGCTTCATCTGTAAACCAGATGCAGCCAACATCAAATCCTTCACTATCGTTCATTGCGAGCATCTGATTAGCAAAAAGGCAACCCTTTGTTGCACAGCTCGTACGGGTATGGCCTGGTGCGATGGAATTTTGAATGGAAACATGTGTAGGCTCTTTCTCAGTATTTTCTGCGTGCTGGAACGCTTCAAACCAGTCTCAGATGCAATTCTACGGACGGATGACATTGGATTTCGCTGAATAATCACAGAAACTGCGGTTTGCTCGCTTGCCTGTTAGTTGAAAATTTTGCGAAGAGCGTACGAATGGTTTTCGCATCGGGTCCTTTTGGAACATTAAATCGTGCTTTAAAACTTCGCCTTGTTGCCGTAGGACTGTCTTCTAACCTGTGGTACTCTAGCACCAGAAAAACGCGTTGTTCAATGGAGTACATGGTTTTAATCTCTTCCTTCGGTACGCTAACCTCCTTTCACGTTTCAATAGTGGAACTGATCGATCTGGGCTTCGGATCACTATTTATACAAGGCATTACGTATGGCGATTAGAGCGCCATCTGTTAGCAGCTTTTGTAACTATTATTTCAAACTGCTGTATAAACTTCTTACAGTTTTCACAATAAACATACCATTTACTGCATTCCTCTATCGATCTTTGTTTTCGAGATATTTAATTTTGAAATCAGGGAGTCCTTTTCTGGACACCCTGTAAGAACTAACTTACACTGAAGACAACACAAACATCCATTCCCAAGGGAGGATTCGAAACTCCGACGCGCGAGGCCGTACGATCCGCAACGTGGCACTCCAGACCGCTCGGCTACTCCCGCGTGTCAGAGGGGCCGTCCATTCGTGGTTTAGCTTTTCTCGAAATCTGCAAGATCGGCTCTTCTAGGAGCTCAAACAATATTCGCATTCCTCCTCCCGCAATTTTTGAAGCTCGGCGGACATTTTACGAGCCCTCGGCTCAAGGCCTCTGCTGTATCTTGGTGCGTACGCAACCCTCGGACACCTGGAGCAGCGAGCCATCAAGTAAAGAAACGCCGTAGTCGGCCCGACTCAGGAATTCCACCCGCCGTGTCTTCCTCCTTCACCAAAACAGTGAAACAAATCCCTATTCTCACATATAACTGCCCTGCTCCAATATTCCATTGACAGCAACAGCAAATTATGCGTAATGAACTATATAAATGATTATTCTTACGTTAAATTACTCAATAGAGATGGACTGCTGCCTCTCAAAGTGATAAATATTTGTGTATTGGTTGTATTTATAAGTTTGACCCTACTAGCTGTGAGATCGCAGACGTATAGACAAATTTTCAAAGGTTTTTACTTTATTTTTTTTATTTTTGTTGCTTTTACACTGTGTATCACGAATAAAACAGCTGTAAACAGATATCACACTTGAGAGATTATTAATGATACTTTCCATGTCTCTGATTCAAAATAAGGCAAGAAAAGTTATTACAAATATATAAATTTTATGGAATAAACCGAAAAATCTAACACAAAATGCCATATTGATGTTCGAACCTAGATCCACGATTTGACAGCATAAGCCCTAGACCGGTCGACTAGCGACAACGCTAAGAAAATTGGTCGAGTTTACGAGTACCGGAACCACAGCACGAAAACACAGGAAAGTTAAACATAAATTTAACCATGTTATTTGGATTTTTTTGACCACACAACATCAACATAACCTTCAAAACACACAATAAATTACAACACTCACTGAGACACAATGTAAACGTACTAACAGATAAACACACGCACTCAGGCATCTACAAAATAGTATGCAACACCTGTAATGCCCTGTATGTAGGCCAAACAGGAAGAAAATTGAAAACAAGATACAATGAACACATAAATGCCTACCACACCAATAACTATAATAAATCAGCAGTAGCTACCCATATAAAGAACACAGGACATCCATTCCAGAGTATCAAGAGTGATCTTCATATACTGCATAAAATGGACGAGGGGCATATAATGGACCTCTATGAAGAACTAGAAATCTTCATCCATGAGAAAATTCATGGTGACCTTCTGCTAAATGATAAACTGGAAAGCAACAATACTAATTTCTTCAAACATTTCTCCAGTGTTGGATGTATCTTTTATTAAAATATAAAATGTAACGCTGATTGATTAATTCTTTAAAATGTAGCAACTTCTGTTTCAACACATGCAGCTACATATGCACTTTTTACGGCATATTCACTGTAAATACTAATGTAAGTAGCTTATCTTAGCTTTTAAGGATCTTTGTACAGTAACCATCAAATACAAAATGTCTACATGTGCTGTATATGTAACTTTGTTCTTGTGTTGTGTGTGCCAGACAACAAGATTATCAAGACTGTAAGTAAATACATCACTACAGTAATCCAAAAACTATAACGATGAAACATAATACTAAAAATAACTATATCTTCCTGAAAAGGTTAAAATTTCCAAACATAACCGCACTGGCATCCACAACACAAAACATAAGTGAATAATGAACCAGTAACTGTAAAAATACACCCGATGGTGGCAGCGTGCTGCCGAAACGCGTCGTGCCAGTAAAAATATTAGTATAAAGTGATTCCTGCAGCATTAATTATTCCAAAAACAGGAACGTTAATAGCTCGAAAGTCATTAACTGTTCATCCCGTATGTATCAGCAAAAAATGCTCATCTTTAGACGATCGTTCGATGTATGCATTGAAAACTCAATCTTCCATCATAAACATTGTTCCTTTTTTTCTTTCTTTCAAAAACTGCAAACAAAAATCGAAACACAAGTCTTGAGCTGGAAACCTAACGTTGCCCGGTTATGTATTTATTCCTGCCATGAGTTAGTACTTCTCCTAACCCTACTCTCTCTGTCCATCTCGTTTTTTCCTAGAAATATGTTATATTTATCGGAGAATATATAAGCCGGCCGCGGTGGCCGAGGGGACTGAGGCGCTGCAATCACGGTCTGCACGGCCACTACGGTCGGGGGTTCGAATCCCGCCTCGGGCATGGATATTTGGGACGTCCTTAATATTAGTTAGTTCACAAGAAGTTTGTACGTTTAGGGACTGATGACCCCGTATTAAGTCCCATAAGCTATACAAACATTTGAAATATTGTATAATATATAAGAAAGAAAGCTGTCTTTTATAATGTAAGAAATTATAAGTGCAATATGAAAACAAAGAAATATAGCAATCAAAATACTATTGACATATTAAAATCATACGATCTGATATTTATTGTGTTATATGTTTATAATTGTATAATTTTTCAGGTATATATTCATTAAGAATAATTGCTGTCTGCTTTTGCGAATACAAGTAGTAGTACGTAACTTCTAGATTAAAACTTGGTGCTTGGTGGGGCGGTTTTCCACCAACGTTACTGTATATGAGCTCATATCTCATGAACTCGTGTCATACTATGATACAATTTCGAATGTACATTCAACAGTATATGTGTATACTGTATGTAAAATATCCTGCCGCTACAATTTGTACCGTAGAAATTATAAATTGTAACGTCGTACCGAATGGCGTAGTTTTACTGCATGCTCAGTGGAAAAGCAGTAAGTGACAAACTTTTACCTCTCCGCATTTTGCTATGGTTGGCAGCGAGAAAAAGTTAAATGAAGGCTTGAAATTATGTTTAAGGCTTGTTGAAAGTCGGTAAGTAATCTCTTTGTCATATACTATATTCATAAAGTTTCGTCGCATTATATGGCAATTTCTTGCAACTCCTATCCTTTATGACGTTGTATCTCCTGAACCTTGAATCGTATGTGGTTCTTACCATTACAAAATTGGTACCTCACGGTAAGGAACACCTGCATCAAATTTGGTTGTAATCGCTCAAGTGGTTTAGGAGGGCCGCATCGCAATAGCCGAGCGCATTGAAGCGCAATGCTCCGATGCGCGAGGCCGTTCCCTGTCGGGTGTTCGAATCCCCCCTCGGGTATGGATGTTTCTGTTGTCTTTGATAGTCGCGTCGGAGCGGCCGAGCACATTGAGGCGCTATGCTACGATGCGCGAAGCCGTTCCCCGTCGGGGGTTCCAATCCACCCTCGGGCATGGATGTTTGTGCTGTCTTTAGTATAAGGTACTTCATAAGCAGTTTGTAAGTTTAGGGACTGATGACCCCACAGTTAAGTCCCATAAGCTTTACAAACATTTGAACATTTTTTTTGTCTTTGGTATAAGGTAGTTTATGCGTAGTTTCTGAGATTAGGGACTGCTGACCCCGCAGATGAGTCCCATAAGCTTAAGAAACATTTAATCATTTAAACGTTTTTAAATTTATGTTTCATTTATTTTATTTTATTTTTAGTTTAGGTCCTCATGGATTGAAGCTTACGTGTGCAAAATTTTATAAAGATTGGAAGAAAACTGTAGATCTGTATGCAATACGTATACACAAACACACGGACACAGTGCTTTAAATGTAGAACGTCCATGCAAAATTTGATCGAAATCGGTGGTCCATATGTCAGACACTTTCCTTGTTAGCTGTGCGGTTACATAGTTATTTGTAAATGCACTTTGTGATGTTGCAAGGTCATCGCAAACCTCCATCTGTTAGAGTTACTAACCTAAAGTGGGCCAAAATCTCAGTGGAACACCTTGTCTAATATATAAAGCAGAGTGTCCGTATATTTGTACGTGTTGCATAAAAATCTACAGTTTTGTTCCAATCTTTATGAAATTTTGTACATGTAGCTTCAATTCATGAGGACGGTCGCCGTAAGTGTAAGAATCACATACGATATACAGTTCAGATATGACGTTATAAACAATGAAATGTGTATAAAACTGCTGTATTTAGCGACAATGCTGCTCAATTTCTCCTAAATCTCTGGACCGATATCAACCAAATTTGGTACACATATTCCTTACGTCAGATAACAATTGCCGTACGAGTACGAACCACATGGTTCAGGAGATATAAGGTCGTAAACAATAGGAATCGCAGATAACTGCCACGTAATGCGACGAGACTTTATAAATACGCTATATGAGAATAAGAGTACTTAACGACTTGCAACAAACTGTAAACATAATTTCTAACCTTTGTTAAACTTTTTCTCGCTGACACCCGTAGCAAAATGATGAAAGGAAAAAAGTTCCTCGCTTCTACATTTCCGCTGTTTATGGAGTAAACTACGGCATTCGGATGACGTTACAATTTATAATTCATACAGTGCAAACTGTAGCCGCAGGAAATTTTACAGACAGTATACACGCATATACTTGAGAGTTCCTTCTAAATTGTATGACAGTACGAGACGTAGTTCACGAGATATGAGCACATAAACAATAACGTTCATGGAAATCCGCCCCATCACACACCAAGTTTTAATGTATTACTTCTTTACTGCTAATTGTATTTCCCACCCCCATGAACCACAGACATTGCCGAGGTGGGGTGGCTTGCGTGCCTCAACGATGCAGATAGCCGTACCGTAGATGCAACCACAGCGGAGGGGTTTCTGTGGAGAGGCCAGACAAACGTGTGGTTCCTGAAGAGGGGCAGCAGCCTTTTCAGTAGTTACAGGGGCAACAGTCTGGATGATTGACTGAGCTGGCCTTGTAACATCAGCTAATGTGGCTTTGCCACACAGTTACTGCGAACGGCTGAAAGCAAGGGGAAACTACAGCCGTTACTTTTCCTGAGGACATGCAGCTCTACTGTAGGAAAATATGATGATGGCATCCTCTCTTGTAAAATATTCCGGAGGTAAAATAGTCCCCCATTCGGATCTCCGGGCGGGGACTACTCAGGAGGATGTTGTCATCAGGAAAGATAATACTGGCATTCTACGGATCAGAGCGTGGAATGTTAGATCCCTTAATCAGGTAGGAAAATTATTAAATTTAAAAAGGGAAATGGATAGGTTGAAGTTAGATATAGTGGGGATTAGTGAAGTTAGGTGGCAGGGTGAACAGGATTTCTGGTCAGGTGGGTACAGGATTATAAGTACATAATCAGTTGGGGGTATCACAGGAGTAGGACTGAATGAATAAGAAAATAGGAATGCGGGTAAACTACTATGAGCAGCACAGTTATCGCATTATCATTGTCAAGATAGATACGAAGCCAACACCGACAACAGTAGTACAGGTTTATATGCCAACTAGCTCTGCCGATGATGACGAGATCGATGAAATATATGAGGAGCTAAAGGAAATTATTCAGACAAATAAGGGAGACTGTGATGGGAGACTGGAATTCGGTAGTAGGAAAAGGAAGAGAAGGAAAAATAGTAGGTGAATATGGGCTGGGCAAAAGGAATGAAAGAGGAAGCCGCCTGGTAGAATTTTGCACGGAACATGATTTAATCGTAACAAACACGTGGTTTAAGAATCACAAAAGAAGGTTGTATACATGGAAGAGACCAGGAGACACCGGAAAGTATCAGATAGATTTTATAATGGTAAGACATAGATTCCGGAACCAGGTTGTAAACTGCAAGACGTACCCAGGAGCAGATATAGACTCTGACCATAACTTGTTAGTCATGAACTGTAGGCTGAAGCTGAAAAAACTGCAGAAAGGTAGGAAAATAAGGAGATGGGACTTGAAGGATTGTGAAGTTCTGGAGAATTTCAGAGGGAGATTTAGGCAAGAACTGACAGAAACAAGGGGAAATAAAACAGTAGAAGAGGAATGGGTAGCATTGAGAGATGAAATAGTCAAGGCAGGAAAGGACAAAATAGGTAGAAAGGCAAGACCTACAAAAAATCCTTGGATATCACAGGAAATACTAAATTTAATCGATGAAAGGAGAAAATATAAAAATGCAGTAAATGAAACAGGCAAAATGGAGTACAGACGACTAAGAAATGAGATTGACAGGAAGTGCAAAATGGCTAAGCAGGAGTGGCTATAAGCCAAATACAAATCTGTAGAAGAATGTATAAGAAGGGGAAAAGTAGATACAGTCTACAGGAAAATAAACGAGACATTTGGGGACAAGAAAAACAGCTCTATGAATATCAAGGACACTGATGGAAAACCAGTTCTCATCAAAGAAGGGAAAGCTGAAAGATGGAAAGAATACATAGAGCAGCTTTACGAAGGAAACGAACTTAGAGACGATATTGTAGGAAGGGAAGAGGAAGTATATCAAGATGAAATAGGAGATACTATACTGATGAATTTGACAGAGCCCTCAAAGACCTAGGTCGGAACAAGGCGCCAGGAGTAGATGACATACCCTCAGAGCTACTAAAGTCTCTGGGAGAGCCAGCCATGACAAAACTATTTGAACTGGTGTGTAGGATGTATGAGACAGGCGAAATACCCTCAGACTTTAAGAAAAATGTAATAATCCCCATTCCAAAGAAATCAGGTGCAGACAGGTGTGAAAAATACAGAACCATCAGTTTGATAAGTCATGGTTACAAAATTTTAACACGAATTATCAACAGGAGGATGGAAAAGCAAGTAGAAGCTGACCTCGGGGAAGATCAGTTTGGGTTCAGGAGGAACGTAGGAAACCGGGAGGCAATACTCACTTTACGTCTTATCTTAGAAGGTAGATTAAGGGAAGGCAAACCTACATTTTTAGCTTTTGTAGATTTAGAGAAAGCTTTTGACAATGTTGACTGGAATACACCCTTTCAAATTCTGAAATCAGCAGCGGTAAAATATAGGGAAAGGAGAGTTATTTACAAATTGTACAAAAGCCAGACTGCAGTTATTAGACTCAAAGGGCATGAAAGGGAAGCATCAGTTGGTAAGGTAGTAAGACAGGGTTGTAGCCTTTCTCCGATGCTATTCAATTTGTACATCGAGCAGGCGGTGAAGGAAAGCATGGAAAAATTTGGAATAAGGATTAAAGTTCAGGGGGAAGAAATAAAAACATTGCGTTTTGCTGATGACATAGTAATTCTGTCAGAGACAGCAAAGGACCTGGAAGAGCAGTTGAATGGAATAGACAGTGTGTTGAAAAGAACGTATAAAATTAACATTCACAAGAGCAAAACAAAAATAATGGAATGCGGTCTTAGAAAATCAGGCGATGCTGAAGGAATTAGATTAGGTAACAACCAATGAAGGTGGTAGATGAGTTTTGTTACTTGGGTAGTAAAATAACATGCGATGGTCGTAGTACAGAGAATATAAAATGCAGATTAGCAATGGGAAGAAAAGCATTTTTGAAAAAGAGAAATTTGCTAACATGGAATATTAATTTAAGTGTAAGGAAGTTTTTTCTTAAGGCATTTGTGTGGAGTGTTGCCTTGTACGGGAGTGAAAGATGGACGATAAGCAGTGCGGACAGGAAGAGAATAGAGGCTTTTGAAACGTGGTGCTACAGAAGAATGCTGAAGATTAGGTGGGTAGATCGCATAACTAATGAAGAGGTACTAAACAGAATTGGCGAGAAAAGGAATTTTTGGCATACCCTGACCAATAGAAGAGATCGCTTGGTGGGACACATTCTTAGACATCGGGGAATCGTAAATTTAGCGTTGGAGGGAAGTGTGTGGGGTACAAATTGCAGAGGGAGACCAAGACACGCGTATAGTAAGCAGATTCAAATGGATGTGGGTTGCCGTTCTTATGAGGAGATGAAAAGGCTTGCTCAGGATAGAGTAGGGTGGAGAGCTGCATCAAACCAGTCTACGGACTGAAGACCATAACAAAAACAATTGTATTCCGAAGGGATTTTACATACAGCCCTTATACAAATGCGTCAAAAATGGCAGGAATAAATAATAAATACCCGGGCAATGCCGGGTTTTCAGGTAGTCTAATATATAAAACAGACTGTTCGTAAGTTAGTACGTGTTGCATACAAATCTACAGTTTTGTTCCAATATTCATGAAATTTCGTACACGTAAGCTTCAATCCATGACGGTCGCTGTAAGCGTAAGAATCACGTACGTTACATAGTTGACGAGATATGACGTCATAAACAATGAGATGTGCCATAAACTGCTGTATTTAGCGACAATGCTGCTCATTTTCTCCTAACCCAATGGGCCGATTTAAACCAAATTTGGTGCACATATTAATTACGTGAGATAACAATGGTTGCAGGGTTAAGAATCACGTACGACACATGGTTCAGAAGATATGACGTCTTAAACAATAGGAATTGCAAGAAACTGCCACATAAGACGGCGAAACTTTATAAATATGCTACACTAGCTTAAACCCGCGGCTCCGCTCGCGTGTTGGTTGATTATGATAGATTAGCTATCTTTCAGTAGTGTGCTATTTATTTATTCTTATATTTCCTTGTTCATATGCTTATCCTTACAGAAAAGAGCTGAAGACATTGTAGCACGCATAGACCAAAGATATGGTCTGTGGCATCACGTTTCGCTGTGCACGTTCTTGCTATGCAGTCGCAAACATCATCGCTGGCCTTCAGTCCGAATTTTTTTATAATTTTACGACTTTCAGCCACCATATCGTCTACCCTCTTATAGCTATCGGCATGGAACTGCTATGGTGTACAACGGGAGACTTCGGACAGACCATTCGTTTGCGTTCTGCAGTTTCCGCTGCAGAGCGAAATATTAACACACACACAGACACACGTAGAATTTTATGTACACCGATACGTTTCCACCCTTTTATCATTATCAACCCTCAAGCAACAATGAAAAAAAGTAAAACCATTTTCAAAGAGTAAAAATATTTTTCAAATAGTAATTATTGTTCCGCATTTCGCGTTATAGTCTTCAAATCACTAAATATCTATCAGATTGCTATAAAACCGTGCCTACAACCTTCCTCAGGTATAACTTAGTGACTGTACAAATATTTAAGTCTCAGCGTCTTGTCGTTCGGACGTGATAATCGTACACCGAACAGAGATTCACATTAATATATATAAATAAATACCTATCCGATCGCCATAAAAACGTGCCTAAAGCCTTCCCAGGGTAGACATTAGTAACTATAGAAATTGTTAGCTTTTTATGTCTTGCGGTTCAGACGTGAAAAACGTACACCGAACAGCCATTCACATTTATAGATATAGATGAGACTGAGAGTACGTATCGACTTTCAGCAAACTTAAAATATGATTAAAACCTTTATTACACTTTTTCCCGCTGACAACCATAGCAAAATCATGTAAGGAAAAAAGTTTCTCGCTTACTACATTTCCGCTGTTTATGGAGAAAAACTACGGCATTCGGCATGACATTACAATTTATAATTTGGACACTAAAAATTGTAGCCGCATGCAATTTTACAGACAGTATACACACATAAATTATCTTAAAAGATAAAGGAAAGACAAACCTACATTTTTAACTTTTGTAGATTTGGAGAACAATGTTGACTGGAATACACTCTTTCAAATTCTGAAGTCATCAGGGGTAAAATACAGGGAAAGGAAAGTCATTTACAACTTGTACAGAAGCCAGACCGCAGTTATTAGACTCGAAGGGCATGAAAGGGAAGCATCAGTTGGGAAGGAAGTAAGACAGGGTTGTAGCCTTTCTCCAATGTTGTTCAATTTGTACATTGAGCAAGCTATAAAGGAAATCAAGGAGAAATTTGATGAAAGGTTTAAAGTTCAGGGGGAAGAATTAAAAACATTGCGTTTTGCCGACGACATAGTAATTCTGTCAGATACAGCAAAGGACCTGGAAGAGCAATTGAATGGAATGGACAGTGTGCTGAAAGGTGTTTATAAGATGAACATTAACAAGAGCAAAACTAGGGTAATGGAGTGTTCAAATGTTTGTATAGTTTATGGGACTTAACTACGGGGTCATCTGTCCCTAAACTTACAAACTACTTATGAACTACTTACGAACTAGGAAGGCACAAATATCCATGCCTGAGGGGGGATTCGAACCCCCGACCGTAGTGGCCGTGAAGACCGTGACTGGAGCGCCTCAGTCTCCTCGGCCACCGCGGCCGGCAAAATGGAACACATGGTAATGGAGTGCAGTCTAAGAAAATCGAGTGTTGTTGAAGGAATTAGATTAGGTAACGAAGCAATAAAGGAGGTAGATGAGTTATGTTACTTGGGCAGTAAAATAACAAATGATGGTCGCTGTACAGAGGATACAAAATGCAGAATGGCAATGGGAAGAAAAGCATTTTTGAAAAAGAGAAATTTGCTATCATCGAATATTAATTTAAGTGTAAGGAAGTTTTTTCTGAAGTCATTTGTGTGGAGTGTTGCCTTGTATGGGAGTGAAACATGGACGAGAAGCTGTGCGGACAGGAAGAGGATAGAGGTTTTTGAAATGTGGTGTTACAGAAGAATGCTGAAGATTAGGTGGGTAGATCGCTTAACTAATGAAGAGGTACTGAACAGAATTGGTGAGAAAAGGATTTTCTGGCATACCTTGATTAAAAGAAGGGATAGATTGGTAGGAGACATTCTTAGACATCGAGGAATCGTAAATTTAGCATTGGAGGAAAGTGTGTGGGGTAAAAATCGCAGAGGAAGACCAAGAGACGCTTATAGTAATCAGATTCAAGTGGATGTGGGTTCCGTTCTTATGAGGAGATGAAAAGGCTTGCTCAGGATAGAGTAGGGTGGAGAGCTGCAACAAACCAAATTCAAATGTTCAAATGTTTGTATAGCTTATGGGACTTAACTACGGGGTCATCAGTCGCTAAACTTACAAACTACTAATGCTCCAGCTAAGACTAAGAACGGCACAAATATCATGCCCGAGGGGGGATTCGAACCCCCGACCGTAGTGGCCGTGCAGACCGTGACTGGAGCGCCTCAGTCCCCTCGGCAACCGCGGCCGGCCATCAAACCAGTGTCCGGACTGAAGACCATAACAACAATACACACATTTAGTTGAATGTACCTTCTAAATTGTATCACAGTACGACACATACTTCATGAGATATGAGCACATAAAAAGTAACGTTCATGGAAAACCGTTGCATGATGCAACAGGTTTTAATCTATTACGTTTTTACTACTAATTGTTTTCCCAAGACATTTTAAAGACACACAGGAATGAATTCATAAATACCCGGGCAAAGCCGGGTTTTCAGCTAGTAGTCTTTATAAACGTGATGGACCGCTTTGAAACACTTGCCTAGCAGAACACTGGTGGTTGGTTGCTGCGCTGTTGCCCTTGTGCGGCTGCGGCGGCTGCGCTGTCTGTCGGCGCGTCGGGCCTTTGACGCGACCGCAGCAAACGCCGGCCGGCCGCGGCGGTGCCGGCGACCGCCACGGCCGAGCGCTCGGCTTCGCACCACAGCGCAGCGCAGCGCCCGGTGAGCGCCCAGCGAGCTCACACGGGCCGTGGCGTGGCTCTGTGGCCGGTGGGGCGAGGAGGGGAGGGGAGGGCGGCATGCGACGCTTTGCCGTCTGTCGGCCGGTAGCCGCTGTGATCATTACCAAGGGCACTTTCCGCGCCACTGTGCCGCAGATCGGCACAAATCAACTAAGTGCTTCCAGAGACACGCCCGCACTGAAAATTGCTCTAATCACATGTGTTACTGGCTGCAAACCCGGCACTGTCCAGGTATTTATTTGAGTAGCCTAATACCAAACCTCGACATCTGATCTATTGGTCGAAATTTAGTTAGCGTCGATCCGAAAGGATTTTTTCCGCTCTTTTCATTGGTGAAATCCGTTTTTACCAAAAATTGACTTAAATGTGATAAATCACACATACCTACGAGCTTGATATCATATTCGGACACTTGTTGACTGAAGCAGTGTGCACCAATGGGAACACAGTGTATGATCACATGACCTCGAAAATCAGACTTCGCGACAGTATGTGCCAGGTACTAAGACGTATTAGCCCGTACATAACCCTTTCACTCTGGCGCCGTGATTGTTGCGCCGTGCGCTGTGGACGAGCGCCAGTCGCGCCCGGCCGTGCCCGCTGTACGGCGCATTTTCCGCACTCCCCACGGCGCTACTCTGTCCTGCTTTCACACTCTCAGTGTTATCGCAATTATTGGACTTTATGCTATATATTTATTAGGGGAAACTCATTTGGAATACAAACAGTTTTCTTCCTTCTTTCAGATAATTCGCATATTTTTTTCGTAAATTCTAAAAGATCCAAGTTTTGGATTCAGCTCTGGTGGGATGTGGAGGTTATTATTATAAACGCATATTTCGCTTGTTAAATAATATTTATTTACAATTGCTTTACGTTACATTTCAGTAGCATTACATTACGATGTATGACTCGAGGCAGAACTACTGCAGCAGTCCACCGGCTGTGGAGCACATTCGCTCCCGACTTCTGCAGAAGTTCACCGTAGCGAAATGGTTAAAGATTTTCGGTAATTTTTATAGTATTTTTAATAATAATCATCTTAAAGCGAGTAAAATGGAATATATCACCAGCGTCCGAAGGAAACGCTAGGAAGAGGTTGAGACAGCCTGAAAAGTTGAAAGTAAACACTGAAAAGAAACAAAGGCAAGACTAGCTTGAAAACTACATTGTTCTATTGTAAGGTGTGTTGTACGAAATTATCACTTGTAGGAAATAACTTAGATGTCAGAAATGACGTAAGGATGTTTACGGAAATATCTGGCGACAGTTTCAACAGACCTTATGCTAATAAATTTAGAGATTCAGGGCCCTAACATTTCATTTTGTATATAAAATTAAAAAGATTATTATGATTTTGCCGTTTCCATTTTTCCAATATGTAATAGCGTTCAGAATTTAATATTTTCCACTTTATGTCCAAATTGCTATAACTTCCCAAATTATGTACCTGTAAAAGATTCTCGTCTGCAGTAAGCTTTTCTCTGTGTATCAAAAAACGGACATCTGAAAGCGTTTTCACATCAAAAGCGGACACCTACATGTTTTGGTTTCAAAGACGGACATCTGAATTTTCAAACATACCCATTCCAACGTAGCCATACCCTACAGTAGATCGCCTTCACTGCCCACTCCGTTTTCGAACTAGAGACCATTGCAACCTTCTCCAGCAATCTCTCTTACTTCGCCTTCATATAAAGCACAACTGTACCCCCTTTCCTGTCGCCCCTTCCTCACTCTCCTCCCTCCCCCCTGTACTCCCGTATGGCACGCTCATCCTACAATCTCCTCTACCATAACATCCGCTTCTTGCGAACAAGCCACTCTTCGTGCATACCCTCTGCCACCACCACGTGAACGCATATATTCTTGATATAACTTTCCTTCAGCCCTGCCATTCCGTCAGGACCGCTTCCTACTTCCTCCATCAAACTGATGAACCCCCACCCCTCACTCGAGGTTCAGTGGCGATTGGCCACAACCTCAGCTCAACGATCCTACCGCTCACCTCATCCTCATCCTCAGCCTCTTCCTCCCCTCCCTCACAGTCACCCTCGCCATCATCTATAACCATACTACTGCAAACCTCCCCCTATGACTTTCTATCCCACAGATTGATCCTTCACAATCTATGTGTTTGCTGCCGACGTGAACCTTTCTTCCCGTTCTGCCGCCGAACTCCGGTGGTGGCGTCAGTATCTCTCCCAGCTCCATGGCGATACAGTTCTCCTCCCGCAACCAACTCGCCCGCGGAGCAATGCCATCTCCGATGTCATCCTCGCCTCTCCTAACCTCCTGGGCTGTCTGCAGGCGGGAGTCATCGACCTCATTGGCAGTGATCATGCCGCTGTGCTTCTTACCATTGACCCCTATAGTACCCAGGCTTGCACTCTCCATCCCGAGCCCCCTCCTAAAGTAGTCCATGACTTTTCCCGCGCCGACTGCGACGCCTACCATCACTCCATCCATACATCGGTCGCCAGCCACCACCTGCCCCTTCACGCCCACACCGATATTGATCACGCATCATCCTTCCTACAACAGACCGTTCCTGACTCCATCCAATCCTACATCCCTACCAAAACCACCCAGCCACACTGCCCTACCCTTTCTCCACATACCGTACTCCATCTCCGAGAATCCCGTCGCCTCTACCATTCCTTCCTGAGGACCTGTGACTGGCAGTCCGTCGCAACTGGCAAATCTAATGTCACATCCGAAACATCTTGAATGCGAAAATACGCCAAGACTGGCGTCAGACATGTACCCGTCTTTATGTTTTCCTCCAAATACTGGCAAGCTTTCCACCACCTTACTGGCAGTTACTCCTTCCCCGCAATACCCGTTCCTAGCCAGTAGGGCGACCCACTTTGCCGCCCACCTTAATCACACATTTTCCATCCCAGACAACAGGAGGTTTGTCTACTCCCTCTTCCCGCACGTCCACGAATGGTCCAGCACCTCCAACCCACCGCTCGCTCCTGGCTTTCAATACTTGGGCATCATCTCCCCTACAGAACTAAACCCAACAATCACCACCCTTGACATCAAATCAACACTTCGCACTAATCGCAACACCACACCCGGCCACCACTGACTCACATAGAGGCACCTTTGGGATTGCCCTCATTCATTCCTTTGCTTTCCTCTACACCGTCATCCTCTACACTGGCTTCTTCCCCGACCTGTGGAAGACCTCCCGTAGATATTTAGCATCTGGAGACAGTTACAAAAGTCTACACTATTTGTTTAAAGTACCCACCAATGCAATATAAAAAATCACACCTGAAATCGCAGCGCTATTAATAATGTTCCAAAAGATGTAATAAAGGTAATGTGTAATATTTGTTTATTAGTTAGAAGAGCTAGGTGTACAAAAATATTCACCAGTGTTCAATTATTATTACTTACTCACTAGTATCATACTGCTCAAAATCTTCTTATTCACTAGTTTCATACTGCTCAAAATCTTTGTAAGCTTTCTATAATGCTTCGTTATTAATGTGTTTTTTTTTCCTTGGAGGCACGATTATTTCATCAGATACGGGTATTACTGTAATTGTAGAGGTTGTCTTTGAAGGGTTTGGTTGAGTAAACAGTTATGTTGTCATCCCGGTTTCTACGTGTTGATAGCGGTAATGGAGTGGAGGATCATTCAAAATTGGAGATGGGATTTATAGTGAAGTGATCATGGTTTGGAGTGGAAGGTGCAGAAAACGTCGTTTGAACACGTGCTGATCGGCCTGGTGCTACCATATATCAACTTGATACTGATGATGGTCTAGAATATTGAAGAGAATACTGTTGGGATGGTGTTTCACACGAAAATGACCTTTGTTTAATTCTGTTGATAAATAAACCATCTAATGCATACATAATTAATTTCCTGTTGTCTTAGGAAGTTCCCGCATCTATTTGCTAATAGGTTACCATACAGATTACATTCGAGTTGATCAGCATTTGCACATGATTGACGTTGACTAAGTCCATTTGTTAGTTGATCAAATGCTATAGCCATTTGATGTTCAGCTAAATTTGAAGCAGTGCGACGACGAAATTTTTCCTTAGATTTATTTGTGGACGGTGAAGAAACGTTTGATACAGGAGTTGAGGATCCCGCTATGCTGCTATAATTTTCTGTCTCCTCGGCTTCATCAACCGTTTCGCCAACTGTTTCTGATGATCTTGGTTGCTGCAAAAATTATATTACATTATAAATTCAATGGCACGAAAAAATTACTTCAAATTTTAATTATTGTTGTAACATTATCCTTTCAGATGCCCTCTACAGCTGAGGAGTGGATTAATATAGAAAGGGGATACAGAAGTAAATTTCCAGATACTGTGGGATCTTTCAATGTAGTGCTTTTTGCTTTAGTGGACAGCAATTATAACATTACATTTGTTGACATAGGATGTCAAGGGAGAATTAGCGATGGTGGTGTTTTTAACAATTCATTGTTACGGCAAAGAATCTGCAGAAACTAAATGAACTTTCCCACACCATGCTCACTTCCTGGATTGAATAATGACGTAAACGTGCCATACGTATTTTTAGTAGATGGTGCTTTTGCACTCAGTACGCATATTATCTAGCCTTACCCTGGAAATCATGAGACTGGATCGCCAAAAAGAATATTTAAGGAACATTTGTGTAGATCTCGTGTTGTGGTGGAAAATAATTATGGCATTTTAACTTCGCTATTTAGAATTTTTAGAAGACCTATTAATTTAGATCTCGAAACTGTGAAAGAAATTACTATGACATGTGTGCTACTACATAACTTCCCCAGAAAAAGTAGAACTTCTTCAGAAAGATATATTCCCCCTGGAATTTTGGATGTAAAAAGGTAAAGCAGTCAACAACCCGAAGATTGGATTGAACACACACAGTGCTTTACTACGCATGATCCTGTTTGGAGGTGGTATACCGTTGCCTTCCTCCGACCTTCGAACTGACTTACCCAGCCAGTTATAGGAGGACCTACAGTTTAACGTGGCTTCCGAACCACGGTGCTGCTTGGTATTTTCACATAATCAATATCGCCAGAGGTGAAAGAAGTGGAAAGTTACAGATAAAAATCCTAAGACCTGGCGGGGATCGAACCCGCGACGTTTAAATTTATAGTCTGGCACTCTACCACTGTGTAACCGAAAGTACGGGACAGAAATGGAAAACTGATAACACCTGGTGCATGGCGGAATATAAATGAAAACATTGCAATACAAATTTTGCCACTTGTACCTCGAGGATCACCGCTAAATGCCATCAAGATTAGGGACGAATTTACTTCATATTTTTTGTAGAAGAATGAAGGCTTCATAAGGAGTTCTGACTTCTTTATTTTAGAGCACTTACTTCATTTTATAGAAACTGTAAAAATCAAAACTGATGGATTACAAAATATTGAAGTGTTGTTGCTTACCGTTTCTGAGTTCAGAACAATCTTGTTGGTATATATTGACAGAATAAATGATTCCATAAACTGGTATGCAAACCAAACTGGTTCGTAAATATCTTAGACTTCTGATGGGAAAATATTATTACCTATTATTTATTTACGTCATATACATACTTATTATCTTTGTACCAAAACTGTGTCAGTAAACACAAGTAAAGAACTTCGTAAAATATGCACTTTCTTACAATCATATATTTATCAAATTTATTGTCTACATCCTGTAAATGCAAATAAATAAATAAATAAATTTATTAACCGAATCGGAGAGAAAAGGAGTTTCTGGCATATCCTGACTAAGAAGTGATAGATTGGTTGGACACATTCTTAGACATCAAGGAACTGTCAACATAGCATTAGAAGGAAGTGTGTTGGATAAAAATCGTAGAGGGAGACCGAGGGACGAATACAGTAAGCAGATTCAAAAGGATGTAGGTTGCCGTACGTATTCTCAGATGAAGAGACTTGCACGGGACAGGGTAGCCTGGAGAGCAGCATCAAACCAGTCTGCGGACTGAAGAACACAACAACAACAACAACAAAAACACAACAAATTTATACCTGAGCCAGAACGAATAGAATCTTGTTTCTTCTTTAAACGTTTACGAAGTGTGACCATAAGAATTTCTTTTTAGTTTTTAATCTCCTTGACAGGTATCTTTAAACTCTCACTAAGACGACTCCAGGCATCAGCCACTTTTTTCTTATCTTTATGGTCTCTATTTCTCGTGTCCCAAATTTAGGATTCTGCTTGATAATATTCTAGGACTTGTAATATTTCCTCGTTGGACTAGTTACTCGTACTCATTTTCCTTGCTGTACCCTACTTCTGTACAAAGAGAAACACACTTTTGACCGCCGCCAGTGCACTAACAATATTAAGTCCACAACAAACGTGTGGACGCGTCGTAAGCGCTTGCCGCAAACCACCTTTGATTTGTGCCAAAAAACCAACACTCGACCGGATCGGCCGCAAGCGCTAGCAAGCCTACGGAAGTCAAGCCAAACGCCCTATCCACACGTTTGAATTTGTGATGGCTTGTTGAAGTTTGTCAAGCGTCTGGACGCTGCATTCGGGAATAAGACACGAGTTATATGGTGGCCTTTCGCTACTGTATACGTGATTTGATAAACATTACTCTGCCGGCCGCGGTGGCCGAGCGCTCTGCGGCGTGCCAGTTACAGTTTGCACAGCCACTACGGTCGGGGGTTCGAATCCCCCCTCGGGCACGGATATTTGTGCCGTCCTCAGTATTAGTTAGTTCATAAGTAGTTTGTAAGTTTAGGGACTGATGACCCCTTAGTTAAGTCCCATAAGCTATACAAACATTTGAACATTTTTTTAACAATATTACTCTGAAGAAGAGCACTGGTAGCCCGAAACCGATATATGTCTATTAATGTAAAGCCTGATGACTTTTTAACAAATACTACGATTGTTGAAGGTGGAGAAAACGCGAAAACCATACAAAACTTTTAGTGTTCTCACTTTCCAAACAATATCCATGAGAAACACCTGATTTTATTTTATTTCATTATAGTCGACATGGTCGATTATAGAGAGTCCGCAACTGCACTACGTTATTTTAAATGTGTTTATTTCCGTCAACAGTTGCTATAAAATTGTTTCATAACATGTTTCGATCACTTGGATCATCTTCAGATCTTATAGTTGCGTCCGCAACTCGTCTGGCTGAGTACTAATTGGTACATATATATATTATTTTATTTGATTCTAACGTCGTTGGATAAATTTAATACTTCCAAAAATTGTTCAAATGTTTGTACAGCTTATGGGACTTATGGGACCCCGTTATGTGAGCCCGCTAGAAAGTGACAGTGTCTCCTTTGATTGTGCGCACGCCGGTGTCGTGGGACGGACGAGTGCATTTGCTCGGAGGTAAGTTAGGTATGTCAACAACGTGTGATATCAGCGGCAATTATGGAGTCCATTGCATAGTATCTCCATTGCAGTGTTGTCACAATTTAAGTTCCAACCATCTTATAAATGACGAAATCATGACGAGACCTCAAAATTCTTGACTGAAGTAAACAGGCACACTATTCAGTAAGATGCTTTTGTGTTTTCCGATAAACAGTCCTTGTTATTTGCTGTAAGCAATGTAAATGCCGAATAGTCGCATCATACCACATAAGTATCCAGGTTTTATGATTCTGGCATTACTTCCTTTTTAAATTTCCGTTGGCTTTCGTTAGTAGGGTTTTAGCAACGGCAGCCGCTCTGGGTTTATCGTAAGAGTATTTCTCACCTGATTGCTGAGTTTTGCAGTAGCATTTTTCGTGGTAGTTTCATGCTGTCTGGGCACAATCGTCCTTCACGTTTGTCGTAAGTGCTCAGCTACAGTTTCTCCCACTATCCGTCTTCGTCAATGATATTTACCTCGTTTTGCGTACACTGTGATTACCGAAGATACTGTCACTAGTGAAACGTTGAATACTGCTGCTGTTTTCGTCACAGATGCAGCCAGCAACTGCGCACCGTCGAGTTAACATCCTTCTAAGTCTGAAAGATCAATCATTTTTTTTTTTTTTTTTTTTTTTTTTTTCGTTTCAGACCAACACGTAAGGTAACATCCCAGCCTTCGAAAATCAATTGTTGACTGCGGTAGAGTACCATTTTTCAGAAAGATGTAGTATACAGTTAACAGTATGAAGGTAGCAGATGAGTTTCGTTACTTGGGTAGTAAAATAAGACGCTCGCAATACAGAGGATGTAAATGTACAATGCCACTGGGAAGAAACACGATTTTGAAAAAGTGAAATTTTCCAGCATCGAATAGTAATTTAAGTGTAAGGAAGTTATTCTGAAGGCATTTGTGTGGAGTGTAGCCTTGTATTGGTGAAACTTGACGATGAAGCGGAGAGAAGCGGATAGAGGCTTTTGAAATGTGGTGCTACAAATGAATGCCGAAGATTAAGTGGGTAGATCGCGTAACTAATAAAGAGAAACTGAACATAATTGGGGAGGAACGGAATTTTTATTGTATCTAGGTGAAAAAATGTTCAAATGTTTGTTAAGCTTATGGGACTTTACTACGGGGTCATCAGTCCCTAAACTTACAAACTACTTATGAAGTAGCTAACACTAAGGACGGCACAAATATCCATGCCCGAGGGGGGATTCGAATCCCCGACCGTAGTGGTTGTGAAGACCGTGACTGGAGCGCCTCAGTCCCCTCGGCCACCGCGGCCGGCTATGTGAAAAGAAAGGATCGATTGGTAGTACACATTCTTAGACATCAAGACATCGTAAATTTTGTATTGGAGGGAAGTATGTGAGGAAAAATCCCAGAGGAAGACCAAATGATGATTATACTGATTCATACGGATGTAGGTTGCCGCTATTATGAGGAGTTGAAGAAGCTTGCTCAGGACAGACTAGGTGGAAAGCTGCAAAAAAACAATCTTCCAACTGAAGACCACAACAACGACAACAACAGTATACTGCATGGTTGAAGAAGCTTGCTCAGGACAGACTAGGTGGAAAGCTGCAAAAAAAACAATCTTCCAACTGAAGACCACAACAACGACAACAACAGTATACTGCATGGTTTTCAAGATACATAAATCTGTTTCTGGCCTATTTGAAATTCACGTTGTATAATATCTTTTCCAAAATATTTCTCATTAATTTTAACTTACCTCTCTTTTACCTCTGAAAGAAGAAATCCGCAGAAACCGCTACGAATTCAAATGTTGCACTCAGTAGTCTCACCGCGAAATACTAGAACCGTGAACAGTATTTAACACCATCTTCTTGATCAATATGTCCACCAATAAACGCATCACCAAATGTCGTTGCTGATTGAAGCAAATGACCCACTCAGATGTTATAGCACCACACCCCACAAATTTTCAGAGCGCGGCAAACACACTAATGCAGAGCAGGTCTTGGCCCGTAACACCACAACACCACAATGCAGAGCGTAGCTCGCTGAACATCAATACCGCCGCATTTCGCCATTTGCCTCTAATGCAGCGTTCCAGTTAACACACACGAATTGCCGCAGTGACAACTTCCGCCGTATTTTGTACTGACACTGTTAGTGGATATGTCAAACAGTATTTCACGTGTGTGGAGTGAAAATCTGTAGCATTATTTCCGCTCTTCAGAAAATTACGTGCACGTAGCACGTTTTTGTAATTCTTTTACAGTTCTGTAGCGGAGAGTAAACGCGTCATTTATTCTGACGGGCAACAACGAACTCAACAAACGGGATTCGTCTTTAAAAAAATTTAAAACGCCTGGTGAGCTGTAGTGTTAAATATCTTATTTTCACCCCATTATTCACACTGATAGAGACTGTGCACGTGCTACTTAGAGTACATGAGTGAACTACTTCTCAATGTTCAGATATATATATATATATATATATATATATATCGTCGCTTTTTTCTAGAATATACTGTTTGCATGAAACACTAGACAATTATGTTTAAATTGGATTCCATTATCTGGAGGGGTGTGCTCAACGGCCACAAAATCATTTTTACCAATAGCATAGATATTTGTGCCGTCCTTAGGATTAGCTAGTTCATAAGTAGTTTGTAAGTTTAGGGACTGATGACCCCATAGTTAAGTCCTATACGCTGTACAAACATTTGAACATTTTGACATCCGTTGACAACATAGCTAGAGACATGTATGACACCAGATAATATCACATGTATCTAGCTATGTTGTCAACGGATATGTTAGACGTAAATGTCATTGTACATTTCACGAAAATGCTGTTTTGAACTTGCTGACAGCACTGAAGATGGTTTCCTTGAAAACCGAAATCGATTTGTCTGAATAAAGCAAACGATTTTACGGCTAATGCTGCTCCTTTCATTATTGATAAAAGACAGTTATGTAATAATGTGGAATAATGGGAATTGTACTGCTTCTTTTGTTTTTAGAACTGTATTGGCTGTATTGCATTAAATGAAAGTTTGGTCTAATTTGTCATATCCACTCCACATTTGTGCTGGTTGAGGTCACAATGAAAATACTTCTTATTAAATGTCAGACTTTTCAAACTGAGCAGGAGATTTTCTGTGAAATTTTTGTTTCAACTTGCACCGTTGCGTAAACTGAAACACGTCTGAGCGTCTCTTCTGTATTTTACTACAGGTATTATAAAGGTTGAATTTGATGTTTTATTTGTTATTTTCGTGTTTAAAGGTAACTTTTTCGAAATTAACCAGTTTAGAGTCAAATAAATGACTAAAAGCTTTACTATTCCCTGCCCTGTATATCGTTTTCGTGAGAATGTTTAGTTTAGCAGTAGAAAAATTTGAATCAATTCCTGAAGAGCTATACAGATTCCTGCTAAAAGAATCCAATTTACATATCTTTATGTATCACTTTTTATATTTATATTAAAGTTCCACACACATTATCACGTCTGAACCACAAGACATAAAGAACTAAAAATTTGTACAGTCAACCCGGGGAAGGCTTTAGGCACGATTTTATAGCGATCGGATAGCTATTTATCTCTCTTTCTCTCTCTCTCTCTCTCTCTCTCTCTCTCTCTATATATATATATATATATATATATATATATATATATATATATATGTCTGTTCGATGTACGCTAATCACGTCCGAATGACACGACGCAGAGACTTAAATATTTGTAGTTACTAATTTATACCTGAAGTAGGTTTGAGGCAGTGTTTTATAGCGAGCCGGCCGCGGTGGCCGAGGTGACTGAGGCGCTCCAGTCACGGTCAGCACGGCCACTACGGTCGGGGGTTCGAATCCCCCCTCGGGCTCTTTCTCTGTAAGGATAAGCATACGAATAAGGAATATAAGAATAAATAAATAAAGCAGTAAAAAAGAAATTTCTTTTAATACAGACATACAGCACTTATAAAAATGAACACATACCAGCAAAACTATACAATTGTACACCATATAACTCAATAAATATGAGATCGTACGGATTTTATATGTAATTTGTGTTTTGATTACTATCTTTCTTTGTTTGGATACTTACAATTTTGTACATTATACGTGACAGCGTTATTTCTTATTTATTCTCAGATAAATATAGCATATTTTTAGAAAAAGAAGATGGACAGAGAGAGAAAGGATAGGAGAAGTACTAACTGAAAGCAGGTATAAATAAATAAATACCCGAGCAAAGCCGGGTTTTCAGCTAGTACACAATAAAAACCAATAGTCACGGAAGAGAAGGAGGAAACTAGTCTGTGTGATACAGGCCTTTTATCATCCCCAGAGAACGGAATATGAAGACTTTTATAGAGCATAGATATGAGTTATGCATCACCTCCTCCGCTTCGCGTATGACGCTGAGATGAGTTCGCGGCGCAAAAAGGGAGCCAGAGACCCAATTTCGTTCCGTAAAGCTGTTATAAAGTGATCAAACCATAAGCAACAGCTGCAAAGAGTAGCAAAAAGAACGTTATAACTAGATCACGCCAGTTTCGACCCTCTATGCGCTAGGAGGTAAGGGGTGGTGGTCGCGCTCTACCTACCCTCGCACCGGCCGCTAGAGATCGCCACCGCGATACAGCGTTCCATCTGCGCATGCGCACAGAGCCACACGGCAGCCAGCGGTCCCGCCTGCTCGGCAGCGAGGGCGCGGTTCCTTTGATGTCGCAGGGAAATAATGTCCGGAGGCACAAATTAATTACACAGTCATTTCCAGGCTGGACGGCGCGCGCGGGGGCATCGCCCGTGGACTGCGCAGTCGTTGCGAGCCGACGACACGCTCCGTCTCATCAACACACCGTCTGTTGTTCACTGCGAGGTGTCCACGGGCGGCGAAATACGTTTTCTAATTTGGCACTTCCGCAACAGTAAGCGCCTGTATCAGCTGTAGCTTTATTACGGCACAAGATTCAGCTGAAATTCTCTACGTGTGATAACCCGCTCACCTTCCTCTATCTCTAGTATTGTAGTTTTGAAAGTTATTGTGTAATTTACTGTCTCAATCGTAACATAAACTTCCCGAGGCTGGTTTCCTACAAGGCATCTAACACGGAATGTGGAGCGATTAAATGGAATACTCCAAACAAAGTTAAAAGAGTAATTATTTACGTAATTGTGATAAAATTCTGGAAATGTCGTGGTCGCCAATATTTTATTTTTGTGTTTCTCGTTTCGGAACACTATCGTGAATTATCTACATCTACATGGGATATTCTGCAAATCACATTTAAGTGCCTGGAATTGGGTTCATCGAACCACCTTTGTACTATTTATCTCCCATTCCATTCTCGGATAGCGCGCGGGAAGAAAGAACACCTGAATCTCTCTGTTCGAGCTCGGATTTCACGTATTTTATTCTGATGGTCATTTCTACCTATGTATGTGGGAGTCAACAATATATTTTGGCATTCGGAGGAGAATGTTGCCGATTGGAGTTTCGTAAGTAGCCCACGCCGCAGCGATAAGCGCCGTTGTTGTAATGATTTCCATCACAGATCTTGTATCATTTCCGTAACTCTGTCTCCCCTGTATCGTGACAATACGAAACGAGATGCCCTTCTCTGGACTCTTTCGAAGTCCTCCGTCAAACCCGCCTGATAAGGATCCCACACTGGGCACCTATGCTCCAAAAATGGACGGACAAGCGTGGGATATGCAGTTTCTTTTGTAGTTCTGTTGCATCTTTTAAGGGTTCTGCCAGTAAAACGCAGTCTCTGGTTCACCTTTCCCACGACATTATCTACGAGTTCTTTACAGTTTACGTCTGAAGTAACAGTAATTCCTAGGTATTTTGTGGAGTTTACGGCCTTCACTTTTGATTGATTTATCTTATAAACACAGTTTAACGGATTTCTTTTCGTACTTATGTGGACGACTTCACACTTCTCATTATTTAAAGTCAATTGCCAATTTTTACACAACAGTGATATCTTATTCAGATCGTTCTGCAGTTGGTTCTGATCTTCAGATGATTTTACTAGACGGTAAATGTCGGCGTCATCTGCAAACACCTATGAGAGCTACTTAGACATTCGCCTAAATCATTTACGTAAATAAGGAACAGCAGACGACCAATAACGCTACCCTATGGAACGCCCGATGTCACCTCTGATTTAGTCGATGCCTTACCATCGATTACTACGAATAGAGCCCTCTCTGACAGGAAATCCCCTATCCAATCGCAAATTTGTGGCGATATACCGTAACTACGCAATTTCATTAAAAACCGTTTGTGAAGTACGGTGTCAAAAGCCTTCTGGAAATATAGAAATACGGGATCAATCTGAGAACCCTTGTGGATAGCACTCGTCACTTTGTGTGAGTAGAGAGCTAGTTGAGTTTCATATGAACAATATTTTCTAAATTCGTGTTGACCTTGGGTCAATAGATCATTCTGTTCGAGATAATTCATAATATTTGAATACAGGGTATGTTCCAAAACCCTGCTGCAAATTGACCTCAGTGAAATAGGCCTCGAGTTTAGTGGGTTACTCCTACTGCTTTTCTTGAATATAGGTGTGACCGGTGCAACTTTTCAATATTTTGGTACAGATCCTTCTTTGAGAGAGTCGCTGTATATGGCTGTTAAGTAAGGAGCTATCGCTTGAGCATAATCAGAAATGTAATGGGTATACAGTCCGGACCAGAAGGCTTGTTCTTTTTAAATATATGGTAGTTCTAAAAAAAAGAGAATACATTTCAAATGTGAAGACGAGTATTAATTTTGCCACGAAGAAACCAAAACACTATGTGATAAAACGTACTCACCTTTTCCTCAAGGAATGATTACAGTAAAAAGATTGACAATAAATACACAGATACAAGTGTATAACACATACATAGGTATGTCCACGTCGTGTTGTTTCTGACTAGACGTTACATACAAAACGCCGGAAAGGGGGGGGGTGGAGGGGGGGGAGCAAGATTAGTAGGTGTAATAGACGGCAAATGGCGTAGTTGTAGAACTTACAGTTGATTCCGATAAAACTGTTGTAGTGATTAAAAAAATTCTATATTCGTAACTGCGGACGTACGTTTTCTAGTAGGCTTTCAGGTAATTTGGAGAATTGTTTGCAAGCGATATATCGAAAGAGGAAGAGATATCGATTGTTTATTCAACGAGGATACCGATAATGACAAGAGACGGAGGAGATGGATGTTGAGGTGTCAACTAATGGCAACAGGTATATGTGTATATTAAAGTATAAATAAATAAATTTTATGTGTATGTACTTACTTTCTTCCTCGTTTATGTTCTGTCGTCTTCGACAATACAGCGAGATATTATATGAGGCTAGCAGCATTCCTTTCTTACCGTAACCTGGGTACACTCGTGAAATGTCTCAAAGGAATATCGGCAAAGACTCACTTGGTATTTTGATGTCGTGCAGACAGGTATTATGGAAATATATGTATTGAAGTAAATAAAGTTCGTCCTGTTTCTCAAGCCGGCCTTCTCTTTTTTATGGACGATTTCAATTATTTCCAAAAACGTTCCACATTCTGCGTGTGTATATCCGGGTCATTGGACAACAAGAAATTCCACAGTGTGGAAACAAACTCGTGATGGAAGCCCTCGTCCTTTATGTCTTGATATGATCTCCAAGTATGTAGAGCATACTTTTACCATAAAACACCTTTACGAGGCTCTTCCTATTCCACCAAAAATATCTGTCCTATTTCGGTTTTTAGAAGAATACCTTCTCCAAATTGCCGGTCGCGGTGGCCGAGGGGACTGAGGCGCTCCAGTCACGCTCTGCACGGCCACTACGGTCGGGGGTTCTAATCCCCCCCTCGGGCATGGATATTTTTGCCGTCCTTAGGAATACCTAGTTGATAAGTAGTTTGTAAGTTTAGGGACTGATGATCCCGTAGTTAAGTACCATAATCTATACAAACATTTTAAACTTTTCCAAATTTTCTTGTTGTGACACATGTATCATCAATTTTAACAGTTTTTCCATGATGTCCTATTGGTGTAGCTTCATTTTGTCACAATCACATAACAAATCCGTAGTAATCACATACAATTCTTACTGAAAGTCCAGTTACCAATTCTGTGGTTCGAAGATATAATGTTTCGCCCAGCAAGAAACTGATGATTGTTAGATCGTCAATCTGCTACTGTGAAACCATGTATTTCTTTTATTGTCGTCCTTTTAGGACATTGTGAAAAGTAAAGTTGTATGGAAAAACGATGTCACTACCTTTTCTTACCAGGTTTCACTTTCTTCTGCCCACCTCAGTCAACGTATTTGCGTAAACTACCATTCGATAGTAATTGTTATACCCAACAAAATTCGATGCACGCATCCACTGTACTTAGAATTAAATTAAGCCACGCCAAGCTGACATTACTCGCACTACTACTTCCTTCATGCATTGACAACGCACTAACAAATACGTGAACTACTAATACCGAAAACATCTCAGAAATATAGTAGTATCGTAACACTATAATAACACAGAAATATAGCAATATCATAGCATAATAATCTTTGCAATGACGTGCTAATTCTCATAATCGATATCTTACCACGTAATAGTCACACCTTCGATATATGTCGCTTGCAAGTATACTACAAAATTACCGACTTTTATATTACGTTTGTTATAGGATGAGATATAAATATATGGAAATATTAATATCGTGATTTGCATGCAGTCCATAGGCCTCTAGGAAAAAAGGGGTAGAGTGGATAAATATGGATAATGTGGGTCCACGTCTCCCGTTTGTTCTACCTTTTCGTCCTGTCTCCCCTCCTCTACCTGCCGTCCTTCTCCTTGCGTATGCTGATGACACCGCCTTCCCTGCTCTTGCCCCTCTCTCCAAAGCACACATATCCAGCAGCACTTTACTAATTTTGCCCCCAGTGTATCCAGTGGCTACTTACCGTCAATTCTGACAAATTCCAGGCCGCATTGCCTCAACTGTCCGCCTCATGACTTCTATCTCACCGTATACGATTGCCCAATATGCCTTACCGCCTGTCTCAAATATCTCGGACTCACCGTCGATCGTAAACTCCATCAAGACCATGCAACAGAATGCTCACACCCACCCCTCCTTTTCGGAGGGACGTGGAGCCTACAAACCTCCACCGTCCTCTAAAGCTACGCCGGCTATAGTTAACAACTCACCGCAAAGACGTATTTGGAGCTGCGACAGACTCATAAAAACGACACTCATGCAAACAGAACTAAAGCTCCCGGCCAACAGCCTTTCTTAAAAAAAGGAATCACTCAGATGTTGACACTGGCATACTTCACAGAGGGATAGCCGTAATCTCCAGCCGCCGCTCTTCGAAGCTGTTCTCAATATAATTTCCAACCTGTACTTTCCGTTTTGATATTTTATTAATGATTCATATATGATACGACGGGTCTTGCGCCTACGTTTGACATGCTTATGGGGAGAAAATTAGTTAGTCAATACCAGCAATGGTCAAACGTTATAAATACGAAAGAAAAGAACAGGTAAAACTGCAGAGGAATGTTTGTTCAACGTGCACTGCCTTCAGAAATTAAGGTAGCACAGCTGAACGTACACATGTGGAAACGCCGCAAACCTTACAGATTACTTACATTGTGCTTTATATTCGACTGTGTCCACTACTATGCGCTACAATTTCCGTAGAACCCAGTATGGCAGAATTCTGGTATAAAATCGTAAGGAACACAGCGCAGACGTACATCAACGAACGCTACTGTACAACCAAGGGGAAGAGGTTAGCCTGCTCCACGTGCAGTTGCAGGGGCATCGGGGTCCGCGCCCTTAGCTGCGTAGCAGGAGGTCTGCGCGACGGGGGTCGAGGGTCCCGGCTAAGTGGATTGAGTGCAGCACTAAGCCCGCGCAAAGTTGATTACAAGTCAGTCGCTACTAACCAAACTCAGCTCGACAAAAAAAAAAAAAAAAGTTGATTGTTTGTGCTCGGTGCCTAACGACTATGCTGTCAACATGCCGTTAAATCCGATTCTTCCTTTGATACTTTTCTCATCACATGTGACTACCGTTACAATCACTTTATCTTTGTACAACGTTTTACCTCCAAATAAATTTGGCTATTATGCGGATCGTCATCCTTGGACTTTCATTTTGGATGGACACTTACTTGGAAAAGATTAATGTATCTAACTCTACAAGTTTTTAGCCAAATAATCAGAAGTTTGACATGTAATATCAGGAATCATGCCATCTATTTTTAGAGGGAGCATTTTCGTCTCAGTGGGTGGAAGGCAATGTAATCGAACATCATCATGGACAATGGAAAATTTGTGCCGGAGTCAGTACTCGAACGGTGGTCTGTTACTTACAGGGCAGTTGTGCTTACTCTTTACCAGCCGGACACACGAGATTACTCATGGTGGAATGGTCGAGCGCTCTAAGACGCCACGCTATGGAGCGCGCGGTTGCTTCGCGTTGGACCTTAGAGTCCTCCCTCGGGCGTGTGTGTGTGTGTGTGTGTGTGTGTGTGTGTGTGTGTGTGTGTGTGTGTGTGTGTTGTTGTTGTTGTTGTTGTTGTTACGTGAGTTTAAATAGTTTGTAAGCCTAGAAACATGACCTCAGTAGTTCCCAACTCCCATAGATTTACAAACGTTTGTAGATACAAGAGTTTCATACACATGCACGAAATACCCATCTACGTACCTGAAAAGGTAAAGCAGTCAACAATCCAAAGGTTGGATTGGACACACAGAGTGCTTTACTTGGTATAGTCCTCTTTGGAGGTGGTATTCCGTTGCTTTCCTCCGACGTTCGAACATACTTACCCAGCCAGTTACAGGGGAACCTACCGTCTACGTGGGTTCCGAAGCACGCTGCTAATCTAGTTTCACATCAGCAAAATTTCCAGAAGTGAAGTGTGACAGTTAAAAATCCTAGGGCCTGGTGGGAGTCGAACCCAGTAGCTACCACTGTGTTACCGAGTCACATATCCGTCTCAAATTTCCGTATGAACTACTTGGACAATTTAACTCCATGGTTCGCAGGTAAGCATAAATATATAAATTTTGATGTTATTTGAACACAACGCCTATCAGCATCTGAGTCAAAATACCACACATAAACCTATAGCTAGAAAAAAGATGTGCGATCTAACTAAAATGAAAATTATCGGTTAATATATTTATTCCACTATGAAATGTGCTGTTAGAGCGCAAAATAGTAACAGAAAAACTGTTGGAATCCTAGATTGTGCAAACATCGTCAGGCAAGCTAGGTAAAAACAGGGCATCGGTTGTGTCGTAAATGCAACGCCAGCGACTCTCCTGACGACAGCAGACGCTGCTGCGGCGAGTTGAAAGCCTCAATCAGCTGTTCTATTGACTGCGACAGAAGAAAAGCGAGCGAATATTTCGATTGCTTGTAAGCATTTCGTAATTACAACTAATTATTCCTCAAGAATGATTAGTCAGGTGATAAGTCAGCGATTAACAGGCGTATCTAGTGAACACTGTACAAAAGAGTGGGATACATTAGGATCTTACGAACCGCCGCTTCGGCGGATTTCAGTGTATATACTCCCGCTTTTGGAAGCTGTGGTCACGTCGTCATTGGAAACTATGATGCTAGTCGTCGATCCAACGATCTAAACAATATATTAAGTTTATGTCTTAGACTGTGTCCTACGTGACAATCTTACTGTAATTCTACAGTAAATCATTTATTTCTGCACGAAATTGCTAGCAGTTGGCGTTATATAGGGGTAGTGATGTGGTAACTGTAATTTTTTATCAAGTTAATACCAATACATTCATCTTTATTGCAAATACACGTATCCCACTAATGGCCTACGAAACACACTAAATTCCTACTGCAACATTATATCCAGATAATTTATTCAGAAACATAATTTTACACACATTTCGTGCGATATCCTAGTGTTATCTCTCTCTCTGTCTCTGGAGTAAATTTGTTATTACTGCAAATGCTTGAAAAGCACACAAATGTAATTGTTCAAAACACGTTCATCATTGCGTAAATCAAAGTACCACTCAGAGTAAGAACAAAATACTGTCATATTAGGAACAATTTAAAAATTTAACTTCAGTCGACTTTAAACTTCAAAAGAAAATTTTCCGAAATAGTTTTTTTGGACACTTCTTACCCCAATGAAACTTCTTAATTATATGTACAACTACAATTTTATATTCTGTCTCTTCAGAAACAGTTGCACTTTCATAAACTTCAGGGATTATTAGCTCGCAGAATTCTGGTGCCATCCTTTATAACCTCGACAAGCAGACGATTCTCCAAGAACTCGACACTTTGTCGCGCGTGCGACAGCGACAAGATTCAAGCAGGTTTGAGATTCAAACGTCGCTCGTTGTCACATCTGACGCGCAGCGCTTCAGATGTCGCTCAGGAAGGACAGACCCGTAATGGAATAAGCGGTTTAGATTTATCGCTTGAAGCTGTCGCTCGCTTTTGTCGGCCACATAGGAAACGGCCTTAGTAAAACCAGTACAGGTTAGTATATAATAGCTGCAGCTAGGAGATGGAGTCGAGGAACCACTACGCTTCCAACTGATCACCAGGGAAGATGGTGTACTGAAGTACCATTGTCTTCACAGCTTTGTGGTTTCTCCCTGTGACCAGCTCAGATTTCATTGGTTGGTCCCCTGAAAGCCCATGATACTGTCGACACGCTAGTACTCTGGTGCTAACCCTGCTACCGGTAGCAAGAGTTCATATGTCACCACGAAATCCAACTCATGTTTTTCCTAGTATGGACCCACAAGCAGCTGCATAGAGCGAAGGTAGAATCTAGCACACATTCTCATGACAGTCTCTTCTTCGACCCCAAGACACATCGTCGCGGTTAGCGCCCGTCCGAACGGATCACGGCTCATATGATTCGTACCAATGAAGACAGTATAAAAATAGTATGGAAAGACGACATCGATATTTATCTATCGATAGCAGATGCCGCTTGAGCTATGGTGGAAATACTGACGTTTCAAAACAATAAACCTACCGAGAGAGCAGTAACATTGCTGCCGTAGCGACATTTTTGAGTACCCTTTAGTAGAGAATAGTTATAACCATAAGTCTCCCTCTGATATCAACTTTGAAATAACTAAGCGCTGTGTCATGGAGACGCAATGCTTACTACTGCTAATTAAGCGAGTTTGAAAAGGATAAAACTGTGACTTTCCGAGAGGCGGAATGCGCTTTACGGAGAAATGCTATAAAAGTTAAATGTGCTGCGTCAGTTGTGAAATGCTCACATGAAAACGTTCATCCTTGTAGTCATGATTGTGAGCTCCTGCAGCGAACAGACGCTTGCCAAGATCACCGTATTGTGATAGCAGCAGTGGCAGAACGTATTGCTACTAAATGAACCTGTTAAGCTGGGTTCAGACAAACAACTAATGGCGTGCAAAAGCTAGTTGCATAGTGAAGTTCCAGTTCTTGGTTCTAGTAGCACCACATACGATGCGCTACTTTTTCGACGCAACAAAAAGTTCATTTTGGTTGTACTTTGTTTCGCCACTTTCTTCCCTCACCACCAAATATCGACATTCGACTGTCATCTCGCTGGGTATTTCGTATCAGTGTCTTTGCGTTCGAGGTATACGTTTTGGCGTTTTTGTTTGCTGCTAAAATGTAGAATAAATTGAGAAAACACTCCGTGTGCTTCTGGAAGAAAGTGTAACGGTCGTTTGGCCATGAATAAAATGAGCCGTGCGCATCTCGATCAGCTTAGACTGCGGACACCATGTTGAAAACTACACAATCAAGCAGTATGTGTGAAGTTCTGACAGCTGACAGTGCAACTGCAGAAAGACAGGCGTTGTTGTATCAGTTTAGTTGTTTGTGTGAACCTCGCTTTACTAGCAGTGTAATTTTGGGCATGGCGCCGGCCGCGGTAGCCGAGGGGACTGCGGAGCTTCAGTCACGGTCTGCACGGCCACAACGGTCGGGAGTTCGAATCCTCTTTCGGGCACGGTTACTTGTGCCTTCAATGTTAGCTAGCTCATAAGTATTTTGTAAGTTTAGGGACTGATGACCCCGTAGTAAAGTCCCATAAGCTATACAAACATTTGAACATCTTTTGGGCATGCGCAACTCTAGCCCGTATTCCATTCACGCGATAGCATCGGCGTGTAGGGCACTACTGCTGCCGTCTGAGGAGGATCACACGGATCGTGCCACACGGCATCCAGCTGTCTACAGACTACTCTACGCGTTTTTATTGTTGAAATTGTGTTTTCATGAGTAGAAAGTAATTTTTGGCTAGTGTGTTCGAGTTGGCGTAACAGTAAAAGGATATTCTTCAGGAAGTTCACTGTTGGCACAGTCAAACGCTTGTTTCTTGGTAAGAATTTCATGATAGTTTCATCTTTATAGACTTTATATTTTAGATGTTAGTTTGACTTAAGAGACAATTATTCAACGGGGCAAGTTGATACGCGTTGCTGGAGCAAATTGACCAAGCTCGGTCTGGACTGGATACAGTGTATTTTTTTGCAAGAAAAGAAAAAGGGCAATATAGAAAGTGTCAAAGACTGTAATATGTACACTTGTATTCATTGTACACCTGACTTTGTAATCATTGGTTCTGAGTAGGTTATGAACTGTATCTCATAATCTGTGTGTTTAAAAGAAGTTAATATTATGTCTTACGATACCTTTGTACTATACTCTGCTTAATTTTTTTTTTCGATTGTTTACTGAGACATTATTTGGTACCTTAATATCAATTAATTTATTATTTATACACTTATATCAACTTGCCTCTCGCTAATACCAACTTCCCTCATGTGGGGAACATTGATGTACTTTGCAGCATTAAACAAATATTCTAATTTTTGGAGGTATATGTAGTTAATTAAATGGTCGATACCATAGAAAAGTGCAAAACTAATTGAAGTACAATATCATAATTTTATCAATTAAAAATAATTAAAACCAAAAATGTAAAAAATAAAATCTGAACTTTGTCTCAACTTGCCCAGCTCTCCCCTATCCCAAAACAATAATCGTCATCTGTATGATTTAACAGATGCCAGATTCAGAGACTACACTGGCACTCTGGCCAGCTACACCACGTACGTATATGGACGTTTCAACATGGACTGACACCTAATACATTAATACCGCTTGAGCTATTAATCGGTTATTGTAATCTCTTCCTGTAAAATTTAAACATTGTCTCAGCAATTAATTCTGAATGATTGGAAAACTGAAGGAAGGTGTACTAGTGTGCATTTCTGGTAGTGAGGTTACGTTTAGCACCGCCGAGTTACACCATACTATACATCAGTGAAGCAGTAAATTAAAACGAGTTACTTGAATAATGTGTAATATTCAAAACCCATAACAAGAGAGAAATGCAAAAACTCGGAGAATATCTTTCCATTAGTCCCTTGTATGATCAGATGCACGGTGATATTAATATAGTAATTACAACTCTCTCGTGTTAGTTATAGGCAGAAACTGGAACGCGGTCTATATCTCTGTATGCCTTGCCAGTTTCTCGTTTCCTGAAGCTTCACTGTAGGACTCTTTTACTGTGTTCAAACAAGTTTATTTACCAGACATCCATTTGTTTTCCTTCGACAGTACTCCTACTCTAAGTACATTTATCTTTTGAATAATACTATTATAGACTTGCATTGCCACTCCAAACGTTTGCTACGATTCCCGAAAACTCCTCGATTCATCATATTCGAAAGAGTTAATTTTTCAGATGCTGTTCAAGCATTCCGTGGTATGGCTACTTCCGAGATTTATCCGCTGATAATAACCTCTTCAATAGAAACTATCACACCAGCTTTGTTGGTCTTCCAGAGAAAGAGCTTTGGCGAATTCTGAAATGGACATGAGTGACACTGACACCTTCATGATTTAAAATAGACACCTAAGCGATTGTTAATTTCTAGCACCTTTTTCCATTTATATTACGGAATGAGAAAGTATTACCTATTTTCATCACTGTGTTTTGGAAGGCGCACATTTAAGTGGAATTCGCATTGTACTTCTGGATGCAAGATAAAATCATTACACGCGAAGCTTTTACATTATGTTCTGCATTTAAAATTTGCCATGGGAAGGTAGTATGTGTGGAAGAAATAAGGAAAAATTGTGAGATACAATTTGCATCATTTCAAATTGACACAGAGATTCGCATAAACATGCATTCGTCAGGGATGCAAACGAATGATTGAGTACAGGTGTTGGTAATACATGTACGTAGAGTTTATTCTTCCTAATTATGAAGTTTGAGAGTCGCCAAGAAGCAGCAACGCACAAGTGAGTTGGCTGCTGCATTAATGAGGATATATGATCTGCTTTCGAAGTTATTGGCATTGAAGGTTATAGTAATCGATACTAGCACGAGTAATTAACTGGAAGGAGAAGTTTTCAATATAATGATCGCAGAAGTTGGACAGGCAAATACAGCTATACAATTGCTACCAATGAAGACAGGAGTAGGTAAAAGTGAATTCGGAAAATATGAAGGGAGCTTACGGTTTAACGTCCCGTGTACGCGGATTCTTGAAAGGAAGGAATACAGCAATTTTATTTAGATACTAGCTGGTACCCGGCGCGTTGCTGCCGCAGAAGAAATAATTGAGCAAATAACGATTGTAATTTGAATGTGTTAGCTTGTTTAGTTACGAATTTTAATATCACAGTTCGATCACTTGATGTAATGCGTGAAACGTGAAATCGATTCTTTTAAAGAGATGTATTAAAAGAAATTTCTTTTTTACTGCTTTATTTATTTATTTATTCTTATATTTCCTTATTCGTATACTTATCCTTACAGAGAAAGAGCTAACGGCATCGTAGCAATCATAGACCAAAGATATGGTCTGCGGCTTCACGTTTCGCTGTTTGTAACCTCCTTGCTATAGAGTCGCATACGTCATCACTGGCCTTCAGTCCGAATTTGTTTATAATTTGAAGACTTTCAACCACCATATCTACCACCCCCATATAGCTATCGGCATGCAACTGCTATGGTGTACAACGGGAGACTTCCGACAACAATAACACACAGACCATTCGTTTGCGTTCTGTAGTTTTCGCTGCAGAGCGAAATATTACACACACACACGTAGAATTTTATATATACCGATAACTTTCCACCCAATATACTCCACTATTTTATCATTATTAACCCTGAAGCGACAATGCAATCAATAAAATAATTTTCAAAGAGTAAATATAATTTTCAAAGAGTAATTATTGTTCCGCATTTCGCGTTATGTTCTTCAAATTACTAAATATCTATAAGATGGCAATAAAACCGTGCCCAAAACCTTACTCAGGTATAAATAAGTAACTGTACAAATATTCAAGCCTCTGCGTCTTGTTCGGACGTGATAAGTGTAAACCGAACAGACATTCAAATTATATATATATATATATATATATATATATATATATATATATATATATATGGCTTTAGGCACGGTTTTATGGCGATGGGATAGCTATTTATCTCTCTCTCTTTCTGTCTCTCTCATATATATATATATATATATATATATATATATATATATATATATATATATGAGAGAGACAGAAAGAGAGAGAGATAAATAGCTATCCCATCGCCATAAAACCGTGCCTAAAGCCTTATATATATATATATATATATATATATATATATAAGAGAGACAGAAAGAGAGAGAGATAAATAGCTATCCCATCGCCATAAAACCGTGCCTAAAGCCTTCCCCGGGTAGACATTAATATCTGTACAAATATTTAGCTCTTTATGTCGTGTGGTTCAGACGTGATAAACGTGCACCGAACAGACATTCACATTTATAGTTATAGATGAAAAAATGGTAACAGCTAATTCATGATAATTATTCAGTAAATAAGAAGAAATAAAAATGTAAACCATGTGATGATTTACAGTAAAATCAGTTATAATATTTGGAGATTCAGAAGCAAATACATCATTCAGAATTCTGACTTCTTTTCATTGTAAAATGTCGACGAGTAAGAGTATACGTCCTAAAAATTTGAACATTTAGCGTCTCTTGATAGAGACAACTCGGTAGTTAAAGTTATGAAGGTTTCCGCGGCAAGAGTGTTCTACCGCATCATAATGTTCTACTGCATTATGATGTAAGATGGCAATTACTTTGACAATTAACGTTTCGGCCATCGTCAGAGTGGTATGCTTCTTCTTATATGCTGTCGGGAGCTTGTTATTGAAATTCACTATATTTTCGCAATACTGACAACTAAGTTTGACATTACATCATAATTTTAAAAATCATATATGTCATAGATACAAATTTATATAACTCCGATCAAATGATCTTAAGTCTTTAGCTGTGTGGTGTAGTCAAGATTTCACACTGATAATTCTAATAGTTTTAGATGAGTAAAATTAAAATTATTATGATATGAAGCTTTATATCGCACCGATGACCAGTGTATTGGTCCGTTGATGAACAAACCAAGCCTTGTTTGGGCAAATAGTTTATGTCCTTCTGTTATCTATCTTTATTAACGAGATAATCTATTTCAGTGACATACTTCACTGACATTATTGTTAGCTTATCATGATGATGAGAAACTGAAAGAGTATGAAGTATGTTTGGTCTACTTTTCTGGAGGAAAGGTCTACTCTCATGGCTGTGCATGATGTTGGTACGAGGCAGCGGACATATACGAAACCTAGAGCGCATCGACGTACTGATTTCAAAGCTGGGATTGCAAGCCGAAAGCAGTGAGTGAGTCGCAAAGTTAAGCAGTTTGAAACAAACAAAACGTTCAAGTGATACAAGGGATGAATAATTACAATAATTATTTGGTATTGAATTAACAGACACTACCTAGTTATTCAGTAGCTTAAACTATCAATATCGACTAATTAAATTATGAGAGACCCCTAACTAACTTATATGTGCCTAAGGGATACTATTGTCAGAGTGATATCAGCGTCTGGCATATACAATTCAGCCTTTTATTTTCTTGAAATCTAGACTTCTTTCTCCACTACATATTGTCTTTCGTGAATCACGAGGTACATTTGCTGCCATTGTACACAATAATATGAACCATCCTTCGACCGTATACATAATGGTTTCGCCGGCCGCGGTGGCCGAGGGGATTGGGGCGCGTCAGTCACGGTCTGCACGGCCACTACGGTCGGGGGTTCGAATCCCTCCTCGGGCATGGATATTTTTGCCGTCCTTAGTATTAGCTAGTTTGTAAGTAGTTTGTAAGTTTGGGGACTGATGACCCCATAGTTAAGTCCCATAAAAAAATAATAATAAAATAAAACACTCAGAATCAGTGCTTCCTCAATAGTAATTGAACATTTAATATTCTGTGTGTGCTAAGGACCAAAAATAAAGTTTTGAGACATAGTATTATACCGTTCATTAACATCCACTTAATACAACCTACAAAGCAAGTCAAGAGAAAATTGCATAGAATTGGCGAAAAGAAGAAAATTGAAAACGTGAAAGCGGAAGGATTCTTGCACATTGCGTTTTTCAGACTAAATGGACAAAGTCCAACAGAGATACTAAGCTGTAGCGCTTGACGAAACATATCTAAAAATGGGAAATGAAACAATGTGAAACAAATATCTCCAGTTTCCATCATTACACAAATCAGTAAAAAACTGACGATTAAGATGTGGTGTAAATGGATCCATAGCAAACAAGTACTTTTTTAATTAATTTATTTATTTTTAACAGACAATAGTTGAAAATGTGGCAACACTGAAAGTTGTGTATGAATGAAATCGTCTACAATTTTGCCTTTCTTTAGGATGTTTACACTTCCCAGTGTTCTATTTCACTAAATGTTTTTTTGATTTACACTATTCCAGGTGATGTGATTTTAATTTCTGCAGCAAAACTGATGTGTTGGTTCGTGTGTTGATCACTTCATCATCAACAGCCTGGAAGTCATTTTCTTCCATTCTGAGTGTTCTGAATGGGAGAGAACGGTGTGCCGGCCGTGGTGGCCGAGGGGATTGCGGCGCGCCAGTCACGGTCTGCACGGCCGCTACGGTCGGGGGTTCGAATACCCCCTCGGGCATGGATATTTGTGCCGTCCTTACTGTTAGCTAGTTCATAAGTAGTTTGTAAGTTTAGGGACTGATGACCCCGTAGTTAAGTCCCATAAGCTATACAAACATTTGAACATTCGATTTAGAAAACGGTGTGCTGAAGTAATTACTTCAGGTACGTAATATTTAGCTGTGTTCTTGCGCTTTTCTGTTAAGGCAAAATTTATGTCACAAAATAGGAAACTGTGGCCTGAAACCAGATACTTACGCACTATACAGTCAAATAGACCACAACACACTGCAAATATATTGTCTACAGCCGTAGTCACTCCAAATCACAAGTTCCCTTTTATTACCAATTACAATGACAGTACTTTTAGTGCAATTCAAGACATGGAACAGATATGATACAGTGCCGTTATCTCCTCGAAACCCTTCACCCTCAATGCCATTGGTATATAATTGCTTCACTGTTGTCATGAGCATGAACACAGCATGAACACAGAAGGTGATTGTGGATCACATTTAGAACGAAGAAGGCTATGGAGTTAACACAATCCCATCTATATTCACGGACTGTTCCGTCGGTTCTTGACTGAATATTTGATACATTGTTAATGAAATACACAAGATAACTGTGAGATATTCTGCAAATTTATTGGTTTACCAACCGGTTTTCGGCTGTTACGCCATCATCAGGTACACATTGCAATTTTAAGTTACAAAGATCTTAACTTGCTAGATATATAACTTTCAAAGGGGACTAGTGTTTTAGTTAATAACTAACATGCGGGAAATATTACAATTCAAGTTGTGGTGTAAATTCCTGACACTTATAAAATACATGACAATATTACAGATTATGACGTTATCCTAAGAAATATAATGTGAAACAAAAGAAATTGACTGAAAAATAGTGATCAAAACGTATCTATCTTAAACAGATCAAATGTTTAGAAACATGGAAGCGTTGTGAATATATGTTAATATTTTAAGTGGTTCAATTAAACTTGACCAAAAAATTATCTTAAACACGACCAATGTCTGGATCATGGAAGCTATGACAAAGTCGAATGAAACATCTGTAAATATGTTAAAACATTTTTACCTTGTTAAATTAAATTATGGTTATTGGTAGAATAATACATTAAAGTTTGTATCACATAAGCAGCCAAAGCGGTTATGACTACACAAGAATTTTAAAAGTAGTAAAATAAGGCATTACAATTTATATCTGGTAAGCAGCCAAACAATTCTGATTACACAAGGTCTTTTGTAACATGGCTGTGAGACAGTAGCAGAAGTAGGAATTGGTAGTTCAAATTGTCTGCATAGGGTTATGAGTAGGTTCTGTCGGTGACTGCAAAAACCACTTCCAGTTGTCATATGACAAGGCGCCTTTAGTATAATATACTCGCATCGATGTAGCACCTTTAGAACGAAAACGCCTATTTTGAAAAAAAAAAAAAAAAAAAAAAATGTACTTAACACATTTAGAATGTTATATCTTCAGTTGTCATTGTTGCATCTATCACATACTTCATAACCTTGTTAACTCAAAGTTATGGACGTTGGATTGTAAAAAACAAATAAACTATATGCAGAATAGAACAGAACACAAGAACTGTGTTCAGGAAGATATCGTCGGAAATTTGTAATTTAAATTATGTCGCCTTTACACGGCAGGAAAATTTCTTGAAGAATTCTAAGTAACAAAACGTCTTCTGTAGTGTCATGTCCATTATCAACATTTGCCGCCTGTAAATAGTGGTGGGTATTCTCTTTTGTTATTACCTTTCTTTTAACAATCTGCTGGTACAGTGGCAGAAGTGTTAAAATAAATATTAAAGTACTACACATTTGACTAATGACTTGTATCAGTCGTTCCATTGTAAACGTTGTCTGATTGAGTACAACTGTTTAATCGACTTTGCTCTTTCAATTCTCAGAACGTTTAACGCATTTTACCTATAAGGCCTACCGATTTTCTTTGCTAAGATTAAATTTTATACACGGTTTTAGTTAAGTTTCAGTTGACATATTTATCTAAAAATTCCTCTCACTGCGTGAAGCTGCACATCGTATTACTGATTTCTGAGAATAGCTCTATCACACAGCCTGTACTGTAATTTATTATAACTACTACTATTATTATTATTATTATTATTATTGTTTTGCACATTCTAGGAATGGAACTAAGCCATTGGCTTATCCTTTAGGGCAACATTGTATGTTTGTAATTATGTTTTAGAACAATAACCGGATTTTCAAGTGCTTTTCAAACGTTTTTCAGCTAAATTAAAAAATAATGTTTGCACAAGCTATTGGGTAATGCCTCATAGATTCTTGAAAACTGTTATAGTTCAATGGATGATTCTCAGCAACGAAACAAAAGAGTGATGGAGTAGTTCCTGAGAAAAATATAGCCTCCGTACGAAGAAGACTCACTAGCGCGGTGATAAATAGCTTCATTAGAGCAAACAAAAATTGAAACCATTAATCAAGTACAACGGCCGTTAAACGGGACATGCTATTAAATAAGGACGAAATCCGAATTTCTGCACTGCGCTGAATATAGAGCGAAGAGAACGATAAAAATAAATTACACGTTAACGTAATTCATTAATCAGATATTCAAATTATGCACTAGTGACTGAAAAGATCTGAATAAATTTGCAAGGAAAATAGCGTAAATTATCGACAATAACATATAAATGAATGCTTTCTTGACCAACACCTTTTCAGAATGAAAGTACCGTTGTTACACATGAAGGGAGCGACAGAAAATAGTTCCGATTTGTGATGTACAAGCAATCAGTTCAGTTAGCACAGTCATAGCTCCACCCCATATATTTTCTTTCACGTCTCTCACTAATTTTCTTGTTTGTCATAAAGATACAATCACTTGGCTTCAGACCAAGAAGCCAAATCTTTCCGAGAGCGCTGCCATTGACTGAAGATAGTAACTTACCCTTACTAATCAGTACTCTTATTGACTATACGAGTATGAAAAGAGGATTAGAAATTTGTGTTTTGTTCTACATCCACACATACATTCCGCATGCATTTGTACTTCGCGTGGTAGAGGCCACATACTATCAAATAGACTTTCACCAGAAGTATGTCATCTCTAGGCTAGTGAAGCCTACTACTAAATTATCCATCTTCTTTAGTGGCTACTACATAGGACTGAACTTTTTTCGATGCGTTAAAATGCCTAACTTATAAGGACTTCAAACGTAGATCAACAGCAATGGTCCCATTAACGCTATACCTAAGTACTTTTTCGTGTACATGACATTTTACCAATCAATATTCCTACGACTACGAAGTTTCCACCCCACACCCCTAAGAGACATACTACATTGCAATAACGTCATTTACATTAAATCCTAGTAATTAATACACGTGAATTTCGTGAATAATGAGCACCCTTTCTCTCTCTCTCTCTCTCTCTCTCTCTCTCTCTCTCTCTCTCTCTCTCTCTCTCTCTCACACACACACACACAATATATATATGGCAGTTACTAACAAGTCTGAAGTGTACATATATATCCTTCAGTGTTGACAATAATTGCCAGTACTGGCACTAATTTAATATGTAGTTATCAGTATTATAATATTAGCTTGGTGAAAGGTGATAATTTTATTTCTGTTGACAGGGAATACTTCTTGGTCAACACAAATCTGTCAATAGCTCTGTTATCCTGGACCTACGAGGTCGATAGCCCGCCCGAACACATGGATGGCGTCGCGTAACCGGGTATCGCTAAAGCTCCTTGGTATAGAATAGAAAGTAACGACAAACTCTTATGTGTGGATTGCCGACCAACGCGGGTTACCATCGTTAACTAGCACAAGGTATTCAGCAACCACTCTTGGGCCAAACTATCCATTACGTTTATTGCAGAAATATACTAATTTAAGGTTTACTTCTTTAAACGAAGGTTCTGTATCATAAAAGTTCGTATTGTATAACTAAAGATCTCAATATACTGTTATTGATACAGAATTCAAGCCTACACATGGAAGTTTCGTATTTAAATTACTATGGCGCATATTGTGCGTATTTCTGTCCGAGGAAAATTCTAGTTAACTCATTTCTACCTGATGTTAAATGTAATATATATATATACCGCCTATTTTCGTGGTCAGGATAGCGTCCATCACTAATATTGCCACACTCTACTCCCTTCCACAATTTATCACCTTGGAAGGTCTAACCCGTACCCTCTATATGGGTTCCCATTTACAGCGATGGCCTTTGTGTAGTTTTACTGTGTGAATATCATCAAATACAGTTTCATTCCTCTTAAACCCACCTTCCTTGAAGGGCTCAGCTAAGCAGAACATTCATATATATAAGTCGAGAGAGCAATGATTTTTATTTGTATCATCTAGTTCCAGCCCTTTTTTTGGACCATCTTCAGGATTGCAACTCTACTGATGTCGTAAGGCTGGGCAGGTGCTTGGGAGTCTTCCAGTGCATCACTCGAAGGCTTCCAAGCACCTGCTAAGCACCTATAGAACTACCACTGTCCAATGTCATAGCCTTCAGAACTCGTAGATGAACATGCATCTCCTGGCCCAACAGGTATCGCAACATAAGACTCGGTACACTGGATGCTATTCCCTAGGTTCTACTTTGTGAGGCCATTTGTATGTAACAAAGCCATCATGAGTTTCGGCAATCACTGTGGCAACTCATGGGCTTGGTGAACACTCCAAGGGGATTAGAGCGCCGATGTACCAAGCAGTCTGTTCCTGTGTACCAGCTCGACGCACACACATACCTATTGCTCACCTGGACATTGAGCACTCACCATTGTCAAATCTGCTCTCCAGGACGTTGTCAGTGTCTCCAGTAGGCATGGATGTGGAGAACTCAGAGTGTTCACCATTGGCAATATCTCAACCAAATGGGCTCCATCAGCTCTCCAAGGCAGTGTCAGCAATTCCAAGGGAATCGGGCATAGAGGTAGAGACCTCACTTCTTCATCTACCCTGCGCCCCCCCCCCCCCTCTCCCATAACAGAGAGCTCCAGTACCTTTCTTGACGTGCAAAGTTGTTTCCCTGAGCGGACTCCACAGCGACACCAATCATGTCGGCAGTTTCCTCCCAAGGAATCATCCTGGGCGTTACTGTAACATTGTGCATCTTTCAGGGGAGGCGTTGAGTGAAACTGGTATTCTTATCTGACGAGAACCCACCAGAAAGCATAGACTTGAATATTGATCATTAGAAGAGACATAAACCGCAAGTGCTACCATCGCCGCTATAGCGATGTGCGCAGAGACACACCTTCTACACAAGCCTATCTATGCTCTGGGCCACGCTATGTATGACACAGAACTGTGGCATGCTCCTCAGCCGTGTGTTGATCCTGACTGATATAGTTAGCATGTTACATTGTTGTTTTGTGGATGATCAAAATATTCAAACGTTAGTAAAGCTTACGAGACTCAACTGCAGGCTCATCAGTCAATAAACGTACAAACTAGAGCAAGAAAAACAGCAAGAGCGACAGCAAGAACAACAGCAATGGAGAGAAAAACAGCAACAGAAAGAGAAACAGCAAGAGTAAGAGCAAGAGCAATAGTAAAAGCAAAAACAACAGTAATGACAAGAGCAACAGCAACGGCAAGAGCAACAGCAACAACAAGAGCAACAGCAATGACAAGAGCAACAGTGACAGCAAGAGCAACAGTAACATTAAGAGGAAGAGCAAGAGCAACAGCAATGGCAAGAGCAAACAGCAAGAGCAAGAGACACAGCAAGAGCAAGAGCAAAACCAACAGCAACAGATAGAGCAACAGCAAGTGCAAGAGCAACAGCAATAAACAACAGCAACATCAAAAGCAACAGCAACAGCACCAACAAGAGCAACTGAAACAGCAAGAGCAACTGCAACAGCAAAAGCAACAGCCAGAGCAACAGCAACAGTAAGGGAAACAGCAACAGCAAGAACAAGAGCAAGAGCAAGAGCAAGAGCAACAGCAGGAGCAAGAGCAACTGCAAGAGCAACAGTAATGGAAAGAGAAAGAGCAACAGAAAAAGCATGAGGAACACCAACATTAGGAGCAACAGCAAGAGCAAGATCAAGTGAAGGAGCAAGAGCAAGAGCAAAAGGAAGAGCAACACGAACAGCAAAAACCACAGCACCAGCAACAGCAACACCTACATCAAAGGCAACAGCATAAGCTACAGCAACATAAAGAGCAAGAGAAAGAGAAAGAAAAAGAGCAAAAGCAATAGAAAGAGGAAGTGCAAGTGCAAGAGCAAGAGCAACAACTAGAGCAAGGGCAAGAGCAAGAGCAAGAGTAAAAGCAAGAGCAAGGGCAACAGCAACACCATAAGCAAGAGCTTCAGTAACACCATAAGCAAGAGCAGGAACAAGAACAACAGCAACAGCTAGAGGTAGAGCAACAGCAAGAGCAAGAGCAATAGCAAGAGCAAGAGCAAGAGCAAAAGCAAGAGATACAAAAAGAGCAATAGCAACAAACAACAGCAAAAGCAACAGCAACAATAGCAATAAGAGCAAGAGCAACAGCAGGAGCAACAGAAATAAAAAAAGCAACAGCAAGAGCAACAGTAAGAGCAACAGTAAGAGCAACAGCAACAGCAAAAACAAGAGCAAGGGCAACACCAAGTGCAAGATCAAGAGCAAGAGCCACAACAGCGGTAAGAGCAACAGCAACAACAACGGCTCCACCAAAGGCAACGGCAAGAGCAACAGAATCAGCAAGAGCAACAACAAGGCAACAGCAATGGCAAGAGTAAGAGCAACAGCAAGAGCAACATCAACAAAAACAGAAACAGCCCCAGCACCAGCAAGATTAACAAAAATGGCAACAGCAACAGCACGAGCAACAACAAGAGCAAGAGCAATAGCAACAGCAACAGCAAGAAAAACAGCAACAACAACAGAAACAGCACCAGCAACATCAACACCTACAGCAACGGCAACAGAAGGAGCAAGAGCAAGTGCAAGAGAAGGGGCAAGAGCAGGATCAAGAAAAAGAGCAACTGCAACATCAACAGCAACAACAAAAACAAGAGCAATAGCAACAGCAACTGCAAGAGCAACAGCAACAAACAACAGAAAAAGCAACAGTACAACAAGAGCAAGAGCAACAGGAAGAGTAACAACAACAGCACCAGGTAGGGCAAGAGCAACAGCTAAAGCAACAGCAAGAGCAAGTGAAAGTGCAAGAGCAAGAACAAGAAAGAATGCAAGAGAAAGAGCAAGAGAAAGCGAAAGAGAAAGGGCAGCAGCAAGAGCTTCAGCAACAGCAAGATCAATGGCAAGAGCAACAGCAACAGCATCAGCAACAGTATCAGAAATAGCAAGAGCAGGAGTAAGATCATCAGCAACAGCAACAGCAACGGCAACAGCAAGAAAATCGCTTTTTCACTATTATGACAGCCCCATGGTGCCTCACTCTAAGTAAAAGCCATGTAATCCTCAGGTAATTTTTTAGGCAGCAAAACATCGTAATGTATTGTACAAAAATTATATTTGTAACCAGTATCTGAATATATCAACATATATTCACTATTGGCTATTAAAATTGCTACACCAAGAAGAAATGCAGATGGTAAAAGGGTATTCATTGGACAAATATATTGTACTAGAACTGACATGTGATTACATTTTCACGCAATTTGGGTGCATAGATCCTGAGAAATCAGAACTCAGGACAACCACCTCTGGCAGTAATAACGGCCTTGATACGCCTGGGCATTGAGTCAAACAGAGCTTGCATGGCGTGTACAGGTACAAATGCCCATGCTGCTTCAACACGATACTACAGTTCATCAAGAGTAGTGACTGGCGTGTTGTGACGAGCCAGTTGCTCGGCCACCATTGACCAGATGTTTTCACTTGGTGAGAGATCTGGACAACGTGCTGGCCAGGGCAGCAGTCGAATATTTTCCGTATCTAGAAAGGCCTGTACAGGACCGGCAGATTGCGGTTTTGCATTATCCTGCTGAAATGCAGGGTTTCGCAGGGATCGAATGAAGGGTAGAGTCATGGGTCGTAACACATCTAAAATGTATCGACCACTGTTCAAAGTTCCGTCGATACGAATCTAGGTGACCAAGACGTGTAGCCAATGGCACCCCCATACCATCAAGCCGGTTGATACGGCAGTATGGCGATGACGAATGCACACTTCCAGTGTGCGTTCACCGCGATATCGCCAAACACGGATACCACCATCATGATGCTGTAAACAGAAACTGGATTCATCCGAAGAAATGACGTTTTGCCATTCGTACACCCAGGTTCGTCGTTGCATACAACATCGCAGGCGCTCCTGTCTGTGATGCAGCGTCAACGGTAACCGCAGCCATGGTCTCCGGGCTGATAGTCAAAAATGTTCAAATATTTGTATAGCTTATGGGGTCATCAGTCCCTAAACTTACATAGTACTTATGAACTAACTAATACGAAGGACGCCACAAATATCCATTCCCGAGGGGGGATTAGAACCCCCGACCGTAGTGGCCGTGTAGACCGTGACTGGAGCGCCTCAGTCCCCGCGGCTGGCGATAGTCTATGCTGCTGCAAACGTCGTCCAATTTTTCGTGCAGATGGTTGTTGTCTTGCAAACGTGACCATCTGTTGTCTCAGAATCGAGAAGTGGCTGCACGATCCGTTACAGCCATGCGGATAAGATGCCTGTCATCTCGACTGCTAATGATACGAGGCCGTTGGGATACAGCACAGCGTTCCGTATTGCCTTCCCGAGCCCACCGATTCCATATTCTGTTAAGTCATGGGATCGCGACCAACGCGAGCAAAAATGCCGCGATACGATAAACCGCAATCGCGATGGCTACAACCCTGCCGCGGTGGAGTAGCCGAGCGGTCTAAGGCGCCTCGCTGCGGAGCGCGCGGTTGCTCACATGTGTGTGTGTGTGTTGACCTTAGGTTACTTTGCCTTAGTTTAAGTAGTTTGTAAGCTACTGACTGATGTCCACGCAGTTTGGTCCGATAGATTTACAAACATTTGAACATTTGAGCTACAATCCGAACTTTATCAAAGTCGGAAATTTGACGGTAAGCATTTCTCCTCCTTACACGAGGCATCACAACAATTCACCAGGCAACGCCGGTCAACTGCTGTTTTTGTATAAGAAATCGGTTGGAAACTTTCCTCATGTCAGCACGTTGTAGCTGTCGCCATGGGCGCCAAACTTGTGTCAATGCTCTGAAAAGCTATTCATTTGCACATCACAGCATCTTCTTCCTGTCGGTTAAATTTCGCGTCTGTAGCTCGTCATCTTAGTAGTGTTGCAATTTTAATAGCCAAAGTGTATATTGTGTATGACATCTCACCTAAGGTCCTAATTGATTTGAGCTGCGAATTTGTAATAAAATGCTCAATACTACGAAAAGTCTCATAATTACATTAATTCTAGACTGCAGTTCGGAAAAGTTTCGGAGTGGAAACTAGGGTTTCTCCGACAGGCCGACACGCAGCGGCGAGATGTTAACAGCCGGGCGGGGTCCGTGGTGCAAGTTTACAGCGTCAGGCGGCGGTGGGCGGCGCCGCAGTAACTCTGCCACCCCTCCACCCCTCCCCAGCTACCACCGCAAGTAACTACCCCGTCGCTGTCGTGTCGCGCGCTATCGCTGTCCACGGCACGCCGGTAGGGCTGCATTACGGCCTGCCCCGGGAGCTGTACCTGTCTGTGGTACACGTCGCGATGACTGCCGAGGCTCTGACTTCGAACCCTGCTGCCCGTGTCAACTAACTCACCGACTGCTAACGTGTCTCCGCCTAACATTTCTGCCGTCTAACCTGCGGACCTTATGCCGTCCTCTCACCGAGTTTGAGATCGTACGTTGACAACTGCTGACGTCACAGCCTGGAATTCCACGTTTCAATACACTGTAAAGCGTGAAATGAAGGATCTGACGAGTCAGATTTTTGTCTCGTTGTCTCGTTGTCTCCACATCCTTATATTACCTCTGAAATTAACATTTAAGTATTTTTGGAAACATTTTTGTATCACTTATGGGAAACAGTACTCTTATTTAACTTATATATTAAGAACAGTCTAGAGTGCAATATATATATATATATATATATATATATATATATATATATATATATATATATATATACACTATTTTCGGTCTTATTTAAATCATCTTTAGGACATTAAGCTAGATTGATGTTGTGGAGATGGCAGGAGACTTGGAGCCATCTAGTGCGTCACTGCAGATCGTTGAAATATAATCGAAACTAGTCGGAAAAAAATTAAAAACGTTTTGCACTTTAGACTGTTCTTTATATATAATTTTTAAGTGCCTGAAAGAAAGTTTATCGAAGCGCTTCCATAATGTCTTTCTACCATTCCATAATCTAATAGCTCGCTGGAAGAAGGCAAATCTAAGTCTTTACGCCTACAGTTCAAATGTTCAAATGGTTGTTAAGTTTCTGGGACTTAACTACGGGGTCATCAGTCCCTAAACTTACAAACTATTTATCAACTACCTTATACTAAGGACGGCGCAAATATCCATGCCCAAGGGGGGGGGGGTTTCGTACCCCCGACCGCAGTGGCCGTGCAGACCGTGACTGGAGCGCCTCAGTCCCCTCGGCCACCGCGGCCGGCCCGCCTACAGTCCGATTTCTCATATTACTATGATCATGTCTCCCTATGTAGGTGTGTGCTAATAAGGTTTGTCCGCATTCAGAGGAGTAAATTGGTGAAACAAATTTCGTAAATGGATCTGGCCGTAATAAATAGCACGTTTCTTCTAATTATTTCTACCCAAACTAGTGCTATAGGGGTGAAACAAATATCGTAAATGGATCTCGCCTCTACGACTAGCTCGTTCCTTCTAATTATCTCTACCCAAACTGGTGCTATAAGTGATTCTTAATAGGCTCAGTGCCTAAATGTAGACAAAAAAAAAAACCCTTATTCTTTTCATTCTCCACTCCGAGGAGTAGGAGCGGGCTGTTTGAGATCCGGCCCATAAAGAGTCGCGGTTCTATTCAGCCAATTATCAGACAAGCTGATAGTGGGGCAAAGGGGGAATCCCAATTGGGAATAAGTGGGAGGGGCTTATCAGTTCCGGCATACGCCTTACAACCAAGGAAAACCTCCCGAAAACCTTGGTCGGAACCGGGGGACTGGGACCAATTTATCTCCGGGACTTGCCCCGGACTTAAAATGGATTATCGAGAGAACACGAATGCATTCACGATAATCAAAGATCGGACGCCCGAGTTACTCTCGTAATCTCGTAGACATCAGCTCGACCAACAGTGGACAAACATCCCCCTAACAGGAACCGCACCTGTGGGCACGGTGTCCCGTGCGTCCTAAATCTAGACAGAGTGGACCCCCAATAAATAATGGCGGAAAAGTATTTGATCTGCGAGTGTGCTGTCAGTGACCAATGTAGTGTTGATGGGAAAGGAATACATGGATTGCTAAATGTCAGTTACTTGAGAAAAGATGGAAAAGCTGAAGGTTTCAGGAGCAAAACAAGCGGTGGTGTTCATGCATCTTGCAGGAAAGAGTACACCAGATTATAAGAGAATCTCTTTCAGAGGAAAATCCGTCAACGTCAGCTGGAGTCAAACATTTGCGTTTAGCTGAAGCGATATTTCATTTTAAAACTAACTGCCTGTTTTGTGCAACAACAATTGATGATTAATTTTTTGATAAACAAAAGAAAAAATCCCAAGAAAGGAGGCGAAAGGTTTGCCGTTTGATCCTTCAGTTACGATAATACAATAATACATCCTGCGCAGGAGAGGAAGGAAGAATGGCGAGACAACGTCCAAAGACGTATTTGTTCTGTTAGGGATCTGCACGCTGCAGATGCAAGGTATGACGAGGATTGCTATGAAACATTCTTTATAGGGACAGTGCCTGAATCTAGACAGAGTGGACGCCCTGATGATGTAGAAATCAATGCGTCAATGGAGGAAATATTCAATTACACACAGGGGAATGACGACTGCCAGTTCACCTTAGACGTGTTGTTGGAGCAAGTGTCTGGAACATTGCCTCATATGAAGACAATTGGAAGACAGAAACGCGTATGGGGACACTACTATTTTTATTACAATCCGCAGCAGGAAAACTGTTGTGTGCTTTCGTACTTCAGGTGAAAAAATTTTAAATGATGCTTGGTATTTTTCAAAGTGCAAAAAATGAACAGGCAGAACGAGAAAGAATTGTAAAGGCAGCTGCCACTATAATTTTAGATGATGTTCAGTGAATGGCTTACGATGGTTCGGTTTTTCCACCCTGTGAAAAATTCTATAGTGATGCTGAAGAAATGGTATCTCGTCCATTCCAAGTCTTCATGGACAGCATATCGGCACAAAAAAGGGCAAAACAGAAAATTCAAAGTAAGGTGGCATCTATATCCCATGCCCTCATTGCTGTCATTCGCCCACGATCATTCATATCACCTGTACTACATTCTGTCGCATACTGCGTCAGCAGTTATTTACGAGGTGTGCTGTGGAAGGGTCGCTATAACTTGCTGAAATACCCTGCAGTTGCTTCTGCTAACTAATGGGGAAGATGGAGTGGGACCTCACTACCTCGCTGCTCGTTTTGGAGAAGCACAAATAAGGGAAGTGCTTGACATCATTCCAGCGCCATGCTTTCCCTCGTCTTGTACCCTCGACGCCCCACACCCCCAAACCCGCCCTCTCCCGCTGCCACCTGGCACATCCTAAGAACAAAATTTATCCCTTAGTATTATTCTCATGTACTTAAATGAGGTATTGGCTTTTAATATTCGGTCTTAACAACTTCATTTAACAATAAAAATCAATTTTATACTATTAAAAGTTTGTTTTCATAAAGTGTCGTTTTTTTACCTCCATGTAATGATAAAACTATTAACCCTAGAGAAGAAATGAGTAGAACCTTTTCTGTAGGACATTTAACGGACTACAGTTTTGTACTGGGAAATATTTTCACTAGAAGCTATGGTTTACGAGTTATTTAAGAAAAACTTGAAAAAGCGACCTTTAATCGCGCCCCCACCCCAACGCTGACACCTTAAAGGTCAGGATTTTTATTATGTTATTTATGACACTTACTGCTACCACTGTAAAATAATTGCGACTACACGATTTTTTCCCCAAATTTTATTTCTATGACTGGGCTAAGTACTCGTCATGCGTACATCGTACGCACAACTGAGCATCAGTTTCGTGCAGAAAAATTCAACCTTCCAAAAGAAACCTCCCTGCATTTGCCTGGACTATTTTAGGGAAATAACGGAAAAGCTAATCTACAATAGCAGGAAGCGTGTTTGAATCGCTACGTTTCGAAATACGAGTGCAGTGTGTAACCAATTCACCACGTGTTCTGTGTAAGCTTTAAAGACTGCGTTTCGCTGATTTTCAGTTCGAGGACTATTTTATCCATGGAAAGACTATTTTTACGATTTTCAATTATTTTCCCTTACAACACTTAATGACTTCAAGACGAAGCTAATCTCTATAAAGTAAAGTATATAAAAAAGTAAAGTATATAAATTATATAAAAAAGATAGGACCGATAGTGCAGGAGATATGACGTCATAAACAATGAAAACTTCCCCGTCTTGCGGCAAGTGATACTGTGACTTTATCAGTCCGCTATTTGAGAAAGAGAGCACTTATCAACTTGCAACAAACTTTAAACAAAATTCCAAACCTTTAGGAAACTTTTTCTCGCTGACAGCCATAGCGAAATGATGAAAGGAATAATGTTTCTCGCTTACTACTTTGCCGCTGTTCACAGTATTTGGAGTAAAACTACGGCATTCGGCATAACATTGAAATGTATAATTTCTACACTACATATTGTACCTACAGAAAATATTACACACAGTATACATATATATAGTTGAAAGTACCTTATAAATTTTATCACAGTACGACACACAGTTCATAAGAGACGAGCACATAAACAGTAACGTTCATGGAAAACAGCACCATCACACACCAAGTTTTAATCTGTTACTTCTTTACTACTAATTGTATTCGCAACAGATTTTTCAGTCATACAGCACTTATACAAATGAATATATACCTGGAAAATTATACAATTGTACAACATAGTACTCATTAAATATGAGATCATATATACTGCGATGGATAAAAGCATTTCACTTCAGGCATCACGTTATATTTCTTATTCACTACTAAGACACTCCTGTATTCCAGTGAGCTTAAGAAAATTCCTGAAAGATGACAGTGCTGTTGAAAACTTTGAAGCATGAACTGTGAAGCGCATACCGCTGTAGAAAGAAGCAATAGACTTCTATAGAGCTAAAAGGAAAGGAAGAGAATGAAACAGAGTACATCCGAGGAATAGCGATTATTTACGACAGATCTGGCGTTTAACTTTAAGAGACTACAGTTTGCAGTGGGACTTGCATTTTCCATTACGATTAATAAATCGCTACTCAATACTGTGGAGCGTATTTGAAATCTCCATGTTTCTCACATGAACAGCTTTATGTCGCTTGCTCAGGCATGGGCTCTCCACAGAATATATTCATATTATATCCTGGACAAGTCACAAGAAATATTTTTTATAGTCATGAAGGAAGAAAGGTAGGATTATTAGCGTTTAACTCCCTACCGACAACGTCGTCATTAGAGGTGGAGCTTACGCTCGGATTGTTTGGGTAAGGATGGGAAAGGAAATCGTAATTATAAGTTTTTGTGTATACTATGCTTATAAGCATGGTGTTGTACAGAAAATCTTCAAGATATATATTCATATTATATCCTGGACAAGTCACAAGAAATATTTTTTATAGTCATGAAGGAAGAAAGGTAGGAATATTAGCGTTTAACTCCCCACCGACAACGCCGTCATTAGAGGTGGAGCTTACGCTCGGATTGTTTGGGTAAGGATGGGAAAGGAAATCGTAATTATAAGTTTTTGTGTATACTATGCTTATAAGCATGGTGTTGTACAGAAAATCTTCAAGAGTACTATAAGAACATTCATGGGGTTTCATAGGTCAACTGAGAGTACCTTGGGGCAACATATAGGCTTTTTTTTTTTTTTTTTCATTGAAATCGGATGAGGGGAAGAAAAGCTATCGTAATTTGTAGTTTCTGGTGTACGCTACGATTGAATTGCAGTGTAGAATAGCAAAGATCCGATAGAGGTGCTACTACTTACATAGTACACCAAATAACTAGTAAATGGCGATGCTACGTTTTTTATTCACATAAGTTGTAATATACTGAAACAAGGGCTACGATTTTCCTTATGGCAACAGTTTAATGTAGTGATGCTGGCAACGGCCTTTGAATCCTCTTTGAAAAATCAGTCACGTACAATGAGGGGAATAATTCTTTATGTTGATAATGAAATAAAAATTTAATGTTGTTGCGATCAGTAAATCAATAATCCCCCTAAAGCGAATATTTCGTTGCCAACGTCAACATACTGAACTGCTGCCACCGCAAGTAAAATTTAACTCAGGTACGACACAAAAAATAAATTTTTTATTAGCTGTATTCCACATGCCTTGCCATGCCATGGAAAGAAAAAAAAACGCGCGTCTTTCCGCGGATATCATTTGAATTTAAAACATAACGACGTTATTACGCGTCTAACGATGCTCTTAATTTACATTAGAATTCTTTGCAAGAAAAATGCAATTTATGTAGTTTCCTTTCTGATTTCGGTGCGTACTTATTACATTGTGACTCCATTCTGTTTAGGAATGCCTAGAAAACGGTGTTGTACAGTACAGAACAAATTGAGGCCCTGTTAGTTACATAGTGCACTAAAGAACTAATAGTTGGTGCTGCTGCATTTTTAATATTTTATTTCTTTTCCATTGTTATGCCATAGAACAGCAACGCACCATTGAAGGTGCTGCTGGTTTTGCAGTAATGCAGAGATGATCGTGTGTTGCTCGTATACCTTCAGTAACAGAAGTATTTTGAAATAAGAGCCGATATCTTATCTCTGCAAGTACAAACTAACATTGAACAGAGAGTTGCTGATTACATATGGTATATTCGCAGCTTAACATTTCATTGTTTCTTTTGACTGGAAAGATTTGAATATAAAACATAACGACATTCCTTCGCGTCTATCGATGCTCAGGCTTACATAAGATTTCTTTGCAAGGAAAATCAAATTTATGTAGTTCCCTTTCTGATTTCGGTGTATCCCCATTACAGTTTGAGTGCGTTCTGTTTAGGAATGCCTAAAAAACACCATAGTACAGAAAAGGACAATGTGGGGCGACCAAATAACACCAAATAACTAATTATGGCGTTGCTGCATATTCTTTTATTATTATTATTTATTTAATTTTTTTTTAATTCTCATAACTAAGGAATAATAGACTACAAGAAGGGGTACAATTTTACTTTCCGCGGCGTCATTGTGCGCTGATGTTGGCAACGATCGTTGAATGCTTTTTCAAAAATCATTCAAGTAATTCTTTATGTTCACGATGAAATAAATAATTTCTGCTGTTCTGGTCAGTACATTAATCATCCTCCTAAAGCGAAAAGTTCGTTGACAACTATAGCAAACTAATCCGCTGCCACTACAAGTAAAATTTAAAACCAGGTAGGACACAATTTTTTTTCCTTCCTAGCTGTATCCCATATGCTTTGCAATGTCATGGAAAGAAAGTTATCACTACAGGACGCGGGGACATGTATTAGCTGAAACAGTGGCCGATGCTGTTAACAAGGTCAAGACAATTCATTGGAACTACTACATTTAATGGCAAGTTCTATAAGACGATCAGTTGACGGCATTCCTTCAACGATTACCCACACTTACTTTATCGCACATTATCCCCACCATGACGTCTTATTTAAACAGACCGAAACTACTCAGTTGAATGAATTACCAGACTTTCAGCATTCGTAGAGTTTTCGATAGTAGGGAGCACGAATAACTACATAGTGCGCAGTGTTACACATACTAATACTTCAGCATAAACTTTCTGTGAGAGATAAACAGTTTAGTACTACACCACAGAATCAATACATGCCGCTGTTATTATTATTATTTCCCATCTCAACGATAGAAGTGTTTTCAGAAGTTACGCCAAACAGACAATTACACACCGCAGTCTTAACTTTATGAACACAACTTAACATTGAATTTACATCGTTCCGGTGTACTTTTTATATCAAAACCTTTATGAACATTCATCGTTCTCGACAGTGACCTAGGCCCGAAAACCTTTAAAAAAAAAAAAAAAAAAAAAAAAAAAAAAAAAAAAAAAAAAAAAATTATAAACAGGTCGCTTTTTAACAACCGTTGCGAAGCACTGGCATATAAGCTACTATTTATACAACTTTAGCTTGGTCTAATTAGTCATTTCAGAATTAATCTATAGTGAAAACCACTTTATTTGGACTCAAGTAGCATATCAATTACAGATAATAATTAAAACATATTAAATAAAATTACGGGCATTCAGTCGTAACCATTTATCAACTTTTTGCTAGTATTTGGAGTGTATATAATACATCCATCTTCGGAGCTATTCTGCACACTAGAAGACTGGCGGCAGTGTTCCCACCCACTTTCTACGCTGTGTAGCCCTAGGAAATGGACGGTAAAGATGTATAAGTCTTTAGTGCACTCCATGGAGATTATATATATAATCTGTAGTTAACTTTGACGACAGAGAACTACGTAACCATAATAATTGTATATGTAATCACACGCTTGGCTGACAGTAAAATTGTCTTTGATTTTATATATTTGTGATGCCGGATTCTAAATTTTATCAATAATAATAAGAAGGTTACAACTGAATTTTATTTATTATGAAATACGCCGTGAATTAGGAACGTTCACATCAGTAATTAAAAGAAGTGGCCATTTTCTACATTCACGAATTGTAACTTATCTCGTTAAAGCTTAGAAATATGCTTATTAATAATCTAGTAAATGTTCAAATGTTTGTGAATCTTTTGCACCAAACTGCTATGGTGATCAGTCCGTAGACTTCCCAACTACCTAACTAATTTACACTAAAGCCAACACACATACAGACCCCATACCCGAAGGACTCGAAACTCCGACGGGAGCTGCTGTCCAGCTGCATTAGACCACATGTCCATTCAGCGCGGCTGAAATCTACTGTATGGAGTGTTTGTTTGTACAAATCTGCAGTTCTATTGCGATATTCATTAATTTTTGCATTTTTTATTTTCAAAACAAGAACAATGTCGCTGTCCGTACAAAATTTCGTACACTGTTTCGCGGCGGTTACTTTAAAATCTACTATATGTACTTCGATCCTGAAGAAATTTTACACAAGATCTTCGAAACTAGAGAAAATTCGCCGTGAACATAAAATTTTGTACGATGCATGGAAGAGGGTAGTTTACAACAGACTTCGATTTTAATCTCCGTTATTAGTGGTAACTGGAGGCAATTTTACCCACTTAACCTCCAAAACGAGAGTAACGGCGCATATTCAAGGATTGCTGAACCATTTGTTACAATTTTTGCATACGCATTTAATTTGGGATAAAATTGTCTATATAAAAACGTGGTGTCTTTTTCTTGTTAAATGAGTAACTTTTAGTGTGTTGTTGCATCTAACTGCGTCTGTGAATGAACGTTGAGTGGCATTCTGATGGAATAAAAATGGATTCCTGGTGCATCTATGGTCCTAGAAAAAATCTGACTTAGTTCGTTTCAGGTGTTTTACAGTGCATATTTCGTGTATCTGTGACTACTCAAGATTGAAAGTATTAAAAATAATTTCTAAACATCTGAAAGTTAAACAAATTGAGTTGGCCCTGACGATTACTGACTATTATAAACAGAGATTGTTTTAATTAGCTAATAATCTGATTCTATAATTTCATTTGATTACTGCAATAAAAAAATGATGAACATGCTGAAACTGAAACACTGCTAAGATAATCTTAAGCCTAGAGATAATACTTTTTCTGAAACAAATTGCAAGTTACCAACTTGGATTTTCTCAGACATAAATTTACGTGAGGTGGTAGTAATAAAGGCACTGACACAAGAAGCTTCATTTCACTAAATTTTAATAAACATTAATTTACTGCTATGAACGTTACGACATCTAGATTTTACTATAGTGTGTTTTTAAAACCTTAAATAAAAGATCTCAATTTGTAGTGGGACGAAATATTATCCCATTTACATCAGTTCAGTTTCGCAGGTAAAATAACATGATTATACATGTTGTTGTTAATAATGTTTAGTCTTAATAGGTTGTATTTCATTCTCAAAGGATATATGTGTTGTTTTTTATGTTTCATGTGTGGTGACCGGAGCAACTTACAAAAAATAGCATCCCTGCTGAAGCCAAAGATGATGTACCTGGCCACCAATCGTCGCGGGTCGAGAGCCACACGCTCAGAGATCCTGTTGGAGTACCTCCGTTGCCGACCGTCACAATCATATTAACAAGAAAAATTGAAAAACGTATTGTAGTAAAAAACTGTTCATGTTTTATGTTAAAAACAGTTTTAGTCTTGATGTTGAGTCCTTACGAGCAAATTCTGATTGTATGTCATGTATTACATGGACTTATAACTTACGAAATAAAACGAAACTTTTACTTCCAGTACCAGTGTGTGAAAAAATAATTATTGCACTAAATAAGAAGAGAAGATATTTACGTATTGAACTGAATTTATATTTTTGGAACTTATAACAGAATTTCTCCGATTTTATACCAGTGTAGGGACTCGGCAATAATTTTATTAACTGGGAAACAGTGAGTTCAAGTTTTATGAATCGATATATTTTACGACTGATTCAGTGAGCAACATCTGTGATAGTAAAAGATTATCTTAGTTAATCTTCTAAAAGTTTTTTTTTCTTTTAAGAATATTCAACGAAAGTGCGTACGAGATTTTGAACTTTTACAGTATTTTTTGGAACAGTTTTATTTTTCTATTATCTTGCACAAGATCCTAGCAGCGAATATTTAAAATACTTTTTCCTATGTATGGAGATTTTTATTAATTCGAGTGTAGTGAAATGGCCAGGGTCGAAGTCCGACTTAAATCAAACTGAAGAAAATTACTCCTGAATACAGAATTGTATTATAATCTGAAAGAATAATCGGCTGTTCCACCACAACCTGATTCTCTTGTTATCACACAACTATCTTGCAAGAAATCGAAAAGAAAATAGTTTCAATCCCCGTCTCATATTAGCCTGTTACATCGCGTATTGACACCTGACACCATTACAAGACAAAAAGACTAATCAGGACAAAAGGGCATTTTGTTGTGACAATTAACGACGACCGAAAAGAACCTATATGCCCTGCAAAATTAATAAAAAATTTTATTACCTCTATTCCAAAAACATTTCTTGGCGATCGACATCAGTCAGTTACGTCAAATGGTGTTAAAACGTTTCATCAGCGTATATTTTCCTAGTACCATCTCGTTTGGTAATCAAACACACTAATGACTGTCGTTGCTGGATTGTAACTGCCTTGTAACTCCCCGAATCTCTGGACTGCGCCAACGATGCGCAACAAAACGAAACGGTCTCTCAGTCGGAAATTTCAGTAGCAACTTGACACGGAACAGATAACTGTCACATTCACAGCATTTCAGAGAGGAAGTCAGAAGTAACAACGACGCTGCCTCACCGATCATCGTTAAATGTCATTAACATTATATTATAGCCACACGGTGTGTGGGGCTCCACCGTGTTCCTATATGGCGGGAACTGCCAGAGTTTATATGTTACTGTTTTACTATTTAAAAAGTCTTTCAATAACTTCAACATTACCAGAAATTACATTCATGTTTGCAGCTGTCATAATTAATTACATAATTATGAAACAGGCTGTGTTAATCAATATTAGGTCGCGTATTTAAAAGTGATTTTCATTGGATGCTGATATCCACCAAATACTGTGTTAGTTTGTTAAATTGAGGCGTCAAGGCGCGAGCGTGTACGAAGTACCAATTGCTAGTGGGCCGTGGGTGTAGGCACCACGTAGTGCTGTGTCGTCGGTCGCGAGTGTAAAAAATAAATAAATAAATAAAATAAAATAAGATATTCAATGGAAGAAATGAATCGTGCCGACTATTATTGTCTCAACAGCACTCTGTGAAAGTGATATATATGTATCGACGAATATTTAGTGAATTGTGCGTGTTAAGGCAGATTAATATTTACAAGATCGCGACTGCAAGATTTGGGAGTAGAGGCTAAATTAATATTTCGATTTCATATTTAGAAAGTGCCCAGCAAAGCTAATAATTGATTAGAGGGTGATTGATACTACACATGTGAACCTGGCTTCACACTAATCCGCTATTCTGAAGAAATAAACCTAAAATTGTTACAAAATAACCACCTTTAATTCAGACGAGACAAACCCATACCTTCATTGACTTACATTCAAGCAACCGATATTGTGTTCTGCATATCGTTAGAGTCTACGACTTGAGGAGAAGACTATCCAGTGGGCCATGTAAAACTAGGGTAAGCAATATTGAACTCTGTATTGAGAGGCTGATTGGGAATAGGCACACTACACTGAGAGGTGGAAGGAACTACTGTTTGGTGTGTGTGTGTGTGTGTGTGTGTGTCTGTGTGTGTGAGTGACTGCCCGCAATGTAACGAATTCTTGCGAGTATTTAAGTCATACACACTACAAGCATAGGTGACATCCCTTGACGAACAGATATCTATCGTTAACAGAACTATAAGTGGGACTCGGCGTTTAATTAACGCATCAAACCCCGCGTGAAGCTAAATCCGGAATATTGTAGGAAGAGAAGGTGGACTGTGAGACGGTGGAAAAAAAAAAAAAAAAAACAGACAAATGAAGAGAGGATGGACAGAAACAGAAAGGAGATGAGCCGAGGGAGAAGAGGATTAGATGAGAGAGAGATGACAGGAGGAAATGTAGAGAGTAAGAAAGAGGTTGAGGACTAATAAACATCCTGACAACGTATGCTAGTGATTAATAAATTAATACTCTATTTCAGAATGCTGGGTCTTAGGTCGGAAACTTGGCAGCTTGATCAATATATACCCAGTGTACCACTCATCTTTTACACTCAAGATATCTCTGGAACTACAATAGAGCGCGTTGTAGTGGCCGAGCGCATTGAGGCGCTATGTCCGATGCGCGAGGCCGTTTCCCGTCCGGTATCCGAATCCTTCCTCGGGAATGGATGTTTGTGCTGTCTTTAGTATAAGTGAGTTTGTAAGTTTAGGGACTGATGACTCCGCAGTTAAGTCCCATAAGCTTAACAAACATTTAAACATCTGAACTACAATAGCTACTGACAAACCAGTGACACGATCATGAACGTACGGCAGGGGTTTATGAAATTAAGTAAAATGTGACAGTCCAAAACATAAACAAATAATATTTTGAACACAAACTTATGTTCTTTAAATGGATACTCCATACTATTTGTTGCGCAAATAGGATACAGTTGGTTGCATCAAAATGCGTGAATTATATCTGGAGAAACTGCGAAGCGAAATGAACGTATGAAATACATGACTATCACGGCTAGCACGGCCTAATTTCAGGAAGCGGATAGCTCATCTATCACCACCTTCAGTATCTTTATTTATTTTTATTAACGGAGAATAACTCTTGAAGCACAATTTTACCTACAGAGAAAGGCACTTCGATATTGAAATTTCAAATCTTACTCTAAAAAATCTACAATTACAGATTGTCAGAGTTAATGCCGATATGTTAAATTTTCACAATGTATGGAAACTAGATTTAAAAAGAAACTTACAATATACCGATTCCCCAAAAAGAAAAAAAAAAAAAAAAAAGAAAATTAAAAATAAACGGCGTAAGCTTTCTAAGAAAAACTTTCAATAGTAAATAGCCGAAATTCAAACAGAATGTACAGATGATAAATAGGATTTAAAAACAGCGTACAAATTCCATTCCAAAGGTGACACGGTTTTAAGAAGGTTTACGAGATTTGACACTTAACACGAAACCCTTTAAAAAAAAACAATCTGAGCGCGGTTGACTGAACACTGCGAACGGTACCCAGTCCAGACGAGCGAAACGTAACTTGGAGGAAAACCAGATGACTGTGATGGCTCCACACCTCGACCGAGAACTCCGGCTGGCCCACCGATGCGTTCGGCTTCCCTGAAGCTAGTCTCAGGCTCGTGCACATGTAACACACAGAGATCAAACAACATTAATAATACATCAAGAGAAATATCAAATTAACAGTGTACAATAATAATAGGTAAAACACAAACACAACTGTAATCAGAACTAAATCCTCTGAATGTGAAACTTATCATTCAAATGTTCAAAATATGTTTGTAAATATAAGGGACAGAACTACGTTCGTCATCAGTCCCTAGGTTTACATACGGCTTAAACTATCTTAAAGTAACAGTCTAAGGACAACACAAACACCCATGTCAGAGAGGGGTCTCTAACCCCTGATGCTAGTGATACGAGGCCGTTGGGATCCAGCACGGCGATCTTTATTTCCCTCCTGAACCCACCGATACCATATTCTGCTAACAGTCATTGGATCGCGACCAACGCGAGCATCAATGTCGCGTTACGTTAAACTGCATGGTAGGCATTTCTCGTCCTTACACGAGGCAACACAACAACGTTTCACCAACGTTGGTCAACTGCAGTTTGGTATGAGAAAACGGTTGGAGACTTTCGTCATGTCAGCACGTTGTAGATGTCGCCATCGATGCCAACCTTGTACGAATGCCCTGAAAAGCTATTCATTTGTAAGTTAAATTTCGTGTCTTTAGCACGTCATCTTCGTGGTGTAGTAATTTTTTATATACAGGGTGTTACGAAAAGGTACGGCCAATATTTCAGGAAACATTCTTGACACACAATGAAAGAAAAAATGGTATGTCGACTTGTGTCCGGAAACGCTTAATTTCCATATTAGAGCTTATTTCAGTATTTCTCTTTACATGAAAATTGTAAATTTTCACAATCAACATGGGTGGGATGACGAGAATCCGCAGGCAATTGTGCAATCATGTCATCAACACAGATTTTTTGTGAACGTTTGGGCAGGAATTGTTGGTGATGTCTCTATTGAACGTTATGTTCTTCCGCCTACGCTCACTGGAGCACGTTATCATGATTTCATGCGGGATACTCTACCTGTGCTGCTGGAACATGTGCCTTTACGACACAACATGTGGTTAATGCTCGATGGAGTTCATGCACATTTCAGTCGACGTGTTCGTACGCTTCTCATCAACAGATTCGGTGACCGATGGATTGGTAGAGGCGGACCAATTCCGTGGCCTCCGCGCTCTCCTGACTTCAACCCTCTTGACTTTGATTTATGGGGGCAGTTGAAAGCTCTTGTCTGCGCAATCCCGGTACAAAACGTAGAGACTCTTCGTGCTCGTATTGTGGAAGACTGTGATACAATACGCCATTCTCCAGAGCTGCATGAACGCACCAGGAATTCCATGCGACGGAAGGTGGATGCTAACGGAGGACATTTTGAACATTTCCTGTAACAAAGTGTTTGAAGTCACGCAGGTACGTTCTGTTTCTGTGCGTTTCCATTCCATGACTAATGTGATTTAAAGAGAAGTAATAAAATGAACTCTAACATGGAAATTAAGCGTTGGCGGACACGTGTCCACATACCATATTTTCTTTCTTTGTGTGTGAGGAATGTTTTCTGAAAGTTTGGCCGTACCTTTTTGTAACACCCTGTATATATATATATATATATATATATATATATATATATATATATATATATATATATATATATACGCTCGTGTCAGTCTTTAGTTATTATCAAACGGACGAGAAAGGGTTACAAATTTTAAATATAAAATTACGTAAGTAAATGTTTAATGCTCTGGGAAATATCAGTAAAAAACAGCCAAATTATGGGTATTACCCCATTTTAAAGTAGGTTATACTTTTCATTTTAATTGTTCGTCAGTATGTGATCGAAAGGTTTTTGCCATTGCATTGCATTGCATTGCATTGCGTTATTGGTCCCCTACTCTTCCTCGTGTTTATAAACGATTTAGGAGATAATCTGAATAGCTCCCTTAGACTGTTCGCGGATGATGCTGTCGTTTATCGGTTAGTGAAGTCAACAGAGGATCAAAAGCAACTGCAAAACGATTTAGACAAAATTTCTACTTGGTGCGAAAATTGGCAATTGACACTAAATAAAGAAAAGTGTGAAGTAATACACATGACCACTAAAAGAAATCCGCTGAACTTCAATTACGTGATAAATCAGTCAAACCTTAAGGTCGTAGATTCTACCAAATACCTAGGAGTTACAATTACGAACAACTTTGACTGGAGAGAACACACAGAAAATATTGTGGGGAAGGCGAACCAAAGGTTACGTTTCATTGGCAGAACGCTTAGACGATGCACCAGCTCCACCAAAGAGACTGCCTACATCACACTTGTGCGTCCTCTCTTGGAGTACTGTTGCCCCTTGTGGGACCCTCACCAGGTGGGACTGACGGAAGATATTGAGAAGGTTCAGAGAAGGGCAGCTCGTTTTGTTTTATCACGTTACGGGGGGGAAAGCGTCACGGAAATGTTGCACGAATTGGGGTGGAAATCATTAAAAGAAAGACGTTATTCATTGCGGCGTGATCTGTTTGCGAAGTTTCAATCACCGACTTTTAGTTCTGAATGTGAAAATATTTTGCTAGCACCCACCTACTTAGGGAGACATGACCATCCCAATAAAATAAGAGAAATCAGATCGAAAACGGAACGATTTAGGTGTTCTTTCTTCCCGCGCGCTATTAGATAATGGAACGGTAGAGAAAAGTTATGAAGGTGGTTAATGAACCCTCTGCCAGGCACTTAAATGTGATTTGCAGAGTATCGATGTAGATGTAGATGCATTAAAAGAGCGGGAGAAAACTGTTACAAACGCCCGCCATGATGTCCTGACGCCTTTAGGATGGTGAGCGGCAGGCATTGCCCATCAGCGCCGCAGCGGGGTAGCGCGGCTGCAATCTGCGGATCACGCGCCGGCAGTAAACAGCGCCGGTGGCGGGAGGCAGAGGCAGGGGCAGCGCAGCACAGTGGCGGGCTTAACGAGGCCCGCTCCCTGGGGGCAGTGGGCTGCGGGCAGCACGGCGCGCGGTCGTGTTCTGCGGCCGCAACACCGCCCGCTACTGCCTGCCGCCGCCAAGCACTTGCCGCTCCACCAGCCGGCCGCCAAATGCACTCTACGTGGCCGCGCAGGCGCGCGCGGCGCTCAGATAGGGCGCTAGCCGGGCATGATTCAGAGGGGGCACGCCGCGCTAACTTCGAGCTGGGAGCCGTTCGCCAAGTAGCTCCCATTTTCATAATTAGGTAATGTTGTAGCTTGGAGAAACAGGCAATAAAATCTCTCAGTCGTGCTTTGCGGCCCACTTAATGTTTTCGTGCTGTTTTCTGATTTTATCAATTCTTTCAGATAAAAAGGTAAAGCAGTCAACAATCCGAAGATTGGTTTGAACACCACAGTGCTTTACTAGGCAAGGTCCTGTTTGGAGGTGGTATGCCATTGCCTTCCTCCGACCTTCGAACTGACTTACCCAGCCAGTTATAGGGGGACCTACAGTTTAACATGGGTTCCGAACCACGGTGCTACTCGGTATTTTTCACATGAGCAATACTGCCACAGGTGAAAGAAGTGGAAAGTGACAGATAAAAATCCTAGGACATGGCGGGGATCGAACCCGCGACCTTTGGATTTGTAGTCTGGCACTCTACCACTGTGCAACTCAGCAGCACTGATAAAAGGTTAAAAATTAAAGCTAATATAAAAACAATTAAATAAAAGTAATCATTATTCTGGTAGTAAACGGTATAAACCGCCAAAATTATACAGGTGGTACACCTCGATGTGCTTGACAAAAAAGGCTATAATTTTCCGTTCACCGAAAAGAGAGACGTAGGGTAAGGTCGGCTGAATCGGGTCAAAATTTGTTAAAATCGACGTAAAAGACCAATTTACACACGAAAATATTTTCAGTTTTTATCCATAAAAACAATGTTCTTTTGTTTACAAATTAAAATATTGGAAGCCGTTCTCCAAGTAGCTCCCATTTTCATATTTAGGCTATTTTGTTGTTTTGAGAAACATGCAATAAAATCTCACAGTCGTGCTTTGCGGCCTACTCAACCTTTTCTTGCAGTTTTATGATTTTATAAATTCTTTCAGATAAAAGTAAAACATTAAAGCTAATATAAAACCAATTAAATAATAGTAATCATTATTCTGGTTGTAAACGGTATAAACCGCCAAAATTATACAGGTGGTACACCTCAATGTGCTTGACAAAAAAAGGCTATAATATTCCGTTCATCGAAACGAGAGACGTAGCGTAAGGTCGGCTGAATCGGGTGAAAATTTGTTAAAATCGACATGAAAGACAAATTTACACACGAAAATATTGTCATTGTATATCCATAAAAACAATGTTCTTTTGTTTACAAATTAAAATATTGGAAGCCGTTCTCCAAGTAGCTCCCATTTTCATATTTAGGCTATTTTGTTGTTTTGAGAAACATGCAATAAAATCTCACAGTCGTGCTTTGCGGTCCACTCAACCTTTTCTTGCAGTTTTATGATTTTATAAATTCTTTCAGATAAAAAGTAAAAAATTAAAGCTAATATAAAAACAATTAAATAAATCATTATTCTGGTAGTAAACGGTATAAACCGCCAAAATTATACAGGTGGTACACCTCGATGTGCTTGACAAAAAAGGCTATAATATTGTGATATTCCTGGCCTGTGGCCACTTCATATTTCTGGCCGCTGGCCGTTTCTTTGCTAACATCGTGTCTTAAACGAGGAAGAACGACAGCAGTGCAGCATATGTTGAAATGTGGGGTGGGGAGCAGTAGCATATGGCACTGTAGGTGCTGGTTCCCGTGGGAAAGCCCGCCTATGTTACTGGTGCTCTCCTCGCATTGGCTGCTGCATTTCACGTCACGTGATTTATTTTGAAATTACTTTTGTTTATTATAAACTACATATTAATTATTCAGAGCTGAGAATTTGTATTAAATATCTCTCAAGGACAGGCTAGATTTTGAAAGTTTAAAAAGTTTAAAGTGCCTTCTCTTATTGTAACAAGAGAAGAGCGATTTTGCAGAAGGCGCGTGACGGCCCTGTTTTGGCGCGAAGTAGAGCGTCAGGTGCCCTCTCGCAACGCGCCGCAGTTGCAGTCTCGAGCTGACCACTATACGCGCCGGACCGCGCCGGTCATGAGTAAAGATTTTTTGTAATAGTGAAAACAGTCAAGTCCTCAACATGAGCTATGGGCAGCATAGGCCGTATGATATTAACAATAGTTGCTCATTTTTTTATTATTTAGTTAATAAATGGCAACCCTGACAGTTAAAAATCTCGCGAGTCGTTTCTTATGCTTCCATCATACAGAACTTATTTTAGCCTCACTTGTATGCTGTAGAAGAACCTACGACCTGTGTGCTGTCTTCTGCGCTGGGGACACAACTATAGAAGACAACAGGTTAGTCAGAACTCTATGCTTTCCGTAAAGTTACGGAAAGCAACTACGGCACCTCGTTCGTACTGTAGGGCGGTACAAATGCACACTGCTACGCAACAGCATCCGCAAGGATGTGGAGGTTTTAGGGGACTTGTGGGAGGAAGCAGTACTAACTTCTCCGTCCGCAAGTGAAACCCCAGGAAGCTTGTAATATTCCGTTCACCGAAACGAGGGACGTAGGCTAAGTTCGGCTGAATCGGGTAAAAATTTGTTAAAATCGACATAAAACACAAATTTACACACGAAAATATTTTCATTGTATATCCATAAAAACTATATTCTTTTGTTTACAAATTCAAATATATAACACTTCATAAATATTGTTCATAGTTTCACAAAATAAATCTGAAAGCTGAGCTGCATGACTCTATTCGCCTTCTTCAAGTAAGGGGAATCGGGTCATCAATTCGGCGAATAGGGTCAGTACAAAAATGTATATATCACTTTAAAATAGCAACACATTTTCCACAAATAAATCTCTTCTTCCCTACAGCACCAATACAATTCTCATGGTTCCATTCCCTGCCGTTTCCTTGACATTGATCCTGTCACCGATTTTCGCCGATGCTAGCTGGTAAGAATTCGTGTTCAGTCTCAGCCTTGTCATTCAACGGAAGAAGCCACTTGAACGAAATCCACTTTCTGCAATCTCTGGTGTTGTCGCTCTTATCAATGCAACCTTGAAAATGTTTCCAAATGAGAGCTTGTTGTTCTTTCTTGTTCCTTTTGTGTTACGAATGAAGTTCATACATTCATTGTCGTACTATGATTTTGGTGGCTGCAGGCGGTGAGTTGTGTGACTTCGTCAGCATATCATACTTTTTTTCTTCATGAAACCGTAACGCTTCTAAAGATTTGTGAGATGCATGACCATCCACGATTAAAATGCAGTGCCCAGGAACCTGGCGTGACTGAAAATGTTTCAGCCATTTTAGAAATGCTTCTTCATTAATCCGTCCGGAACCTTTGTTACCAGGGCACCGTTTGGAAAACCGTCGCAAAATTCAGGTAAAAATCTTTTCAAATTTTCGAATGTATGTTAAGCTTATGGGACTTAACTACGGGGTCTTCAGTCCCTAAACTTATAAACTACTTACGAACTACCTTATACTAAGGACAGCACAAATATCCATGCCCGAGAGGGGGTTCAATCCCCGACCGTATTTAAATATGGCCATAGGAGGGATAAAGTTCCCTGTGGCATTAGTACAAGCTAAAATTGTGATAAGCTCTCCTCTTTCTACGGAAGTCTGTGCATAAACAGCTTTGCTCCATTTCTCAGCAAAAACTTTTCTTGTTTGCTTGTTGTTCATTTGAGAACCTGATTCATCAGCATTATAAATCAGCTGAGGCTGTTTCAGTAAATAAAGAACCTGCACAGTTTTTCTTAACAAGGAAAAGAAGTGACCTACATTCTCTTTATTCAAACCACTGCATCTGGCTAGGGAAAACCCTTCCGCTTTTCTCAAAGACAAATTTGGGTTTTGTACCATGACCCCTTTTAGCCACTCCTTACCTGCCATTTTTGGCGTCAGAAAATGGATGCTTTATTTTGTTGCATTCTGCGAACTTGTAAGGCAGCCCTTCTGACAGTATCTGAATCCAACGGGAAGCGACATGCACATAACCTCAGGATTCTTGAAACCAGCTCTGTTTCTTGCTTCTTATTGAGTATTGTTTGACCACCTTTTAGCTTTGCTGGATAATCCTTTCCACTTTGCATTCGCCGTTGTAGACACGAATGCGGTACCCCAAACAATTCCGCTGCATGGCGCTGAATTCTACCCTCCCGGTAAGCTTTAATTGCTTTTTGCATGTCATCCTCGCCCCACAAAGTAAAGGTTTTTCTTTTATATTTACCCATACGCAATAAAGAAACGAGAATGAAATAATAAAAAACGAAACAATATAATAACTGCAATGAATCGAAATAAAAGCATTGACCCTTTTCACCCGGATTGCATTGACCCGATTCGTCAGAAATGCAGATTATATTTTTCCTACGTTGGCAGTCCTGCACATGCTTATCTACGCTCCGGTAACACCATAACCCTTTTTCCGTTATAGAAACTTACTTCTAAACGAATACTTAACAAATTACTAAACGAATTACCAGAGATATATGAATTTGAACCAAAAGCTGTTTTACAAAGGAGAACATTTTAAGAACTTACCGCAAACAGCGCAGTCTTCCAAAAATTTTTACACAACAACGAACACGCCTGGCAATGTCTATCACTTTCCAACTCGTACACAGAGTTTCAATTGTCACAGCCGTGTGGGAACACTTTCCATACTACTTCGTACACAGCGATTAGGAGGAAAGTTCTAAAATTGACCTGATTCATCTCCCGACCAGATTCGGCCGACCACACCCTGCAGTAAACACACTGAGGCACGTGACCAGTAGTGGACAAAGCAGGGACGCTCGCTCAATTTCAAGGTGAAAGATCGTTGTTTTTGTTATATAGCAGTGATAATAGGTGCTGACAGTCAACCTCATCTTAAAGGACCATTTGCCGAATAATAACGTAAGTATTAGTATTCAGCATTCATAGCCTATGTGTGTCTTTTTCTCTCTCATTGGTATCACATAAGAGTAACCTCATTATGTCCACCCAAGAAGCATTCAAAGAAGAAGTAATAAAGTTCTTTAAAGAAACCCATGGTTCCTAGATTGTATAAAACGCAGCAGTTGTGTCCACAAAATTGTTATGAAAACAGTCAATAGAAAGTCAAACACTCTTTTAAGCCTCCAAGGAGAAAAAAGGAAATACGACAGAAGCTTTCAGAAAGTTTTGATGACTTTAACTGAAATGCGATACGAAGAAAAGTTTTTCGTAATAAATTTCCAACACTTGACAAAGTGTTTGCCATGGTAAGTGAAGATGCAGATTTGGGAAATTTTCTGAGAAAATCACTTTTTATAAAGTATTAAAAGAAATGAATTTTCAATGTTTGGCTTCTAATCGCACTGCTATATAACAAAACACACAACTACCTTATACCTGAAACGGATGCAACAAACCTGAGCGAACGACCCTGTTTTGTCCACCCCTGATAATCTTTTATAATAGATTTCTTTTATAGTATAGATATGATTAAAGTTATCGTGAGAGCTTAGGTTTTATAAAAGTTCGCCATTGTCTACATGCGTCTTTCCTTGCTTTGGTGCCTTTTAACCTACAAATTAACGTCAAAGTGTATTTGTTGCTTTGCTACTGCCACAGTGATCGTTTCAAAGTGTGAGGTGTACGAAATATTTCTTCATACAAAGCACATTTACTAAAATATAAAGTTAGAATCGTATAAAGAAGAAGCTACTGCTGTCAGTTATATTCAAAGTGGCTCACTGTGGATGATGACAGAGAAGAAATTATATGGACCAAAGGATGTATGGAGATGCATAAGTGAAATAAATGTTTTTATTTGTACTCTAAACTAGCCTCGTAATTCCTCCTTAAGTGATTTACATTTTGGTTCACTTTTGTCTGGAATAATAAGCGAAATCTTAGGCCTGCACTGTAGGATTCGTGTATTTTACTGTCTGTTGGAATAGATTTTGTATCAGGATATAAATGGTACGACCTTCAGCGGAAAAGGCATTCAAGATTTGCGTAAAGAGATACTGCACTAGTTTTTCTTATGGTACTTAACTACGGGATCATCAGTCCCTAACCTGACAAACTTCTTATTAACTAGCTAATACTAAAGACGGCACAAACATCCATGCCCCATGGATTTGAACTCCCGAGCGTAGTGGGCGTGCAGAACGTGACTGGCACGCCACACAACGCTCGGCCACCGCAGTCGGCTGCACTAGTTAGCTCCGTATTTTTTCTTGCCTTCCACAATACTTTTTGACAAGTCCAGGTATTTATACAGATATTTATTTTGCCCGATTTTCCGAGACATAAAACGTCAGACTGCAGTAAACTACAAATATGTCTTTCGCAGCGCATAATCCGCGATGAAGCATAACATGAAAGAACGACGAAAATATTCTCTCTTCTGAATTACGATAAAGTTCTAACGAGTTATGTTTAGCGTGACACCTTCATGACACACGATATCTTAGTTCAGTGTTTCATTATTTACACATTGACACAGCTTTAGGGCTTCCTGAAACATCGATAATGGTGAAGTATTTATAAATATGTGGGCGAATTAAAATGTTTGCTCGTACGTTATTTAACAATTTAGGTTATTATGTCCTAGCAGTGTAACTCATGAAGTAAGTTTGTGCGAGCACTTTTCATCTTGCTATTCACGGTTTTACCTAAAATAGTTTCCATTTTTCGTTCATTCCAATGAATGCACTCCCTAGCAACATTTTATTACGTACTATAATACAGACGATTGACTACTTCAGAGTCTTTTCGGAGCAACTATGACGAAATATTTTACGCTAGTGCAATGTGCTCCTGTCAAGTACTTTCGTCAAACAAGTTGGATAAAATATTTGACAAAAATCTTTGTCAATGATCTTTTACAGTGTAATACCGGCCAAAGCAATAGGTTTCTGTTATCGCCCGCTATTTTCATTGACATCGTGAGCGTGAATCGTAAACACGTAGGCAACTATGGCCTGAGTGGTTGCGTCATTGTAATATGCCGAGCGACGACAGTCGTCGAGTAACCTGTGCAGACGTTACTGCAACTCTGTTAAGTTACGTTCACACTGAGGGATTTGTCGTGGAAATTTGTTCCCGGTACAAGTCGCGGAGATAAGAATCTCGGCACATGTATATGGCGACTTTGTTCAGAGACATGTGCCCGGCACAAGCAGTGTTCCCTCTGGCGACATGTGTCACGGAACATGACATGATGCGGAACTTCTATTTCTATGCGCTAGTGCTGTTAATACAATTATGAAAAAGGAAAACAATGGGAGAAACTAACGCAGGTGGTGGGTGCCTAACTTTCTCAGAAAACGGAGTAGTCATGAAGCTTACAGTTCAGTGATGAGTGACCTGAAAATTCAAGATACACAGGATTTCAAAAATTTTTTTCGTATGTCGACGACGGACATCGAAATATTAATGTGACAGTTCAATGATACACAATGAAGGACACAAATTTTAGAGATGCTGTGTCTCCTGATGAACAACTTGCCGTTACTATACGATTTTAGCTACTGTAGATTCGTACAACTGCTTAAAGTACATGACCAGGATTTCGAAATCGAAAACCAGTGAAGTAATATCTAAAGTGTGTGAGGCCATAATAAAGGCCTTAAAAAAGAAATTGATGTAAGAACAGGTTATGTTTATAGCTTTCTTTAATTTTCTAACTAACAAGGAAAGTACTTGGGCTCGAACAAATACATATACACCAAAATCGTATGAGAGATAATGTAAAGGTCTCTTATTGCACTAGTGATACTCCCGCATCTGAAAAACTCTGCAGTCGTCCGTTAGAGACCTCTGCGTGTGCCTCGCCACATTGCACTTTGACCTGTCGGTTCGCCGGTATGGACGGTGCAGTGTGCCTCCGAAGTTGCATTTTGAGACGTTATTTGTGTCGTGAAGCGTCAGATGGGGCGCCGATTGGTAATCAATCCTGCTAATGTATTGCGATTGATTGAAATGAAGTTACGAAGATGGTGTTAGTGTAGAAGATGAATCATTCGCATGCTATCTCGTATCTATTATGGTACAGAAATATGAGAATAAGTTAGATACTGTTTTCACACTAACACATAATGATGATAATGGGGATGATAATGACGGACAACTCATTGCAAGCGGTAGTGCTACGGCAAGTGCGAGAAGAGGCGACGGAAGCAGTGATAGTGAATACCAACCGTCTTCCGAGAAGAAGGTAAAAGTTGCAACTATCATCACGGCTTTTGATGACATTACGCTAGAGAACATGTACGATGATTAATTCATAAGTTATAGTTAAGATTTCTGCATTATGTATGGCGTCTACAATTACATCTACAGTGCTATCTAGTGCATGATTGCAGAGTTTTGCAGAATAACGACACCCACCAGCATTTTGAGGTGTACGTAGAGATTCTGTAACCAAACGTTCATACAGATATGTTTCTTCGAGCCCCTGTACTTTCCTTGTAAGTACTAGAAACAGCATTTAAAATCACCTTGATTTATTGCAAAACATTTAATCAATTAAAATATATACATTCTCATTCTGCCACTCATTTCCGTCGATGTTAATTTCTTCAATAACATTCAATTCGTCCATTTCTTCCACTTTCGCTTCAAATATGAGATCGTGAGTTCTTTTCTATAATAGTAAAAGGCATTTTGAATTTTTTTATGTCTCTCAGCTCCCACTCCTGTATTTACCGAAAGAGGAAAACTTGTCTTTTTTTAGTATGTGTTCACTCGTTCTTTTCAACACTGACAGTGCGTTGTACTTTGTATCTGGTGTATTTATTTTGGACTTCTTTCTTGGTGGTTGTTGCGGTGTATCTAGATAAGATGTACTGGGAATTTGTAATTTAGCACAAGAAATCTGCATAATCACTTCCTCATCTTCCTCTTGTGCTTCTTTTTCCATTTCTTTCGATTTACCCTATAAATAGGGAGAAAAGTTCTCATATTTTTTTGTACATTTTTGCAGTTAGCGAAAACGGAAGCACAGTGGAAGAAAATCGCAAGAGAATTTGAGATTTGCTGGAAGTTCCCTCACTGCATAGGGTCTTTACACGGAGAATACGGTCAAATTTTAATCCTGCTCATAAAGACACTTTCTGCATTGTGCTGATGGCATTAGTGGATGCGGATTACCAGTTAATTTTTGCATATGTTGGAGAGCAAGGGCGTATTTCTGATGGAAGTGTATTTAATCGTACAACCTTTAACAAGGCCCTCCAATCAGATCATCAGAATATACCAGAACCGAAACCTTTGCCAGGAAGAGCAGTGCACAGTCCATATGTAATTGTTGCTGACGATGCCTTTGCATTACAAAACATTCAATGAAACCTTCATCATGACAAAGACAGCATTGAAAGAGTATACAGTTACAGAAACTATAGATCACGCCGAGTGTCCGAAAATGCATTTGGGATTTTACCAGCCTTTTTTTGTGTTCTACAAAAAGCCATTCATCTCGATCCCCATAAAGCAACAATAGTGACTGCGCTTCGTTCATCTACACAACTTCGTTCGAAGAAATGGAGATGTTCGCCTCATTTATTCACTTCCAGGCACTTTCGATTATGAAAATACAGAAACAGGGGCTGTAGAGCTTTTGAGACGGAGAGACCAGCCACTACTTGCACCGCCGTTTTTAGAATCGGTAGAAATGTTGCCGAAGATGCAAAACAAGTGAGAAATGAATTCGCAGCGTATTTTGTCTCTGCTGATGGACAAGTGGAGTGGCAGCCTTTGTTTGCTTAGTGTTTTAAATATAACCATGACTGGACTATAAAGTTTATCATAAATGTTCAAGCACTGATATATAAAACGTATTGGCATTCTCCGTTGTTATATAATGACATATTGTAATAATCATGAAAAATAAATATGCACTCTCTTACCTCAAACGTAGATAAACTCGTCTTTGGTTTTTTCACATCTATCAGAAACAGCAGTGAACTGCAGGCGTACCACTTTGAAATATACATATCTTCACTGCTCGATCTTGATTTCTTGGTAGTTGTTTTATTATGTTCGCGAAAGAATTGCGACTGCACATTGTGCAATTTGCTGTTAATTTTTTCATCGGATATGTTTAACAACAATGCAATTTCGTTAATGTCATCGCGTTTGCAGTTTCGGTTTTTATAATTCGTGCACGTGGTATCCCACAACATTCGCCTGTCACGTAATTCATCGATTAGTTTCATTGTATTATACTTCGTCCGCTCCATTTCGCCTACAAATACGAAACAAGCTTACGATTTCGTAGAATTTACTGATGTAAACAAATAGTCACATGTACCCAAGATGTAACAGCACGTGTCTGCCTGTGAACTGCGCGTGCGCAGTAAATAATTTACCTGGAATTTGTGCCGTGTTTTCGCTTGGCGAGCGGATACAGGCACATGTGCCGGCACAGAGCATTTCTCGGAATTGTAGCGTTGACGTTGCTGGTACGTGTTGCAGGAACTTGCAACATGTGCCCGATCCCATCTGCTACATGTGCCAGGCACAAATCTCCGCGACAAATCTCTCAGTGTGAACGTAGCTTTAGAATGGCAGGGAGATTGACTATTACTGAAGTTTGCGATATTAATTTAATTTATGGCGAGGCAAAAGGTGTGGCAAGGGCAGCTGTACGAATTTAACGAAAACGCTTCCCATAACGACGATTTGCTTCACGAGAGACGTTTGTTGCTTTTCACCAGACGTTTGTGTCACTATAAGTCTCTACTCGTACGCTATTATTATGCATTTACTTCTTAATAGAGCGCAGTAGTTACCCGTAAGGTAATGTAAAGCAGTGAACAAACCGAAGATTGGTTTGAAAGTGGTTTATTAGCCATGATCGTGCTTGGAAACTTGGAAATGGTATGTCGTTGCCATCTTCCATCCTTCTAACTTACTTACCCAGCCAGTTATAGGGGGGCCTACAGTTTAACGTGGATTCGGAACCACGGTGCTACTCGATATTTTTCACATCAGCAGCTCTGCCAGACGTGAAAGAAGTTGCAGGTTAAAACCATAGGACCTGTTCGTGGATCGAACCCGCGACATTTTTGAAGCATAGTCTGTCACTCTACCACTGTGCTACCGAGTCGCACCACCTTTATACATTTTCGTCTGTACGCGAAAAGTATCAGCTGTTCTGATACGCCTTCCATTTTTGATACATTAAGACAGAATAAACCTGACGAGTATGTATTTAATTTCTAACTTTGTACTGCCCCATGCAGATGGCAAGGGACCACAACACACCGAAGCTGAGGAATGATTTCTGGACCGCATCCAGGAGGATGAGTTTTTGTGTATGTATTGCACACAAATCTACAGTTTTGTTCCAATGTTTATGAAATTTTGCGCACGTAAACTTCAATTCAAAAGTGTTCAAATGTTTGTGAATCAATGGGAATTCACTGCTGGGTTATTAGTCCCTAGAGCACAAACTACTTAAACTAAGTTAAACTGACCTATGGACATCACACACATCCATGCCCGAGGGAGGATTCGAACCTCCGACGCGGGAGGTCGGCTACTCCCACGCGGCAAGCTTCAGTTCATGAGGACGGTCGCCGTAAATGTAACGATCATCTGCAACAAATAGTTCACGATATATGACGTCACAGACAGACATGCGCAAGAATCTGCAGCATGAAACTACTGTACATTTCCTACTAAACCAATAGACCGATTGCTACCAAATCTGTTACATAAATTCCTCACCTTGAGGGGTAAGAACTACATACGACAGATATTGCAGGAGATATAATGTCATAAACAATATCAGTTGCAAAAAATTCCCACTACATGCGACGAGATTTTATCCGTAAACTATATGAGAATAAGATTACTTGACGACTTGAAACAAACTTATATACTTTTATGAGAACTTCTCCCGCTGACAACTAGATCAAAATTATGAAAGTAAAAAACATTTCTCGATTACTACTTTTCCGCTGTTCGTGTAGTAAAGCTACTGAATTCGGTATCACGTTAAAATTTATAACTTCTACACTACAAAATATTTACCCGCATGGAATGTTTCAGGCAGTATACACACATACGACTCAATGTAACTTCGAAACTATATCGAGGTACGACACGCAGTAAATGAGATATAAGAACATAAACAGTAAATTTTATGGAAAATCGCCCAGTCACGCATGTGGTTTTAATCTATTACTTCTTTAGTATTAGATGTATCCGCAACACATTTTACAGACAAATAGCACTTAAAGAAATGAATAAATACCAGCAAAATTATAACAACAATAAATGTGAAATCATATAAAATGCGACGGATAACACGTGTCACATTATGCGCCACGTTTTAAGTCATTTCTTATTTACTATTAAGGTTATCCAATGTTGCAGTCAGGTTAAGGATATTCCTGAATGCTAACAGTCGCCGTTGACGACTTAGAATTATAAAGTGCACATGGCTGCAGAAGAAACCAATAGACATCAACAGAGCTACAAGAGAAGGAAGAGGATTAAATAGTGTCCATCCAACGAATACCCATTATTTACCACGGATCTACATTTTAACTTCAGGAGACTGCAGTTTCCAGTGAGACTTTCATTTTCCATTAGGATTAATAAATCAAAATGTTCAAATGTTTGTAGAACTTATAGGATTTGACTACAGGGTCATCAGTCCCTAAACATACAAACTACTTATGAACTAACTAATACTAAGGACGGCACAAATATCCATGCCCGAGGGGGGATTCGAACCCCCGACCGTAGTGGCCGTGCAGTCCGTGACTGGAGCGCCTCAGTCTCCTCGGGCACCGCGGCCGGCTCAATGTAAGAAACTCGTCTGAAGTGGGAAGGCAGTTTAGGTCACAACATAGATATGAAACACAAAAACAATTTAAATCGCTGCCATGTGTCAATGTCTGTGAACTGGAGGAAGGCAACTGATTGATAACAAAAAGAAGTTAAATGTTCCATAAATCAGTTTCAATTAACAGTCTTGGATACAGATAAATTTCTTAATACGTCTTCGAAAAGAAATATTTCCATAGACTGTGCTGGAAAGTAAGATACTCAAACAATCCTTTCTCCATTAATCCAGATAACAACTGTGGAAGCATAATCACCGGGAGCAATAGTCGTAATCCAATACACACACACACACACACACACACACACACACACACACATATATATATATATATATATATATATATATATATATATATATATCAGCTATCTTGTCCACCCAAAATATCTCTGGAACAATAACAGTTACTGGAAAACGACTTTCACCGGTATCAATGTACGGCTGGGGCCCATGAATGTACATTTTTGGAAACATTCTAAAGCGAAAGCAAATGTGTTTTTAATATAAACTTATGTTTTTTTTTAAATGAACACTTTATATATTTTCTTCAGCAATCCATGGCATGACAAATCACATAAACAATGCCGTTGATTCATCGCCATATTCCAATTACATCCCGAGATATCGCGACGCGAAGTTGATTCTCGAAACACGCGGAACGCGCGGCTAGCGCACGTCCTGAGCAGCATGGGGTTCTCGCCTGAGCCTCAGGACGTGCGCTAGCCGCGCGTTTCGCATATTTCAACCATCAACTTCGCTTCCAATATCTCTGGATGTAATTGGAATCAACGCCATTGTTCATGTGATTTGTCAGGCTATGGATTGCTGAAGAAAAAATAAGGGGGGGTCCATTAAAAAAATCAAGTTTATGTTAAAAAACACATTTTCTTTCGTTTTAGAATGTTTCCAAATATGTACATTCATGGGCCCTAGCCGTACATTGACACCGGTGAAAGTCGTTTTCCAATAGCTGTTATTGTTCCTGAGATATTTTTGGTGGACAAGATATATGTTCTTCCGTCACCTCTTGATGCAACAATTCAATATTTCGGGTTAAAACAAATCATCTGTTTCTGTTCTATTTATTTTTTTATTCACTTCAAAGTAGCTTCAGGATTATTAGCACATCATCGGGAAACAACTGAAGATGGCCTAATAAGCCGAAAACTTGTTTCAAGTGAATGAAAAATCAGTGAGACAAAAATAGTTTATCCCAAAATATTATATAATGTTTAATGAAGTAATACAAAATGAAATATATGAAACATTACTCCAAAATATGAAATCAATATATATTTAACTTTGTATTACTTATTATTATTTCGTTAGTGTAACCCCCGACAAAATTGTTTGATGAATAGCTCTGCAACATTTGCATAGACGATCTATGAACTACAATTACCTTACTATCATTCGAAATAGTCACGTCCCATAACTACCGCTGGAAGTTTTGCAAGTAGTTATCCTTTGGGATGGTGTTCTAAAGCCTCGTCGCGTTTCGTTGGCTGTCAAGAGTGTCGTCAAACGTCATTTCTTTCAAAACGAATTTGAGTCTAGGGAATGGAAAGACGTGGATGTTCAAGTGGCACGACAACGCTCACTCACACACAGCCAATATCGTCAAATAGTCCCTCGCAACAAACTGGGGGGGGTGCAGCTTGAACATCAACGATACTTTCAGAATCTCAATTTTCCACATCGCCCAATTCCGTAGAGGCAAAGTCGCTTTGAAAGGAAAGAGACTTGACTAAATACAACATACTTGACATCCAACGAAACGTGACGTGGGTTTTGAACATCATCCCAAAGGAAGACATCGCGCAAAGTTTCTAGGACAGAGATCAGCGGTGCGTAGTTTTGCGAGGTGACTATTTCGATGAACAGTAAGGTTAATTTTACTTCATAGTCCATCTATGTTATGTAACAGGCCTTGTCACCAAATATTTTTTGTCAAAGTTAGTATTTGATTAATTTTTGTTTCAGAAATATTTGCAAAATTGCGTCATAAATAGGTCAGTATGATTTCAGGTTTTATGGTTTCCTTTGTCGTTTTACAACAGTTTTATTTGTAGTTAGTTTCCATAGTCAATTTTGGAGCACATAATCCCCATTTTCTCTTTTTAGCTTTGCCTATACGTTACACAAGTACTTTCATTAAACAACGCACACATATAAAAAACCGTGAAATAACAAAATACCTACTAGACAAAGAAATAAGATGAATGCAGCAGAACACACCCTGGAAAGCACAGTCACCTGGAGACAGACTAAGGTCTCCCTCATTTATCGACAAAATCCTTAACTTCAAAGGCGGGTCGCAGCATGACCCTGTTGTAATTTTTAAATGTTTATGTTTAATTTTAAGGAGGACACTCCTCTAACCAAATGCCTTATTTTAAAATAATTTCATCATTTGGTGCAGCGACCTCCTTTTCTATATTCTTTGATGTAATCATAAACCTTTCAAGTTGCTGAATAATTTTTAAGTTTCCATATAAAAAGGAATTTATCTGTGATATATTCACTCTTATAGGAAATATCAAGCCATGGAAGTATCAAACCATTCTTCTAACCTCCATTTAATGACTTACAGTAAAAGAAAAGAATGTAGACTAGAGGAATTTATACGTGTATTCATGTTTAAAATTTGGTGCTAATCGGTTCAACAGCGTGAACTAATATGTGAGAACACGCTGTAGACAGACTCACAGACAGTGTAAGATCGCTGTTATTTCTCAAATATCTTGTAAACGCAGCGATATATGAGGAAAAAATAGCAGAAGAGTTTCAAACTTGCAGCCGGAAGAATTCTCCTTCTTCTTCTTCTAATATTTAGGCTGTATAACGTTCAGTTATCTTCAGAGTTTTTATTGTTACTTTTAAACCAAACAAATTACATGTCAGTAAGCTGGCAGCAGTATTGAGAGCTGCTATTCAGCCGAGAGATGAGGCATTAAAACCATATACGGAGTTAAATAATGGAGATTTAAAACATAGAAAAGGCGATAAAAATCGGAGAAATGGTAGTTGTGACAGATAGTCAGTTAAAATAATGAGCCACAGTGACGTCAAAAAACATGACATCAAAACACAGATAAGACGAAGACTACTCAGAGAGACTGTTATAAACGTAGCGAATGCGACATTTGTCTTGAAGCGGTGGAAGCAGATTAAAAAACAAACTCAGACGCACTTTATACACAACACTGGACGAAGCATTATTAAAACTGATGGCGCAGGCTCCTGATGGACAGGCAGAGAGGTGGGGGGGAGAGTATGTAGTGCTGGGGAAGGGGTAGGGGGAGGGTGGAGAGGAGGCGGAGGGATTCCAGGGCAGGACAGGGGGTGGGAAGGGGGCGCTTCAACAACTGGTTGTGATCCGGGTTGGTAGGACAGGTATACTGTTAAAACTGATGGCGCAGGATCCCGAAGGGTAGGGAGGGGGGCAGAGTAAGTGGTGCGGGGTAGGGGGTAGGGGAGATGGTAGAGAGGAGGCGTAGGGACTCCAGGGCAGGAAGAGGAAGAACCAAGCGGTGGTGGGAAGAGGAGGGCGAGGGGAGGGGGGTACTTCATCCAAGGGATGGTTTTTTTTTTTTTTGAAAGAGTGGAGCCCCTCCACGCTCGCACTAGCATGGTGACCAACTCAATAGTTCTACTGTCACCTCTGCATGTGTTAATGTTTTAAATGTAGGAGTCACAGGAGCGGGTACTGTGATGTATGCCGTACGTGTGGGTAAGGTTACCCATTAATACGGTCCATCTGGATGATAGAAGTGGTCGAAAGCTTTTGAAACAAGAGCGGTTTTAAGGGCAGAGGGAAAAAAGTGCCAAAGCAAGTACCAAGGGAAAAAAACCTCTGCGATAGTCAGGAGCGGGTAGTAAGAGCAGTAGCGGATTCTTGCTATCTGCGACAGATCATGCAAGGGTTTGGTTATGTTAGTTTTGGGTATCGTGTAAGCTCGGTACCATTTTCATTGCGTGTTTGTCATAAGTTTGTCAATCCGGTTTGCTGAGTCGCCCCTCTGCAGCTGGAACTGGCGGTGTCTCCTGGTCCATCATCAGCGGCGGCTGGCTGCAACAATCAAGATTGGCAGGCAAGTGGTCGATTTTTGTGATCGGCCTCTAAGTTTATAGGTTTAGTGTGGGATTTGTTTGTGTTTCGTGTTTGTTCACGTTCCCTGCGGCTGCCGGTTTGTCGGCGGTAATTGCTCATCTGGCATTGCCAGTCAGTTTTGCTGCGAAGCAGGGGTTCTGTGAGCGATGATTTGGTTTGTGTCTATAAGGTTTACCATAGGTGTTTATCTATTCCTGACAAAGAGTGTTTTTGGTCGGTTGTGTTTCCACCTATGGTTGTGGTCGTAGTTGCCCAGATTGAGGATGAAGGGGTTGTTCGAGTGTCTAGCATTTTTGTACAGTCGTGCGGCGTGTTTTTTGAATACCTCCGTGAGAGTATCAAGGCGGTATTCTCGGTGAAGGTCCGCTGTGCGCGTGTAGCGTGGAGCATTGCTTATGATGCGTAGTACCTTGTTCTGAATGAGCTGCAAGCGGTGCAGCCGTGTCGGTGCTGCGTAAGCCCAGCACGGAGCACCGTACGTCATCAGCGGTCTAACAAGTGTCATGTATGTGTTCCTCGACACCCGTCTGTTCAGTTTACTCTGCCTGTTGAGCATTGGGTAGAGTTGTTTGAGCCTCGCGTTTGCCCGGTTGGTCATGTGTTGTATGTGGTCCCCCCATGTGAGTTTCCGGTCCAGCCAGACACCTAGGTATTTGACTTTCTCGCAGAAACGTATTGGACGTGTATGTAGTGTAACTGGTCTGCAATGTTGGTGTTTGTGCAGGTGTTTCGGTCTTCTAGTGAACAATACTGCTTCGCACTTGCCGACGTTTACTTTTACACGCCATTTCTCCAGCCAAGGCTCTGCAGTATTGAGTGCGGTCTGTAATCGTGAGTTAATGTTTGACGGCTTCCAATCTTGCGCTAGGATGGCGGTGTCATCCGCGTAGATTGCGACCGTCGTGTTATGTGTGGTTGGAAGGTCGTTGATGTAGAGGTTAAACAGGAGGGGCCCCAGGATGCTGCCTTGGGGTACTCCCGCTTGTATACCGTGTCGTGTTGACTGTTTGCCCTGAATGTCGGTGTTGAAACATCTGTCTGTGAGGTATGAGTTTATGAGACGTACGAGTCCGTCGGGAAACCCAGCATCGTTCAGTTTGCGTATAAGGCCGTTGTGCCACAGACGATCGAAGGCTTTTTCGATGTCCAGGAACACCGCCCCGGTGGCTTTGCCTGTGTTGTATCCGTGTGTTATGTGTTCCACTACGCGAAGGAGTTGTTGTGTTGTTGAGTGGTGGTTCCTGAAGCCGAATTGCTCCGGTCTCAGGGTGTCATTGCTTATGCAGTGCCTAGTGAGTCGTTTGAGAATTACCTTTTCAACAATCTTGCTGAGCGAGCTCAGTAAGCTGATGGGTCGGTAATTTTGTGGGAGGGAGTGGTCTTTCCCCGGCTTCCTGAACATCAGGACCTTGGCCGCTTTCCAAAAGGCAGGGAAGTGTTGGTGTTGAAGGATGGCATTCGTGATATGTGTGAAGAACTCTACAGCTTTATCCGTGAACTCCTGGAGGACACGGTTTTGAATGCCATCAGGACCAGGAGCTTTTCTAGCAGTGGTGTGCTTAATTGCCCATGTAATTTCATTTGTGCTAGTATGTCGGATTGCGTCGCGGATAGGCTGGGCTATAAGTCGTGTGACCTCCTGATCCGTTTCAAGTGTGAATTCTGGGTCTGAGGGAACCAGATTCGGTGTGAAAGACGCTGCTAGTGTGCGGGCCATTAGTTCCGCCTTCTCTTCCGCAGAGTATGCAGGTCCGTCCGGCCCTTGTAATGTGGGTGTGTAGTGTTTCTCCCTGGTGAAGTGTCGAGCGAGTTGCCACACTCCAGGACGTGTGGTATCCAGCCCTGCGAGTTTCTGGTCCCACTGTGATGTTTTAAATGTTTGTATTTTCTCCCGTATGATTCCCTGGAGCCTGTTCATGTGCTGTTTATAGAACGGACGCCTGGTGCGCTGCCAGTATCTCCTGAGACGGTTTCTCATTGAGATAAGCCCCAGGACCTCCTGGGGCAGAGCCGCTGAATGGTGTTGTATTGTGAGTTCTGGGATAGCGTCGGCTACAGCGTCCTGCACGGCGGCTGTGAGGGCTTCTACAGCGTCATCAATTTGTGCGGTTTGCGTAATTTCGTGGATTTCAGGAATACGACTATCAAGCGTTTCCTTGAACAGTGTCCAATTTGCGCGCTTGTAGTTCAGTATCCTGCGTGGTTCATTGTTCTGAAGTGTTTCTTCCGTGTATAGTATAACAGGAGTGTGGTTTGAAGGCAGATCGTTTACAACCTCGAGGTTGAGGGTTACTGTTATGCCCTTGATGAGGGCCATGTCTATTACGTCTGGCCTTTGTCCCCTTTGGTAAGGGATGTACGTCGGTTCAACCGGTGCAAGTGTGATGTAGTTGCGGCCTAGTGAATGTTCGTACAGTTTTCGGCCGTTGGCGTTGCGTATTCGTGAGTTCCAGTCGGGGTGTTTAGCGTTAAGATCGCCAGCGGCTATTACTCGCGGTGCTATGTTGAGTACTGTGCTGATATCGCGTGTTACAATGTTACCAGGACGGTTGTAGAGCGATATCAGTGCAGTGTATGCTCCGTGCCAAGGGATGGGATCAGGTTTGGTAGGACGGGTTTACTTCAGGACGGAGTGCGTCATCTGAGAGCGGGAGATGGTGGAAGTTACCTTGGTAAGTAATGGACGAGTTAAATCTATCTGTGCTGGCATGTCGATATATCAGTGAGAGCTGCGCTGTGACGACATCTTTGTGAGTTTATTACAGAAAGTGCAGGATTCCACGATTTATCTAAATTGAAACCAGCATTTCTATTAATTAAATTCGTCGTCAAGAAAATTTCAATTACCTCCTTCACTACAGAGTGTCAAAGAGATGATGTAGTGGCCAAAATTTTCACGTTGTTATCGACATAAGTTCCCAGTGTTAATACAGTGCTCTGCCACTGCCTATTTGTTAGGTTGTACAAATGGTGTGTCCCTTCGGTGTTCTGTATATCTTTCATGGACAGTACGAGTTGTTTGTCCGATGTAAGAAAGGCTACATCACATAGAATTTTGTAAACTCAACATTTTCGGAGCAGCAAGTCATCGCTGAAGGAGCCTAAAAGTGCAGCTGTCTTGTATGGAGGACACAAAATCACTTTCACTTTGTATCTACTGAGAATAAATCCTATTTTGGACGAGAGGCTACCCACATATGACAGGAAAATCATGGATTTAAAGGTTCCTGTGTCTTCTTCTTCATTCTTAGTGGCCTCTTTCTGTTTCATTTGCAGTTCTGTATCTGCTGTGCAGAGTACTTATTGCCTTTAAAAACTCTCTGTAAGGGGAAAGTTCATCTTGCATAATGTGCTTTGTGCATCAATGTTCTCAGAACACTCATCGCCTGTACATGCAATTGCTGCCACATCATCCTTAACAGACAATGAGTATTCTCAGAACTTTAGCGCACAGAGCACATATTATTTCTGACAAAAGCGGTCTGCAAGATGAACTGACGCTCCAGTGCTCGCTTTTGCCTCTTTATAATGGCGTACCGCGCAACTGCGCATACGGCTACAGATACACATGCTCCAGAGACCGTGGTTGGCGGCAAAGACGTACGTAATGCACCAGTTCAATCTATGTCTCCGTAGTAGATCTTTGTTGACATGTCGATATATCACTGTGAGCTGCACTGTGACGACGTCTTTATGATTTTATTTCAGAAAGCGCTGGATTCCTTTTTTCACCTATCTCTGTTAATTAAAATCGTCATCAAACGAAGATGGCTGCGGGGTGCCAGTCATAGTCTGCACGGTCGGGGGTTTAGAATCCGCCCTCGGGCATGGATATGTGTGCCGTCCTTAGTATTAACTAGTTCATAAATAGTTTGAAGTTTAGGGACTGATGACCCCGCAGTTTAAGCTCAACAAACATTTGAACATTTTTTGGCCGCGGTGGAGTAGCAGAGCGGTCTAAGGCGCCTCGCTGCGGAGCGTGCGGTTGATCGCTGTCGGAGGTTCGAGTCCTCCATGTGGAATAGGTGTGTGTGTTCAAATGTTCAAATGTTTGTAGAACTTATGGGACGTAACTATGGGGTCATCGGTCCCTAAGCTTACAAACTACTTATGAACTAGCTAAGACTAAGGACGGCACAAATATCCATGCCCGAGGGGGGATTCGAATCCCCGACCGTAGTGGCCGTGCAGACTGTGACTGAAGCGCCTCAGTCTCCTCGGCCACCGCGGCCGGCAGGTGTGTGTGTTGTCCTTAGGTTAGGTTAAGTAGTTTGTAAGCTATGGACTGATGACCACGCAGTTTGATCCGGTAGATTTACAAACAAACAAACGACATGAACATTTTTGAAGTTGGCTGAAAGTTATACAGCCGAATTATTAGAAGAAGAAGAATTCCTACAGCTGCACGCCCAAACATTAATGGAACAGTCTTTATGCCGCCAAAACCTGATGATTTACAACGTTCTAGTTAATTTCCAAAGCTATAAATCCATTTATTCAGTTTTCATCTCACACGAACGGTTCACGACTTCTGCAATTAAATTTCGAACTGTCATAAGGCCATCGGATCTGTCCAGTTTTAGTGTTACTAACCTAAAGCGGGGCAATAAAACATAATTTAATAATAGCATCCCCCTATTATTTACGTAAAAAGAACCAAATCTAAATTAATGAGGTTGCCCCTCGATGGGTCCTAAATGTGTTACTTGTACTTGAAATTCCGCCTAATCGATTAAAAATCGGAGAAGTACTTCATTGGCTTTCAAAAACACAACACTAATGGCGGCTGGAAACATCACAGCCAAATTCATTAGCGACACGTGGAGCGTCACACCATGAACCATGAACCGTTTGATTGCATTACTGGCTTGCTCCTAAGCTATTCGTTTAAAAATTCGAACATATGATTTAAGGTGCAGTTTGTAACTTTTCCTGGCCGGAGACAGAGCTATAATATCCACAATGTCGCAACTGCCCGTCATGAAGCATAAATGTGTCGCATATTTTTCGATTTACTGATATGTATCTTTTACAAATTAATTTACTGTATGGTGACGAATTACAGTGGTGATAATATTATCAATTTTTTTTAGCAATGGCGAATTTCTCTTAGCGTCACTGCATAAGGTATGGATGTTCTACCAAATCGTGACATATGAAAATTTGTGCCGGACCCGGACTCGAACCTTGGTTTTCCGTATTTTCGCGAGCGGTCGCCTTAACCACTAGGCTACCTGAACACGACTCTACGAATAAATAAAAAAATAATAGTAAAAAAGTTAAAAAAATTATCATCACTGTAATTCGTCACCATACAGTACATTAACAGTTGCCTAAGCGAGGCAATGACGATAACAGCGTAGGTTAATGCCTCGTTGTTTTCATTCTCCCTGGTGCGAGAATTCGGATTAAGCTGCGAGTGCACTTAGGGATGAATGCAGTTGACTCATATATGCTGTCAGTATGCCATATGGAAATTTGGGTCTGTCCGAACCATTGTTCGGGTAGCTTAGTGGTTAAGGAGACCGCTCGCGATAAGCGGGAAACCCGGGTTAGAATCCCGATCCGGCACAAATGTTCGTATTTCACCATTTGAAAGAACATCCATACCTTATACAGTGACGCTAAGAGAAATTCGGTATTGCGAAAAAATATTGATAGAAAGGTAAGCAGTCAACGATCCGAAGATTGATTTGAATACCACATTGCTTTACTAGGCATGGTCCTATTTGGAGGTGGTATGCCGTTGCCTTCCTCCGACCTTCGAACTGACTTAAACAGCCTACAGTTTAACGTGGGTTCCGAAGCACGCTGCTACTCGGTATTTTTCACATGATCAATACTGCCAGAGGTGAAAGAAGTGAAAAGTGACAGATATAAATCCTAGGACCTGGCGGGGATCGAACCCGCGACCTTCGGATTCATAGTGTGGCACTCTAGCACTGTGCAACCGAGGCACGTTAAATATTGATATTTTTACAAATTACTTTTACTATTATCCTACACCTTTATTTAATAATACCTATAACAGCCCGGGAAACTGGTTTAATCGTGTGTATGCAAACATAGGGACCTGTTAACACTCAGAGGACGGCACTGCTGTCTTCAGTGCCTTTGAAAAACAACAGGCCTCTGACGCAGGCGCCGCGGCGGAACAGCGGAGCGCTTTGAGGCGCTATGCCCCGTCGGGGGTTCGAATCCTCCCTTGGGCATGGATGTTTGTGTCGTCTTTAATAAAGGGTAGTTCATAATTATTGTGGACGTTTAGGGACTGATGATCCCGCATTTAAGTCCCTTAACCTCTACAAACATCTGATCATTTTTCTCTGACGCAGGCGTTAGCTGTTAGCTCTGCTACAATGGCAGGTGGTCATTGTCAGTTTAAACACAGTGCACAGTGTTATAATCGACGCACGAAAGATGGAACACAGCATCTCAGAGGTAGTGATGAGGTGCGAATTTTCCCGTCCGACCATTTCTCGAGTGCACTGTATTATTAATCTGGTAAAACATCATATCTCCGACATCGCTGACGCCGAAAAAAGATCTTTCAACAATGGGACAAAATTGCTGAGTTCAATGCTGGTGCATCAACTAGTGTTACCGTGCGAACCATTCAATGAAACATCATTGATATGGGATTTCGGAACCGAATGACCTCACGTACACACTGACTGACTGCACGGCACAAAGATTTACGCCTCACCTGAGCCCGTCAACACCGATATTGAGGCGTTGATGACTGTTGCCTGGTCTTATGAAACTCTTTTTCGAATTGTATCGATCTGGTGGGCATGTACTGGCATGGAAACAACTTGATAAATCCATATACTCTGAATACAAGTAGCAGGTCCAGTAACTGTGTATTGAGTGTGCAAATTGTGAGCGCAGGATTTCATAATTTTTGGGGACAACTTAAAATTTCTAGAAAAAGTTCGTTCACCAATCTGAAGCCTTCAAGTGTTATCCAATGCACAGAAGACAGCCGCAGATCGTTTATTCTTGATATAGTGAGGCTGTAAGGCTAGTTTATGAAGATCATCAACATATATGTAATAATTAGTGTTCCTGCTATATCTCGCCTCAGGAGATGATTACTAAAAGACACTGTCTGATACGTAAATTGTGTTTATTCCCAAGACAAACTAATCACCTTCCGGAAACAAAACTAACAAACTTCTGAAACTACGGCAGAAACAACAAACATCAACTTAATGTTTTCTCCTTCACCAATTATGTACAAGCCAGGGAGATAACGACAGCCTTGAGAGTACGGTCAGGGAGATGGAGCCGAACGACGTATTCCGTTGCGGGAAGTCCTGGAGGCGCGGCGTCGCTGGCAGGGACTCTTGCCCGGAGCGGTCGGTCGCCATCCCTCAGCTATGGTTATCGTAGGCGGTCGGCGGAGAACTGCCGTCGTGTCGCACTGTACCCCCCCCCCCCCCCCCCCCCGTAGCGCAGTGATACTTGGCAGTCTCGAGCTGGTCTCACGTGTCAGTGCGGAGGAAAATAGTTCCTGTTAAGTGCGGTCTCTTGCGGTGCTCGTCACGTCCACTGGTGACTCCGGAACCGCCGCTGTGGGACGCCTCACCAGTGTGCTTGGATGTACTTGTAACCTGCATTGCGGGTTGTCCACTCGTCAGGCGAACTACCGGCACATGGCAGTTACTCTAGAATACACTCTTTCAAATTCTGAAATCAGCAGGAGTAAAATATAGGGAACGGAAGGTTTTTTACAACTTGTACAAAAGACAGACAGCACCTATCGTAGTTCAAGTGCATGCAAGGGATCTATTTGTACATTAAGCAAGCTATAAAGGAAAGAAAGGAGACATTTGGAGAAAGAATTAAAGTTCAGAGTGAAGAAATAAAAACCTTGCGTTTAGCTGATGACACTGTAATTCTGTCAAAGACAGCAAAGGACCGGGAGCAGCAACCGAACGGAGTGGACAGTGTGTTGAAAAGATAATAAAATATGAACATTAACAAGAGCAAAACATGGGTAATGGAATGCAGTCTCAGAAAATCAGCTGATGCTGAAGGAATTAAATTAGGTAAAGGTGTAAATTAGTTTTGTTACTTGGGCAGTAAAATAAAGTATTATGGTCACAGCACAGAGGATACAAAATGTAGAATGGCAATGGCAAAAAAGCGTTTTTGAAAAAGATTACCTGGTTAACATCGGCCGGCCGCGGTGGCCGAGGGGACTGAGGCGCTCCAGTCACGGTCTGCACGGTCACTACGGTCAGGGGTTCGAATTCCCCCTAGGGAATGGATATTTGCGCCGTCCTTAGTATAAAGTAGTCGATAAGCAGTTTGTAAGTTTAGGGACTGATGACCCCGTAGTTAAGTCCCATAAGCTTAACAAACATGTGATTATTTGGTTAACCTCGAATATTAATTTCAGTATAAGGAATTGTTGCCTTGTATGGGAGTGAAACATGAACGATAATCAGTGTGGACAGGAAAATGATAGAGCTTTTTGAAATTTGGTGTTACAGAAGAATGCTGAAGATTAGGTGGGTGGATCGCGTAACTAATGAGGAGGCACTGAACAGAATTGGGGAGAAAAGGAATTTCCGGCATACCTTGACTAAAAGAAGGGATTGTGAATTTAGCGTTGGAGGAAAGTGTATGGATTAAAAATCGCAGAGGAAGACCAAGAGACGAATATACTCAGCAATTGAAATGGAATTCTGTTGCCGTTGTAATGAGGAGATGAAGAGGCTTGCTCAGGATAGAGTACGGTGGAGAATTGCATCAAATCAGTTTCCAGACTGAAGACCAAACAACAACACACTCTGGATGCCAAACTTTTTATTTTTATTTTCCAGGATAGAGAAACTGCACATTTAACACTGTCTTTGAAATAAATCCAACACAAATGTTACGATTCGTCTAAGGTTGTAGTAATAGCTTGATTTTTAAGTATTAACTTTTAGTAAAATAATATAATAAAATGCATGGCCGACCGTGGACAGCTTCTGGCCATCGTGACGACTGAAACCAGAGTGCGTGACTGCCCTCTCCGAGTCCGACCTTCTGCACTGAAGTTGTCGGGAAGACGTGGGCGCCGCGGTGCAGTAGCCGAGTGGTCTAAACTAAAGCGCCTCGCAGCGGAGCGCGCGGTTGCTCGCCGTGGAGGTTCGAGTCCTCCCTGCGGCATGCGTGTGTGTGTTCTCCTTAGGTTAGTTTACCTAGGTTTAAGTAGTTTGTAAGCTACGGACTGATGACCACGTAGTTTGATCCGATAGATTTACAGACATTTGAACATTTGAAGTCGTGGACGAAAGGCGTCGCCCCTCCTTTCGTTACGTTTTTTATTAGGTTATTTATTGTACTGAACTGTTCTAATATTACTGAAATCTAGCTGGCTGAAGAGTCTAACATATTTTTAATTAATTATTTATTAAATATAATTAATAATACGATCTAATTTTGGTGTGCAGCCTCTAAATGCGTCGGCCAGTCAGAGTAATGCTCCGAAACTCGGTGTGGCTTTTCGCACGGGAACAGCACCTACAGTGCCATAAGTTGCTGGTACCTCACACCACTGCATAACAATTGCGTACGGTATGCCATGCTGGCTTTGAAGAACCCTACCGATATCTTACATTGATGGCTGTAAGACACAAAATGTTCAAATTTTTGTAAATCTGTTGGACCAAACTGCTATGGTTATTACTCCCTAGACTTACAAACTATTTAAGCTAACAACTTTGAACATAGCTCGCATATAGCAGCAGACGTAACAGTTCAATTTACTATATAAGGAAATATGTAGCCCCGCATGTTCCTTTAAAATAATGAAACTTTATATAGATTTCAACCTCATCTGTGGACGTCTTCATTGGAAGAACAAAGTATGACATGAGATGTTGTTAGAGCATATTATGATTGTGTAGTATAAAACGACATTAAGTTTGTTTATAAAAATACGTCCGAGGTAAATACTACTGAACAAAACAAGAGTAATGGAATGTAGTATAAGATAATCAGGCAATTCTTAAGGACTTGAATTAGGTACTGAGAGTAAAAAAGTAGTAGGTAAGTTTGTTAAATGAGAAGCATAATAACTTCTGAGGGCCGAAGTAAAGAAGTTATAAAATAGAGCATTCCAATGGGAAGACAAAATTTTGGTAGGTGATAAATTTCTTGACACTCACTTTAAATGTTAGAAAATCCTCTCTAAAATTATTTGCCTGTAATGTAACATGTATAGGAATGAAATGTGGACGAAACTGTAGAAATATGGTGCTACAGACGAATGATGATGATTAGTTAACTAATGGGGTGCTGAACAGGACTGGGGAGAAAATATTATTTTTTGCACATCTTGACAAAAGAGGGACTAGACACAAAAGATCAAGCAATGCTCAATTTTATACTGTCGAGATGTGTGCGCCGTAAAAGTCGAAGAAGGTGGGGGGGGCGAAAGATGAGTACAATAAGCAGGCTCAAAAGGGCGTAGGTTTCCGTTCTTATTCAGAGATGAAGAAGCTTGCACACGGTAGGGTACCATGGAGAGCTGCATAAGACCGATTAGTGAAGACCATAACAATAATAACAACGCAGAAATTATACATTCAAAATTTATGAAAAATGCAAATATGTAAACGATTCTAAAGGCAAAAAAATTATTCAAGAGTAATGCAAGGAATTTTCAAAAATGCAAATATGTAAACGATTCTAATGGCAAAAAAATTATTCAAGAGTAATGCAAGGAATCAATAGTGGCATTAGTGGTCCTGCTGCAATAAAAATATTCTTTTGTACAGATAGATGCATGATGGCCAGTTTTGTGTTTCTGTTCACTTTCGATGTCTCGTCGCCGCGTAATTATTTGAAGTCACCTTTTATTGGTACCCAAGAGATATATACTACGTTGCATTGGAGTAGGAGACTGGTGGGTTTATCTAGAACAGCGTCACTAAAATATGAATGAATATGCACTATATACGGAGAATATACTTAACTGTAGTGTGATGATGAAACTAGTGTTATTTTGTGGATTGTTTGTTTCAGCGTATTGGATAGAAGATACAGATTTACATGTACGAAAGATACAAGTACTCGTACAACCAGGTAGTCATTGTACAAGAGATACATATATTCGACCGAGTGCCATAAATGGGGCAATTTAGTGACGTGTTAATTCATATAAATGCTTAAAAGCTGTGCCATATAATAGGGGACGCTTGGCTCTCGTTGGTTGAAGCGTCACGTGATTTGATACCACCCTCGTAAGCCGTCGGTAGCGTAATGTGTTTGATACGGTGCTTGATAGCGGACAACTATGGTCGCGGTCGCAGTCTTCTGATATCACAACCACTATGGAAATTCTACTGTCACGTGTGCATTTAAAAGTAATATCATCCGAGGAGTAACAGGATGCCGGTCTACGATCTTGTCCATACGTGTCGGTTGGTTTCCTCGTTAGGCATCAGTAAACAAGCAGTTGACGGAAAACAAACGAAAGGTGGCCAGGGAAGGGGGAGGGGAAAAAACTTCACGAAAAATGAAAAGAGAACAGTAACTCTCTGCGACGGTCTGGACGTGTAATAACAAAATTAGGAGTATTGTGCAGGTTCGGTAGCATTAGACATAACGTTTTTCGTCCCGGAGTATCAGTTACAGTCGATGCTGTTTGTGTTTATAGTCGGCGTCACCTACGAAGGCAGTCCAGTTTTCAGGCGTTCTGCGCATCCCCCTCCATCACTGCACTGGCCGCCAATATTGTTCATTCTGTAGGTGCGTGGCTGGCCACGAGTTACGCAATGTTTCTGACGCAGGCGCAACTGTTTGCGCTCGGCCTTAGTTACTCCCCTCCAAGAGTCCCCTGTCGCTCCGTCTCTATGCGCACAAGCGCCATCTTACATGACGCCAGCTATAGTGTGATCAGGCCCGCGGAGTTGGGGGAGGGGGGGGGGGGCAGGAGGGACAAAATGCTCGGGGCCCGAGCCTTGTGGGGGGCCTGGGCATTGTGAGGGCCCAGGTTTTTGAACTGACGAATATCAGAAAGCTGTTATTAAATAAATTATGTAACATATTGAGTTTTAAGATATCGTCACAGACGCGAACATTTATCACTTATTTGTAGATGACAAATGTCTGTGTTGTAAAGTAAGCGATATTGTATTATAGTCCCACTAGCATAAAGTTCCACGTTGCGGTTAACTTTTACATTGACTGCTCTACGAACGAATAAAACAAAGTGTACACTGAACGCTACACTGATACGGTAGATACGGTATTAGCGCGATATTCTCACCGTTTTAACGGCTTGTGACTATTGCTCGGTGGTGTTACTAAAGGGACACTGCTTTTTGTGGTCATCAGCTCATCCGTATATCGAGTTCTTCGCAAACATAAAGCTAATCTCACCTTGAAACAGACAAATGAAGACTGATCTGGCAAGGAAAAAAATCAATTATGTTGAAGCGGGAAATGCTTTTGTAAATAAAGCAGCTTATTATGCGTATGTTTTAGATACTATGTCGAGTTCAGTAAACAAACCAATTTTAAGAATGCCTTCATATGTCTATATCATTCAGAATTGAAGGTCATTGAACTTGTCTGGGCACTGATGAAGAATTGACAGGTTTTGTGCAAGAAGGCGGCAGCTCAATTTGTTTCCTGTATTTAATGCGTTACACTGACCTGGACGACTGTGTTCGCTTCAGTCGCAGTCATTTGTTTTACAAGCTTTTGACCAATGCCAGTTTAGTGTGCAAGAGTGTAAGTTTGATGTGTTAACATTATGGAGTATAAACACAAGTCTGGGGCGAAGAAGCGAAAAGAATAGTACAGCCAACGTTCAGCTAACGGCAGCACACGCCACACGCACTGAGCCCAGTCGTGTAGTATCTGCTTTAGACGCCACCGGCTCTCAAACATACTTATTCTTCCACATATAAAGGCTACAATGGCACGATGCAAATTTGCGACAATCGGAAAGAAACGATTAAAAGAACGTAAAACCTTCTTTTAAAAAAAATTACTGCTACATTTTGAGTTGGGGCTCAATCTTGCTTCCTTCCTTCCCCGTGCCCGATGCTGGCTCTCCGTGTTCCTGACTGTGATCATCGACCTCCCAGAGTTTCGAGGTGCGACTCTGTGCTTCCAGCTAGCTTTCCTGCTGCTTCTTGATCTTGGGGTCTTGGGGCTTGATCCTGTTAGCTGTGTTTGTTTAGTCTGGCATCCGTATTGGATTACGACTATTGCTCCCGGTGATTATGCTTCCACAGTTGTTATCTGGATTAATGGAGAAAGGATTGTTTGAGTATCTTACTTTCCAGCACAGTCTATGGAAATATTTCTTTTCGAAGACGTATTAAGAAATTTATCTGTATCCAAGACTGTTAATTGAAACCGATTTATGGAACATTTAACTTCTTTTTGTTATCAATCAGTTGCCTTCCTCCAGTTCACAGACATTGACACATGGCAGCAATTTAAATTGTTTTTGTGTTTCATATCTATGTTGTGACCTAAACTGCCTTCCCACTTCAGACCAGTTTCTTACATTGAGCCGGCCGCGGTGGCCGAGGAGACTGAGGCGCTTCAGTCACGGTCTGCACGGCCACTACGGTCGGGGGTTCGAATCCCCCCTCGGGCATGGATATTTGTGCCGTCCTTAGTTGTAGGTAGTTCATAAGTAGTTTGTAAGTTTAGGAACTGATGGCCCCGTAGTTAAGTCCCATAGACTATACAAACATTTGAACATTTCTTACATTGAATGTTGTTTCTCACGACAGTAGTTGTGGTATTAGTGATAACTGTGTGACATACAGCAACACCGTTAATGGCGACAATGGGTGCATACGAGTGGTAGGTAATTTTCGTGCCTTTAGCCTCACTCCAAGCGTCCCTTTGAATTTCGATCACAACTCGGAATTAAAAGATTTCTCCTGTCAGGTTTCTAGACGGAAAGTTTGCGAGATCGGTGACACCCCGGGGAAAATCAAGCTGTGTCTTCTTCTCGCTCTAGTACAACAGCATCTTCCTTTTACGAGTAAAGACTGAAATCAGTATTGCGTTTCCTTATTTTGCGGTCAAATTTCATTCACTATAATTTTTGCTACTGACCTGCGCGCTGATTTCCTGGCCGACACGTACGTGAAGACCGCTCACTACAGACGCAGTAACCTTACGTCATTATTAGACTTTTATCAAGAAGTTTAAAATTTCAGATAATTACTAACATTTTCTAATAATTACTTACATTATAACACAAGATGATTATGACCTGGAGTTCATGATACGACGATTACATCACGAATTCAACAAAAGGGGCTACAAATGAGTCTAACAAAAACCGAGTATCTGGTGTTGAATAGTGATGCTAAATTTGAAGTAAAAATCAATGACGAAGCAGTTATGAGATAGGTAGAGAAATATAAATACCTTGGGGCACTTAATGATAAAAATGAATTGGGCCACACAGAAGTAAAGTACAGAATAAAGCAAAGCAGAAAGGTGTTAGGGTATTTGAATTCATTTTGGTGGGATAAGAATATTTCAACAATAATAAGAAAATAATAGGTAAGATAATGGTTGAATCAGTGCTATGCTATGGATCAGAACTATGGATATTAAATGCGGAACTCAAAAGAAGACTAATAGCTGTGGAAATGGACTATTTGCGTAGGAGCGCCAGAATATTAAGAATTGAAAGAAAAACTAATGATGAAGTAAGAGCTATAATGAAGTTCAAAAGCTCAAAAGTCCGTAAATCTATCGGACCAAACTGCGTGGTCATCAGTCCGTAGCTTACAAACTACTTAAACCTAGGTAAACACACACACCCAAGCCCAAAGGAGGACTCGAACCTCCACGGCGAGCAACCGCGCGCTCCGCAGCGAGGCGCTTTAGACCGCTCGGCTACTCCACCGCGGCAGCTATAATGAAGGCAAATGATACAGTGACAGACAGAATTGAAAAAAAATCACTGAAATGGTAAGGACATATGATGAGAATGCCAGATCATCGGTGGCCAAGAATGTTTATGATGGAAACCACACGGCAGATGTAAGCACGGAAGACAAAGACGCTCTTGGACAGACCAGATAAATGGAGTGATGGAATATCGCGGCATTGACAAGAAAGAAGCGCTGGATAAAGAGGCTTGATGGAGGATAACATGAATACGACAAGATGTTGTTATCAATTAATCTTTGTACTCATTAATCCTGTAATAATAATTAATTACTCTATACTCCCCTTCTAATCTAAAACCATCAAAATATACCACTAACTGCAAAGCATTAGTAATCTGGGAAGATGTGCATTTCATAGATGGAGTTTTTGTAGGTGGTTCATTATTGAAATAACGGAGGGTCGCCACCCCATCGCCTTTACGTCACGTCTTCGAGGTTACATTGATCAACCTGATGGATTTCCTGTCATTTTCGGTGCATGTCCGATAGACGGCAAGCTTACGAGGGCGAAAATGATGGAAAAAGCTCCGTCCGATCAGACCCTCGCCAAGCTGAAGGCCTCTGGTGGTTTCGGTGAGAAGCGGGGAGGCGAGGACTGACACAGCAAGCGCTCGCCTCCTGGGGTGTTTCCCGACCCGGTGGGCAGGTTATAGCCGGGGGGGGGGGGAGGGGGGAGGGGGGGGGACCAGAGGCGACTGCCACTACTGCCAAACTCAATTTCGGAAACATAGTCCTCCAGGGACGGCCTCCGACCTGGCCTTTGTCTGCCCTGTAACGAAATTCGTGCCGGCGGGTAGCGGGCATTGTAACAACCCTGGTCGGCAGTCGCCCGCCTCTCTTAGAACGGCAGGTAGGCACTGCCCGATGCCGCAGCCGTAGCAGAGGCGGTCAATCGCTGGCATCTGTCAAGGGTCGTCAGTGAAAGGACTGCCGTGCCAGTGATAGTGACGTAAAGATTTACTCATACAAGTTGACGAAGAATTTCTAGATATCATGTGATACTGCACCGTAGTTTACTGGCTGAAAAAATGCTTTAGTCGGAGAGAAAAGAAAACGGGGGGGGAGGGGGGGGAGTACTCATGTTCCTCTTGAAGAGCCTCATAGGAAAGTGAAGAGTCAGATGCCTCAGACCAACCAATCCCACTCTCTCAACAAAAAATTAGGAATGCCAACGTAGTCTCGCGTTTTCTATATGGAACATCCTAGATACTTTGACCCATTCCCTCAATTTAATCATGTTTTCACTAAGAGGACTCGCTTTTAGTGACTGTTGCAAGATTTGCTAGTGTGTGTGTTTGCGTAAAAATATATCCCTTTTGCTTCTCGTATACAATTTCTTTTGTAATGTATGCAGATGAAATTTTATGACTCGAGCCCCCAGACCATTTTGTGCAATGAATAAAATTGTGAAACACTTTGGTTTTTTAAGCACATGTTTGGACACGTTTTTAAATATCAGATAAACTGTACACTCCTCGACTGCTCGACTGAACATCGAAAATGGGGGGGGGGGGCTGTTCATGTTCCTCTTCAAAAGCCTCATAAGAAAAAGAAGAACCAGATGCCTCAGACCAACAAATACAACTCTCTCAACAAAAAGTTATGAATGCTAATGTAGACTCGCTTTTTCCATATAGAACATCCTAGATACTTTGACCCATTCCCTCACTGTAATCATGTTTTCACAAAAAGGGACTCGCTTTTAGTGACTGTTGCAAGATTTGCTTGTGGGTGTATTTGCCTAAAACTATCCCGTTTGCTCCCCATATAAAACTTCTTTTGTAATGTATGCAGATAAATTATAACTCGAGCCCCCAGATCGTTCTGTGTAATTAATAAAATTGTGATACACAAACTTTGCTGTTTGCAGATAACATAGTACTTCTGTCAGAGACCGCAAAAGATCGGGAAGAGCAATTGAATGGGATCGACAGTGCCTTGAAAGGAAGATATGAATATTAACAAGAGTAAAGCGAAGATAATGGAATGCAATGTCAGAAAATCGGGCGATGCTGAAGGAATTAGATTAGATAATGAGTCAATAAAAGTAGTAAATAAATTTTGTCATTTGGGTAGCAAGATAACTTCTGATGACCGAAAAAAGAAGATATAAAATGCAGAATGGCTGTGGGAAGAAAAGCGTTTCTAAAGAAGCGAAAATTCTTAACATCCAATATTAATTTTAATGTTAGGGTGTCCTTTCTGAAAGCATTTGTCTGGAGTGTAGCAATGTATGGGATTGAAACGTGGACGATTAGGAATTCCGATAAAAGGATTATAGAAGCTTTTGAAATGTGGTGCTACAGACGAATGATGAAAATTAGATGGGTAGACCACGTAACTAATGAGGAGGTGATTAACCAAATCGGGGAGAAATGGAGTTTTTGGCATATCCTGACTAAGAGAAGGGATAGATTGGTTGGACACATTCTGAGACATCAAGGAATTGTCAACTTAGTATTAGACGGAAGCGTGTGGGGTAAAAATGTAGAGGGAGACCGAGGGACGAATACAGTAAGCAGATTCAAAAGGATGTAGATTGCCGAACGCATTCTCAGATTAAGAGACTTGCACAGGACAGGGTAGCGTGGAGAACTGCATCAAATCAGTCTGCGTACTGAAGACCACAACAACACTTGGGTTTTTAGGCACACGTTGGACTCTATTTCAAATATCGTATCAACTGTACACTCCTTGACTGAACACCGAAAATTATCTATAAACATGGAAACATAGTTTATGAAAACATATTCACTAAAAACATAATTCGATAAGTCAACATAGGCAGTTTTACATCTACGTGTTCTTGATGCAATCACGGATTGTTCAATCTTCTTAAAATCTATGAATTTATTGACTCCGTTTCTCTTCACGGAAGGAAGTCCTGACGATTATTGACATGTATCAGTAAATGTACCTGTGTGCTCATATAACTTACACGTAATATCGCGATCTGTTGTTTAAAATTTGACGGTTGCTTCCAAAGATCACCGTATAGCTAAAGATGTGCTGCACCCACTTTGTACAGGTTGCAGGAAAGGAGAGTGAGTTGTCCTTGCTCGTTAAAGAGATGTGTCTCATTATAAGCGTAGTTCGCGAGTAGGGAGTGCAAATAATTGGTCAGAGTAGAACAAACTCTATTAACTGTAGTGGTTGTCAATCGGAAGTACGTATTGACTATTGTGTGGTGGTTGGTTTGATCAGTTATTGAAGTTGTCATTTGACTTGTGAACGAATATGTTTCAACAGTGCCGATATGAACATGTGAGCTGTGTATAGTTATCAAGAAAGTATCTACAGAGGTGAATATACGACATGAAGGTGACGTTTATATATATATGCATTTTACTACTGACATTTATTCCTTATAGTATGACCGAACGTACTATGGAAATTCCTGCGATATTCATTTATAATCTAGAGTTTGGTTTTCAGCAAATCTGTAATGTTATTACGCAAATGAGATTTGTCATAACAGAAGGTGTGAGTACCCAAATCAAATACACAAAATTTATTATCGAAAATCAATTAATGTTTGAAATCACAGTACCAAAAGTACGATAAATACATGACTGTAGTATTCTGAGAGATTGTGTAAGATTCGCGCCAGCGCACTTCAACAAAAAGATAAATAAATAAATAATAGTAAAAAATGTAAAATAATAATAAACATGTTGCACCACATCACAAGAAAATTTCTAAAACGCGAGACACTAAAATTCTTTTAAGTCCACAATGGAATCTTGATGGAACCTATAAACTGCTAGTCGGGCCACATACAGATCCTGCCTCTCAGAGGATCAGACACAGACTTGACATTTCAAAATAACGGACCGCAATTTATTGTAATTTCTGTTCAGTTTTACAAAAACTTTAAATAGGAATTGTTTAATACAAGTTATGTATCATACGTTCAGAAATATCATCAGCATTCAAGTGCTGTAATTAATTTTCTTGTTCATTGAATACTTTCGCTGATACATGCAAATTTAGTTGCATGTTAACAATTTTTGTTTAAGAATTTGTTAAATAAACTACTATTTCTAGAATATGTGTTCTTCCGTTAGTTTATTAACATTAATAAATTCTTTGTCGTAAACAATTAAAGACAAAAATAGAATCCGATAGAGCTCTGCGAGACCAGTCCATTCCCACTTAATACATTAGAATCGGTTGTCAGTTATGAATTTCAGTATTATTACAAAATTCTTTATTGCTACATAGTTGATAAACCCAGTACGTGTAGATACATCACTTTATTCGTCTCAACATCCACTTTAATCTGAGGGTACTAGATTTCAAGTAACACACTTGGTATGAAGGTAATTAATTTGTTTCTGTTATTTTTCTAATTGGCAAAGTCCCGGCTATTCTTTTACAGGTTACGTCCTCGCAGCGACAGGCCTCAGATGCTGGTTCCAAGATGACGTAAGATAGTTGAGAGGGATGGGGATTATGTGGAGGAATGAAAATATTGTTCCTAAAGGATGTATCTACACACTGTAAAACTTTCAAACATGTAGAATAAAAACTGCACTTTAGAAAAATAGTGTGCATTTCTTTTAGAGTGACTATTTTAGTATTACTGAAGGAAATGATCTACTGTACTGAAAGGAAAATACTTTAAATCCATTCGACTTCTTTTTAATTTAAAAAAAAAAAAGTTCACTCCACTCACACTTACAGATCATAAGCACCAGACTATAGCCATAGTTTGCAAAGAGAAAAAACGCTGGCAGAGCTGAACGATATGACATCATCTTTGGCGACGGTAAAATTTGCAATGTAACATTACGACGCCCATCGTCTTTGGGTTGCCGCCAATTACAAGCAATTAGTATGAATATGGATTGTAACTGTTAAAAAAATAGTATTTGTTGAATATTGGGAACATTAGATTAGACATAAGCAATAGGAACAAATTATATATGTTATAGGAAGGAAACATGTGAAAATTAATAACGTACATAACTGTAAATAACCAATGGCAGGGCTCATTTGAACAGTGGACTGCCCGGCATGGGGCTTTCGAGACAACGTAGCAAGCCGCGTCGGATTAGCCGCGCGCGTTGGAGCGTCGTAGTGTGGTGCGCGCGGCCGTTCATCGTCAGGGGTTCGAGTTCCCTTGGGCATGGATGTTTGTGTTGTCCTCATGGTAGTTTACTTTAGTTTAAGTAGATCGTAAGCTTCGGTTTATTGACCAAGCAGTTAAGGTCCGATAATTTACAAACACATGAACAACGTAGCAAAGCAAAAGATCGTCGGAAGGCCGCCAATGTTCATGGCGACGGTGTATAATCGATAGAAAGATGGTCTATATGACACCACCCTTGGTAGTATTAAAAACGTCTTTCGACACACCATGACATTCTAGCACCCCGGTCTCTTCCTGCTGTTGGTTGTGGGAAGAAAGAAACGAGATTATGACTTAAATCTATCTGCCTGATTTCCGCTTCCCAATTAACAGGTGACTTACCTGTTAATCTTTTGTTGCTGTGATCGTTGCCAGACCTCCTCCCTTCTAGCAGGGGTTTCTATTATTTTGTAAATGAATAAAAATGATAGCAACAGGGGAAGGCTGCAGACAAGAAGTTGGACAGTTCATTGAAATAATCTTTGTACTCTGGAAGTAGCATATAGAATTACGAGGTAGCCTGTTACATTTCATTAAAAGGTTACTGATTCTTGCTGCAGGACAAGACATACAATAGAGAGCAAACATCGAAATTAAAGCACATTCAAATAGTTCGACCAGGCTTTAATGAGAGTGAAAGAGAGCGTTTTGAGTTTCATGAAAATTTCCGTTGATCATGAAAACAGTACACTGAGCCCGAAACAGGGGCGGCACAAGAGCTAAAGGAAAAACATCTTATTGATCATCGCGCCTATCGCCCGATATGCAGACCGTTGCATATTTATTAAAGTCGAGACCGAATGCAATTACTTCACTTTAATCGCGAATACCTGCTCGGTGAAACTGTGAAGCTCATGGCGGTCAACGAAATATCACCAATTCTGAGCATGGGGCTTCTGCACAATAAGCAATCACGGACCTAAGAACTGCAAGTATCTGAAGCAACTGCCGAACTGAGAGTGGCCACGTCTCTCACGCCAATTTTGTTAACGCGAGTTTCACACCGCTGATTCTTCCGCCGGCAAAACAAGTGACATGTAACCAACCTCACTCAGAGTAAGAGTTCGTTCTCGCCCGCAAGGCCCGGTTTCACAACTCCTACGGTGGCGGCCTGTCTTGGAGGCAACTCGTCAAAGACGGCAAGAACAGGAGTGTACTCCCACGAAGACGTTGGCTCTCCGGGTTTGAACTTAAAGGCTCAGGTAGCCTTTGTGGCTGATCGCCATCTGGCCAATTGAATATATTAATTAATACAGGACACGTAAAAATATTTCGCCCCCGAGAGACCATGGTCCTCTGGTCAGCCAAGCAAATGGTAATTTTAGATGGAGAGAATTGGTTTTACATGATTTTATTGGCGATTAATTTAACCAACTTTTTGAATATTAATCGGACCTATCTTTGTGATACTTCAAACAAATCGTTATTTTTCATTAGCTTGGAAGTTTAAGAATTATTTTATTTATGCCCACTCTGTTTGTCCTGGTTCCTGTCACCTTTCATCTACATCTACATACATACTCCGCAATTCACCGTAAGGTGCGTGGCGGAGGGTACACTGTACCACTAATAGGCATTTCCTTTCCGATTCCACTCCCAAATTGAACGAGGAAAAAAAGAATGCCTCTATGCCTCAGTAGGACCCCCAATTTCTCTTATCTTGTCTTTTTGATCTTTACGCGAAATGTAAGTAGGCGGCAGCAAGATCGTACTACACTCAGCTTCAAATTCTGGCCCTCTAAATTTACTTAACAGAAATTCACGAGAAGAACGTCGTCTTTCCTCTAGCGATCCCCAATTGAGTTGCCGGAGCATTTCCGTGACACTCGCGCATTGTTCGAACCTACCGGTAACAAATCTAGCTGCTCGCCTCTGAACCGCCTCTATGTCTTCCTTTAAACTGATCTGCTGCGGGTCCCAAACACTTGAGCAATACTCAAGACGTGGTCGTACAAGCGCTTTATACGCGATCTCCTTTACAGATGAAGTACATCTTCCCAAAATTCTCCCAATAAACCGAAGTCGGCTGTCCGCCTTACTCACAACTGTCCTTACATGCTCGTTCCATTTCATATCGCTCTGCAATGTTACGCCTAGTTATTTGAACGATGCGACAGCATCAAGAAGCTCACTACTAATGCTGTATTCGAACATTATGGGATTGCTATTTCTACTCATAAGCATCACCTTACACTTTTCTACATTGCGAGCTAGCTGCCATTCATCGCACCAACTAGAAATTTTGTCTAAGTTATCCTGTATGCTATTACAGTCAGTTACAGATGACACCCTCCCATACACCACAGCATCATCAGCAAACAGCCGCAAGTTACAACTTACTCTGTCCATCAGATCATTTATATAGATAGAAAATAATAGAGGTCGTATCACATTCCCTGGGGCACGGCTGACGATACACTCGTCTCTGATGAACACTCGCCGCCGAGAACAACGTACTGCGTTCTATTACTTAGGAAGTCTTCCAGCCCGTCACAAATCTGTGAACCTATTCCCTAAGCTCGTATCTTCGTTAGCAGTCTGCAATGTGGCACCGCGTCGAACGCGTTTTTGAAGTCGAGAAAAACACAATCCGCCTGTTGCCCTTCATCCATGGCTCGCAAGATGTCATGGGAGAAAAGGGCAAGCTGAGTTTCACATGGACGATGTTTCCTAAACCCGTGCTGATTCATAGAAAGAAGCTTTTCCGTTTCAAGGAAATTTACTATATTCGAACTGAGAATATGCTCTAAAATTCTACATGAAACTGCTGCCAACGATATTGTCCTGAAATTGTGCTGGTCTGTGAAAAGTCTTAGCTCTGCAAAATGTATTCGCATTTGCGATACAGTAAGGTGTCGGAACATCGCGGTTGAACAACGCTGTGTCAGGAAGGACGCCCTCACCCGGCAGCCACTGTGCACGCGCCTTGGGTGTAATGAAGAGGTGTTGGCGGCTGCGGCGAGTAGTCCCCGCGGAGGACTTGTCCCGGCGCTAACTCACGCCGCCTTCAATTAGGCGGCCCGTTATTCCGGCGCCACCCATTAGGCACGCTAATGGCAGCCGGACCGCGCCGACCCGCGCATGCGTCGTGCCGCGGTCTGCGGCCTGCCGCCGCGCCGCCTCCCCGAGGACCCACTTGTCAGCACCGACACTGCCTCTGGCGGCCAGCAGCGCGTGCCCTGAACTCGCTTGTCGGTGACGGTAAGGTACCGCGGGGAGGCCGCCTCACCGCGAATAGGCGCAAAGGAAGGCGTTTGATATCGTACCGCGCTACACACTGCTAACAAAGGTACGAGCTAGCCTGGCGGTAAGGTACTGCGGGGAGGCTTCCTGGCGGCCGGCCGCGGTGGCCGAGGTGACTAAGGCGCTCCAGTCACGGTCAGCACGGCCACTACGGTCGGGGGTTCGAATCCCCCCTCGGGCATGGATATTTGTGCCGTCCTAGTTTGTAAGTAGTTCATAAGTAGTTTGTAAGTTTAGGGACTGATAACCCCGTAGTTAAGTCCCATAAGCTTAACAAACATTTTTTTGGAGGCTTCCTCACTGCGAACAGGCGCAGGGAAAGGCGTTTGATACTGCACCGCGCTACAGACTGGTAACGAAAGAACGAGCTTAACGCTAGAAATTCCGGATTTTTCTGTACCCCTAGTAGTACCATATGGGACACTTTTGATCCACACTAGGAAACTACCATATTATTGGGATCTATTTTGGGTTTCTACATAGTGATATTACATTCAAGAAGACTTAACGTACAGGAAAGTCAAAAGAATATTTTCAGAAATAAATATCACTTTTATTCTATATTTTATTTACACGAATTCTCTTCTCGGGGGCTGCTCTTCTGCCTGCTGCCATTTTTACCAGATATTCAGCTGTCAGTTTCCTGTTGGTCTTCTTTCTTGGGGCCTCCTGAAAAACCTCGACTTCAGTTCTTGCCTTTCTGTACCTGTCCCTATTCACAGCGTCCATTTCTGTGAGTCCAAGGGCCGGCCGCGGTGGCAGAGGAGACTGAGGTGCTCCAGTCACGGTTTGCACGGCCACTACGCTCGGGGGTTCGAATCCCCCCTCGGGATGGATATTTGCGCCGTTCTTAAATGTTTGGCAAGCTTATAGGACTTAACTACGGGGTCATCAGTCCCTAAACTTACAAACTACTTATTAATTAGCTAAGACTAAGGACGGCACAAATATCCATGCCCGAGGGGGGATTCGAACCCCCGACCGTAGTGGCCGTGCAGACCGAGACTGGAGCGCCTCAATCCCCTCGGCCACCGCGGCCGACTGTGCCGTCCTTAGTGTCAGCTGGTTCATAAGTAGTTTGTAAGTTTAGGGAGTGATAACCCCGTATTTAAGTCCCATAAGCTGTACAAACATTTGGTATTTGTGAGTCCAAGTTCCACGAAGTCTCTCTTTATTCCTTGCAGCCGACAGTTGGGTGTTTTACTCTGTTGAATAAAATTGAAGATTTTCTTCGTTAATCTGTTGTTATCCATTATCACTAGATGACCGAAGAACATAAGCCTTCACTCTCTCATTTCCGTTGTAAATTGTTTAATAAATTGATAGACCTTCTCATTGCTCATCTTTACCCATGTTTCGCAAATTTTTTGTGTCCTTCAAGAAGCTTCGTCAGCGTTACCCTTCCTCTCTAGCTCATCTACTAGTCCTTTGTTCTTGAGGGAGAGTGTTCCTGTTACATATTGTACTTCTGTTCTTGTAGTGAAATAACTTCACATTTCAATCTTCTTTTTTTTTTTACAGCTTTAATTTTACTTTTTGCAGAAGAAGTTCTACATTCTTCTATCAAAAATCATTCAAACAAGCAAGAAAAACAGTTTTACAACATGTATCTTCATAGAAACAGAAACAGAGTCAAAACATACAATTTATGCGACTAATAATAGTATTTTTACCTATACGGACATGTAAGGTAAGGATAGAGTATTTGCGAAAGAGTCTAAAATGATTATTGCAATCAAGGACGAAAATATAAGAACAAAAAATTTCATTCAATAATTGTGTTATGACGATTCAGTCAATGAAGTAAATGAATGTACCGAACATGCTACCAACCACTAGGCTTACAGCGAGCCTGTGTGTCAGAATTTGCAGCCATTGTGCCGCAATTGCATTACGATAGGAAAATGAGTCTCAGAGAAGAGGATTTGGTGGTCTGGTGGACTGATGATAGGTTGATATACTTACGGTCTGGGCTCGGTTCCACAGATGATTTCTGACAGAGAGAGAGACAGATTATTTTCCTTTCTGCCTATGTAAAGTGAAGAAGGTATAATGGGATTGTGGTCTGAAATTCACATTAAACATGATATTCATTAACTGCCAACTGGAGGTAAGGTTGAACCATAATAAAGTCAGGAGGGTAATGTGTAGAAAAATCTATAGGATACAACTGTTTGATTATTACTCCCTAGTTTACGAACTACTTAAATTAAGGTAAACTAACCTAAGGACAACACTTGCGAGGCTCTTACGACAACTCCCGACGGCGAACAGCCATGCGGCCGGCCGCGTTGGCCGCGGGGACTGCGGCGTGCCAGTACGGTCTGCACTCCCACTACGGTCGGGGGTTCGAAATTCCCCTCGGGCGTGTATATTTGTGCCGTCCTCAGTATAGGGTTGTTGATACGTTTAGGGACTGATGACCCCGTAGTTAAGTCCCATAAGCTATACAAACATTTGAACATTTGAACAGCCTTGAACACCGCAGCACGGCGCCTCAGTGAACACGGCTAATCCGCCGCGGCGTGACACGTAACCTTTCTTATACTAGTTATTTATTTCTAGTGACGAAACAAAAGCTATTTGGGTCCCAGAACAATTCTTCCATTTTTTATTTGAGCTTCTGTATGTCGATAAAATTGGTTCTGGATTGGGAATGCAACTGAGACCGCCCTCAACGCGGACTATGATCCCTTCGTGACAATACAGCTCGACTATAATTTGTTGTTTGTTCAAAACTGCAGATTCCTCAACATCTCCACATCTTGCGCTTGAATGGGTACGAATCCATTTTGTATTATCATGCTCTCGCATGAGAATACCTATCTACTGGTGGATAATAATTTTGATTATCAATGTATTTTCATTCCTTGTTAACACTAACGATATCTGACATTTTTGATTCTCAGAAATATTTGCAAGAACACTTTAAGTTCAAGCATATTATTCGAGTTGCTGGTGGAGAACAATTCCGTAGCTGACGTCTCTTTTTGTGTAATCAACAACGATATGTGTGGGTTTAGATTCTCGGTCAGCACTGAACACTTCGTCATATTATTTCTAGTTCAAACATCCTCACATGTCCCTGCTGGTGTAACAAAACAATATTTAACGTTCATTTTCTGTAGAATATAAAAGCGATAGGTTCCGGGTTGGAGTCCTGGGAAGGAAAAAAATAATGTTTCGTCTCGTCATTTCAGTTAAAAGATGTAGTTACTGCCGAGAAAATCCAATATGCCACAGTTTATTGTGCTTCGATAACAATCCGATTAGGCTGTTGGTTCGGATCTCTCTCCAACACAAAGCTTTCCCTCAAGGCATTTCAAATACGTTACTTGTGGAGAAGCAATATTTAACATCTCTCGAAGTACTTTGACAGGAACAATAGATGCTGGGTAGGAATTCTCGCCAATTAAAAATGTTTAAGTTATGTAATTAAAAATTGATATATGCTAACGGATACTGTATATTAGTCTCTCTATGCTTAGTCAGGTATGACTGTTAGTTTCCATCAGTCACTAAATCTTTGCATGACCTCTGTTTGAATCCATATGCAGAATGAGGCAGTTTGTCGTGTCATTTGAAGTACATACATATTCTCAAGAAGCTGCTCGTGAGAGACAATTTTAATGTAATTTTGTAATAATAAGTACGATGTGTTACTTTGAACAAGAAATCATGAATACACCGAACTTACTACGCGCATTAGCTTTCTGACGTTATAATGATTGGTAACATTTCAGGTATGTCATTCCTTGTAATAAATGTGAGCTTACAAGCCTTAAGGACAGTCTTATCTGTGATAAGGTGTTCCCTGATATTTGTAGTATCGTGGTATTACTTCACATCTCGAGTTATTGCGATAAATAGAGCGTTTTCTAGTGGTTACTTGTTGGAACCGTTTTCAATAGTCGCACGACTGTACCTAGGAGCAAGTAGAGTACCCGCAAGACAAGTACGTTACTTGTGTTGCATGCGAATCAGGGGAAATGCAATTCAGGTCGTTAGGATACTTTTGAGCACAACTGTGCATTGCGCTTGCTCGGTAATCATAAAAACGTGTAGAAATACGATGTTAGATATATGCGTATCTATCGGAGGCCTGTCGAGTTTTCCTGCACTGTGATGGCATGTCGAAAGGCTCTGTCGTTAGGGTGCGATAGAATCGTTTGCGATCATTATGTTGTACTTACGCAGTTGTACTGTAACCAAAAAACGTGTAGACATAATATGCTCGATGCCTGTTTATCTTTAGATGAGATGACGCTCTTCTTGCACTGTGTCCACAAAGCGTTCGAAATAACAGAATTTAAGATCGCCAAATCCTGTAGTAAGCTTCACCAACAAAATCAACCGATTAAATCAATCCACTGTCCAGTGACGACGCGCATAATACCAGCTCAAGCAACGGAATAGGCTGTTTTCCACGTTTTCCATTCCTACCTATTCAGGTTTGAGCAACAATCTGCCATTCTTCAACAAGAAGACGCTTCATAGAAAATGCCACAAGCACAACTCTAAAGGTCAGAAAGCGAGGGCAGTCGCACTCCTTGTTAAAACCCAGAATCTGCTGTCCATAAGTTTCGGTCAGATATTGATCAGAAGAATATAACGAAATGACACACGCTACATGATACTGACTAACATTATATAGGCCAATGTGAAGAAAAATTAATTAATGGCGCTGTATGTGGTGATGGAAGGATACTAGTATGCCAGGGAGTATTACAATGGTGCTAACAAAACAATTTGAGGAAAAATGAACGTGATGCAAAGTAGAAAAACGCTGTTCACAGTTTCCTCAGTATCTCACCTTCATGTCGGGTGAAGCTGGGAGGGTGTAACATTGGCACATCGTTGAATAAAACGTTTAAGGGTCCCTCTAACACGGGTTAACACAGCATTTATAGGTCCATACACACACACAACGTCGTTGAACTCTTAAAAACATACAAGTAAGCGATTTAGAAATTCATTTGTAAATTTCCTAGGTGTAAAAATTTTCAGTAAAGTATGATGGCAGAATGTGTGTAAATTAACGAAAAATTATCCTTCTTCCTTATCTGCTGCCTAAGATCTATCTTGTTGTACTTACGATCATTCAGCATCTCGTATAGGTCATCCAGTAGGTGTGTTGTGTACGGTTCATAGCAAGGCTGTGATTTTGGTGGTATAAAGTATAATGTGCACTTACACAAAAAAAAAAAAAAAAAAAAAAAAAAAAAAAAAAAAAAAAAAAAAAAAAAAAAAAAAAAAACTGGACAAGAATACAACTGTTAATTTTTAAATTTGTGTTTGACAAGAAAGACGAAAAGTTTAATTTTCTGTCAACCTGCTATACCACTCTCTCACTTGGAGTGACGCAGTCACGGACAATAACTCACGTATTATCATTAACTGTCCTTTCAGGATGAAGGCCATCCAATAATGTTTATTTTTTTTAGTCCTTTAGTATTTGACAATTTGTTTCAATGCACTATCATCATCTTCAGATCAGTTGTCTATAAATGACCAACATTTTATAGGCAGTTGATGTGAAGATGATGACATAGTGCACTACAACCGGTTGTCAAAAAGTAAAGGACTACAAAACAGCGATTTCGGCTACATTCCATTATGGGTGTTGTTGATTAACTCACGAATGCCCCTAAGATTTTGTTTTGTTTAAAATAAATAGGGTCTAGTTACAAACTGTATAATTAATGTGGCATTTGACGCCATTTGTAGTGTTACCCTAACAGCACTTACTGTGTCCCAAGTGGTCGCCTTTACGGTCGGCTACTCGCACAAGCTCCGTACAATGCAGAGTACAGATTATGTTCATCGTGCCAGACGGCAACAGCGTTTGTTCCTCTGCATCTACATATTTACATACCTACACTAGAATTCACAGTTCAGTCCCTTGCAGAGGCTTCATAGAACGATTTTCAGACTATTTTGCCATTCTTCAACAACGCGCGTGATAAATGAACAGTTACTAAATCTTTCGTTTTACATCTCAATTTCCTTATTTTGTTGATCGTGTCTTTCCACGTAGTTATGTGCAAACGTAATTTCTTTGCATCTCTTTGAGCCGAGACACATACTATCCCACATTTGTAAAATGTAGTTGTCCTGTCTGTCGAATTTCTTTCGTGCACAGTTCCATGGGACGAGCTTCAAGAAAATCAGACGAATACGATGAAGGGTGCTGCAACTGCTACAATCGCTTCGCACACTGTGTGCGTGTTTGACCCTTAACCGACCAAATCATGCAGTAAGCGCCGCGTCCTGTTTTGCCACCTGGTTTAGATTCCTAAGATTGTGTTCAGCTCGATGTGTTCTTAAGCGAACACCTTGATGATTTAAGTGTTTTGTGCAACTGTGCATAGTGAAAATATCTTTCAGCTGACACTTATCAAGCTGAGAAATAACTGTATAAATATGTACAAATACTTACGTATAAGAAAAGAACATTTATTGCACCATTGTGTCCATTTTTATGCACCATACTCCCTGTACCACTGCAGCTATGTCTATGTAACTTATGTGAATAAATGTAAATGGGAATTTGTCTTTGGGTTCGGCCGCTACCATTTGCCTCTCCAAGGACAAAATGGGGGCAACGAAAGCTGTAAGAGCGGGCTTTGTCATTAGAGCCGATATAATCATTCGCTCGCACGCCTTCACTTTTCTTTTCTTTTTTTAACACAGTGTCAATTATTCCTTTGTATAAGGGGGATAATGCGATGCAGGTCGGCAGTTGTTCTTAATTATTTCAGCATTTTAGCTTTAATCCGGTACATTATGAGTAAGGAATCTTCTTTTTCACTTTCGAAATGCATTATGTGTGTATTGTCAATAGTTTAATAAATATTTCGATTAAGTTATAACGTTAGCAGTTCCAAGACTGTAACCATGACGAGCGTTTGGGTCGCATTAGGATTGAACGATTATTGTGAGGTGTCTTGATGATATGTAAAGTCTACTTATTACCGATAATTACAATTCGCATTATGCATGGAAGAACCTGCAGTTATTTGTTTGTCGCAATGAAGTTCGTTTGTAGATTCTGTTACTGTTGTGATAGAATATTTACGTTCAAATATTACCCACGGTCAACTGCTCATAATTATTCATCTCTCCATACTGCGTTAAAACATCAATTACGGCGTTTCTGTACCACTCATATTTATTTTCAGCTATAAATATCTTCGTGGGAAGAGACAACTAAAAAATCTATTTCAAGTGTATACAATAAATGTCATCTTATAGTGCTTCCTATCAATTCTTTCGTATTTTACATAAATATTTTCATGGTAAATACTTTCATTTACATTTATTCTCTCTTTTCGTTTTCCAAATTCGAACGCTACATCAGGCAGGAGTCACTATAGACCCATAACGTTACGAAGTAAGTTTCATATTCAAGATCTATGGAACAATAATTAATATAATGTGACTAGTACGACTAATAACATGCTGCTGGTCCACTTTACTGAAATCTCTCCCACAATTGCATTTTCTTGCTAAAAAAACTAGCTGTCGTACACCTAAGTTACCATATCCACTGCTACATCCTCACTTGAATTGTCTCACAGACGTGAAGCTACTCATTGATGACGATACTTTCTGACCATGGAGAATGAATATTAGGCATGGGAGTAACGCTCCGGTTAAAACCAATACCGCTAGTTTAGTTCCAAATAAGCGTTTTTCCATATTTATCGGATGGCGGTTGTATTGACAATAACTGGGCAAAAACACGGGTGTAACTACTTTCTGTAGTAGTGGTTCTAAACATTTTATTTAAAATCATAAAAAATAAAAAAATAATAATGTTTATTAATAAAATTACCCCTGCTGTGAAATATTAGATTATAGCATAAACTATAAAATACGTTCTGTGATAATTTAAGAACAATTCCGAGTAAAAAACGATCAACAAAAACATGGCGTAACTAATGGTTTAGCACTTGTCGATGCATCAGTGCACCCGTTACCTTGTGACGTGGCTTATTGGCTGACGGGGATGCACGTGCAGTGTGCGAGACTTGCGTCCTTCAGGTCGTAAAGCGATTCCTATTTGTCGTCGCCGGACGTCAGCTGTGGCATCATCCCGAGTTTGGAAGTACTCACCAAAGTGCGGTAGCTGTGAGGTACAATCCTCCTTTTGACTTGAAAGGCTAAACACCGGTGTAATTACTACAAATTTGCGTTTTCATTAAGCAGAAGGCATGCACAATTTTCCTAAGAACAGAAGGTAAATTTGATTTTGTAAGTATCCTGCTAACTGGAAACCCGGGGTTTTCGCGACTTTCCGGTGTTGGCAAAAGTTGTCTTTACGAAAATGGCTGAAACTTTGTATACGTTCATGTTGGGCCCTCAGGTACTTACTGCACAAATTTCATCATAACTGAAGATGGTCGATGTGGGAGCCCTTGGACACTACACGTGGAATGACCCAACAGCAACAAACAGCCGCTAGCTATCACAGCGACTGGATGCAGCCCCCAGCGACTGTTTGTTGCTGTTCCTATTTTATGGTATGACTATCTGCCTACGGCAGATATGTTACGGCTTTTAATTTCATTGAGGTGACATGTAATTTTTAACCTTTTTACCTCCTATTGTCTGAAAAAGGTGCCCTTTCTGACACTGAAACCTGGGTTACATTCAACTATAACATGCGACAGAGGGCTGTAGTTGTATCCCTTCTTTCTTTTTCCATCTCCTTTTTCATAATGACATGTTATATTTATCAGAGAATATATAAAAATAAGGCTGTCTCGCATCATATACAAAATTTTAAGTACTGTATCCAAACAAAGAAAGATAGTAATCAAAAGACAAATTATATGTAACATTTATACATTCATTTAATTCACAGACTTTACTATAACAATATTTCCTTTTACTTGTCCAGGATCCAACATGAATAATTTCTTTGGTGAGGCCACCCCTGAGCAAGTGACAATGTTGTCCGTGTGAGAAACATGGCCATGTCAAATCCACTCCGCAGTATTGAATCGTTTGCCCTGTGGTTTATTAATCGTAATAGAAAATGAAAGTCTCAGTGGAAACTGTATTCTCTTGAAGTTAAAAAGCAGATCTGTCATAAATAATGGGTATTCGTAGGGTGACTACTGTTTCATTCTATTCCGTTCCTTATAACACTATAGAAATATATTGCTATCGCCTGCATTCACGTTCGCTTTACAGCTCAAATTTGTCAATACTACTGTCAGCTTTCCAGGAATTTCATTAAGCTGACTGGGATACGCGTTGCATGATGTGACAGGTTTTCCCATAGCAGTATATATCACCTCATATTTCTTTAATGTTGGGTTGTGCAGTTGTAATATTTGAAGTTATATATTCATTTCTATAAGTACTGTTATGTAGGTAAAACCCGTTGCGAACAGAGTCAGATGTAATGGATTAAAACCTGATGCGTGATGAACCGGTTTTCTATTATCGTTGCTATTATTAACCTTATATATCATGAGCTAGGTCTCATACAGCGATACAGTATCTCAAGTACATTTACATGAATGTTTGTATACTATCTATAAAACTTCCTGCGACTGCAATTTGCAGTGCTGAAATTATGTATAGCAACGTCATACGAATGTCGTAGTTTCGCTCCATGGACACCGGAAATGAAGTAAGCGAGACACTTTTTTCCTTTCAGTATTTTCATGTGGTATTTGGCTACAAAAAGTATAATACAGGTCGAAATTATGTTTAAATTGTGTTGCAAGTCGCTAAGTAGTGTCATTCTCATATAGTGTATTTATAAAAGTCTCGCCGCATTATGTGGCAGTTTCTTGCAACTCCTATTTTTTATAACGTTGTAGCTCCTGAACTGTGTGTCGTATGTGGTTCGCACTCCTACAGAAATTGTTTTGTCACGTAATGAATATGTATACCACATTTGGTTGAAATCGGTCTAGTGGTTTAAGAGAAAATTGACAGCATTGACAATGCAGTAGTTTTCGCGCATCTCATTGTTTATGACGTCATATCTCTTGAACTATGTGTTGTATGTGATTCTTACACTTACGGCGACTGTCCTCATGGATTGATGCTTACGTGTACAAAATTTCATAAAGAGCTGAACAAAACTGTAGATTTGTATGCAATATGTGCACGCAAACAAACGCACAAACACACGGACCGTCTGCTTTTTATACTTAAGGGTATGTAACATATATGAAACGGTTAAAGCCGATCGAGGCCTTTCAACGTGCAGAAACGCCCAATACATAAAGGAAATTCGAGCAAGAATTTTCATGGCCAAAGCCGCTGTCAAGAGGATGAAGTGCTTACTGACCAGCAAGATGAGCTAGGCATTAGAGAAGAAATTAGTGAAGTGCGACTTAGGTGTATTGCGCTGTATAGACTTTGAGGAAAAGGAGAAAAAGTACAGTACTTGGAATGTCTTGAAATGTGGTGCTGGAGGAGATTTGAGAAGATCAAGAGGACAGAGCATGTGACAAATAACGAGGAGAGTAGGAGAGAAGAAAATTGTACTGTGTACATTTCTTCAAAGAAAGGTCAACTGGATCGAACACAGTAGGGACTCATAAAAAACTCCATTAAAGAGAAGCTCAACGGAACTGGAAGACGACGAAGAAGGAGGATTCAGCGCCCGGACGACATGCAATATGGAAGGAGCTACAGCAGACTAAAGGAAGAATCTGAAGACAGGGAACATTGGCATCGTAAATTATCCGTACGAAGTCATGGACATGCTGCTAGGCAGATTATTACACAATAATAATATACATAACAAACATACAATTTTTATGTAGCCTTTTATTTTCCTAATCCGATTTTCATGAAACAAATTCCAAATAAACGTGGCGGCTCTAGGTATACATTTTATTGCAATATTATTTATGTTATCCATTTTTAAATAAAGCTATGCTCAAGTTACCTGTAAAAATCCCAGGCAAATTTGCCAAGTCGGTTTGGAGATGCGTGTTCAGACTAACGAGATAAGAAGGCGGTACAATTTCCTTAATAGTAAAGAAAGAGAATAGTTATAGGACGTGTAACACCACATCGCAACAATAGCATTAGAATCACCATATTCCCACATTTTTCACCGTATCGTAATTTTTATGATTTGTTAAGAGGCAGAAATTTTTCATTTTTGAAAATGTTTAGTAAATTCAAAGTATATCAGCGTAATTCAGAATAATAGTGTCCAGGGAATAAATACGTCAAAACACCTCGTGTATCAGAGATCATTTATCAGATTGCCATTATAAATAGTACCCGCAGCTGAGTTACTCGCTCTGTGTGTGATTAGCTCTCTATGTGATTAGCTCTCTATCTGATTTGTGCTTAACTGCAAATTATTATACACGGATTATTTCCAAGATAGAAAGGAATGCAATAAATTATTTATTTTTTGGTATAATCTTTCATATCGTGATCATACGCTAATGCGTGCAATATCTTTGGACTTTGATCGGGACAGGCTAGGAAGGAAGAATTATAAATTTTTGCCTCCCGTTAATAAATTGATTAATATTCGTGATATTGGAATTAGAATTTATTTGCAAGTTTTAATGAAATGACTTTTAAAAAAGATATCTGTAAGAATTAAAGTTCATAGTCAATGGAATAGGGTCCAGAGACTTTTATGTAAATTAGACTTTCACGAAAATAGTCACGAATTGTGAACTTACGAATTGTTTTCTGGGAAAGTAATTTGGTTGTAACTATTAATTTCAAAACAGAAACTTTAAAAAAGTCTTAAACAGTTATTCAAGTATTTAGTTTCCTAATATGGTCCAAGATAAAGGTGAACATATAATATCTATGAAGTTCGTAAGAAAGTAGTTAATGTGTGAATGCAAAATATCTAACAAATTTGGTTAGGAGAGTCATTTAATATAAAAATGTTTAAAGAATAATTCGATACAAAAAGGAATCAGGCACAAATAATATCTTTTGTGACTGGCTTCAAGCGGTCTGAACAACCGGGACTGAATGATTCAAGTTTTTTTCGGTTTATTATGAGCCCCTGAGAAACGGAATTTCATACTCAAACATTACAAAAAGTCTTTAAGTTTGTATTATGCACAGAACCAATATTTACAGTGTGAAAAATTCAAGAAGGATATAGGTTTTATTAATTACGAAGAAGTACCAGGTCTGCCAACTTAAATTTCATACTGGAATTGCAAATAAAATTTAGAACCTATACATCCGTTACAAACTGTGAGAGTCAAGCCGAAATGTACAGCATACAAGTCACAAACTAAAGCCAAATACAAGTCAACCAACCGAAGCCGTGTCACAGACGGGAAGCTTGTTTCATAGTCTGCTCACGATTGTTTACTTTGCATGGAATTGTCTTTCACACACAATACTGCACGTGGTTTATGGTAAGTACACGACAGTCATCCAGATCGATCGATAGTGGCTAATGTTATAAACTTTTCGTTAGCTGAGTACTGCTGTGATATGACCAATGCGTCAAAGGCATTGTTGCTGCTTACAGCGTACTTGAAAAGTAAATAATGTTTATAACCATTGCAAAATACGAAAATGGACTAAGTTCTGTTTCAGTTTCCTATTTTACCATATATCTTGATCTACATATCTTGAAGCAAAATATATTTCGATAGTCTGAGGAACTTTTAAAATTTGTCGCAGGAAATACTGGCAATAAAGAACAGGAATCCGGTTATTTAAAGAAAAAACGGTTTCGGTTATAACCGTAAGACTTTACTGGTTGGTAGAATCATGAATGGGCGTGCTTCGTGGAACAAAGTTCATGACAGCTAGTACGTGAGAGGTGTCGTATGACGTCGGCGGTCTTCACGTTTTACAGCTTGCACCTTGAAAAACACTTCCTTTTTCTCTCCCCTTCCTCCTCAGTCATTTCATCACGACCTAAGTGCACCTATCGCTATTTGTACCAGCAATGCATAACAAGTGACGGGCTTAAAAGTGTTCAATGACGCCAAAAAAGAAGGCATAAGCTATTTTAGGAAGTTTTTCACTAACCTGATGTTTTCTCAGTTGTCCCAGCGCAGATGGGCGAGATACAGGTCTCAGATCAGTTGAGTTGAAGTGAGACTGTAAAACGATATCATAAATATGGTTTGTCCTTTTGATGCTGCTAATTATTTTATTTTTATTGCAACAGCTGTTTCGCCATTAAGCCATTTACACGTTTTCTGCATATTTTTAATTAGATATTTATTCATAAAATCGAGAGATAAATATCACAAACGTTTTGATGCTGCATGCAGAATTTACCTGTGTGATCATTTAGAATTTCGTTGGATAATGCTTCTGTGTAAATGTATATTTCTAATTCTTCCAGAATGTATACAAAGATAGCACGAATTACGAATAAAACTTCAACTATAGATGATAACCAGAAATCTTTCAGGCAGGAGGACCGCGCAAATGTATCATTATTTGATCAACGTACTAATTCCGAAATGGAGAACATAGTAATAGGTATTTCCGGTGTAGAAAAGCAGCTGCAAGAGCAAAATACGAATAAGTCTGCTGGTCCGGATGGAATACCAGTTCGGTTTTACAACGAGTATTCTGCGGCATTGGTCCCCTACTTAACTTTCATATATCGCAAATCTTTAATTCAGCGCAAAGTTCCTAGTGATTGGAAAAAAAGCGCAGGTGACTCACGTTTATAAGAAAGGAAAGAGAACTGACCCACACCATTACAGGCCAATATCGTTGACATCAGTTTCATGTAGAATTTTGGAGCATATTCTCAGTTCGAATGTAGTAAATTTCCTTGAAACGGAAAAGCTTCTTTCCATAAATCAGCACGGGTTTAGGAAACATCGTTCATGTGAAACTCAGCTTGCCCTTTTCTCACATGACATCTTGCGAGCCATGGATGAAGAGCAACAGGCGGATTGTGTTTTTCTTGACTTCAAAAACGCGTTCGACGCAGTACCAAACTGTAGACTGCGAACGAAGATACGAGCTTATGGAATAGGTTCACAGATTTGTGACTGGATGGAAGACTTCCTAAGTAATAGAACGCAGTACGTTGTTCTCGACGGCGAGTGTTCAACAGAAACGACTGTATCGTCAGGCATGCCCCAGGGGAGTGTGATAGGACCGCTATTATTTTCTATCTATATAAATGATCTGATGGGCAGAGTAACTTGTAATTTGCAGCTGTAATAGCATACAGGATGACTTAGACAAAATTTTTAGTTGGTGCGAAGAATGGCAGCTAGCTCTCAATGTATAAAAATGTAAGGTGATGCGCATGAGAAGGAAAAACAATCCCATAATGTTCGAATACAGCATTAGTAGTGAGCTTCTTGATGCTGTCGCGTCGTTCAAATATCTAGGCGTAACGTTGCAGAGCGATATGAAATGGAACGAACATGTAAAGACAGTTGTGAGTAAGGCGGACAGCCGACTTCGGTTTATTGGAATAATTTTGGGAAGATGTACTTAATCTGTAAAGGAGACCGCGAATAAATCTCTTGTAAGACCACGTCTTGAGTATTGCTCAAGTGTTTGGGACCCGCAGCAGTTCAGTTTAAAGAAGACATAGAAGCAGTTCAGAGGCGAGCAGCTAGGTTTGTTACTGGTAGGTTCGACCAATGCGCGAGTGTCACGGAAATGCTCCGGCATCTCAATTGGGGATCGCTGGAAGAAAGACGACGTTCTTTTCGTGAATTTCTGTTGAGGAAATTTAGAGGGCCGGAATTTGAAGCTGAGCGTAGTACGTTCTTGCTGCCGCAGATGATTTCGCGTAATGATTACAAAGATAAGAGAAATTAGAGATCGTACGGAGGCACATACGCATTATTTTTTTCCTCGTTCTATTTGGGAGTGGAATAGAATAGGAAATGCCTAGTAGTGGTACAGTATACCATCCACCACGTACCTGAAGTGGATTGCGGAGTATGTACGTAGATGTAGATGTAGAAATGAATTACATTTTTAAATTATCTGACATTAACATATTAGGATCAAGTCAGAAAGGATAGAGCATGAAATAGACAGGAAGATATTGGGACATGTGACACATGCAGTAAGGCACATGAATGAACAGGGTGTGTACAGTTTATTTTTTTCTACAGCTCTCTATCGAAGATACCATAAATGTAATTAGTGATAGTTTTTTAAATCATATAATAAAAAACTTGGCATACATTTTATTCCATTTAAAAACGCATTTTATGGAAAAACTAGCTGACCCGTGCGAATAAATCGCACTGTATCCTGATCAGTCACAGATAGGTAAGATAGAAATGGAGAAAAGGCAGATGCAAGTACATATGTATAAATGATAATAATAATATTGCTCGCAATGTAAAATAGCGGGGAATTAAAAGTTATTATAAGTCATAACAAGAAAGCAGTACTTACCTGTGATTAGGAACGTTGAGATAATTTAGTTCATTCGTACAGCACACAACGATTGCTTGAACAAAGTAAACAATTTCAACAGGTGTCGTGCATCGGCGTGTGAAACAAAAATCTCGTGATACACTACACATGCATAAAGAATCAAATGCAAGAGCTGGCGTGATAAATTAAATTGTGTATTTTTCGTCGTTACATCGACGTGTATAATGGAAATCGTGTGATAAGCTTTGCTTTCCTCAAAGAAGGTATTTGGCTTCCATAAAGAATCTAAGCATTGAATGCAAGAGCTGTCGTTCTTGTTAGTTAAACATATTGTTAATAGATGGCACCTTCTGCATTGCTTTTATCAAGGATGTTAGAATACAGGGAGTCGCCTTTACGTTGAAAACGTCAAGCCTGCCTCCGCCATATTTCTGTCTTGGAGAAGTGTTGGTCTTGTAGAGTTGATGTTTTATGTTACTTAAAACAGTAATAATGCGTCCGGCGGTTTTGATGTGATGTGTAACGAGTTAAAAGAGTGAACATTAGCGTTAACAATTATTTTTTTTAATTTTAATTATGTTTATTTGTTAGTGTTTTTTCAAGAAAGTATATTGTTTGAAAGTACACATTTTGCACTGATTGTCAATTGAATGGATTAACAGTAGGAAGGTCGACTTAAGGCATAGTCTTAAAGGAGAGATAGCATTCCTCAACTCACTAACATGGTGGACAACCTTCATTTGACGTAAGTGCTCGGCATAGAGGACGCCATCTCCCTTATTTTAACCTCCTTGGCTTTTATATCGGCCGCGTAAATTAAGTTGATACTTGACGCGGTGGCTGATGGGTAACAGTAAATGTCCCATTTACGATCGTTCGCCGGGTATAAACTTAGATTGCATGAACAATAGAATTTTTTCAAAGAAAGTTTCTTTGTGAAAAAATAACTTTAAACTATCTGTGTATTTTTCGTCATTAGTGGAGAACGAAACCTTGAAGATGATACCGCAATCTTTTATTTTAGATAAATAATAGGGGAGATATGGCATAAAAAACACCGATTTGAAATAATGTACATGATAACAATAAACGATTAAATGTGGGTGAAATTTAAATTCTAAAAATACCGCAGTTACGAGCTATGAATTTGTCAGAGTTATCAAATTAATGTATACTTTCTATGACAGCAAAATGTAGCCCCACAAAACGTTAAAGGTTTCCTGCTTTCCGATTTGAAATGGAACGGCCCATAGCGGAACACTTTGCACTGTAGTCTCTGACGTTCCCGGCGAGGGCAGCTACACGCGAAGCGGCCACACCGGCTTTGCACGTGGCTGCGCCGCCACAAACAGCTGTGTTTCAAAGTTGGCGCAGCAGCTACACACGGTTAATGCCAGCTACGAGTGGAGAGAGCAGCGTTTCCGCGAACTCCGCGGACGATCCAGTAACACGGAGCTAACGAGGAATTTCGAAACACCAAGTAAAAGCAAGAGAAGCAAATGAAATACTATTGAAATAAAAATTGATGTACTGTAGGTGTTAGACCGAAAAATGCATTTCCAGTGAAAGTAAGTCGTAGATTTGCGTGTTTATATGCTATTGAGAAACAGTGGTATTTTAGTTATGTCTTCAACCATACTTCAAAGGGCCGGAATTTGAAGCTGAGTGTAGTACGATCTTGCTGCCGCCTACTTACATTTCGCGCAGTGATCACAAAGACGAGAGAAATTAGGGCTCGTACGGAGGCATATAGGCATTCTTTTTTTCCGCGTTCTATTTGGGAGTGGAATAGGAAAGGAAATGCCTAGTAGTGGTACAGTGTACCCTCCGCCACGCACCTTACGGTGAATTGCGGAGGATGTATGTATATGTTTATTGGGAGAATTTTGGGTAGGTGTGATTCGTCTGTAAAGGGTACTGCGTATAAAACGCTTGTACGTCCCGTCTTGAGAATTGCTCAAGTGTTTGGGATCCCCACCAGTTCGGTTTAAAGGAGAAGATAGAGACAGGTCAGAGGCGGGGAGGTAGGTTTGTATCTGGTAGATGAGTATACTGATCAATGTATCCTTCAGTCTATAGCAGTCAGCTACTGTGACAATAACTTGAGCAATGATAACGAATACTTGTGGTATAATTTTGTATTTTTATATTCCGACATGTTAAGCTATTAGGTAATATCTGCTAACGCTTGACAATGGTACAAAAGCTAAATCGGTAGCATTGAGAATTAATAAACAGCTATGGTCAACATGTCGTTCTGCAATTATCTGAAAGCTGTTATGCCTCATCTATTCACCTATATAAACATAATAAGACAATTCGTAACAATTCTGTGCATTTTCTGGCATTAGCATTACAAAAAGGTACGGCCAAACTTTCAGGAAACATTTCTCACACACAAAGAAAGAAAATATGTTATGTGGACATGTGTCCGGCCGGCCGCGGTGGCCGAGGGGACTGAGGCGCTCCAGTCACGGTCTGCACGGCCGCTACGGTCGGGGGTTCGAATTCCCCCTCGGGAATGGATATTTGTGCCGTCTTTAGTATAAGGTAGTTGATAAGTAGTTTGTAAGTTTAGGGACTGATGACCCCGTAGTTAAGTCCCATAAGCTTAACAAACATTTGAACATTTTGATTTGACATGTGTCGGGAAACGCTTTTCATGTTAGAGCTCATTTTATTACTTCTCTTCAAATCATATTAATCATGGAATGGAAACACACAGCTACAGAAAGTACCAGCGTGAATTCAAACTCTTTGTTTCAGGAAATGTTCAAAATGTCCTCCGTTAGCGAGAATACATGCATCCACCCTCCGTCGCATGGAATCCCTGATGCGCTGATCCAGCCCTGGGGAACGGCGTATTGTATCACAGCCGTCCACAATACGAGCACGAAGAGTGTCTTCATTTGGTACCGGGGTTGCGTAGACAAGACCTTTCGAATGTCCCTATAAATGAAAGTCAAGAGGGTTGAGGTCAGGAGAGCGTGGAGGCCATGGACTTGGTCCGCCTCTACCAATCCATCGGTCACCGAATCTGTTGAAGCTTGCTAACACGTCGACTGAAATGTGCAGGAGCTCCATTGTGCATGAACCACATGTTGTGTCATACTTGTAAATGCACATGTTCTAGAAGAACAGGTAGAGTATCCCGTATGAAATCATGATAACGTGCTCCAGTGAGCGTAGGTGGAAGAACATGAGGCCCAATCAAGACATCACCAACAATTCCTGGCCAAACGTTCACAGAAAATCTGTGTTGATGACTTGCGGATTCTCGTCAGCTCACATGTTCATTGTGAAAATTTACAATTTGATCACGTTGGAATGAAATTTACATTTAAAGAGAGATACTAAAAGGAGCTCTAGCATGGAAATTAATCGTTTCCGGACACATTTCCAGATAACATATTTTCTTTCTTTGTGTGTGAGGAATGTTTCCTGAAAGTTTGGCCGCACGTTTTAGTAACACCCTGTATATATTTTACCATCAGTGGTGCCAAACAACACATTAAACCTTGTAAGGTTTAGTTTACTGCAAACATGTAGCTTTAGGTCTCTGTAGGTTATGATGCCGAGAGATGTGGCTGTTGCCTCGTCTTTGTCAACGCCTCCTCCGGGAATAATGCACCGCAAGACGAGGAGAAACTTTCTCGGTGTCTCGCTAATACTTTAGCAACGATATCGGCGCCCCGCTTAAAACGGCGGACCCGACCCTCCAAGGCGTAGTGGCGGCGGCAGCCGATAGCAATAAAACCTGAGCCACCAGAGTTCGCTTCCAGGAGGCAGGAGGCCATTCATTGGTGGGACAGCTCAGCAGTTGGCGGGAGGGGGGCGGAAGGTGGGGGAATTGGCGAGGAGGATGGTGGTTAGGGTTCCGTGGCCCCACAGTTACGACCTCCTGCTATCTTGATCCACCATTCATTGCAGCGGCTGAAATTGGCCGGAAGAGAACGAGTTTTTAAGTGTTTTCCTGGCCAAGAATCTCGCTGGGCCTTGTCGGCCTTTCCTTAGAGGCTCTAGCTCAGAGGCTGCAGGATATTGCGGTGTACAAATGAAAGACGCAGAATAATGTGGCAATAATCCCGGACAGATATGTAAGGATATCGAAGAAATGCGGTTTTTCAAGAGCCACAGTGCTGCGATTGACCTAAGATTTTTAGCTGAACGGGTTAAAGCTTCGTCCATGCGTATCAACGATTTATCCACAACAAGAGAGTCTGACCATATTAAGAGTGGTGCTCTACGCGATACATTTTGTGTGAATATTCTGAAGACACTTCAGAATTTTACTTCGAAATCTCCATAAACATAGCACAGTTTGTCACTTTTGGCAATAATTGCTATTTAATCTGCGACTGAGCAGCTAATTTCTAAAACAAAATCTACTACTAAGTAATACGAAATGAAGAACAAAGGCTGTTACAAAGAAGTTAATCCCGTGCCAAAAAACATCATTTACATGAATGTACAAACCTTACTATATTGCTCTTATTCCAAGGAATATTTTGGTTTTATTAGAGTACTAGCGAACCCAGTCACGCAACAAGATTGCGAAGGATGTCTGGGAAATCGTTACGTTCTAAAAGCCTTCCCCAGCGCCGTCTATATCATCCTAATTCCTCGCCTTGGTCCTGGCCTCTCTCTTCTTTCTTCTATTTACAATTTCCTTTAACAACTTGTGTATTGCTTCAAATGTTCAAATGTTTGTATAGCTTATGGGACTTACCTACGGGTCATCAGTCCCTAAACTTACAAACTACTTATGAACTAGCTAACACTAAGTAAAGCACAAATATCAATGAACGAGGAGGATTCGAACCCCCGACCGTAGTGGCCGTGCAGACCGTGACTGGTGCGCCGCAGTGTCTTCTCTATTTATATAAAAACGAAAGGACACTCATTCATACACTCACTCATTCACTCATTCACTCACTCACTCACTGACTAAACACGAAATCTCGAAAACTACTTCACCTATGAAGCTGAAATTTGGCAGGAATGTAGTTTACAGGTAGTCAGCTGAGAAACGATTTTGTGATAGTACTTCTTACTAGCTGTATCCCGCATGCCTTGCAATGCTATGGAAAGAAGAAAAGTTCGTCTTTCCGCGGGTATAATTTGAATTTAAACATGACGACGTGCTTTCGCGTCTATCGCTGTTTTCATTTACTTATAATTCTTTGCAAGGAAACACGAATTTATGTAGTTTCCTTCCTGATTTCGGTGCATACCTATTACATATGTTCATATGTTTGATAAGCTTATGGGACTTAACTACGAGGCCATCAGTCCCTAAACTTACAAAGAACTTATGAACTAACTAATCCTAAGGACGGCACAAATATCCATGCCCGAGGGAGGATTCGAAACCCCGACCGTAGTGGCCGTGCAGACCTACCTATTACATCTTGAGTTCATTCTGTTTAGGAATGCCTAGGAAACAGTTCAGAACAAATCGAGACCCTGTTACTTACATAGTGCACCAAAGAAGAAATAGTTGGCGCTGCTGCATTTTTAAATTTTTTATTTCTTTTCGATGGTTACGCCATATAACAGCAACGCACCATTAAATGTGCTGTTAGTTTTGTAGTGCTGCAAAGAAACAATACGTGATCTAGTTATAATCCGACTTCTGAATATATAGTTCTACTACACAAGGTCGATTTCAACTTCGTGCTCTACGAAGTAATCTCTGCAGGAACCAATACATGGCACTTATTATTATTACTATTTCTCATCTCGACGATAGAAGTGTTTTCAGAAGTTTACTCCAGACAGACAATTATACACCGCAGTCTTAACTTTATGAACTCAACCTAACATTGAATTTACATCGCTTCGTAGTACGGACTTAAATTAATTTCACTTTTTCTATGAAAAACTTTATGAACATTCATCGTTTTCGACAATTACTTCTACTTAAATTTTTCATCTTGGCTATGAGAACTAAGTTTATTGACAGAGGGATCCAACAAGGATACTGTTTTTGCTGACCTAGGTCCGGAATCCTAAAACAACATGATATACACTTCCCTCTTTAACAACTGTTGCGAAGCACGGGCATATAAGCTAGTCAGTGACGATTGTGTACCAGTAGTGAAGCAGATACGTACTAAAATATTAATGTCAATGAAAACCTTTTATCAAAAATGTTCTACTTGTAAACGATGCATGTTTCGAAATAAGATTCGTTTTTCAACGTCCTATGATAACTAAACCGGAATTTATTTTTCGAGTAATTTAGTATCTCAGTCTGATGTAATATGATTCTTGTATATGGTAAGAATCACCTGACTAGACCGCAGAGCGGAGACGCTTGTAGTTTTACTTCTTAGCCAGCTGTGTATCGGGCACTGCTCGACATGTATTACTTCCGTAAGGTAATAAAAACGCTAGTAAAGCCGGGAACCTTGATTTGTCAGGAAAGCTTGAGAGGTGCATCGTACTAAATCAGCAACTGTTAAATCATGTGTCACAGTTATGCGAATGGCGGTGTAGCATTACTTTTAATATTTTTACAAAAATTATATCTGCGACGCTTGTCACTTCGGTATCCATTCGCACTTCAAGATATTCCTCTGACTTTTGTTTTACGATTATCAATTTTTTCTACCAGCCTGGAGAACGGAAGCGCTCTTCGTCTTTCTATTCTGCAGTTTTGTACTGATCGAACTCCTTTTCATACTCTCTGCTAAAAAAAAGTGTGAGCTTTATTTATTCTTATTGTAATTAAACTCCAGCCGATTTCAAACATTTTTTAAAATTCAAAATGATCTCCTACTCCCAATAATTTTTATTCATTGTTTGGTCATTATTACGATTCGTTTCCCATTGCATATGTTTGATTCAAAATCAACTCTTTTCTACATTACATTTATATTGATTTGATTGTCAGAATCGGAAGTTGATGTTTCCACTTAGCGAAGTCCGTCATTTTATGACTTTATTTCTCTATTGTGTCAGTAACCTAACGCTATCGTGGAACTTTGTTACGCGAAGCGTACGATAGCCAAGCATCGATTTACGGCGGATAGTTTAATTTCAGTCTCTATTCCAGTACAAAAGAACGTCTACAGCAGATCAACGTCTCATTCTGCATGTCAATGTAACTATCCGCCGACTTACTTTTGTAGTGGTGCTTTTAGGTGTTGTCTTAACTTCAACAATGACTACCGCTATTTTTAACGCCTATAGATCCTTGCTTTAGTCCTTAAAAAAAAAAAAAATAGTTTCTGCAAACATTCCGAATTTCATACAATTCCATAAGCGGTATTTAAGCCAAATTTTTACAACACCACAACTAAAATTACGAAAGCAACACTACAGATCGCAGCTGAGAGACGCTTCTAGCTTTGCGTGTTAGCAAGCTGTGTATCCGGCACTGCTCGACGTATGTTACTGTAGTAAGGTAATAACAACGCAAGTAAAACCGTGAACCTCGATATGTCATACACGCTTGAGAAGTGCATCGTACTAGATCAGCAACTGTTACATCCTGTGCCGCAGTCATGACACTGACGGAGAAGTCTTTGGCATGGTAGGCGTATACGTTCCATATTCTGTTTTGACGCCATCACACAACCGTACTATGTATCTAGTCAATTGTTGCACCAGTTGACAGTTATATAAAATATTCAGAACGACATGTTTCGTGATCAACCTTATCCCATTCTCAAGTCCTAAAAATTAAAATGAATCTGTCATTAGGCAACGGCCACCGTAAAATGTATACAGCATCGGTGCGTTGTCATGCAACAATCTGACAACACGTCAGATTATTGCATGACATTCTGACGTGTTGTCAGATTGTTGCATGACAATGCACGAAGTGCTGCATATATTTTAAGGTGGACGTTGCCTAATGACTGATTCATTTTAATTTTTAGGGCTTGAGAATGGGATAAGGATAGACGCGCCGACTTTTGAAAATCAGTGTGGGTGCTCTATATAACGTTTCACAAATGTTCGAAACCAAACCGCCTGAAAATCATGTTCATGCATTTTTGAATGAGTAATACTTGATAAAAGTAAATAGGCAGTTGTCTGACCTTTTAAAGATAGAAGGAAGAAGGAGGAGGAAGAAAAGGAAAGCATGGCTGCATTAGGACACTACAACAAAGCGATCTAATTGGCCGAAGTGGATATTTTGATATAAGTAACAACCCAAAACTTCTACACAACCAATGAAATTATTTTTCACTGTACACTAATCTAACACTTTTTGTACGAAGGTATTCTTTCTGACAAGAGCGTTTGGTAGAACACCGTCACCAAGGTTTAAATAAATATTTGAAATATTTTGAATTTTTGAATTCCGACATCAATTTGTTTTGGTCAGTTCCAAGCAAGAGCTGTGTACTTCATCGAAACTTTCATCATTTCGAGAAAACGTCATGACATCTCTGACAGTATTAATATAGTCCAAGGTTTTTTTTCAAGTCTGAGAGAAAAGCATTACAAATTTCAACTGAATCTCTAATTTTAATAACACGGGGAGTGACAAAGATAAATAAAAAACGATTAACTTTAGCATCAGCATCAGATTCTTCAAGATAAAGTCCTGAAAAAAAAAAAAACACAAATGAATGTTCATAAATACGTACACCTGAAAGGTCGAAAGGGCCGACGTGCTTCAGGATGAATAAAGCTAACATAGTGGGTAAAACACGGACACTCATTACTACTCGCTTGGGTATCCCGCGTACAAAACTCATTTCTTTGACGTAAGAAATATCGTCTGTCGCTATGATCACGATTTGCATTGCCTCTTGAGTCATAAGGTAGGTTTAGATTTTTCGCGATTAATAATAAAATGTATACAATTTCATTTTCCATATCAATTTTATGTGGGTGCTCAACACCCCCAAAAAATTCTTGGGGGTTGAACGAGCCCCGGAGCACCCATGGATAAGGTTGACCCCGAAACATGCAGTTCTGACAATTTTATATTAATGACATCTGGCGCGAGAATTGGCTAAGTATACGTTCCATATATGCACCTATTTCTGACTGAAAGGTCGGAAATACACATCCCGTGTGACACGTTTCTTGGTACCCGACTATTCCAGAAAGATAATTGTAGAGGAATGTTGAAACGATACTGTAGTATCATTCCATTAAACCCTTGTATACTACAGTGTACGTTACTTTCATCTGATTATCATTTCGTAAAAGCGTGCTTGGCCTTTAGTGCCACTATAATGGGAGATGTACTAGGTGGAGACGAGAATGCTCTATTATTTATTAAAATTGTTATTGCAGGACAAATAAGTGAGCGCCGCTCACATAAGGAGCTTGGCTCCACAGTACCCAACTCATCTTATACCTTATGTGATTGTGTGAGGGTCTGTAAGTGTGCATGAAGCCGCGGCTGGGAAGCCAGAGATGCAGAACACTCGGTAGGTTTGCCAACTTTAGTTTTGGGGTGTGGCAGAGAGGTTTCCTTGGGGATGAGATGGTAAAGTGGCTGCGACTTGCGAGTTCCTTCAGAATTCGGAGGTTGGCAGAAGATCCCGTTAGATCACAAGCCAATGAGGGCGCGGCTACTCGCGAACGGGAACGGGGGGATCGGTTAGGACGGGGAGCGGCCAGGAGAAGGGAGAACGTTTCCGGGTGACGAAGAGGAAGGATGTGAGTATGGTGGCCTCCGTGGTAAAGTATGAGGAACTGTGTTGGTTGTTAATTCTGTCTCTATTTCAGCGGGGAAATGATTTTGTCTAATGGGAATGTTGTGCATAGCTACGTGGGTGCAGTATGAGAGAGTAAAGAATGTACTGTATGAATGTAAGGTTACGATCCTTGTCCCAATCCATTGGTGATACATTTAGTGAATGAATATTTTGTATTTTGGCTTTAAAATGATGATAGGGAGATATACAGTGAATTTAATAAACTTGTGCAAATAGTATACATTTCGTCTCTAGTTGTTTTTATTAAATTCTGAGTCCCAATTTTGCTTAATGATTAAATGGGGGAATTTCAACTAGTAAGGGACCTGCCACCGGTATGCTATCAGTTGCTGCAGTCTTTTGTGTGTAAAAAAAGTCGTTATCCGTTGCAATGCAATTTTATCAGGGCAATAACATCTGCATTTAAGACCGAAAATAATCGCTGAGCAAGGCGGCAACTGGTAGGAAGCGGAGGGTGGTTAACTTACAATGTATTCAGCAAAGGGATATTGACCTCGCGATGCCATCTTTAGTGTGCTGATTCTAGGAAGGGCCACGAGGCCGGTGCTGGGAGGAGAGTGGTGACGCCTCCCCGGCACAGGTTCGCTAGTGCCGGCCATACGGTCCCGCCGACGTCCATGACCGGGTTGGGGCCACTATGCCTAGCAAGTAGATAGCGGGGCCGCGCGGGCACAAAGGGGGGGGGGGGTAATTCCGGGTAATGTATTCGGGCGCACCCGCGTTTCTCCATCTCCGCCGCCTCGCCGAGCCGAGCCGAGGCGCCTACGGCCTGCCCGCTATCACAGTGCATCGCGCGCATACGAAGGAAAGCACAATGCCGCTTTTGGACACATCTGGTTTCCCGGTAACTTAAACTGCGGTCGCAATTCAATAAACTGAATACACAATTTCCTTTTGAAATAAAAGGCTGTAGGGATATGAAAGAGATACACGAACCAGAAACGAGCCTCTATCTCCAAACGAGCTTCTATCTGAAAAGGAGACGAAAATATGCTATTAGAATAGGGATCATTCAACACAAGAATCGTTCAAGATCATATTCGAAATAACAGACCGTTAGTATTACCTCGAATAAATATGAGATGACAAATTGAGAGCTCCTCTTTAAACTTCGAATAAGATGGACAAGGGAAAGAATGAATGGCTTACACAGACTTTATTAGAATAACACTTGTTCCACTTTGTGAGGTGGTAGAAATATGCAGTAAATTTTTTTATTCCTTTATTTTCTTTTTTTTTTTGGCAGATGGGGAAGTTCAGTATCGTTTTACATCTACATCTGATACTCTGCAAATCACATTTAAGTGCCTCGCAGAGGGTTCATCGAAACACCATTATACTATTTATTTCCCATTTTATTCGCGAACAGCGCGCGGGAAGAAAGAACACCTGAATCTCTCCGTTCGAGCTCTGATTTCTCGTATTTTATTCTGATGAATATTTCTACCTATGTAAGTGGGAGTCAACAATATATTTTCGCATTCGGAGGAGAATGTTGGCGATTGGAGTTTCGTAAGTAGCCCACGCCGCAGCGATAAGCGTCGTTGTTCTAATGATTCCCATTCCAGATCCTGTATCATGTCCGTAACGCTGTCTCCCCTGTATCGTGAGAATACGAAACGAGCTGCCCTTATTTGGACTGTTTCATGCCCTCCGTCAAACCCACCTCATAAGAATCCCACACTGGGCAGCAATACTCCAAAAATGGACGGACAAGCGTAGTGTATGCAGTTTCTTTTATAGTTCTGTTGCATCCTGTAAGGGCCCTGCCAATAAAACGCAGTCTCTGGTTCGCCTTTCCCACGGCATTATCTACGTGTTCTTTCCAGTTTAGGTCTGAAGTAATAGTAATTGTTAGGTATTTTGTGGAGTTTACGGCCTTCACTTTTGATTGATTTATCTTGTAAACAAAGTTTAACGGATTTCTCTTCGTACTCATGTGGATGACTTCACACTTCTCATTATTTAGATCGTTCTGCAGTTGGTTTTGATGGTCAGATAATTTTACTAGACTGTAAATGACGGCGTCATCTGCAAACAACCTAAGAGAGCTACTTAGATTTTCCTCTAAATAGTTTATGTAAATAAGGAACAGCAGAGGACCAATAACACTACCCTGTGGAACGCCCGGTATCACCTCTGTTTTAGTCGATGCCTTACCATCGATTACTACTAACTGTCTCCTCTCTGACAGGAAATCCCCTTTGATACACTATCTTTATTTAGATTGATACCACTATTGTTTCTATTGGGGCATTTCCTCAAAGGAAAAGTCCTTTAATTATAGCAGTCTCTAAATGAATATTTCTGTAATTCTCTCCGTTATCTGCTGTCCAGTGGACAAGCTGGCGACGGCAAAGAGACGGCTGGCGTGCTTTCTCTCACGCAGCCTCGACAGTTATTATATTAGGGTCCATAAATTAGCATGTTTGGGCATTTGCATTCGTAGAACTTCTCTGTTGCTAGACTGCCGACTCAGCTCGTGGAAGAGAGAGCGTCCTGTCGTGGCCTCGTACCTGTGAGGTCAGTGTGCAGTGGATAGAGAGAGCGATCGACGAAGGCCGACCGCGGCTACCTGCGAGGTATTGTTTAAAGTTACTGGTAGAGGAGGACAATACTCTGCAGACGTATTTCAGGTCACCCGACAAACTGTTACCACTGCAACACAATCGGACATCCCGCCTCAGGGCGAAGTTCGCAGAAAAAAATGTTCAAATGTTTGTACAGCTTATGGGACTTAACTACGGGGTCATCAGTCCCTAAACTTACAAACTACTTATGAACTACTTAGGAACTAGGACGGCACAAACATCCATGCCCGAGGGGGGATTCGAACCCCCGACCGTAGTGGCCGTGCAGACCGTGACTGAAGCGCCTGAGTCCCCTCGGCAACCGCGGCCGGCAGTTCGCAGAAATCTGAATAGCAACCTCGCCAGACCGAGCGTGTCTTTTTCACGGTTATGAATGTCTAGACGATTTCTTTGAATTTGCCCAGGTGGGTGGTTATGGAAACGTTCTTCTGCGTGACGAATGTTAAGCAGTTAGTTGGGGCATAGTCGGTTGTCTGGGACAGTGGGGGCTTGGGGTCATAAAATTTTGTATTTTGAGGCCTGGTAACGAAAGAGAGCGTCCGAAAATTCGAAAGAGGTCGTGGACCTGTTTACGGTAACGTCTCTGTGGGAACTTTACTCGTGTGGGAGGAGCTTGTAGGAGCGTCTGGAGAATGTTCTGTGATTCGCCAAAGCTTAGGATTGTGACATTTTTGTAAATTGTCGCTGCTTCCCGCGATATCATTAGGCAGGCAGTTAGCGATATGTGGTGTTGTATTCTATAATCCCGTCCTCTCCATTTTAAACTATAATGTGTATAGGATTACTAGGTTATAATTCTTTCTATTTGGTTTTATATAGTTTCTATTTTTCTTATCTTTGTCAGTTACACTAGAGCCACCTGGTGGCATCTACCGTTTACTTTGACGATGCTGGGTGATTTGGCTTCAGTAATGTTCAGCAGGGCATTGACGCTATACAATTTTATGTAAACCCCCTTCCACGGTATGTACTTAAGATATTTCTGTTTATAATGTAATTTGGTATCTCTCTTGTCCATGCAGTTCTCTTTTTGTGACACCAGGCTTACTGATTGTAATTTTACAGATTCTGAAGATGATTTTTATCGAAATGCGTCAATAAACGCATGACCACATCACTATCTGTGGCTCTATAATTTTACACATTTTTATCAATTAATTTTAGCGCTCTGGTCGCGTAGGCGGGTTCGCGGATCGCGACCAGGAACTCTGGCGCATAGAGAGAGATATTTTGGGGATTCTCTGGTAGGTTTACGAAGTACGCGTATCGACGTAGGTCTCGCGGTTAATTTGTGCTGTTTTCTGAACTTTGATTTTTGTCCTATAGGTTCGCTTCCGGTGGTCTCAGTTGACTTACATATTTTGAAAGTCTCACTTTGAGCATTCGCACTTTGCCGATCGCGCATATATTGAGATGTTGTGTCGCAAGTTTGACTTGATGATTTGCACTCGTGAACACTGTTTCACAAGTACACTACGATCGACTTATCTTCTTGCAATGTAAAATTGTTCAGGCATTGTCTGTCTAGCAGCAGTGACACTTTAGTGGCTGTTAGTTAAACATAGTTTCTGCTTCACAGAAGTGAGAAAACAGTCGCATTTTATTTCACCTCTGATCTGCAGTCATCACCTGTTGCTGCCGACACGTGTGCATGTCCATCTTCTGCTCCAAATATTTGATAATGTGTCGCCTGCAGGTCCAGTATATTGCTGTTTTTGAAGGATTTCTCTTTATTTTCATAAACGGCGATATTTGTTCAAATTGGAAAAGTTCATCTGCATTTTGAGTTTGTGCATCTGTGGTAGTAATTAGGATAATTATTCTTCCTGAAGAGGTTTCCTTTTACCTTAACTGAGCCAGACATTTGTTGATTTAAATACATATATATAAGCAACGTTTATTTCATGTTGTTAATTGTCAATTTTCTTTAACTGGTGTGTAGGATTTTTTTATTTACAAAGTATGTGCAATGTTTTGTTAGCTCTGTCATGTGGCAGGATATTTATGGTAAATTAATTGCACCTGAAGTATGTATATTCTTTCAGTTGAAAACTTCCCTATCAATTATACTTTTGGAGGGGCAAACAGGTATTTGTTAATGTGGGAGTGTACCGAGGAAATTATGTTTAAATTGGGGGTACTGTAAAATATGGCCTGTTGGAGGTCGTCAAAAAAATGTCAAAAATCATAATGTGTAATGATATGCTGTAGTAATAATAATTTCGTTATTGAATGTTGCAGCAAATCACAACTGATGGGTCGCAACAACATTTTCGCAGTGAAAGTTAAAATTTTGAATAAATAAAAAAAAATCTGACTTAGCATTGACTACAGCCTCCAACTAGCACCTCTTACGATTCACGAACAGCACAACTTCACTAATAAATGTGTCAGAATTCATGTAGTGGTGATAGCGTGATCGTTTTATAATCAAAATCGTAATAGCTGATAGACTCTGATTGCAATGATAATAGCTCATTACTGTGAAACTCCGTGGTGCAATGAGCTTCACAAATACTACAGTCAAACTTCCTAGTAATTTTGATAATATAGTTGTTTAAAGCATTCAAAGTCGTTATAACACTTTACGTGAACTTTTTATTATTATTATTATTATTATTATTATTATTATTAATTGGTTCCAGGGCATAGGTAGCGTACGCGTGTAACTGACTATGCAGAGTCTGGCATTTAACGTATTTCATAAAAATTACTTTCGTCAAGTCTGGTTAATCAACTATAATACTTTGACTACTGTTAGCCTGGCTACTTTCTATATTAATGAAACCAACTTTACGTGCAAACTCTCTCTTGCAAGTTAAAAGCCTTGGCAAAATAATAGATTGCAAAACTTAGAACAGCACTGCACATTAATTACTAGTCTCTGTGGATATAACACGTTTAGAAATTTCTTTAAAACTGATCTTAATTACTTTGAAAAATGATTGAACTTGTTAGTCAATGTACAGGCTTGCATAATCAAAATAATCTAATAATGGTGATACTGGGGCGACTACAACTACTTACAAAATTAAGACTGGTTTCAAAATAAGTCATATATAATTGAACCAAAATTCTGATTGTGTTGACACTACATTTACATGCATACAAAATAAAATGTTACAAAAGTACTCATCTGTTTTCGTCGTCTTCGTCGTGAAGCCCATACAGACAGATATAATTACAATAGGTACTCTTACTGCTGGTTCAGAAATATTTTTATCGACAACTCTTTGTTCAGCTCATCTGGCGGAAATCTCCATGCATTGGTATCACCTCGATACACCTTCTAATCTCTGTAATTACAGAAACGATCACTCTCGGTGACAATAGACTTGATAACCAAACAATTACTTTTCTTGCACACATGAAAAACATAAAAGTGATCACTTTCGAGTATAAATAAACTTGTTTCTCACTTCCTTCAATACATTAAACAGTACGACTCTCAGGCTTATTGCAACTGCATTAAACTCGCGCCACACTGCGCCTATCGTGCCTCTGCACCATCAACAAAACATTTATGTGTTTACTTTGGCGAGTCCGCTCCGCGACTGCTTCAGCAGCGCGACACTCACAGCTACTACTTCTGTACCAAAGACAGTCTTTCCAACAGGGTCAACATTTTCTCTGGCGCATTGCCAACTTACAACATAAGAATGTTCGTACATTCATGCGGGTTTACACATACAGTACATGTTTACACTAAATGATTAAAATATAGGAAATGACGTTACATAAGAAATATATCTAGCATACAAGAAATGGAAATACGTGAAATGAACAAATTTAAGACAATATATACATTACATTAAATCAAACTGTAAGATACAGCGACATGTGTACTCTTACATTCTCATTGTGATATTGGTTAGGAATTTATAAAATAAATGTGTTTGACCATATCATAGGACCCCGAGTAAGTGAGGTCAGTAAAAAAATAATTTTCCATGTTTTATAAACATGGTGGTGGCCCAAACATAACAATAAAATTTTTATATTACTTTGATATCTATAAATGAAAGAATTAATTAAAATATTTTATCAAGTTGGAATGTACATACTGAAAGAATTAATTAAAATATTTTATCAAGTTGGAATGTGCATACTGAGTACTGTCGCAGTCGACTGAACTCGCACACATGGTAAAGACGTTTTCACATACAGAATCATGCAGTTTACAACAGAACATGAACACGACATTGCGTAATGATGGAGAACGTGTCATTTTAATAAAAAAATATATTACATGATATTACATTTTCTTTCTTAAAATATCGATTTTTAAAATTATAAGTTTACATCTAAACATTCATCTACATAGTACTCGCAGATAGTGTTGCAATTCAAAAATTCTTTTAATTTGTTTTGATATCTGCCAGACTTTTGATACTGTTTGGTAAGAGATCAAAGACTTTAGTGGCAGAATAATTTGCCACTTTTTCTGCCAAAGTTTTGTTTGTCATGGAATAGTGAGGATCACGCTTGCTAATAGAGTTGTAGTTATGTATACTGCTACTACTACTACTTTTCAATTTGGTAGTGATGTTAAAACCCAATTTTCTCAGGCTTGATTCCATTCTACATCCTGTGCTTAACGATTTTTTTTTCGATTTGTAAAAACTGTCAGGTATCAGTCGTAAATATTTTGTTTATTCACCAGATCTACATTTCAATCCCTATGTGATATTATCTGTGTTAAAAACGAACAGTTATAACATATAAGACTTTACGACCTCCATGTTGGAGGTTACGTTCATACTCCATGAGTTTGAACGTAACCTCCAACATGGAGGTCGAAAAGTTATACAACTGTTTCAGCTTTGATAATGATCACACATTGGTGGAAATCTAGATCTGGTGAATAAACAAAATAATTAAGACTGATTGCCGGCCGCGGTGGCCGAGGAGACTGAGGTGCTCCAGTCACGGTCTGCACGGCCACTACGGTCGGGGGTTCGAATCCCCCCCTCGGGCATGGATATTTATGCCGTCCTAGTTAGTAAGTAGTTCATAAGTAGTTTGTAAGTTTAGGGACTGATGACCCCGTAGTTAAGTCCCATAAGGTGTACAAACATTTGAACATTTGATTTAAGACTGATTGCTGACAATTTTTTTTACAAAAAGCGATATTGTAAGTGAATATGTCAAGATCCCTAGATCCAGGATGATCTTGGATGTGACGTGCAACATTTCTGATTACATGCTTTCGAGCTGTGACAAATTACCCCAAAATATGATATTACGTAAAAGAAGTGAATGAGAATTGTTAATACTCAGCTAATTTACTAAACTTTTTATCACCAAAATTTGCAGAAACCTTGATACCTTAAGTAGATGAAATCAAAGATTTCAGCAGATCATCAATGGGTTTCTTCCAATCAGATCTGTCATTCAATGAAGACACCTAATATTTTTGAATCTTCTACTTTACCTACAGACTTCAGTTCAAAAAATTCATAATTATTAATGGTGTTTTTTCATTTACTTTACAGAATTGTATATACTGTAGTCCATCAAGATTTAATTAGAGTCCCTTGGCCGAGAAATGTATTATTTAAAGTTTCATCAGTTAATTTTTGTTTGATTGCAATTCTCGTATCGTCAGCAAAATCACTAACTTTGCATCTTCCTTAATAAAGTGTGTTAATTTCCTCATTGTTGAACCAGCAGTTATTAACTATCATTAAATAACATTGTAATAGATGATCCAGTACGGTAACACTGATCAAAGTTTAATATTTAATACTACAGCTGTTTCAACAGCCTACCATTTTCAAGCACTTGCGTTATATAAGAACAATTTTGATGAATTTAACGTATTGTTATGAGTATAAAGTAACGAATTACATATAAATACTTACTTACGTCTACAATGTATTAACGTTCATTAATATCTTTCGTTGCTGTTATTAAAATTTTATTAAATATTCGTGTACTTTACATGATATAACATAATTGCTATTCTTTCTGTGGATTGATGTGATGAGGTAAAACTAGCGTATCTTACATTATTTTTAACAGTTACGCCAATGACGTTTTATAATTACAGGGTTATAAACTACGTCACAAGATACGTGTAATGTTTTAACTTTTGGCATAGAGGATTACGTTTCTCAGCGGTTTTCATCAATGAAGTTCATAAAATTAAGTAGATAATTTTTATGTTATAAAACGGTGTGTTTATTAAGTTTCTCATGGATGTTTTCAAGATCGTCCAGATTATTCTTTTCGAATCCCTTTGGTATTTTATATAACATCGTTAGTGCTGCAAATTTTTCGTTGTTCAGGTGTAAATAGAAAACTGATTGTTTGTGGTGTCGCACAAGTCTGAAGTGCGCGCCACGTACTTTCGCCTCGCGCCGCCATGCAAGCACGGCGCGGCGTTCTTACTATGTCAGCCACGAGCGCCCTCTGCTGCAACTCCGCTCGTAGCCACCACTGAACTGCATCGGCCACTTGGGATTAGGACAGGCACTAGGACTCATCAGTAGGTAGGCTTATACCTAGTTATACTATGTATCTGCATTCCACTAGTCTTCAGTTAACGAAGTTAAATATTATAACGTTTCTTCGAAATATATCTCTTGTTCTAATCTAGCTTAGTGTTTCTAGTTTCTGCGGTCCCACTGGCTGTTCACCTCATATTCTGTACCTGCACACGCGTTCATCCTATTTTCCTGTGTCGGTCTCTCTCTCTGCTCGGGCACCGACACCTACGACAACCGGCGGCAACGAGACAGAAAAGTGGCGACGAGGATGGGATACAAAATTGTTTTCTCTTATTATGAAGTGTTCGCGACAACTTATTTTGAATTGTGTTGCATCTTATGAATATAATAGCTATTGTAGAGGTCATATGTGATTTTGTTAATTTCTGGTTCTAAGTATTAGGAATTTATGGTTGTTGCGAAGTGCAGTGCCAGAGGCGAATATAATTCTGGGTTTTTGAAAATTTCGTATATTTTTTGGTACATTTTACCTGAATATATTGTGGGTATGTATTTATTTGTTATTTATTCTGTTGTCTCTAGCTAGGTCGATGTCTTCGCGTGTTTCGTCGTTTTAGACATTATTTGTTTGTCATATAACTGAGTGACAATTTCTTGATTAAAGTTGTTTTTGTACGCTGCATATTGAAGTGTTGTAAATTCTTTATTAACTGTCGATTTCTTTCGAGGATAATTAATTAGCTTGTTCATCAGTGAATTGAAATGTGGTAATTTATGTGACATGTGATGACATGAGTCTGTTAAAACTGTGGATGTAGGTAGGCTATATGTATACTTTCCACCGACATATACTGTATGTAATTGACTAGAACGATATTTTCATTCTACAGTGGAGCAGAGGTTGAAATGTTCCGTGAGAATGTTTGCAGGATTCTTCACCTTGATTTAAAATATCATATGTACAAACTACAAGGACAACCACGATTGGGATTTTGTCAAAAAATTGATAGACGTTTGGATGTCAGATGAGGCACATTTTCGTCTCACGGGTTATGTGAATAAATAAAACTACAGGTACTGGCCAAATACACAAATCCTAATGGCGTTCATGAGCGCCGATTACACGCTAGTAATGTGAGAGCGTGGTATGGTGTTTCATCACATGAGATTATCGGATGGTAGTTTTTCGCAAATGATCAGAAAAACACAACTGTCAATGCCGATCGTTACATAGAAATGTTACGAACTTTCGTCACACCTACATTCAACAATTTTCGAAACGTTCAAGATGCCTGGCTTCAACAGGACGGAGCGACATCACACACTGCACGGCAAATCAATAACATGTGTGCGAGAATTGTTCGGTAACATTGTGATCATAGCATTCAGTAACTTTTTTTTTTTTTTTTTAATTCGGCATCAACGTGCAAACATGCAAACTCTGTAGCCACTGATTAGCTCATACAAACAGAATGTCACTTTTACTGTTTAGGAGCTGATTTCGACAAGGGTAATAATACTATCGAATGCTTAAAGGATTCAATAATCGGAACGAAAGAAATATTTTTAAATTAGAGTAGCACTAACCAGCGATATTCACAGAATTAATGCATGGATTTGACACTAAAAGTATTTTGAAACTACCTGGCAGATTAAAATGGTGTGCCGGAACCGGGAATCGAACCTGGGACCTTTGCCTCTCACGGGCAAGCGCTCCACCATTGAGCTATCCCAGGAAGTTTAGTATCAGCACACACTCCGGTGCAGAGTGAAATTGTCATACTAAAAAGTGATTTCTTTTCATATGCAGGTCTCGCCAGAGAAACGTCAACTAACGAAAATCACATCTCGGCGTAAGGTTTGCATTTGCACTTCCCAATGGATCAAAACTGCTTCCTCAATGACTCCGACGCTCTTCAGGGTTGCAGCCGTCCGAAGTTCGACCAGTTCCTACCGTTCACAAGGCCCTGTTGCGAGAACGGACACCATCTGCAGACACAGCTACGCTCCTGTTACACATGCGCTACACGTAACTCGGCTTGTGCCCTTTGACCTATAACTAACAAAGCTTCGCTGCTCTTCACTATTAGCCGATAATAACACGCGCGCCTTGTTTCGTAGTTCATGGAGCTGTACATGAATAGAAAATTTTCTCATTAACGGCAAACAACATACTACATCTTCGTCGAATTTTAACATCCCAAAGTCAATAGCAGGGATGAAGAAGTACTGTGCGTTACATCCCAATGCTCTCTCTCTCTCTCTCTCTCTCTCTCTCTCTCTCTCTCAATGCGATGACAGAATACAGTGCTCAAGGCTTCTTCCAGAATAGATTAAGGCCATAGAAGAGTATTATCTCAATTACAATGCAAAAAAATTTCTCTTAAGTTGCTATTATATTACACCCGGTACTCATAATTTAGGAAATATGAGACACTCGTACATATTTTTTTTTTTTTTTTTTTTTTTTTTTTTTTTTTTTTTTTTTTTTGTCTGTATCGAAGGTTTTTGAGGAACTAATTTTCCGAAGAAACAGAAGATACTTGACTGCACAGATTAACAGTCATAAACAAAGTATCATCTTTGAAAACCAACCATTTCTTTACATATAAAAGACTTTGACATAAAGATTCTAAATTCAGAGTTAACTGAACACAAGAATTGTGAACGTCTGTCTCATGGCGAGCAAAGTGTGCATAGAATTTTTCTCTGATAATTGGATTTCCTTCTTTATAGAATAACTGTTCTCTGATTTTCATGTGACAATTTTTTGTAGTACTATTTTCATCGAGATGTTGTTCAAAGAGTTATCTAGTGTCACTCAGCTGTTATTAATGTTTCAATAAATTATCACACGTATCAGTTGAGACTCCAAACACTTCTGACATTCGTCTGACACATCAGGGTGGGAAAAAATTCTAAATGTTAGTCGGACTTGTTGATGTACACTCTTTGACAAAAAACCTGGCCGCCGGCCGGCCGCCGCTGAGCCTAAGTCTGAGCCGATCGCAACATGGGACAATAAAAGTGGCCGCGCTGATTCGCTCTAAGTCCAGCTATCGGCACAATCTGGCAACACTGCAGACTGCGGGAGTTCATACAGCACTTCTTGTGTGCAGTTAGAAGACAACTGGGTCAGCTCCGTCCTTGGTCTTGCGGTAAAGTGCGCGACTTGCATGTTCAGTATTAGCGATCGAAACCAACTGTTGACAAAAATTTTAAATTCACGTCACTCGTTCATGCTCGTGCCCCATGTGTAACGGAAGCATATGTGTAACGTATTTCATTTTTTGGTACACTGGTAATAACATTTCGGCCCAATAACATCGCTGCCTCTGGCCGCAGCACTTGGCAGAGCTCTCCGCGGCCCACTCACCGACAGCAGCGGTGGCGGCGCTACACAGCGCTGCCTCGCCCTCTGCCCACAGCGCCTGTCGCCGCTCATCGCCCTGGATGTGTTAAACGCGTTACTCTTGAGTGGTGATCCACAAAAAAGGTTGCGATTCGTATTTCACACAGGATATAACGAAGCAGACCACCTATTTTGAATGATGAGCATATAATACATTAGAGAGGCAACAAAATGTCATTGTCCAATCCAGTGGCACTCTACACACACTTATTTGTGATTTAAATCTCGATCCTTTTCCTTTCGGAAAAGCCTTTCATGTAATTTATTGTCATCAGTTCATATGTTTTCATCAAGACACAATATGTAACTCACTAAAATGTTTGTGTCGTTGTTTCACTCCGTACGGTAAATATATGAGCTAAATTATGTGAATACGTTTCAGTGCACGTTCTAAAGCAATACAGACATACTGCATGGTTCGTGTCTTAATGTTTCATTTCTACAGGAGGTATTTAACATCAATGGAGGTGAATTCGAATTTCTTCGAAGGCGTTTGTATGGTGAAGCAAAGAAGACATCTAATACCATTTCCATAATTTGAAGTCGACCTTTCTGGTGTATGAGGTTTTTCTTATGATTCCGTTAAAGAGTTTCTTCTTGCAATCTGCAGCGTATAAAGTAAAATAAAATGAAATTGAATTCCATCACCAAACGCACTTTCTCCAACCAGGATTAGAACTGCCGACTCACACTAGGTCTGCATCACAAGACACAAGCACAACCACACAGCCAACCACACGCTGTGGCATTGTGCCCTCAGTCTTTCACATATTCAATGCTGAGCCTCTAACGCATCGCAAAAGAACCTGAAAGTCACCTACACAAATAACTACATTCCTTGAGTGCAAAAGTTAAATTTCTGTCTCTCATTTCACATCGGCATTACAAATCATTAGTCATGAAACTAGAAAAGGAATGTCAAGTGAAGTTAGTGAGACAATTCAGTACCACTTGAAGTAACTGCACTGTCACAGTGTTGCCAAATATCTGCAACGATGTTGCCAGTTCTTAGCTGTACTAGGAAGACCTGTGAAGCGATAAGCGACGCGAAATCGCGCTAGTCTCATATTTCGGTTAATATGCAGCGCTGTCTCCTGATAGATTCCGTCGTCACATTTACGATTCAGATATTAATTTCGTCCAATGAGGCCGAAACTAGCGTTTAAATTTTTTGAAGCTATACAGCTTTATGATATTTCAGCAAATGACTAGAGAAGTTAAAAATACTGATATTGTGCTTGCAACATACGGCGGATCAAAGTCTGAGATATATAAACTTCCATCACGATTTCAGTTTCACCGCCCTCCCCCCCCCCAAAAAAAAGACTAAAACAATCACTTTGTTAGATATCTACAAAAGCAATTTTTTATGAGTTACTGGAAATGAACGTTGCATCATCCGTCACTAAACAGTAAGGTATCAAACACTTCGCATCTTGAAAGCGACAGCCCACAATATTCTCAATCCTACTCGTATCTTGCCTCAAATGGCTTTTAGCAATGCATTGAGAAGAAATGATCATGAATTGATAACTTATCCTCATCAACTTTCAGTGAGAGCTTTTTGTAACAAAACGAAAAAGTAGTGTGAACCATCATTTTCTCCAATGATACTGGGAACTGTTGTACGAAGATGGACTGTATCTACGTTGATTCTTGTCAAACGCCTCTCACATTCAAGGAATATTACCTAAATGAATTTAGTCCTCATGAAGCTGTAACAAAACAGAGAATCTGGGTGGTTGCGCATATTCGTATTACCTTGCCGTAATAGTTGATACAAAGATGAGCAAAATACAAATCCATCTATCGGTTTCTCCGATTCTTTGGACAGTTTTATTTGGTTTGTACTACTCCACTTCGTTGGCTATCTACTGGTTTAATTGAAAATACAGTAATCAAAATTACGTGACTATTTGTCCCATATTTTAATGTCCTTGGTTTTTATTCTGAATGACAGTGATGATTTCTGTTGGACTGGTTCCATATATCTGAGCCTAATTAATAAAATTTTATTCCCATGACAGATGAAAGCAATTAGAACCTTGTGTCTCTATAATGAAGTTTCATATGAAAAAAATGAAGATGGGCCTTTAAAAACGTGAAAACGGTCTTGGACCTGTAAAGCAACATTCTTAATAATAATAAAAAAAAAAAAAAAAAAAAAAAAACAGCTGACACGGCTTCAGAATTTATTTACTTTTTGGGATGACTACATTTGAAGTGATTTCCAAATAAGTTGTCTATCTATATTTAAAACTTTACCATCATTTTAGAATAATTGATAAATTCATTTAAGAAAATGTTCTTTCGTTTTGTTTCTGATGTCACTTGATATTCTTGAAGTAGGTGGCTACAGCATCTGCTATGAGGTTTCCATGAGACAGTTGGCCCGAATGATTTTGTTTGACAGTAAGCGGACAAATTAAAGACGTAACGAGACGAAATGATGAGATCCAGCTTTTGCAACAAAACGGCCCCGATTTCTAAATTGGCTAGGTTTTCAGAAAGTGACTATTATACAGCTAGACATTACTGCTATAAACCCTACCTCATTTATTTACTCACAGCTGAGGCAGATTGCTCACAACGTGAAAGAGAGTAGGAATAGTTAACGTATGAAACGACCTTCTTGAACACAAATTCAGTTAACTACTACAACGAGCATATTATGATGTTAATTTTTCAAAATATTTAATGTAGGTGACAAGAAAAAGTCAACTGACTGCAGAATTACATGTCAGACTCACATCTACATGATGCCGAAGTTGCGAAACAATAGGCCCTACTACGTTAGTAAATCTTGATTACATTGGTGGCGTGATGAACGAGTTTTTGTAGCTGCCGTCCTGCATGTTAGGATCCGGATCCGTAATTCCACTCAGGCTCGAGATACTGTGCTCTCCAAATTGCACATATGTCACGTTGCCAGCTATTAAAAGAAAAAGAAATCAATGAATACCTCATTGAGCGTATTACCAGTATTATTTCTCGGTTTATGGTTGATTCATATGCAGGACTTATCGTTATGTTTACTGTACTCCATTAACTAACAATAAGACTGACAATTTGTCGCAGAAAAGTCTTCCTAAATACCCAAATTTGTCCAGTTTCTTTCGAGTTTGCTTCCTAATAAAATAAAATGTCCACAGGCCAATATGGAAATTACAAGCGACCTGTTATTGACAGAACATCTTGCTACGATAAATAGCGTTCCATTTGAATTTTTTGAGCACGTTCCTTGATGAGGTGCTCAATGGATTCCGGACCTGTCTTTGTTGCTGCCTCGTTGATTTCATAAAATGTTACGTAGTCTCATGGCCGGATGCGATTTAAACATAGTTTTAATTGCAATGTGGTCATTACAGCGCGGTGATAGGTTTCAAAGTACAAACTTAATGGCGACTTTTAGGCGCCAGGTATCTCACGTCGATAGATTATCATTCGATCGGTGTCGTCGCAGATAGCGGACGACATTAATTTACTATACATTGCAATGTTCAATGCAATTCGTGAATTTCATTTATTTCTTACGTTAAAGTCAAAACGCGTAAGTTCCAAGAGGTCTACCGAATATCTGTTAGGCTCCTTTTGATGGTTTCCTCTGTTCAGAACGAAAACTATCCCTCCAGCAGGCGCGCTCCGCCTTCTCCGTTTCCAGACGCGCGCGCCTTCGCTCGCTCGTTGTGCCGCATTTACCAAAACGACCGTGGCTGCCGCCACCGCGTCATACCTCTTATCGACTTCAGAACGTTAATGAAATAAATTACCCTTCACGTTGGTGGCCACTAAACGCTACTGTTAGCGTTACTTATGATGCAAGAACACTTTATGTTCCAGTGTTACTATGATGTCTGACATAGCTATTAAAAATTCTAAAATTTATTAGAACTATCCTTTCCGCGGTAGCAATTATCGAGTCGACAAAAATTACTTTATACGTCTTAGTCTATTTTAAAACCACGTTTCTATGCATTTTCCATCTGAATGTTTATTTTACGCTTCTCAAATTTTGTATGTGTGAAATTTTTCATTCAGTTTCAACCGTTTTTATGAGAATACAACAGACATTCGATACATTTGTTTTATTTCTATTTCACCTGACCCCTCTTATGTATTAGTCACGAAAAGATCGCGAAGGTAAAAGATAGGGCGATATGAACTCACACTAAGTCTTACCAGAAATAGTTTTAACGGCGAACCATTCACGATTGGAAGAGAAACAGGCGGAAATAGCAGTTGTATAAAAATTGCCCTCCACCACACACCAATTAAGAAATGGCGTTAATGAAGCAGTGTCATCCAGTTCTAAGTTGAAAGTTCAAGGTCTCTTGTTCAGAGGGCAATTGGTTTGAAATGAACTGCAAAATTTGTAACAACACACTGAAACATGAACAAAGTAAGCTCTATTGCACAGGAGACACGAAAGAAAGAAGGAAGGTTACGATTTAACATCCCCTCGACAAGGGGGTCATTAGAGCGAAGCAGAAGTTCGGATTGTCATGATAAGGATGTGGAAGGAAATCGGCCTTGCCCTGCCGCAGGGACCATTTCGGCATTTGCCTAGACTGATTTAGGAAAATCATGGAAAACTCAAATCCAAATGGCCGAAGGCAAATTCGAAGCGCCGTGCAGCCAAATATGAGTCCAGTGTGTTACCAATGCACCAACTCACTCCGTAGCAAAAACGAATGCGAGTAAATATTGCATTATCACGTGGTTCTGAGTTACGTTAATTTAGTGTCTGGCCTATCGTTAGTATAAAATCAATTGTAAAATTTGTAACAAAAACACAGTAGACAATAAAGCAACCTAATAATCATGTGTTACAACGATTAAAATTGATTGATGAATTGTGCCATGGTTTAGAACAATATTAGGTTGCACTGTTGCTTGTTAAAAGATAGTAAATAAAAGTATTGACGTATCTCTTAATCATTGATTTTGAACAGATGCCCTAGGTTGCGCAAGGCTGTAATTTTACCGCTATCATACAAATTAAATGGACTGAGTACAAAATTTGTAAATAAATTTGATCCAAATTATCATTATGAATGAAGTTAATAAATGAGCAATCCTTGAATGTCCTCTAAGTTTGGTTTTGAAATTAAGGGTGTTAAAAGAAGTGCTCCAGATTTTCAGAGGAACTTTTACGGATGAAACAAGACTAAAATGAACATTATACATTAGCTCTAAGTCGCTTATATTAATGGATATGAGAACGTGTTGATCTTCAATATTGTGAAACATATTGAACAAACAAATATAACGGTAATACAAGATACAAATTCAGAGATCAACTTGAAATAAAACTAATGGTACTAACAATAATAAAGCACAGCAGTTCAAACACTTCACGAGGAGAATTATAGGGAAAATATGTGTTTAATAATATTAAGGAGATGAACAGCAAGAGCAAACTGTTTACGGTTACGAACAATATTCGTACAAGTAAATATACCAGCGGTGGAAATACGACCGCCTACTGCGAAATGAATTATGTGGAGCACATGTTTTCTTTCGACGTGAAATCTGGGATCGGCAGAGACAAAGTATTATCCATCTAGAGACAACGGAAAATGTAATGCGGTCTGAAACGACCAAAGGTAGCTACTAGCAGAGAAAAATATATCTCATTACTTTGTGAGACGTAAAGACGAATATAAACTGAAAGAATGTAAATACACGAGAAAAATAAAATTAATATGCAAGTTTCTTAGATATGACTTCTTTCTTCAACATATAATTCCATCTCTTCTGCACAGAGGACTAGCTACGTGAGCCTAACTCTACTATGACAGAGAACCGCCCTCTTCTCTGCCTTTCGTGGAGATATTTCAGATGAAAGTGTTCTGCCCATATACGAATGACCTAAGATAACCAAAAAGTTTGGTTTATAGGACAATTTCACTTTTGGCGGTTGCAATTACTTTACAAATAACAGATCGAATGAATGGAGTAATTTGAAGGGAAACTAATTATTACAATTACTTTGAATCACCTGCAGATATAAAAATATTTAAGACAAAAAGTACTTTTGAAGCAACATTAAACACTAACATTATAATGCACCTAAACAGAGGCATCACTATACGAAGAAAAGTTTCTTATTGGGAAAGGTTATGCGGATGTAATAGAAGTCACTATACTCTGCAGCAAAAGCCGACTTGTCAATTTTATGATTTTCGGTAAAAACTTGCGTAATAGCTGCTCTAGGACGGAACCCGCCAGATGCTCATTTTGGTGATATTCCTGGAATGTGAGCCGCGTATGACAAGATTGAACGTATATACGTCCAATTGGGGACAAAAGTCGGTAGAAACTTTGTAGAAAGTTGTCCTTTCACACTTTCTCCGTTTCGTTGAAAGAAACTCTCCCCGGAACTTGATGAACGTAAGTCATCTATTCATCAGAATTTTCAATGATGTTGTCTGCTTTCGGACTGAAACCTTACTTAGAATGGGCGCTGCAACGCAGCGTGGATAAAAGCCAGTTGAAGCAAGCTGTTTGTAGGAATGAGGATATTGTGGGATGGCCAAGAAATTCTTCCTATAGCTTAGCAGTATTGCTTACGATGCTAGGAAACTCTGATCGTTCCCTTAGTTCCAGAATTCGAGGTATTTTCCAATATTCATGAGGATATGAGATTAGTCATTGAATTTAAATGACTCTGTTATCCTGAATTAAATTTTCGACCGCAGAAAGGTCTACCCCTCCTTAAATTGCAAACAATTTTGTGTTTTATGTCGGGACTGTCTGTATTAACTGCCAACAAATGTCAGATAACTGAACGAGTAATCTCATTTTAGCTCGGTGGCACTGTTCTCGTTTTCTCATCTACAGCAAGCATAGTTGATTAGTGAGGTATCGTTGTAATAGTGATGTGTGTGGCTTCAGGTCTATTTTTCTCCTCTGAAAAATATTATAAATGGCATTCAGCAACGAAATACCAAAACTCATTGCATTGTGTCAACCAAGAGATCGTCATTTTCTATTGTTATTGTAATCTTTATCATTCTGCTGTAATGCCGTAAATATCATTGATTACTATCATTATTACCATCATTATTATCATTAATTCAGTTGCAAAAGCTTTCTTTCCCATGTGGCCAAGAGACCAGAAATAATGTGTGGTTTGACGAAAAATAGGACAATAGGAGGAAGTAGGTAAAATGTTTGTAACAATTTCTGTTGATTTAACATCGTGACGACAGATACTAAGCAACAACACATGCCAGTCATAGGCTGCAACGTTCGAAAAATCCATCAGACACATGGGTTCGGATTCTCATCATCATTTATTTGTCGGCCCATCAAGGCTGTAACACCACAAAATCAATAAGCTGCTTAGTAGTCTATAGATCATATGTATATGTTTGCAGAGGAAAAACATCAAAATGTTCAAATGTTCAAATGTTTGTACAGCTTATGGGACTTAACTACAGGGTCATCAGCCCCTAAACTTACAAACTACTTATGAACTAGCTAATACTAAGGACGGCACAAATATACAGGCCCGTGGGGGGATTCGAACCCCCGACCGTAGTGACCGAGACTGGAGCGCCTCAGTCTCCTCGGCCACCGCGGCCGGCGAAAAACATCTGAATTGCACGTTTCCCACATATACAGTTTAGTTTCAGTGTTCATGGCCGTAATTTTAAATATGCAGTCTTCTGTATACTTAAGTGAAATAATTACTGTTTTGCACAAATAATCAGTTAACTGTTTCTTCTGGCTTTCAAGCAAACCTACACGTCGAAGACATGAAATATTACTTGTACAGTCGTAAGGCTGCATTTGGAAACGCAGTCGCTTTCAAGTAGCGAAGTTTTTCGAGACGGATGGGGCATCATTGATTTCCAGTAACTTTTCATAAAAAAATTAGCTTTTGTCAAAGTGTATCAAAGCAATTGTTTTCGTCTTTTTTTGGGGGGGGGGGGATAAAACTGTCATCTTGATGCATGTTTTCGTATCTCAGTCTTTGATTTGCCGTATGTTGCAAGCACAATATCAGTATTTTTAACTTCTCTAGTCATTTGCTGAAATATCATAAAGCTGTATAGCTTCAAAAAATTTAAACGCTAGTTTCGGCCTCATTGGACGAAATTAATATCTGAATCGTAAATGTGACGACGGAATCTATCAGGAGACAGCGCTGCATATTAACCGAAATATGAGACTAGCGCGATTTCGCGTCGCTTATCGCTTCACAGGTCTTCCTAGTACAGCTAAGAACTGGCAACATCGTTGCAGATATTTGGCAACACTGTGACAGTGCAGTTACTTCAAGTGGTACTGAATTGTCTCACTAACTTCACTTGACATTCCTTTTCTAGTTTCATGACTAATGATTTGTAATGCCGATGTGAAATGAGAGACAGAAATTTAACTTTTGCACTCAAGGAATGTAGTTATTTGTGTAGGTGACTTTCAGGTTCTTTCGCGATGCGTTAGAGGCTCAGCATTGAATATGTGAAAGACTGAGGGCACAATGCCACAGCGTGTGGCTGGCTCTGTGGTTGTGCTTGTGTCTTGTGATGCAGACCTAGTGTGAGTCGGCAGTTCTAATCCTGGTTGGAGAAAGTGCGTTTGGTGATGGAATTCAATTTCATTTTATTTTACTTTATACGCTGCAGATTGCAAGAAGAAACTCTTTAACGGAATCATAAGAAAAACCTCATACACCAGAAAGGTCGACTTCAAATTATGGAAATGGTATTAGATGTCTTCTTTGCTTCACCATACAAACGCCTTCGAAGAAATTCGAATTCACCTCCATTGATGTTAAATATCTCCTGTAGAAATGAAACATTAAGACACGAACCATGCAGTATGTCTGTATTGCTTTAGAACGTGCACTGAAACGTATTCACATAATTTAGCTCATATATTTACCGTACGGAGTGAAACAACGACACAAACATTTTAGTGAGTTACATATTGTGTCTTGATGAAAACATATGAACTGATGACAATAAATTACATGAAAGGCTTTTCCGAAAGGAAAAGGATCGAGATTTAAATCACAAATAAGTGTGTGTAGAGTGCCACTGGATTGGACAATGAAATTTTGTTGCCTCTCTAATGTATTATATGTTCATCATTCAAAATAGGTGGTCTGCTTCGTTATATCCTGTGTGAAATACGAATCGCAACCTTTTTTGTGGATCACCACTCAAGAGTAACGCGTTTAACACATCCAGGGCGATGAGCGGCGGCAGGCGCTGTGGGCAGAGGGCGAGGCAGCGCTGTGTAGCGCCGCCACCGCTGCTGCCGGCGAGTGGGCCGCGGAGAGCTCTGCCAAGTGCTGCGGCCAGAGGCAGCGATGTTATTGGGCCGAAATGTTATTACCAGTGTACCAAAAAATGAAATACGTTACACATATGCTTCCGTTACACATGGGGCACGAGCATGAACGAGTGACGTGAATTTAAAATTTTTGTCAACAGTCGGTTTCGATCGCTAATACTGAACATGCAAGTCGCGCACTTTACCGCAAGACCAAGGAGGGAGCTGACCCAGTTGTCTTCTAACTGCACACAAGAAGTGCTGTATGAACTCCCGCAGTCTGCAGTGTTGCCAGATTGTGCCGATAGCTGGACTTAGAGCGAATCAGCGCGGCCACTTTTATTGTCCCATGTTGCGATCGGCTCGGACTTAGGCTCAGCGGCGGCCGGCCGGCGGCCAGGTTTTTTTGTCAAAGAGTGTACCTTCCCACACAGAGAACTATCTACTACTAATAAATAACCAGTTTCAATTACTCGGAATGTTCAAACATTGTCGTCAATTTTCTACTCATTGTCAAGCTAAATTACATGACGTACCATTGTTGCCATAAAATAGACGTCGCTAAGTCCCAATACACAAAGTACAATGATACATTAACAGTACTTCGGGACTAAATGGGAAATCAATAATTTGAAACATTGTGGTCTGTCGGGTGATTGTAGCGATTGCAGTGTTTTTAACCATTTCATTCCCAGTGTTGTTCCTGGGCAACAACGTATTATAAGTTGATTTATGACGTAGTTTGTGCATCAATTCTTAAAGTTGCATTTTTGTTCATCAACAACATGCTTTTAGTACGACAGTTAGCCGCTTGGTACGGCTTCCAGCCACTTCTGAGGAATGATCTGTCCATCTTGGTGGTTGTGTTACGTTGATGACTGTACGTGCCTGAGACTGCGCGAGTGAGTGTGGTTCCTTTTATTTTATTCCCGCAGTGAACTTGTCTTTGGTGCTGTGGCGACGATTGTGCTAGTATTATAGATTTGATAGTATTAACTATCAACAAAATAATGTGCAAGTAATGAAATACCTCGATACAAACGTCTGTGTTGTGCATGAAGTACATGACATAAAAAATCAATAATTCGACTTAAAATTGGAAAACACATACTTTGAAGTTTACTGCACTGTATTCATACAGAAAACAATGAATTTTAATTTTTACATAGGTGAAAGGGTTAAAGTCACAACTTATGTAGCCAATATTCTTACTTCACGTCATTTCTAATCTTTCGTAATTCTACGTCTTCGACAATTTCTTGTCTTTTACTTTCTGTAAGCAAAACGTGTTTAGCTTTAGGGATTCGAAGACGATACGAACTCGACCGAAATTTTACACGGCAAAAATTGGTAAAATCGTCTACGACAGGGGTGGGCACGAGAGCTGCTCGCGTGGCTACCCGGGAGCAGCGAGAGCCGTGAGGGCAGAGCTGAGCGGCCTTGAGAGCCAGCAGTGCGGGTAACAGAGCTGTGTGCTGTAGCTGGCCGCTTGCTGATGCACAGTGCACGGGCAAAGCTGAGTAAGGACAAGCTGAAATACTTACTGCACGTAGAAAACAGCTGAGCGGCCTTGAGAGCTAGCAGTGCGGGTAGCAGAGCTGTGTGCTGTGGCTGGCCGCTTGCTGATGCACAGTGCACGGGCAAAGCTGAGTAAGGACAAGCTGAAATACTTAAAGCACGTAGAAAACAGCTGAGCGGCCTTGAGAGCCAGCAGTGTGGGTAGCAGAGCAGTGTGCTGTGGCTGGCCGTTTGCTGATGCACAGTGCACGGGAAAAGCTGAGTAAGGACAAGCTGAAATACTTACTGCACGTAGAAAACAGCTGAGCGGCCTTGAGAGCTAGCAGTGCGGGTAGCAGAGCTGTGTGCTGTGGCTGGCCGCTTGCTGATGCACAGTGCACGGGCAAAGCTGAGTAAGGACAAGCTGAAATACTTACTGCACGTAGAAAACAGCTGAGCGGCCTTGAGAGCTAGCAGTGCGGGTAGCAGAGCTGTGTGCTGTGGCTGGCCGCTTGCTGATGCACAGTGCACGGGCAAAGCTGAGTAAGGACAAGCTGAAATACTTAAAGCACGTAGAAAACAGCTGAGCGGCCTTGAGAGCTAGCAGTGCGGGTAGCAGAGCTGTGTGCTGTGGCTGGCCGCTTGCTGATGCACAGTGCACGGGCAAAGCTGAGTAAGGACAAGCTGAAATACTTAAAGCACGTAGAAAACAGCTGAGCGGCCTTGAGAGCCAGCAGTGCGGGTAGCAGAGCTGTGTGCTGTGGCTGGCCGCTTGCTGATGCACAGTGCACGGGCAAAGCTGAGTAAGAACAAGCTGAAATACTTACTGCACGTAGAAAACAGCTGAGCGGCCTTGAGAGCCAGCAGTGCGGGTAGCAGAGCTGTGTGCTGTGGCTGGCCGCTTGCTGATGCACAGTGCACGGGCAAAGCTGAGTAAGGACAAGCTGAAATACTTACTGCACGTAGAAAACAGCTGAGCGGCCTTGAGAGCCAGCAGTGCGGGTAGCAGAGCTGTGTGCTGTGGCTGGCCGCTTGCTGATGCACAGTGCACGGGCAAAGCTGAGTAAGGACAAGCTGAAATACTTACTGCACGTAGAAAACAAGTGAGGTCGTTTCAAGCTGATGCGGCTTCCGTGAAAAGGGCACCGGTAAAATCATATTTGCCACAGCATGTTTGAGTGGGAAGTAAGTGTTAATAGTGCTTACCCGAAAATTGTGTATCCTGTACCGTGCAACGAATGCTCATGTAAGGATGAAACACAGTTTCCAACCACTGTAAAACCTACTTTCGTGGCCACAAATAGGACATAGTCGTAAAGAATTAAGACACGACTCTTTTATTCTAAATTTTACGTTATATTTTCACAGAACTGACTAGATTTTTTAAACAAAATGTAACAAAACTGAACTTTCTGTAACTAAAAACTTACTTCATTACAATGGCGATAAACTGGGTGGTCGCTCAGAAGGTAACAATTATTAACGTTTATTACATCCTTAGGAAAGGATGAAAACTGACACCATTCTGAAGGGGAAAAAATTCCAGAACTCAAGACCTGAGAGCAATGGAAAAAGTTCCCTGCCTATGCCAGTGGTACCACAACGAAGTTGTCGTAGTACGATAAAGAACTTCTAAAAAATAACCAAACAAGTACATGGGAAAATTTGTAAGCTGTGGGAAGCAAAAGCCTAGGAACTATTAAGATAATTATAATTTATCAAGTGTAAAACAAAAACCTTCTCCCTGGAGGAAGTAAAAGGGATAACTAAACTTAACTGCTATGATATATAGAAAACATAAAGGGGAAGAAACTCTATGATCGCAAAGCCTATCAGTTTCCTGTCAAGATAAACAACAAGGTGACATACACATAAAAGAATTGTCATTTCAGAGGAGACGTACTACGAACAAAACAGAAACAAGCATTAATTTACATTACTCTGGATTTATTTAAAATGATTTTGAACCAACATCTCGATATTTGGTGTGTAATTGCTGGTCATTAGGCGCACTGCACCAGTCAGATGAACGTCAATCAGACTACTTGTAAGCTTCGATTTTGTCGGTTTTATTATGGGGAAAACACTTTAGCACAAGTATGTTGTTCCAAAAAAACTATACACACGAGCAGCTGTTTTGAATAACAATGGAAACTGTTCACGTGGAAAATATTTATAGAAGCTTTCCAAGTTTTCTGCAGTGCGAAATTTCTCTTTCAGCACACGATTGCATTGAAAGTCAATGAGCTCTAGCTGAATTTCAGAAGAAACATTTTCCACGTTAACTGCGAAAGGAGTTGCAAAAAGGTTGAAATTGCTTTCAAGTCGATTTAAGTCTTCAAATCTACTGTTGAAATTTTCTTCGAGAGACTGTAGCACCGTTAGAAACTCATCAGAATGTTCTTTGAGCCTCTCTTTCTCCAAATTGTTTTCACTGACAATTAGCGCAACGCTCGAGAAGAGTACACTTGACATTTGTGATAGTTGCTTTTCCCACAAAAGCAGTTTTCTCTTGAAAGCCAAAATAGTGTCAAAACCTTCACTCATTACCTTATTTTTACCGTGAAAAGCTACATTCAAGCTATTCAGATACTTCGTTAAGTTAAAAACGCAAGGTCTAAAATCCACTTCTTTCGCTGGTTTTCCTTTCGCGTGCATCACAAAAATATGGAACATCAGCGTATTCACACTTGAGATCTGCCAGGAACGATTTGAATTGTCTATGTCGCAAACCGTGCGATCTGAGAATGTTAATTGTCTTCATAACCACATCCATGACGCAAACTAGTTTGGCACATTTGGCTAGAAAATTAACAAGATGAAGTACGCAATGTATTGCTGGTCTTTCCTGCTGGACACCGACTGCTTTCAACTTTTTTCCTATCAAAGCAACCACTCCAGACGTGACCAATCATCGCAGGAGCCCCCTCTGTTGCAATCGATGAAAGTTTTATCCAACAAAGCTAGTATTTCTCTATTATATTTTCTAAGCAAGAAAATATATCGTCGACAGTTGTTGTGTAATGCATAGGCACTAAATCTAAGAGTGCCTCAACCACATTAAACTGACCATCAACGCCTCGAAAAAAGATTGCAAGTTGAGCAACATGACATACATCAGTGCTTTCATCCAATGCTAAAGAAAAGAAAACTAAATCTTTGATCCTGTCTCTCAACTGAGCTTCCACGTCGTTTGCCATTTCTTCAATGCGCCTGCTAATCGTTCTCCGTGAAAGAGGAACGGTTTCAAAAACAGGAAGATTTGCTGGGCACAAAATTGTTGCGGCAGCAACAAAACATTCTTTCACAAATTCTGCATCGCTGAAGGGCCGCACAGTTTTAGCTATTTTAAGAGCTAAATGATAGCATCGCTGCAGAGTTGTGGATTAGTAGGTTTTCTTCCTGTAAATACGTATAGGAGGTGGTAAAATTGACGGAAAGCGCACACATAATATTAATAACAGCAGTAAATTGAATTAATAACATATTTATCTACAAGTATACTTAGGTCTTTCTCCTCTTTCTGCTTCATTTCTGTAAGTTTGACTTTTCGTTCTTCTTAACTTAAACTAACTACATCTTTTTCGTGAAGCAGTTGAAAATGACGCTTCACATTGTACTTCTTCCATGAAGAATATGTTGAATTGCAAAATAAACACTGAGGTCCGCTTTGCGTTCCAACAAAAAAGTACTCTTCTTCCTACTGTGGGTGTTCAGAAGACTTTCTTTTCGAAGATTTTACGTCCTCCTCAGCAATTTTTTAGACACTAGTTCTGCTTTATCTCCAGTCACGGTCTGCACGGCCACTACGGTCGGGGGTTCGAATTCCCCCTCGGGCATGGATATTTGTGCCATCCTTAGTCTTAGTTAGTTCATAAGTAATTTGTAGTTTACGGGCTGATGACCCCGTAGGTAAGTGCCATAAGCTATGCAAACATTTTGATTTCTGCTTTATCACGAACACCGGACGCGATTTCCACAAGTAAACAGAACGAGTGGTTCCGCGTGGTGCAGTGACGTGCGCGGCTAGTCGAGTATGAGTGGGGCGGGGGGGGGGGGGGAGCCGCGAGCAGGCCGTGTGAGCCGATGAGAGCGCTCGCGCTCGCGAAACGACATTTTCCCAGCCCTGGTCTACGGGATCGTTCAGTATCTTCCCACATTATTTTCAAGGTAATTACATTTTCCACTGCCAATTTTATAATTCAGTTGAGCGAAGAACACAAAATGAAGGCTGCTGGTAGATCTTACGGTTTATTAAACCGTATTCCTTAAAACTTTGCAGTTTTCCCTGACGTTTCGTCCAGAAGAACTGCGCCGGATATCTTCCTACTTCCGCTGAGTATTGCCGACTGATGTCTTATAATCCGGAAGATCTACCATCAGATATGACCTCCGCTCGTAAAGGCCTTCATTGCATGAAAAAATGAAGGACCATGCAGTATGGAGGCTCACCGGTCATCCTAGCCTCTAAGTAATGTCTTATAATTTATCAGCATGAACCTTCCACAATTTCCTCGCCCATTTCAACTATGTCATTAACAATCGAGCCACCCGTAGGTCAGTAAAGCCACGAAAACACGCTCATCGAGAGTCACCCACTAGTAATGAATCCATATTCATAAAAACTGATATTATTGGGCATCAGTTTCCATCCATGATCTGAAAGGAGACATATGGAAGAGGGAAGAACAACATGAATTGTGATGAAAGCGGCGAAAAATGGTCTAATTAACAACTTTGTCAGGATCATAAATTTCTGAGGATCATAAATTTCTATATTACGCCATAGATACATCCAGCACATGTGATAATGCAGTGATATAAATGCACTTGATCGTGACTGATTGAATTGAAAAAGGCGATCTGAGATTGTCTTTCGAACATTCCAAAATCAAATGTTCTACTGTTTGTACATCTATGAGACTTAACTTCTTTGCTTATTAATCTCTAGGCTTCCAGACTACTTAAACAAAAACTAACCTAAGGACAACACACACAGCCATGCCCAGAGTAGGACTCGAACCTCCGTCGGCGAGCATCCCCGCGCTCCGCAGCAAGGCGCCTTAGACCGCTCGGCCACTCTACCGCGGCTCAAACATTCCCCTTGCATTTTTCACGGTTGTGGAAGTCACCACGACAAATTTATTTTATAGTCGGACCAGAGAAAGCCTATTTTAAATGGTGCTTTGACCTGTGTTATAGTCATTGATGAGACGAGTGGTACACTGCTTTCAAAATTGTCTAGATTCTCCGGCCTTCTACGTAAATTGTATTTTAGTGTGTTGAAAGTAGCTACTTTATTCAATTTTTTCTTAGTAATCAATTATATATATCTGCCAGAATGTCTTCTTCAGTCTTCAAACGTACCTACTATTTTCAGGTGATCTTTAAAGAAGTAACTTAATTTTTACTTTGAATTTATGAATGCGAGTGTGTACCTACTTGATCTACAGTATTTAAATATGCTTTCATTGTAGTTGATATTTAAGTGTAATGATTGCAACATTCCTAGAGCTTGTAGTACTGGTGCTAGGGACCTCAAAATCGTTCTGCTGAACATATATTTATATCCTTCATTATCATCAATATCATCGTCATTATCACTCCCTTTTTAACGGCTATTTACAACAATGATGTGCAATGCTTGAAAAGTGAGACCACGGAGGTGATGTCCTGAATTATTTATCAGTTTAAAAATCAAAATATATTGAAAAATAACTTGATTAGGTATATTTTACACAATGTGTGTACTGATGCGTGCTAGGACCTTTGAACTGATAGAACGATAGTGACGATTATCGGTTACTGACAAGAAGCAGGGAACACAAATATGAAAATCGAGTACAGTGTATTTCAAGAAAAGGTGATCTTTTTTCAGGATACTTCAGGGGCTAAGGGATTACTACAAATCTTCGTAACGCCTTTAGCTATTTCACTGAATTTCTGAATACACTGTAAAGAAAATCAGCATGGAATAAACTCCGGAGCCAGTGTAAAATTACGAAACCTGTTAAAAATGTCATCTCATTAAAACGAGTGTATTAACCGTAATAACATTTAAACCACCATTATGAAGTCTACCAACGTTAGAAGTAATTATCTTAATTAAATTTTGATTTGGCCAGCAGTTGTTTATTTTCATGCAGTGATAATTTAATACGAATTGCCGTATCGCATCCATTTTACCGTGTAGTACACCGGGCACAGTTTTCGCATGATTCACCTCTATTACTTTCGTGTTTACTGTGTTCTCACCACTTTTAGATTAGCCTTCCAAAATCTCGAAAGCGGTGGTACTGTTAAGCTTCTATCTGTTTCACTGTTAATATGCTAGAATCCATTTAATGATAGAAAATTAATGGAAAAGAGGTAGGCAAAATTTTTCTAGCGGTAATAAACAGATTACGGCCACATCTATGTTGCCACACATGCAACTGTATTCTGTTAAAAAGTGAAACAGTAAAATATCTGATGTCTCATCCAAGTTCATTAGGCAGTTTTCCATACACACAATAGAGACGCCATTGAATGTGTTCCTCAGATGTTACAACATCAAAGTACTAGCAATAAAATAAAATAAAATATTATTATGGAAACATTCTTTCACCGTTAACACTCTATGGCTGTGGCACTCATGCCTCTGCATGAGGCACACCCATTGTCAATAATGACTTAAAAAATTTGTGAATTATTAGAAAATAGGGAAAAGTAATCTACTGAATTGAAAAAGGAAGTTCCTTTTAAATGTTTATCATCACAAGAAAAATCGATGAAAAATATCTGCCAGGACTCGTAGCATGTGTTTATTAAGAATTACACTTACAGCAATTGTCGAAAAAAATGACGAAAGAATACTGTTTTGTAGCGGTATGTATAACTTGTGAGTACGAAAAGAAATCCTTTAAACTTTGTTTACAACATAAATCAATCAAAACTGAACGCCGTAAACTCCACAAAATACCTAGGAATCACTATTACTTCAGACTTAAACTGGAAAGAACACGTAGATAATATCGTGGGAAAGGCGAACCAGAGACTGCGTTTTATTGGCAGAATCCTTAAAAGATGCAACAGAACTACTAAAGAAACTGCATACACTGCCCTTGTCCGTCCATTTTTGGAGTATTGCAGCCCAGTGTGGGATCCTTATAAGGTGGGTTTGACGGAGGACATCGAAAGAGTCCAAAGAAGGGCAGCTCGTTTCGTATTGTCACGATACAGGGGAGACAGCGTTACGGAAATGATACAGGATCTGGGATGGGAATCATTACAACAACGGCGTTTATCGCTGAGGCGTGGGTTACTTGCGAAACTCCAATCGCCAACATTCTCCTCCGAATGCGAAAATATATTGTTGACTCCCACTTACATAGGTAGAAATGATCATCAGAATAAAATAAGAGAAATCAGAGCTCGAACAGAGAGATTCAGGTGTTCTTTCTTCCCGCGCGCTATTCGAGAATGGAATGGGAGATAAATAGTATAATTGTGGTTCGATTAACCCTCTGCCAGGCACTTAAATGTGATTTGCAGAGTATCCCATGTAGATGTAGATGTAGATGTAGATGTAGAACTTCATAAAAACTGATTCAGATTTGCGTCGGCTGTGAATGTGTCCTCTCTTAATTACTTAGAAGAAGGAAAGAGAAAAATTAACACGACGTTTATTTAAAGTAACAGAACAACGAAAGAGCCAGAGCAAAATCAATCTTCTTATGTCTCCTAATTTCAGTGGCAGCAAGACATTACTATACTAGCATCTATGGCGGCGATTATAGTAATTATAGCAGATTGCATCACTGCCAGTCAGTGGTTAGAGTCAAAAATGGTAATCTTCGAATTTACGTTTCAAACCTACCCTAGAATGAGGTAAGAATACCAAAAAAACCGACTCAAAGGAATTTGGTATTCACTGACTGTCCCTGACAGAATATTATGTACATTATGAATGAAACACACAAGATAACTGTGAGATATTCTACAAATTTATTGGTTTACAAATCGGTTTTCGGCTGTTACGCCTTTATCAGGTATACCGTATACGTTACAAGTTTATGTATCAAAGATCTTACGTTGGTCAATATATAACTTTCAAGGGAGAACAGTGCTTTGGTATATAATTAACCCGTGGGAAATTATTGCAGCTAAAATTGTTGTGTAAATTCCTAACAATGATGACATTACGACATTATCCTAAGAAATATAAACTGTAACTATAGAGACTACCTGAAAAAATTGACCAAAATGATCTCAAACAGGTCAATGTCTGGAAACATGGAAGCGTTGTGAATATATGTAAAAATTTAACAAGTTAAGTTAAACTTGACAGAAAATTATCTTAAACAGGTCCAATGTCTGTAACATGGAAGCGTGTGACGAAGTTGAATGAACATTTGTAAATGTATGCAAAATTTTTAACTGGTTAAATTAATAAGGTTACTAGTAAAATACGGCGTTACAATTTATATCAGGTAAGCAGCCAAACAGTTGTGATTGCACAAGGATTTTATAACATGGCTTTGAAAAATTAGTAGAGGAATGAGACAAGTGGGCAGGAGATGGTAGTTTACATTGTCTGCACAGGGTTCTGATTAGGTTCTGGAGACAGAAGTGGTGAGTATGGAAATAGTGTCTCATCATTCAGTAGCAGGTTTGGTGAAGTCTGCATATGTTGGTTAATTTACATTCTTTCAAAAAAGTTCATTTGCCTTCTTTTTGTGTATAATGTAGGACTTTATTTGTTACATTACATTCATTAAGTACTTTGAATTAATAAAGGAAGTGGATGTGCACTCATAGCAAGAAAAAATCTGATTGTAAGCTCATTTCACTGATTGAAAAAAAATCGAAGTTAATGCTAACCACTCCAGAGTCAAGCTTAAAAACTTAACCACAGCGAGATAAGCTCCTTGTTTTTGGATCGAAATTAATACGCCCTTCACTTGTTCGATCAGATAGTGATATACTTGGTCTAGACGTACACATGTTTGGCGCGCATCAACTGGAATGTAATCATGCATACAGGCACAGCAGATGGAAATGCGTACAGACACAGCAGATGGAAATCTAACGTCCAGAAGAAAAGTTATCTTGGTCCGCTCCAGAGCGAAAGAGCACTCTTCCTATTGCAACACAGAGAGTGAGAAGACTCTTGCCAATCTGTTTTTCACGTTAATGTTTTTAGGTGTCCAATTGACTACTTTAACCACATTGTGAGCAGTGGTGAGAACATTGTTGAACCCTCAATCAGAAAAGCGCTATTCGCGCACTTTCGAGGAGGTTCACTAACACGACTCGATGACGAGGCACAGGGACGGTAAAGGTCCGTCACTTAACGTGACTCAAGAGACTGGCGGTGCCAAATTGTGTAAACTGCTTCCACAGACAGCCAATTCTGCAAAACCAGCCTTCGACGCCTCGTTGTACCTGTAAGCCACAGTGTCTGCTTCCGCCGAATTCTCTTTGATGTAATCCACTTCCCAGACCGTCGTCTGATCGGCGCCATGACCTGGACTGCCCTGGTAGAGGTAACTGTAGGTGCGCTTACCGAATAACAAGTTTGCGGAGACACGTAAGGGCAGAATTCTGGCGACCAAGAAATCTTTCCCTATCACCTGACATAAAATACTACTTTGCACCGAACGTGCATTAATTATTATGATAATTATATATTAAATTACATTTTTGGAAACAATTTTGTTTCACTTATGGGGAAAAGCACTCTTATTTAAATTTATGTATAAAGAACAGTCTAGAATGCAAAAAAAAAAAAAAAAAAAAAAAAAAAAACACTAGTTTCGATCTTATTTTAGACCATCTGCAGGATAATAAAGCTCTGAAATATAATTGCATTTAGAGGACTTTCAGCAACATACATTAGTGTCATACTTAAACCAAATTAATAAAGAGAAATAAAACGATGTTATACCCATTGATGGTGTGGAGCTGACAGGAAACTTGGCGCCTTCTACTGCGTCACTGCTGGCTGAAGCAAGGTTTACTGCTCGTAAATAGCTGAGGCTCCGCCCCTTTGCCAGCTCCACCCATCTTTGATAGCCAATGAACAGACTACATATATGAATTTAGCCAAAATATATAAAATTATAATTACCCACACATTTATTTTTAAATGTCTAAGATAAAATAATTATAGTCATCTTTCTGATATTAAAATAAATATTAAAACATTAAAATACTGATAATAAATTGTATCAGGTTCTTATTAATATTTTCAAAGATATTATATGAGTGGTACTGCAGCGCTGTTTGTAATTTAACTGGTATTAAAAAATTCAAAATTTATGGAAGATACATGGAAAAAAATTCAGGATATGATACCTTGCAGAAAACCATTTGGTTCATTTGTCGTTGAAATTTGTGTAAAGCTATTGTTTTATTGATAACGTGCAAAGAACGGTTGATTTTACTTATTTACAATGCTATTGTGATAAAGTAATGGAAAGGGAATGTATTTTATATACATATGAAATGTCAATTATCTATTGTATAAAGCTTGAGGTTGTCATTAAAATTTATGCTGTATATATTGTAAAATATTAGCAATGAGATGTCAAAAACAGAACAAGTTACAATTCAAATGGCATCATGGAATAAAACACATAACTGGTTCTTAATAGTATAAAAGATAAAATTAAGTTATTCACACAAGTTAAGTGTCATCAGGATGATCTTAAATTTATTTGTATAGTGGATCGGATGGTCACTTTGTTTAAAAAGCATGTTATACGGAAACATTAAGTAAGATAAAACTTATGTGTCACAAACGTAGAAAATTACCAATAAAATGGCGTCTGGCAATGATAGTAAAATATAAACAAAGTTCATCCTTGTTAGTTAACAACAAAAAGATAAAATTAAGTTATGTAATGTGTCTAAGTATAAAATTGTGGCTAATTATAATTTTATATTGTTTGGCTAAATTCATCTATGTAGTCTGTTCATTGGCTATCAAAGACGGGTGGGCCGGCCGCGGTGGCCGAGGTGACTGAGGCGCTCCAGTCACGGTCAGCACGGCCACTACGGTTGGGGGTTCGAATCCCCCCTCGGGCATGGATATTTGTGCCGTCCTAGTTAGTAACTAATTTGTAAGTTTAGGGACTGATGACCCCGTAGTTAAGTCCCATAAGCATTACAAACATTTGAACATTTGAAAGACGGGTGGAGCTGCCAAAGGGGTGGAGCCTCAGCTATTCAAGAGCAGTAGACCTCGCTTCAGCCAGCAGTGACGCAGTAGAAGGTTCCAAGTTTCCTGCCAGCTCCACACCACCAGTAGGTATAACATCGTTTTATTTCTCTTATTAATTTAGTTTAAGTTTGACACTAATGTATATGATGAAAGTCCTCTCAATGCAATTATGATATATTTCAGAGCTTAATTTCCTGAAGATAGTCTAAAATTCGGAAAAAAATAAAAAAATTTTGCACTCTAGACTGTTCTTTATACATAAACATATTAAATTATTGTTGTCAGTTATTATTAAGAGTGAATTATTGAAGAAAATAAATGAAAGACTAAATATTCAGTGTCTGCAATGCCCAAAACTCACACATATTTCACTCATTCACAAAACAATATAAATTCTAACATCGAATTGATACCTCTAACTCAGATTGTTAGAATCAAACAAAAAAATTAATACCTAGACCAGAGTGCGAAATTTCCGTTTGTAAGCCACCAGCCATTCCAACAACTTTGGTCGCCACATCTCCTTTATCTGCATATGACGTAATTCCTCTTCCTCAACCCTTCCTCCCATATCATATCAAAATGTTTAACAGAAAAATACATACCAGTACCATAGACTCGCAATCTAGCACTTCATTTTTGTGTACCGTTGTCTTTCTGCAGAGAAGTACCAGTTATCAGTGGTACGTTTGGTTCAAACTCAGGCACAGCAGTTCCATTCACAGATAACTCCAGCAAATCCTCCAGTGTATCTGTCTTCAGCCAAGTCCTGCACGCTCTTTTTAGTATGTAGTATTCGGTGCTTGCTCTGCTAATACGTTATTCGCTCCATTTCCGCTTGAATTCTCGCTGAAGAATGAGCTGATGATGTGTAAAGGTGTGTTATAAGATTAAATAAAATACTTACAATTCACTAAGAAACAAATATGAAATAGTACAGCCCGGGAATTAAAACAACTTTCAGGCCTCAAATAAAAACACGAAACATGTAAGTTTAACCCCACTCCCACTAAGACAGCTATGCACATTCGCGTATCTAGACGATTGGAAGCACCACGAAAAATAAATAAATAAATAAATAAAGAGAAAAAAAAATAAACATAAAAAATGAGTAGAGTTTGTTGATCTGGTTGCTTGCTGTTATTGCTTATGCAGGAAGAAGACGTAGGACAAGACTTACGCGTATACAAAATTTCAGCTCTGCTCATGCGCGTGAACCCGTTGACAGCTGTCTCAAAAATCTAAAATGTGTCTCTTATTTATACGAATACCGATGAAGGATGCTAAGAAATACAAAAATATACTGATACAACTACCTGGAAATGTAGGCCTTCATTCTTCATTAGTAAAATTACCGCTTATCTCTTCGGGATTGTACAATTCTGAACTCAGATCTAGTGTTTTCCAAAAATTAAATTTATTTTTCAGACCACATCGCCAGCTGACTATTTTCGGTCGCTAATGGCGAGCTGGGGACCGTCAATTTCGCACCCTGACCTAGACGTTGGCACAAACATACAAAATACATATTGTATCACAAGCTGTGACATGGTCGCGAATTTATAACTTCCTTTGTGTACTCCCTACTGATATATTTCCGTAAAGGATCACAAATTACTCGTCGTTTTTACGACCGGTTTCGGTGAGTGATGACTATCAAACCTACAGCACAACAGAAGGTCACATTTAATAATAACGTGTAGGCTTTCACGGCCGGCGTCTTCAGTAATTAAAACTTCCGGCCTCAGAGGCCGTGGTCGAACAGTAGAAATTCTTTTCCCTGACGTTTCGCTGCCAGCTAAGGGCAACATCTTCCGATGTGAGTCGACGACTGGCTGCTGGGCTGTAGAGGTCCTGCTTATATGGACCCATAGAGGGCGCCACCACTCGTAACGTGATGTCAACTATCTCTGGCTATCGTCATTAATCTCGTTCCACGTCGGGGGTTCGAATCCACCCTCGGGCATGGATATTTGTGACGTCCTTAGTATTACCTAGATCACAAGTAGTTCGAAAGTTTAGGGACTGATGACCCCGTAGTTAAGTCCCATACGTTTTACAAACATATATTACCATTTGAAAGGGAATCGCTTTAAATCGGTAGAGGCCTGTTTCTTGTCACAACCACAGGAATTCGGTAAAAATGGGATCGTTCAGGTCGTTAAACAGTGGGATAGTTGTCCTCAGTCCTCTGGTGATTGATTACTTTTGAATAAATTTAATTTTCTGCATAACTAGTGGACTGGAACTACAGCTGAGATAAATGTTTAGATTTTTTAAGTAATCAAGTGATCTGTTTCAGTGCTATATTCGCATCATGTACAGGCCCCCGTTGTGTAACTGTCACAAGTATTAGCGCATTTAAAAGGAGTGGATGTCGATACCGGTAATCGTAAATTTCTTCGTCCATGCATGACAGGTTATCAAACGAAAACATACTATGTATTTTGAATAACCGTAGATTTTTCGTTCTTGCATGACAGGTATCAAAAGACAACTGATCTACAGACTTTGAATACCTAGTATATCAGCTGTCGTTTGATACCTGTCATACAAAGACGAAGAAATCTACGGTTACAGGTGTCAACGGCCACCCCTTTTAAATGCGCTAATACTTTGTGACGGTTACGCAACGGGGGTCTGAACATGGTGCGAATGTAGCACCGAAACCGGTCGCTTAATTAACTAATCTAAACACAGCCGCTGTACTTTCATTCAATCTACACTTTTGAATAAAGACTTGAAATATACTCCCACTGTCGTTTCGTACCTTTTCAATTGAATACTCGTTGTACCCACATACACACACATCGATTTTTACAGATATAGGAAGAGACGATTTTTGCTGAATCCCTGTCAGAAAAAATATGCTTTTTAGCCCACTTTAGGTTGCGGTAGTAACACCAAAAGCGGGCCTTTGCGATCGTTTTTGACAGCTAGAAATTTAAATGAAAATGACGGCTTAATCATTCATCGGACACAAAAATTGAAAAACGGAGTTTGTAGAGGAGAAAATTTTCTACAACTTTACTCTATCGTTGCAGAGATATTTGAAAAATAACGGCGATTTGACGATGTCTATCTGGCTGTAACGTGTACCCACTTTTAGGTCGAACCGTTCAACCGATCGGCACCAAGTTTTACAGACAATTATTGGCTACCGAAGACCAGAACCTCGCTTTTTGAAATATTTCGGACAAGAAATACATTAGTAATACCAAAAAAGCCATTTGTAATGTAATTTTAATTGCAAATAAAACCTTTCATCCGACGCGAAAATTGAATAAACGAATTTGTAGAGGAGAAAATTCTCTACAACTTTGTTCCCTTATGTTTTCTTCATATCTCGTATCGTTTGGGAGATTTTTGCAAAAATATCAGTTTTGAAACCCTCCATTGAATTAACTATAACTAGCCGTTCGCAGATGTCACGTGACATTCCTCGCCCAGAACTGTCTGGCATACGCTATCTTGCGTTGCGTATTTGATGATTTTTTATTGTAACTTACACGTTGTCATTTCAAAGCAATGGCGCACTGAAGAATTAACAAAAGATGTCGTTATTCGTACGATAAATGATAATCTAGTGTCTACAAATGCCATATTAGCATCCGTTAACAACGGTCATCAATAGCATGAGATAAAAGAGCAGGACTTCCAACTGTTAGCTGTAGCGTACTGGGCAATGCGTGGCACTGTGACGCTAAAGGTCAGTGGTTCGGAACTCGCCACTACCTAATTTTTTTTTCCTAGAAGGTTTCAGACACTCTTATTAATTAGTTTTTATTATTTAGATTATTATTTTGATCCAAAATGTTTGCAAAAACTTATAAAACACCAAATCCAAAGTGGGCCGTAAAACACGTCGGTGCGATTTTCTTTTCTATCTTTTATCTAGTAGCTATTTTCCTTAATTTCACAATCTTGACACTTTTCTGTTCTGTGCGCCGCCAACTTGCGTGATGGGTGGGTGTTTGGAACACGTATGAGCAGCAGAATGTGTGTGTGTGTGTGTGTGTGTGTGTGTGTGTGTGTGCGTACGCGCGAGCACGCGTGTGTTGTGGTGGGTGTGTGTCTGTGGGTCACAACTGTCCTTTCGCCACTTTCAGTGTCCCTGTGACAGACACGGTTGAACGACCCTGCACCCGTTCCCACCCCCATCAAACCCACCCCCCACCCCTGGACCGCAGGCGGCCTCTGATGTTCCCGCGGCGGCTGCAATATGCAGCGGACGTGTTAAACGCGGCCCTCGGCCGGACTGCGCCGCGCGCTCATTTCGCCACTGCTTTCAAAGGCCAGTGACGTCACACCGGCGGCCGCTTGTGCGCATGCGCCGCCGATAGCCGCCAGCCGCGCTAATAAATGCTAAGTGCGCGCGCTTCACCGCGCATCGCCCTGTGTCAACGCCGCCGGACGGCCGTAAAGAACGGCTGCGACGCACCATCCGAGTATAACGATGTTGTGCGCACGCTGCCGATCACGCAGTTACAATTATGCGTTGTAATCGACCATTGCGGATTAAATCTCTCTCTCTCTCTGTGCAATAGTAAAGCTCGTTTACATACATATTGCGTATCTGACAAAGTAAGCGCGGCGCATCTGCTACTGCAGTCACTAGATTCAGCCAACTATCTCTATGCAGCTGCACCGTGCGAGCATTCCATCAAATGTAACGTTCTGCAGAAACGCCGTGTAGTGGAGGGGAATTAGCTGAGAATTGTGGGGGAGACTCACATTATATTAACAGGTTTAAACTCAGCCGATCTAGCTTACACACGAAAGATAATGAAACTTCCTGGCATATTAAAATTGTGTGCCGGAACCGGGACTCGAACCTCGGACCTTTGCCTTTAGTAGGCAAGCGCTCTACCGACTGAGCTATCCCGACACGACTCACGATGCCGCCCTACAACTTCACTCCCGCCAGTACCTCGCCTCCTACTTTCCAAACTTCACAGAAGCTCTCCTGCGAAACATGCAAGACAAGCACTCCTGCAGGAAAGGATATGGTGAAGACTTGACTTAGCCACAACCAATGGGATGATTCCAGAATGAAACTTTTCACTCTGCAGTGTAGTGTGTGCTGATATGAAACTTCCTGGCAGATTAAAATTGTGTGCCGCAATCGGGACTCGACTCTGGGTCCTTTGCCTTTCGCAGGCCTGCGCTCTACCGACTGAGCTATCCCGACACGACGCCCCACAACTTTACTTCCTCCAGGCAAAGGTCCCAGGTTCCAGTTCCGGTTCCGGCACACAGTTTTAATCTGCCAGGAAGTTTCATATCAACGCAAACTCCGCTGTAGAGTGAAACGTTTCATTCTGGAAACATCCCTTAGGCTGTGGCTAAGCCATGTCTCCACTATATCCTTTCTTCCAGGAGTGCTTCTCTGGCATGTTTTGCAGGAGAGCTTCTGTGAAGTTTGGAAAGTAGAAGGCGAGGTACTGGCGGAATTAAAGTTGTGAGTCGGCATCCTGAGTCGTGTCGCGGTAGCTCAGTCGGTATAGCGCTTGCCCGCGAAAGGCAAAGTTTAAGATTCGAGTTCCGGTTCCGGCGCACACTTTTCATCTGCCAGGAAGTTTCATATCAGTGCACACTCCGCTGCAGAGTGAAAAGTTTCATTTTGGGAGACAATAAAATGCTTAAAAATGCACCCCTGGAAAATCAAGAAAAGAACTCCATGAATTCGCCGACCCAGCAGAGTGAAATTTTATTGACACATTCTTGAGAATTTATACAACACACAATCACACAGAGCCATACGCACATGAGTACAGTCACCAGAGCGTGCGCAATGTTGACGCTAGTATCGTGTGTACCCTCCATTTGCAGCGATGCAAGCAGCAATTATCCCATGGAGACGATCGTAGAGGTGCCGAATGTAGTGTTGAGGAATGACTTGCCATGCAGTTTTCACTTGGTGATTCAGTTGGGCCAGATTTAGTACTGGTCGTGTAAACCGTGCAAGCTGACGTTTCATCCGATCCGAAACATGATCAGTGGAGGACAGATCTTGAAATCGTGCTGGCCAGGGTGGTTGTCGTACACCTTGAAAAGCTCGTTGGGTGGTACGGGATTTGGAAAAGGAAATCATCTTGTTTGTGCACGAAAAGTACGAAGGCTGGATGATTGATGCTTTCAATCACCTGCCCACTCTTCAATTTTGACGATCACCAGAGCATAATGGCCCGTGTGGTATATGGCACCTTACGCCCTGGTTCTGAGCGTCGGCCCCGTGTGGTTCTGCCGTATATACTCCTGATTTTCGCACTCCCGTACACGATGCTACTCACGGGGCTGAAAAGTTGAAAGACTTATCTCTGAAGACGGCACGACTCCATACGCCCTTCAATAAGCGCCTATGGAGAAACACCATGGAGGCGAGCTGAACGATGGTGTGAGCGGAAGATGCCGTAACTGGACGCATGACCATGCCTCATGATGTAACTATTCCCTACAATGGATATTCTTCTGTGGTGATCATCGACGGAACATTCAATAGGGCACGATACACAGCTACTGTTCATACACCAACAAAGCTATACGCCTTCCGAACACGGTAATGCACGTGCACTTGTATCCTGTACCACCAAACATTCTCTTCAAAGTGTACGTCGATCAACCAGGCCAGTCCGTCCACAGATATGACCCCACTCCCCCTATTGACCATATCTGGGACCGGATGAAACGTCATCTTGCGTAGTCTGCACGACCAGCATAAAATCTGGCCCAAATAAACCTCCAGGTGGAAACTGAATGGCAGGCCATTCCTCAAGACTACATTCGGAACGTCTACGATCGTCTCCATGCGAGAACTGCAGGTCGCATTTCTGCGAAAGGAGAGTGTAGACAGTACTAGCGTCAACATTGCGCTCGCGCTGGTGACTGTACGCAAGTGCATAGGGCTCTATCTGTGTGACAGTGTGTTGTATACCTCTTTAAGAATGTGTCAATAAAATAGCTCTTAGATGCCTTATGGAATTCATGGTGTTATTTTTACATTTTCCTGGAGTGTATGTCCATTGACTAAAATGAAGGCTACAGAAAATTCTGAGACAATACACTTGTCCAAATGTTTGTAAAGTTAAGGGATTTACCTTCGTTGGTCATTACTCCCCTCGGCTTACACACTACTTCACACTACCTTAAACTACCTTATGCTAAGGACAACACAAATGCCGCGGCGAGGCGGCTGAGCGCATTGAGGCGCTATTCTACAATGCTTCAAAATTATTCCCCTTTTGTATTTTTTTGTAATTTGTAATTTTCGGTCTTTAACAATAATAAACAGGCAGCAATATGAAACAGAGACAGACCACGCATCTGCTGTTAGAGATCCTTAGCAGCAGTTATAGTTAGCAAATGACAAATCCTGGTACGTAAATTCGACTACATCAATTGTCTCAAAACTCCACAAAGTACTTGCAGAAGACATCGCTTAAAAGTTATGTATCGACTTTAACAATTGTTTATCGTATAACTAATACATGCATCATTTACAGAACGCTGTACCTTCAACGCCACCTAGCAGCCACCACTTCCTTCTTCCTAACACTTATTTATTGTGTATGGGCCGCTGCGAGGTGTTCACTTTGCTCATGATAACAGAAACTGACAAGTTATAGAACAACAACCTAGACATTCTGAGTTTCTGTCCCTGATTGCAGCATACAACAATATCCGTAACACCCGACAAACGTCCTCTTCCGCTAACGCCTGCCTGTATTCATCATGGAATGTTGTCCACTATTCCATCTAGGAACTATTCGTCAAAACTGTTACGATCGCCAAATACGTAGATCTCTCAGATTGGTTGGTGCGTCGTCTCGTCCAATCACAGCCTTGTTCAATGCATGCCAGACATGCTCGGTAGGGTTCATGTATGGTGAACATGCTGGCCATAATTTTGAAATGTTTATCAAGAAAGAACGTAAATATGTGCATGATGTCAAGTCGAAATCCTCACTGAAATGCTGCACTATACCTTGGAGGATATTGTCCATATTATAGTCGATTGATTGTCCTCCACGACCAGTATTGGAGTGTGATAGCCCGCTAAATGCGATCGCAAAACCTCGCTGCACTCTCTGGACAGTGTGTCTAAGACGTACAGACTGGCTAGCATGTCTCCAACAAGGTCTTCTACTATTGTCTAGTTGAAGGGAGATGCTAGTTTCTCCAGTGACTTGCACTTAATGCCAGTTTTAACGAGTCCATTCAGCATGCTGTTTGGAACATCTGTACTGCACTGCATGTAGTCTGTGTGTCAAAGATGGATCTTGCCAAGAACATAGGAAAGGCCGTTGTATGTCATACCGTGTATACATTACCTGACATCGTAGGTTGTGAAGGTGATCTGATATTATCTTCAAAAGTAGAAACCCAAGATCGCAATATAACTATCGATGATTTAATTTTTGTATTTTATATTCCGACTGAATGATTTGTTGCACTTACTATTTAACCTACAATTTTTAAATAACACTAGCTGAAAACATTGTGTTGCCCGGGTAGTTATTGATTCCGCTCCATCCTTTTTCTCTCTCCGTCTACCTTCTCTCTTCGTTCATCTCCTCCTTCCCCCCCCCCCTCTTTCCCTCCGTATGTTCATCTTGTAAGTCGTATCGTGAACCCAATGTCACTTGTGCCATTTGTAGCATACAAATGGCACAAGTCACTTTGGGTCTACGGTACGTAAGTCAGCTAGCTGTTCACTGCTACTGATCAGCATCAGTACTTCCGATATCGTCTGATATTCCCCGGCTATCGATTGTGACTGTTCACTTCGTCCGTGGGCACAGAAGTTGATGTTGGATTAAATAGCGCCCCATCTCTGCTTGGCGAAGTGACTGTATTTTTGCGGATAGAATCCACACCTGCTGCACCAGAATTCTGACATCGTCACCGCCGCTGCACGACAGTCACTCAGTGTTTGGTACAGTATTTGCTTGCGCTGCTCAAGTCCTGGTTAGGATTCAGCTCTTCGTTTCTAGTGGGATCATTTGCTATAGATACCTTCTCTCTTTTCTCTCGGAGTGGGATGAAATAACGAGGTCTATTTCTATATTGACTTTCAATGATATGCTCCTAAACGATACAGCCAGTAATCTGAATTAATTTCCGGTTTTATTTGTACGAGTGTATATTTCAATGATAGGCTCCTAAACGACATCTGGTCACATACAATTGTATTCGGTTAGGTTGTACATTTTTCCCAATATATGTCATTTTTACCGATTTCGTATAATCTTATTTCTCTAACCCCAGTCACCATTTTGGAGGGAAAATAGTTTGTTTCTATAGGTAGCATGGGGAATGATCTGATTATCTTTTCATAAATTGATTCATAATAGAATTTTGTACTTATTATTTCTTGGCCTTGCCCTGGTACGCCATTGTCCAGTTAGGTCAAGAATATATTTCCTATGTAAAACATAGTGGCGACCCAAATTTATCAGATCTTTAAATATATATAGTTTATTCTATCCGATATCATTTACATATTTAATTAAATAGATATATCGCGATTAAGCATACTTGATCATATATATGAATGCTACAAATTGCACAAGTCACGTTGGGTCCACGATACGTCTTACAATCTCCCTTCTCTCTGTTCACCTCCTCCAGCTCCTCTTTCTTATCTCCACTTTCCCCTTTCTCTGCTAATCACCTCCTCGTCTCTCTATGTAACTCCCACTCCATCTCCTCAGACTACTCCATCCTTGGAAAATTCCAAATTAATGTTAATGACATTAACATTAAACTGTAAGGTACCCTCCGTCACGCACCGTAAGGTGCCTTATGAAAGGTAGCACATGTATTAATGCAGGGAATATGCTATCTCCAACCAAAATTTCATTCTAATCTGACCATTCCTTTCAGCATGAAAGATCAGCAAACATATTGATTCACTGTATGGTGCTCTCCGCCACGCACCATACGGTGGCTAACGAAAGATAGCTCATGTATTAATCAGGCTATAAGCTACCTCAATTCCAAAAATCATTAATATCCGCCCAGTCATTCCACCGTGAAGGCGTAAGAGACGAATGAAATAATTGTAAAGCACCCTCCGCCATGCACAATACGAAGCTTATTTTTACTATGCCTATAACCTTCGCGCGAGTGCAAGCAATGAGTTAACAAAGTTTTATCGCAATAGAACGCACGGTATGACCGTGCATTAAATACGAACAAAAAGACAAACAAATATTTATTTTTATATATTAGATTTACTTCCAAATTAGCATTAAAAGCTTACAACAAAATCCTTCTGCTGGTGGTTTTCACCCCAGTGATTCGGTACGCTTGGTATGCATCAAGGCTGAAAAAAAAAGGTCATTCAAGAATCTAAATGGAGTATGCTTATTTTTAAGAAATTTCCTTACTTTAAGCTTAGATAAAATTGACATGGTGTGAACAATATTTATGTTTTAAATGTTTCTTTGATGATTATCACCCTGAAAAATGTAACGTAACTTCCAGAGAGTGCTGGTAGAATTTACAGAAATTTTATTACATTCGAAACTTTGCTTGGTGTTATGAGATGAACTGTTTGGCGGTCGTACCAATTCCGCGCATTGTCACTGCTTTCACACTTGTTTTCAACGTCATGCAGGTTGCTTTAGCCTTACATAAAAAAACATTTGAACTTGCATTAGTGAAGCTCTCCCGTGCCTTGGATACTATCAAGACAACCAACTGCAACCAAATCCATCAAAAACAAGTCTGTGCCTTCCACTTCAGAAACCAACAGGCATCAAGAAAGATGCAAGTGATCTTGGAAGGTAAACAATTAAAGCACTGTTTTACCCCAAAATACTTAGGAGTAACTCTTGAGCGAACACTTAACTGTAGAACACACTGCTTGAAAACTGCAAGAAACAACAGTCTCCGGAAATCATCAGGTAAAACCTGGGAAACACATCCCCATATCTTAAGAATATCAGCAGCACTTTGCTATTCAGCCGTAGAATAAGTTTCCCCTGTCTGGTGTAGATCAAGTCACGCCAAAGAAGTGGATGTCGCCTTAAATGAGACCTGCAGACTCTTAACAGGATGTCTGGAATCCACACCACTTCATAAAGTTGTGTGTTTAGCATGTATCCCACCTCCAGATATCCGGTGAGAGTGCGCATCCACAGTGCAAAAAACTAAAGCACTAAACCTTGCGACCCATACTTTATGTGGTTACTAGCCAGCACGCCAGAGGCTCAGGTCAAGAAAAAGCTCTCTTCATTCAACAGAAAGCCTCAATGAACCAACATCAAACTTCAGAGTCAACTTATGGCGCTCTAGATCTAGCCACCTCGTCGGATGGATGGTGCCTCACTCCAGGTCACGAGGATAGGTGGAAGACGCTCAACAGGCTGCACTCAGGAGTTGGGAGAATGAAGATCAACATGAGATGATGGGGATTTCCCTGCTACTTGACGGTATGTGTATGTGGCGAAGAACGGACAATGAGCCATCTTCTCGAATGCAAACTATGTCCAATAAGATGCTCTCCCCAAAATGTGATTGACGCTACCAAGGAGATATGTGAAGAGCCCGCTTACTGTTAGCGGCATATTTAATTACAATTGCGTTAGCTATAAATGTGCCCAGAAACGATAATGCATACAGTATGACGTGAAGAGCCCGCTTACTGTTCGCGGCACATTTAATTACAATTGTGTTAGCTATAAATGTGCCCAGAAACGATAATGCTTACAGTACGACAGTTTACATTTTTACTTTATTTTGTTCTTTTACTGTCTTGTTTTCTTGTTGTATATAGCTCCGAAAATATGTATGTTTTTGACACGTTTAAATAAATAAAGTGACATCTATCTACAGTCTAAGGTACTGTATTGTTCCAGGCACAAGGAGTTAACGACATCAACTGCCAGTTAGAACTGAAATAATTAAATGAACAAAGTTTATAACATGTGATCCACACGGGATTCGAACCCGAGCCCTCCCGCAATTAAGCTATCGCGCCGACCACTACACGACTGGGGATATAATAATCATAGCGGTCAAGTGGCCTACCCTGGTTGCTTGCTGCCAGACGTAGCCTTTCAACTTTTTCACACGACTAACCTAGTGTCCATAATCTTATCATTTAGTACTCGCAGCATGTAGCCCATTACTGTAGGAGTTAGGGCAGGGCCGGCCAAACACTACACACTGTGCAAAGGTGTCCAAGTACTGCACAGGTGGCACATGTGAGGCAACGATCAACAGCGACATCTGTTATTAGTCACGTGTACATATTGACCGGAGACGGCTCCATTTCCTGATTTATATGATGGAGCCAAGCCCACAACACACCCAGTCTCATTTCTCCCTAGCTTCCGTGGCCATATACTACATGAGCGCAGACGGCTGTGGCTTGCACGCTGAGACCAGGAATTCGAAGATGTGCAGCAGCGCGCATGTGTGCTGAATTTCTGGCCGCCCTCAGTCAGGGCCTGGTGTGTATCCGCGCTGAAGAGCGGATCATCAGCCGTCATCCCCTGATTGTGTGGTGTCTGTCCTTTCGGACATATTAGCGTGAGGGTTCAGGTATCTTCGATACAAGGTGATGCCACAGTTGTTTGCGGTGTGTATAAGAAGCTACGTCTTGAGGATATCTCCCCCGCACTACGAAACGAAAGACTGAACCAAACTCAGGTGGCACAAGTCATGGGATACCTCTAGCTAATGGGTCAACAATCCTTTTGCACAACGAGTGTAGCAACTCAACATGGTGTATAATCAACTGGTTATTGGAAACCCCTTTGTAGAGATTGACCCATACTGCGTTTATAGTAGGGTTGCCAACTCTCCCGTATTATACGGGAACTCCCGTATTTTTCTTAATTTTTAAGCCAACTCCCGTTTTTATTTTATACGGGAGGTTGTATCTCCCGTATTTGAGGAAAACGACACCGATTAAGATTTAAACTTGCCGCATATTTTTCAAATCCTGTTGCTGGACTATCGTTACAACATTGATTAATCGATACGGCATAGTATTATTAGCCCAGTCAATGAATGAATTGTAGAGTGCATGGAATATGCGATAATTTTTGACTTCAGGACTTTGTTTGGGATAGTTAGGGGGTGAACATACAAAAAGTCCCCGCCCTTGGGGGGTTAGCTAAAGCGGGGATGGGGGTGGAAAGGTACAATTTTTTGGATTTTCGCTTATATCTCGAAAGCGGTCCGCTTTAGGAATAAAATGTTCCGAATAAAAATGAAAGATAATGGAATTTGCTATAAAATTGTTTCAATACATATTAGTCGAATTCCCAACGGTTTTCAAGATATACGTTACTGAAAATCTACAATTTAGGAAAAAATCATTTTTACCTCACTAATTTTGTCAAACATTTACTTCTAGTGACTCACTCGATCGTTTCTCAGAAAATTTGTCAGGAGGAAAGTTGTAGATCATTAAATTTCCTTGAATTTGATATGCACATTTATTACCTATCTTCAGCCAATCAGAAGTTACATCATTTATAAGATGTGCACTCAGTTTCGAGGTCCTTCTAGAAATGAGTGTTTTGAAAGGCTGTGACATTTTTATCTTATGAAACGTGCTAGCATGGTAAATAACAACACCTTAACAATGACAAGAAGGTAATTTCAGTTGAAAGAGAACACCTGTTTACAATTATAACTTGTATTACAATGTTGTGAATCATACAATGCAAGTATTTACAAGCACTGATACTGATTCAAAATGAAAAATAAGTGCATTGAATGCAACATTTTCATTTTTCTGAGGAATGGTCGAGTGTCACTCACCTTAGTCAGTAGTGGAGACGTCGTCCAACAAGATTGGTAGAGTCTCGATGTCACTGCCTCCATCTTCATCCTTAATTAATATTCAGACTCCGTTGTTGCAGTCGCCCATGCAGTTCCGGCATGTAAGAGAGCACTGTAACAACGATTTTCTGGAACCACACCTCCACTGTCACAATCTTACGTGTATCGACAATAATTATCTTCAAGAATTCGTCAGGATCAGCATCTGAGAGTTTCGGAACTAGTTGGTCATTCCTTCTTTCCCAACCCCAATTCGGCGCTCCACATTTCGGTTCCTCTCTTAACCAAAGTCGTACTTGGTGCTACATTCGGAATGGATTCTGCTTGACATCTCCTTCAGTTGGAGGGAGAGTTCAGAGATTAGGCTTCATGTGCCCAGCTGCTTTTATAAATGATTTGTAGCGGAACTCGTTGAGGGATGTCTTGGTGGCTGGAGCTCCATACCATGAGAGAGCACGGTACTCATGATTCCCGCTGTCTGAATGGAGTCGGGAAAAGAGAATTAATGGAAAAATATCTCAGCAGCATGTTGTATGATTTTGAACTTCTGATGCATTTTGACAAACCCCACTTTATTCTTGCAATACGCGGCGGATGTTGTGTCACAGCCTGTAAATACATGTAGGAATAACAAATGGACGTTGTCCTTCATTTTCAATTCCTGCTCCTCTTGTTATACATCGCTTGTGTCCCTTCCACTCTGGAACTACAATACCTTGTTTTTTGGCAACAAACCACAGAATGTCATTTGGTGCAGGATGTGGCGGCTCCTCTGGTATATCAATGTGTGCCACAGTCACATTTCGTAGACCTCCTTTCATCGTAATGTATGCCTTTAGTGGAATAGTTCCGAGTTTTCCAGTTACAGCTGAGGTACAACGATCTCACAAATTTCAACTGACATTCATCATCACAGCCTCGTCCGCAACTAAATCATTTGAGGTGGAAAGATGCCACATCGCTTCCTCTCCCCACTGATTATGTCTCTCTCGAGAAGCGTCCATACTCGTCACTTGTATGTCAGTTCTGTTGCATCCTTTTGTGAGAAAATAACTAAAAATATCTTCCTTTGGCTTCTTTTGCTCACCATCAACACTTTCGGCACAAAAAAAAAAAAAAAAAAAAAAAAAAAAAAAAAAAAAAAAAAAAACATTTTGTTTTGAAATCGAATTTCGCTTGTTTGGATCTCAAAGTTGAAGGCTGAACTACTTCAGAGGACGATGACAGTGCCTGTCTCTTTAAATGAGCGTTGATGGATTGCGGCCGGATGTAATTTTTTCGACATTCATTATGAATCAGAAGGATGCCCAAACCTTCTAAAGATGAGCCATTGCTATGAACCCTTTCTGTAATTGCTTTGATGAGTGATACTAATCCTTTTTTGTCACTGTGAAAACACCATCTATTGTTTCATCACATCAAAACACCGAGTAGCCATTACGCTGACTACATAGTCAACATTTTCGTAAGTAAATGAAAAATATCACGAAAAGCCGACATACAAAGTTTTCTATGCTTGGAGAACTTTTGAAGTGAACTGAAGTAAGAAGTGAGTGAGAACACTACATTCCACCCCCCCCCCCCCCGTCCAGTCTCTTGGAAGGAGCCAGTGGCAGCAGGCTTTCGATGTTCGTCGTGGGGCTTCCCCATCGTTAACCCTCTCCCGGGGGTTAGGTACCGGTGACCTTGAAGGCGTGTCCACTGCAGGTGACAATAAATGAGCCTCGACCATTCCTCCTCATAAAAATGAAAATGTTGCTTTCAAATGATTCATTTTGAATCACTATCAGTGCTTGTAAATACTTTCATTGTATGATTCATAATATTATAATGAAAGCTATAATTCTAAAAAGGTGTTCTCTTACAATTCCAGTTACCTTGTTATTGTTAAAGTGTTGTCTTTTACCATGCTAGCACGTTTCATAAGACATAAAAGTCACATCCTCTCGAAACACTCATTTCTAGAAGGACATCCAAACTGAGCGCACATCTTACAAATGATGTAACTTCTGATTGGCTGACGATAAAGTAATAAATTAGTGAGGTAAAAATGATTTTCAGTAACGTATATCTCGAAAACCGTTGGGAATTCGACTAATATGTATGGAAACAATTTTATAGCAAATTCAATTATCTTTCATTTTTATTTGGAACATTTTATTCCTAAAGCGGACCGCTTTCGAGATATAAGCGAAAAACCAAAAAAATTGTACCTTTCCACCTCCCTCCCCCACTTTAGCTCACCCCCCAGGGGCGGGGACTTTTAGTATGTTCACCTCCTAACTATCCGTAACAAATTCCTGAAGTCAAAAATTATCGCATATTCCATTCACTCTACACCCCTCTTCTGAGCACTCATTGACTGGACTATATCGATACAGTTACTACAGCGTTTGTAGGGAACACAAAACAAAACACAAACATGGTGCTGAGAGTCATGTTGCGATTATCTTGTTTCTTTGTCGTTCTGCATCATCCGAGTTACGTGAAATGGAAGAAACTTATTGATGGGTTAATCCTGTAAAGGAAACAATTATAAAGCGTATTGCACCCTTTGCAAGCGTGAATTCAGCGTATCTCATGGTGGTAATGCAGACTGTCAGGGGCACGCCAACACCGAAGGGCACAAAAGCAGAGTTTGGGGAAATAATACATAAATTTGTTAATAGCGATCACAAACTTCAGACTGCTGCCAAAAGTGTAAACAAATATAGTTTTAAGTAAACATTTCTGTAAACCTGCAGTTTATAATTGTTATGAAGAAGTTTTGTGATTGGTCCCTACAATAAACCTGTTTTAAATTGTAAATAAATTGTGTTAGGCCTATTCATTTTGTCGAGTAGAAGCGCCGGCCGCGGTGGCCGAGGGGACTGAGGCGCTTCAGTCACGGTCTGCACGGCCACTACGGTCGGGGGTTCGAATCCCCCCTCGGGCATGGATATTTGTGCCGTCCTTAGTGTTAGGTAGTTCATAAGTAGTTTGTAAGTTTAGGGACTGATGACCCCGTAGTTAAGTCCCTTAAGCGTAACAAACATTTGAACATTTTCGAGTCGAAGTCTCCCTTATTTTGAAAAAAAAAAAAAGGTTGGCAACCCTAGTCTATAGCCGTCCATAATGTCTTAGCTTTATATAGATTTAATGTTTAATTATGTCAACGTACAACATGCATTTCCCATCATGAATCGCGTTGTTAGGAAAAAAATTACGGAAATGAGATCAAGATAATCGGAAAACACAATAAAACGTTCCATTTGAGTCGCCCACTTGATGCTGCTCCTGCTGTAATACAAGCCACATATTGCTTGGGCATTCACGTTTCATAAAGTGGTCTCCAATTACCCCGCTGTACAAGTGCTGTTATGAAAATTCGAGAAAATTAGTCTTTTCATTTTCCACAAAATGAGAAAGAATAAATACGTATCGAAACTTGCTCTTAGAAATCCAAATGATATCGTTGTCTCCATTTTATATTAGTACGGATATATATATATATATATATATATATATATATATATATATATATATATATATATACGATATATATGGTAGTTATTATTCTATACATTTACTGGAAAAGAGCAGGAGACATTGGAAGGAAGGTACCAGGTTTACTTTATAATGGTGAGGCAAAGGTTTAGAAATTAGATTTTAAACTGTAAGCCATATCGAAGGGCAGATATAGATTCTGACTATAACTTATTGGTTATGAACTGCAGATTAAAGCTTAGGAGCAGAAAGGTAGAAAAGTAGGAATCTGGACAAATTGAAGGAACCAGATGTGGTAGAGAGTTTCAGAGGAAGCATTAGGCAAGGAATGGCTGAATCGGAAGAAACAAATACAGTAGGAGAAGAAGGGGTAGCTCTGAAATATTGTAATTGCAATTCCAAAGAGGGTAAGTGCAGACAAATGTGAAAATTACAGAACTATCAGTTTAATAAGTCATTGTTGGAAAATATTAACACGAATTATTTACAGATGAATGGAAAAACTTGTGAAATCTGACCTCGGGGAAGATCTGTCCTACGTTTTTAGCGTTTGCAGATTTGGAGAAAGCTTTTGACAATGTGTACGGCAATACACTTTCAAATTCTGAAGGTAGCAAGGGTAAAATATAGGGAACGAAAAGTTATATTCAACATATACAAAAACTAGACAGCAGTTATTAGTGTCGAAGGACAAGAAAGGGACGCAGAGGTTGGGAAGGGAGTAAGACAGGGTTGTAGCCTTTCCCCAATGTTGTTCAATCTGTACATAGAGCAAGCAGTAAAGGAATGCAAGGAGAAATTTGAAGAGGGAATTAAATTTCAGGGAGAAGGAATAAAAACTTCGCGGTTTGTCGATGACATAGTAATTGTATCAGGGACTGCAGAGGATCTGGAAGAACAATTAAATGGAATGGAGAGTGACTTGAAAGGAAGATATAAGATGAACATTAACAAGAGTAAATCCAGGGTAATGGATTGGAATGTCAGAAAATCAGACGATACTGAAGAAATTAGATTATGTAACAAGACAATAAAAGTAGTACATGAGTCTTGTTATTTGGGTAGCTGAAGTAGAGAAGATATAAAATGTAGAATGCCTATGGGGAGAAAAGCGTTTCTAAAGAAGCGAAACTTGTTAGCATCCAATATTAATTTAAATGTTAGGAAGTCCTTTGTCTGGAGCGTAGCATTGTATGGGAGTGAAACGTGGACGATAAGGAGTTCAGACAAAAAGATGATAGAAAGTTTAGAAATGTGGTGCTGCAGACGAATTAAGAAAATTAGATGGGTAGATCATGTAACTGTTGAGGAAGTATTTAACCGAATTTGGGAGAAAGGGAGTTTCTGGCATATCCTAAGAGAACAGATAGGTTTATGGGACACATTCTGAGACATCAAGGAATTGCCCTTTGAAGGAACTGAGTGGGGTAAAGATCGTAGAGGGAGACCGAGCGAGGAATACAGTAAGCAGATTCAAAAGGATTTAGGATACCGAATGTATTCTCAGATGAAGAGGCTTGCACAGGACAGGGTAGCATGGAGAGCTGCATCAAACCAGTCTGCGGACTGAAGACCACAACAGTAACAACAGTTTCTAGGCCTACGGACTGATAACCAAAGTAGTTAAGTCCTATAGATTTACAAACAATTGAAACAGCTGTTCACGATATGACTCACTAACAATTTCTATTTGAAGTCGTTCTCTAATATAGTGGGTTAAGGTATCAAAGTCATGATGGTTGTTAATTTTAATATTTTCTTCAGTGGTGCAGTGTATATAGTAGATACGTCAACAAATTGTGTCTCTTTAGTGTGCACCTGGGGTATAGAACGATTTGCAACAAAGGTTTAAATGGTTTGTGATTTCGTTAATAAATCCATTTCATTCTATTTCACAGTATCCCTTTCTTCTGCCACAAAAGAAAACAGAGAGAAATGTAGAGGTAGAGAGAGAGAGAGAGAGAGAGAGAGAGAGAGAGAGAGAGAGAGAGAGAGAGAGAGAGAGAGAGAGAGAGAAACGTTGTGTTGGATACGAACACGCACTTTAAATCTTGGAAGCAATGACGATAACCATGACATTAATACGCAACTGTTGTGTAGCTTGTTGAAGCAGGTATTTCGAGAATTTTCTTGGAAAATATTCAGTATTTACACATTAGGCATATTGGTTGTGCTCTTATTTTCACCCCTCTTTAGCCTCCCAAATCTCACTTCACACGTTTCTTTGTAACCAAAAATCACAGAAAAAATGAATGTAGGGAATGACTAGTGCACAAGATTAATTTACGTATACAAACTAATTAAGCTAAATTGGAAATGCATTTACCCGTACCGTACAGTGCCCACTAATAAGACTGTTCACTTAAAAGTAAAGTGAATTTAGTAGAAAAAAGTAGATTCACTCTAATAAGCAATTCTACTGTACGTTAATGGTCTATTATAGTTTATATATTTAGGGTAACTGTTGAAACAATCAAGTTAACCATTATATGTAGGATTTTCTACTTTAAAGCAGTTTTATTATTTCTGGAATCAGTTTACCCCCTTTTTTTGTTATTTATATATTTTACTGTTTTTATACCTTTTTAAAAACTGACATAGCATTAATACTCTGAGAAGTTTTCACTATCATCTTGCAGAAAATATTTTCCATCTCATAAAAATGCTGTACATCGATTTCCATGAGAATAAAACTAAAGAGTACGTATAAGAAGTCAAAGTCCAGTAACGTCGTGTAACACAGCTATAACACGCAATAATTTTCCTTGTTTCGTGTGATGGCACCAGAGGTTCAGCCAATAAAAGGCGTTTTCGAACACACGACAGCATCTTCAAAGTTATTTATTTATTCATTTGGTAAGAATAATGACCATAAATGTTATCTTAAAGTCGCAATCATTATAAAAAGCAAATTTATTTTTAACATAGAGCAATAGCATTTTTGAAAGAGTTGTCTGTGTAGGAATTTGAAATGAAACTTGTCTTTCGGTTATGTCCCATAAATGTTCTACGGGCCGACCTGTGTGACTGTAATTTCCAGAACATAATATTTAAATGTTTGTAAATCTAAGGGACTTAACTGCTGTGCTTATCAGTCCGTACGCTAACAAACTACTTGAACTAACTGATGGTATGAAAACACATACACCCATTACAAGGGAGCAGACTATCATCCTACGGCAAACAACGGTGCATTCCGCAGGAAGGTGCCTCAGAGCGCTTGGACACTCCAACGTGGCGCCAGGACGTAAGAGAAACCAAGGTAAACAATACGTTAATATAGTTCACTGTCATCCATAAAATCATTTAATTTTTTGGGGGGAGATGAATGGCGATAATTGCCTCTAATTAAAGATGTCCAAATGTTTGTAAATCTATCGGACCAAACTACGTGGTCATCAGTCCGTAGCTTACAAACTACTTAAACCTAGGTAAACTAACCTACGGACAAACACAAACACCCATGCCACAGGGAGGACTCGAACTTCCACGGCGAGCAACCGCGCGCTCCGCAGCGACACGCTTCAGACCGCTCGGTTACTCCACCGCGGCTGCCTTTAATTAGCCCAGCACAACAGTTTCCATTAAATAAACTGTTCACTTGGATCAGAGGACCCTGTCCGATTAAAACAGCTCACCCCTTAATAGGGCAACCACCAGCTTGTATATAGCTTTGCTGGCAGCGTATGTTCATGGTTTCGTTAGGAATGTACCATACTCGAATTCGACCATAAGCTGTTACCATTTGAAATCGGGATTTATCTCACCATGGCACGGATTTCCAGACATCTGAGATACAACAAATATGGTCAGGAATGGAGGAGAGGCACTGCAGGTGATATTGTGTTTTAAAAAATGTTATCGAATCCATCCTTGCTGTCACAGACCATTAAGGCTAGATTCTGCCGGAGTTTTCTAACGAATACATTAGTCCTACACGCCACACTAATTTCTGTGCTTGTTCCAACAGTGTTGCTTATCTATTGGCAGTGAAAACTCTACACAAACGTCATCATTAATCTACACAACGATTAGCCAACCAGTAGGTCAAGACATGAAAATAATGAGGACTAACAACCATAATAAACACCTTATGCAAACTCAAGAAAGCTGCCATATACATAATGCTGCAGCCAAGAAAAAACAATAAATGGGCAGACAAAAATGAATGAAAACTCACTTCTAAACTTAATTAAACCAATGAGACACTAAATAGAAAAGGAAACTAGACACACACACACACACACACACACACACACACACACACACACACCTACACACACACAGACACACACACACACACACACACACACACACACACACACAGGCATAAAAGAAATAAAAAATATAATTATAATTACGATAGTAAAAGAACATAGTGCTAGTTCAGTATTTTCACCGGAAAAGCGCACACATACACCGACTTACAGCAAAGATAGCACAACCACACATTCAAACATTTGGCAACAGAAAGACATTAAACAGCTGGTAACACCATCTACCTAGTGTTGGTATGGTGGAATAAAAGAGCCATTAGAGATTTAGGAAGAAAGAAGAACAGAAGCCTGAGACAACAAAGATAAAATCTAAATCAACGAATAACGCGACAGAATGGTTTATAACTTAAACTACAAAAGCGTAAAAAAGCGAAATCTAGTAAAACATAATCATATATTGCAGGCCACTGAAGATGCCTTACAAATAAGGGGAAATGCGATGACAAAAAATTAGTTATATTGTGTAACATGTTTAGGTTATTTGTGTCGTTACTATATGGCTGCAGGCTATCTCCTTTACATGCAAATTATAACAAAACAAAATACAAGGCACTTTACGATTTATTTAATCTGACAACTTAGAATTCAAAAAAAATGTCTTTTTTTATACAAATTATCTGATTAATCGTTATGATAATTGGGTCGCCGCTATGTTCCCCTAAACATGGAAAAGTTAACGTTGATCTTTCTGTCCAGTGGCACACACCATTCTAGGATCAAGACTCGATTAGTTGCTCTAGTTGCCCTACGTTGTTGTTGCTGTGGTCTTCAGTCCGGAGACAGGTTTGATGCTCTCCACAATACCCTATCCTGAGCAAGCCTCTTCAACTCCACATAAGAACGGCAACCTACATCTGTCTGAATCTGCTTACTGTATCCATCTCTTGGTCTTCCTCTGCGATTTTTACCCCACACACTTCCCTCCAACGCTAAATTCACAATTCCTTGATGTCTAAGAATGTGTCCTACCAATCTATCCCTTCTTTTAGTCAAGGTATGCCAGAAATTTCTTTTCTCCCCAATTCTGTTCAGTACCTCCTCATTAGTTACGCAATCCATCCACCTAATCTTCAGCATTCTTCTGTAGCACCATATTTCAAAAGCCTCAATCCTCTTCCTGTCCGCACTGTTTACCGTCCATGTCTCACTCCCATACAAGGCAACACTCCATACAAATGCCTTCAGAAAGGACTTACTTAGGCTTAAATCAATATTCGAGGTTAACAAATTTCTCTTTTTCAAGAACGCTTTTCTACCCATTGCCATTCTGCATTTTATATCCTCTGTACTGCGACCATCATTTGTTATTTTACTGCCCAAGTAACAAAACTCATCTACCTCCTTTATTGCTTCGTTTCCCAATCTAATTCCTTCAGCATCACCTAATTTTCTTACACTGCATTCCATTACACTAGTTTTGCTCTTGTTAATATTCATCTTATATGCACCTTTCAGTACACTGTCCATTCCGTTCAATTGCTCTTCCAGGTCCTTCGCTGTATCTGACAGAATTACTATGTCATCGGCAAAACGCAATGTTTTTATTTCTTCCCCCTGAACTTTAATCCCTATTCCAAATTTTTCCTGCTTTCCTTCACCGCCTGCTCGATGTACACATTGAATAACTTCGGAGAAAGGCTACAACCCTGTCTTACTCCCTTCCCAACCGATGCTTCCCTTTCATGCCCTTCGAGTCTAATAACTGCGGTCTGGCTTTTGTACAAGTTGTAAATAACTCTCCTTTCCCTGTATTTTACCCCTGCTGACTTCAGGATTTGGAAGAGGGTATTCCAGTCAAAGTTGTCAAACGCTTTCTCCAAATCTACAAAAGCTAGAAATGTAGGTTTGCCTTTTCTTAGTCTATCTTCTAAGATAAGCCGTAAAGTGAGTATTGCCTCCCGTGTTCCTACATTTCTCCTGAACCCAAACTGATCTTCCCCGAGGTCGACTTCTACAAGCTTTTCCATCCTTCTGTATATAATTCGTATTAATATTTTGCAACAATGACTTATTAAACTGATGGTTCTGTAGTTTTCACATCTGTCTGCACCTGCTTTCTTTGGAATGGGGATTATAACATTTTTCTTAAAGTCTGAGGGTACTTCGCCTGTCTCATACATCTTACACACCAGGTGAAACAGGTTTGTCATGGCTGGTTCTCCCAGAGACTTCAGTAGCTCAGAGGGAATATCACCTACTCCAGGAGCCTTGTTTCGATTTAGGTCTTTCAGGGCTCTGTCAAATTCTTCTCTCAGTACAGTATCTCCCATTTCGTCTTCATCTACATCTTCTTCCCTTCCTACAATATTGTCTCGAAGTTCATTAGCTTTGTAGAGTCCCTCTATATACACTTTCCACCTTTCAGCTTTCCCTTCTTTGCTGAGAACTGGTTTTCCATCAGTGTTCTTGATATTCATAGAGCTGTTTTCTTATCTCCAAATGTTTCTTTTATTTTCCTATAGGCTGTATCTATTTTTCCCCTATTTATACATTCTTCTACATCCTTGCATTTGCCTTCTAGCCACTCCTGCTTAGCCATTTTGCACTTCCTGTCAATCTCATTTCTTAGTCGTCTGTACTCCATTTTGCCTGTTTCATTTACTGCATTTTTATATATATCTCCTTTCATCGATTAAATTTAGAATCTCCTGTGATATCCAAGGATTTTTTGTAGGTCTTGCCTTCCTACCTATTTTGTCCTCTGCTACCTTCACTATTTCATCTCTCAATGCTACCCATTCCTCCTCTACTTTTTTATTTTCCCCTGTTTCTGTCAATTGTTGCCTAAAGCTCCCTCTGAAATTCTTAAGAACCCCAGGTTCTTTCAATTTATCCAGATCCCATCTCCTTATTTTCTTACCTTTTTGTAGTTTCTTCAGTTTCAGCCTACAGTTCATAGCCAACAAGTTATGGTCAGAGTCTATATCTGCTCCTGGGTATGTCTTGCAATTTAAAACCTGATTCCGAAATCTATGTCTTACCACTATAAAATTTGGTATCTCACGGTGTCTCCTGGTCCCTTCCACGTATACAACCTTCTTTTGTGATTCTTGAACCAGGTGTTTGTTATAACTAAATTATGTTCTGTGCAAAATTCTACCATGCGGCTTCCTCTTTCATTCCTTTTGCCCAGACCATATTCACCTACTATCTTCCCTTCCCTTCCTTGTCCTACTACCGAATTCCAGTCACCCATAACAATTAATTGTCTGAATAATTTCCTTTAGCTCCTCATACATTTCTTCGATTTCCTCATCATCGGCAGAGCTAGTTGGCATATAAACCTGTACTACTGTTGTCGGTGTTGGCTTCGTATCTATCTTGACAATGATAATGCGATCACTGTGCTGGTCATATTAGTTTACCCGCATTCCTATTTTCTTATTCATTATCAATCCTACTCCTGTGATACCCCCAACTGATTTTGTATTTATAATCCTGTACTCACCTGACCAGAAATCCTGTTCATCCTGCCACCGAACTTCGCTAATCCCCACTATATCTAACTTCAACCTATCCATTTCCCTTTTTAAATTTTCTAATTTTCCTACCCGATTAAGGGATCTAACATTCCACGCTCCGACTCGTAGAATGCCAGTTTTGTCTTTCCTGATGATCACATCCTCTTGAGTAGTTCCCGCCCGGAGATCGGAATGGGGGACTATTTTACCTCCGGAATATTTTACCCGAGAGGATGCCATCTTCATATGTTCATACAGTAGAGCTGCATGTCCTCGGGAGAAATAACGGCTGTAGTTTCCCCTTGCTTTCAGCCGTCCGCAGTAACTGTGTGGCAAAGCCACATTAGCTGATGTTACAAGGCCAGCTCAGTCAATCATCCAGACTGTTGCCCCTGTAACTACTGAAAAGGCTGCTGCCCCTCTTCAGGTACCACACGTTTGTCTGGCCTCTCCACAGATACCCCTCCGCTGTGGTTGCACCTACGGTACGGCTATCTGTATCGTTGAGGCACGCAAGCCACCCCACCTCGGCAATGTCTGTGGTTCATGGGAGTGGAGTTGCCCTACATCAATCAGTAATTTTACATCAATCAGTAATTTTGTTTTCTTCCCTTTGATATTATATGCAAACGTTTATGTTCCCCTCAAAATAAAGATTTGGGTTGCTGAATGATGGTATCCAATAACTGCAATAAATTCAGATTATATTTCAAAGGAAATTCATAGGTATAATCTAAACATTTTTAATATTAGGTCACCAAGTGCCACAATACAATAACATGAAAATATGAAATAAGCTACCGTACAACTTTACAAAACTGAAAGACACAATGTTACACAAAATCAAATAAATGGCTGGCTCTATTTTCGGAGATCCTAGTTTCCAAAGGAAATGAACAAGAAACGGACTTACTATCCCAATCTGAGAGGAGAAGGTAGAAGACAAACACAAAGTCTCCCAACCTGAACTGAGTTATTGAACCCTAATAAACAGTGGGGTAGTGCAGCTGATACTTTACCACACAAACACACACACACACACACACACACACACACACACACAGACACACACACACACACACACACACTAAAGTTAATCTCGCAGCAGCAGCGTCTGGCTTGGCACACTGGAACAGGATGGCTGCGGATACCGTCACTGAAATCAAATAACTTCATCCTTCGTAGGAGACCTCCGAAGAGAACTGTACAAGACGGAATCTCATGTAAGAGTCTTCTAAGTGAACCGTACTTTGCGATGTCTCCCGCATGAGACAACCGTCCACGACGGTATCTCCTGTCGTCTGTATTCTACAGCAGCAAGCTGCCCACGCCCGTTACTGGCGGCCGCACCCTACACACCTAGTAAGCCAATATCTCCAAGCCGCGGTGGAGTAGCCGAGCGGTGTAAAGCGACTCGCTGCAGAACGCGCGGTTGCTCGCCTTGGAGGTTCGAGTCCTCCCTGTGGGATGGGGGTGTGTGTTTGTCCTTAGGTTAGCCTCCAGCAGCAAAATGCCTACGCAAAATCGCGTAGCCCAGACGTTTCCCCGAAACATCTGCCAACATATCTCTCGTCATCTTGGCGCCGGTTTTTATTAACATGGGCGCCGGACACAAACTAAGTCGGACAGCCACACCACACAGTGAAATACACGTTCAGCATCCTGCCATTTATTGTGTCGTAAACCAAGCTACCTTTTGCGGACAGTTTGGGTCGCAGAGATAGCGGGGATTAGACTCTTACCATAAAACGTGTGGCCGACCGCCGCCACTCACCTATAGAAATACGCAGACAGGCCCGACCGGTGCCGTACGTTTTTCTCGGTTGAGCGATGTGTTCTCCAGCAACGCTGACCGCTGGTACCGGATCAGGAAGGGGCCTGTCTGCCGAAAAAGTGCCTCTCGGCGCACTACTGATGGAGTGCTTCGCTATGGTACTGCTCTTGTTTACTAATTGCATGCCGTCAGCCACGGTGTTGCCCGTGGCGAGATTAGGTGAAATTAGATGTTCTCAATTATGTAACGATTTGCTAACGGTTTGGTAATATCTACCACGTTGAAAGACTAATTTCCTGTCAAGCGGTCATAATCTGATAGAACACCTTCCACATACATTACTGAAGTACAGTTGACTGCTCTTGTGATTCATCGCCCTTCTAGACGTCGCGGACACGATTCTACTGCAATTCATATCTGTTTTCATATCCTATGTCTCTTCTCGTCTGAGTGTAAAGTACATAATTACTTCAAATTACCCAGTTCCTAATGGGATATGTTACTAATACAGTATCAAAACTAATTGTACACTAATGTATGACAGCCAGCCCTGTGTCATATACCAAATCCCTTTCAGACCCAGTCGCTACACTTGTGTACACATCTTTTACTATGTCTAAGATGGATCTGAAACTTTTTTTTCTCGATGAAAACAACATTTGTACTACTGCGTGTGTTCAGTTTTTTCATCACACACACATTTATAGCCACCTGCGGAAGATGACCGTAGAAATATCAACAACTGAATGTTGCAGGAGGACAAAGTCCACAGAAGTTGTGGGTTACTTCTATTCCACTTTTGATTGGTAATTATTGAATGATACGTTTATTTAGTACAAAAGTTTGCACTAGAAAATAATTATTATAGTCCGTAAAAGGTAGCTTTATTTCGCAGTATACGCATTTGTGTACTGTATTAAGAAAATAGGTGAATTAAATTGTAAAACTGTAACTTTTAAACTCTTTAAAAAATGGGAGGATTAGAGCAATTAAAATTACTTTCTCCAGAAATAAATCAGATCTAAAATAAATATAACGGGAAAATTGTCTTCTCAGGGAGTGAAAAGTAATGAAAAACCCTCAGTTGCTCAAACGTAATGACACAAGTAATCTGGAGCGGAAAACACTGTTCTCCGCCAAAGAAATGACGAACTTCCACTTGATGTCGGGAATCTTTGAAAACCTTACTGGCAGGAACAGTGACCACGAATATGCCAAAGCTTCACACCAACTCAGAAACTGCCGGACTTGAATCAGACATGCAAAGTGTGGACAACTCTTAAACCGCATACTGTTGCACGAAAAAAGTTCTGACGCTCTCTAGAAATGGGGAAAGATACCAACAACAAATTGCGACGTTGGTACTAACTTCACCGCATTCATCATATCTACATGTACTTCTACATCTAAAAAAAATTGGAAATCATTTGTCTGGCTAGGGGTGTATCGATTGGATTTCATATTATTTCTCACGATCCATTCTCTAACAGCTCGAGAGAAGAAGGAACAACTAAATCTTTCAGTTCTCGATCTGATTTCTCTTATGTTAGTATTCTGATAAGGACTCCTTACGTACGTCGATGCTAAAAAATGCGTTCGTATTCAGAGGAGGAATTTCGCTGTAAGATCTCGTCGCAATGAATAACCACTTCATTTTAAACTTTTCTAACCGAACTCGTTTATCATTTCCGTGACACTCTATCCACTATATTGCGATAATGCAGAGTGTCCCATTCAAACCTCTCTGATTTCAAAGATCCAGGCAAGGGAAACCTCAGTAGATACGACAATGAGTGATCCACCACATTGAAGAGCGTCTCAAAGAATATATATTTCCCCGTCAGAAGTGCCATGTAACGTCACCAGAGTGCAACATTGTCGCATGAAATGAAATTGGCAGAATGACCAAACACTAGTGTGATTTGCAGAAACAAAATCTCCGACTACTGTGCAAAAAAATTATGGTTCTGTGTTTGAACGTGATCCACCAGATTTGAAAACAATTCAGAAGTGGTATAGGAAGTTCCTGGAAACAGGAAGTGTTCTTAAATATTCTGTCGGGCAGGTTACGGAGTTTCAGAAGAGATAGTGGAGGACATCAGACAAAAGTTTCTCAGACGCTCCCAAAGTCGACAACCATCTTGGTACCAACATTGCAGCGTGTAGTTCACCAACGTCTTCGTATGTGCGCTTACAAAGTGCACATTCTGCAACAGCTCACACTGAACGACAAACCAAAACGCCGGCTGCGGTGGCCGAGGAGTCTGAGGCGCTTCAGTCACGGTCTGCATGGATACTACGGTCGGGGGTTCGAATCCCCCCTCGGACATGGATATTTGTGCCGTCCTTAGTTGTAGGTAGTTCATAAGTAGTTTGTAAGTTTAGGAACTGATGGCCCCGTAGTTAAGTCCCGTAAGCTTAACAAACATTTGAACATTTTTGACAAACCAAAACAATTTGTCGGGGATGTACTGCAGCGTATTGATACGGATGGCAGCTTTCTGGCTATATGTTTATTCTCAGATGAGGCAAACTTTGATCTATCAGGAAGGGTTAATACGCATAATGTTCGGATTTGGGATTCGCAAAATCCACACGTTGTCATTGAACACGTTCGTGATAGACCTAAACTAAACGTCTGGTGCGGGCTAATCAACGATAGAATTGTTGGACCGTTTCAAAAAGATGGAGCTTTGCCGCATTGGTGAAAGACTGTTGGTAATTTCCTGGATAGGGAATTCCTCAATCGTTGGATCAGACGCGGATGACTCATTGCCTGGCCACCAGACTCACCCATTATGCCTCTTGAATTCTTCATTTGGGGATTTGTGAAGGACCGCGTGTATCCGAACAAAATGGACGATATTCCTAATTTTCGACATCGTATTACTAATCCGCTTGTAACAATAACAGGGGAAATTTTACAAAGAACCTGGCAAGAAATTGAATATAGAGTCGATATTCTTAGTGATACGATTGGTTCGCATGTAGCGATGTAATTATAATACATAATAAATTCTTTGATATGCTCTAAAATGTGGTTCTTTTTTCACTGTCGTATCTACTGTGGTTTCCTCTCCTGGGTCTTGGAAACGCTAGCTATATTTTCTGCGATCCTACTTGGTGAGGATCCCACAATGTGCAGTAATACTCCGATATAGAACGGAGAAGCGTAGTGTTGACAATTTCTTTCGCAGAACTGTAGCACCTTCTAAGCGTTCTGCCAATGAATCTGTGCCATCATGAAACGTCGCGGTGCCACGAGTTATTAAATTCCGCGCTACCCGCTCGACAAGGAAGCCCGTGAGAAGTCCTTGGCGACGGAGGCGCCATTTTTTGGACAAGAGGAGAGATGAAGCGAGGTGTGGGGGGGGGGGGGGGGGGGGTCCTGGGGCTGGAGACGGAACTGACAGTAAGTGGATCTGGATACCAACAAGTGGAAGCGGCCTCTTACGTGTTAGCTACCATATACAGACTGCTATAGCCGAGAATAAACAATTAATAAATGAGAAGACAAAGATCAATGAAAACTCAATGCCAAGCTCAATTAAACCAATGAGACACCATTTCTCTCTCACTCCCTCTCTCTTTCTCTCTCTCTCTCTCTCTCTCTCTCTCTCTCTCTCTCTCTCTCTCTCTCTCTCTCTCTCTCTCTCTCTCACACACACACACACACACACACACACACAGACAGGCACACACACACTCACAGACTCACAGACATACACCAGCAGGGGTAAAAGAAGTAAAAAGGTAATTATTATGATAAAATAACATATTGCTGGTTCAGTGTTTTCATCGAAAACACACACACATACATACACCGACGTACATCAAAGATAGCACAAGCACACATTCTTACATTTGGCAACAAAGAGACATTGAACAGCTGGTCACACCATCTAAAATAAAAACGTCAAACAAAGAAAATGGCATGTGCCTGTGTGTCGGTATGCTGGAGTAGAATATCCATTCCAGATTTAGGAAGAAAGTAAAACAGAAGCCTGAGACAACAAAGATCAAATCTAGATGAGCGTCTAACGCGACAGAACGGTTTATAGCTTAAACTTCTAAAAGCGTAAAAAAATACGATATGTAGTAAAACATAATCATATTTTCCAGGCCACTGAAGATGCCTTGCAAATAAGGGGGAATGCGATGACAAAAGAATTAGTTCTATTGTGTAACACGTCTAGGTTATTTGTCTCGTTACTATATGGCTGCAGGCTATCTCCTTCACATGCAAATTGTAACCAAACAAAATAAGGCACTTTACGATTTATTTAATCAGAAAATTTTGTATGCAAAAATTTTGTCTTTTTTATACAAATTATCTGATTAATCGTTATGATAAATTGGGTCACCATTATGTTTCCCTAAACATAGAAAGGTTAATCTTGATCTATTTGTCCAGTATCATACCCCATAGTAGGATCAAGACTGGATTAGTTGCTCTAGTTACCCTACATTAGTAATTCTGTTTTCTTCCTTTTGATATTATAAGCAAACATTTATGTTCCCTTCCAAAGTAATGTGATTTGACAGATGTTCTCTTTCGTCTATCTGAGAAACAAGAACATCTTGGTCGTCGAAATGTTCAAAAGTCTGTAAATCTATCGGACCAAACTGCGTGGTCATCAGTCCGTAGCTTACAAACTACTTAAACCTAGGTAAACTAACCTAACACTAACAACACACACACCCATGCCCCAAGGAGGACTCGAACCTCCGACGGCGAGCAACAGCGCGCTCCGCAGCGAGGCGCCATAGACCGCTCGGATACTCCACCGCGGCTTGATCGTCGGTGACGATACCTGCAGACCTCTTGGATCTTTCGGACGCATCTCATCCACATCCTCTGATGCCACATGCTGAACTAGGCAGAGTGGCAACCGTCCTCAGAATGCTATTGTCTGGCTTACCGTGCTTACCACAAGAACTGCCACTCACATAGTCATGCTGCTTTTCCATTTCGTTGGGAATGGAGAGTCCACGTGTAGAAACGGACCAAAGACAGGCCACTGTTGTCGGCAAGTAATCAGGCATGCAGGACCTCGGCGAAGTGACATCTTTCAGAGCAGCGATTGTTTTCACCGGGATACAATTAGAATTCGGTAAATTTTGACAGTAAGTGCAAGGTACAACTTCATTTTCATACGATCGGAACTTCACGAATGTAGTAGAATAACATCCGCTCTTAAAAAGATAATACTTCGGTACGTGTCATCTCAAAGCTAAACGTTGGCCGAACCGACTGAGGCGCCTTGCTGCGGAGCGCGCTATTGCTCGCCTACGGAGTTTCGAATCCTCCCTGGGGCATGGGTGTGTGTCCTTACGTTAGTTTAATTTAGTTTAAGTAACTTGTAAGCCTAGGGAGGCCCACCAGAAGTCCCATAGATTTACAAACATTTGAAACGTTGCATGCTACAACTTAGTGAAATTCCATTATAGGGAAACAAAGTACCAAAATATCAGTAACAAAATATGCGTAGGATCTTCAAGACGATACGTTGTTGTAGACAAATATAACAACAAATATTAAAGTGTGGAAAGAGGATTTACTTTCCTATATAACCTTCAGCTACTGTTGTACTCTTATCTAAGCACTTAACTAACGCCTGCGGTGCTTCTGCATACAAAGATTAAATATCTCGGCGGAATCGTTGTTGGACATCATTCTTCACTTTATCATTAGTGTTGATTTTCTTCCACTTCAAGGATCTCGTCAGCGGCCGATACATGAAGAAATCTTTGGCGCTAAGTCAGGTCCATAGGGGCAGTGTGATAATGTCTCCAACTCGAGTTCCAGCGTTGTTTCGATTTTATGCGGGATTTCGGTAGTGCATTAACTTGCAAAGAAAGAGCACCCTTTTCAGTCAAACCCGGACGTTTCCTCCGCAAACAATTGTGCACGTCACGCAGAACACAACTGTAAAACGCTCTGTTTATAGTGAACCACAGAGTAAGAAAAAAGTGAATAATTCCCTATATACTGAAAGCAAGAGGAAACTACAGTCGTTACCTTCTCCAAGGACATGCAGCTGTACTGTATGAATATATGATAATGGCGTTTGCTTGGGTAAAATATTCCTGAGGTAAGTCCCGCATTCGGATCTCCGGGCGGGGACTACTCAGCAAGATGCTACCAAAAAGAACAGAACAGGCATTCTACGGGTCGGAGAGTGGGATGTTCTAAGGCTTAATCGCGTAGGTAAGTTAGAGAATTTGAAAAGAGAAATGGATAGGTTAAAGTTAGATATGATAGAAATTAGTGAAGTCCGTTGGCAGGATGAACAGGACTTCTGGTCAGGTGAGTACAGGGTTATAAATACTAAATCAGTTAATGGTTACGCAGGAATTGGTCTGATAATAATAAGAAAATAGGAATGCTGGTAAGTTACTATGAACACCATAATGATCGCATTATCGTAGCAAAGATAGACAAAAAAACCAAACGACCACAGTAGTACATGTTTATATACCAACTAGCACAGCCGATGATGAAGATATCGAAGAAATGTATGATGAGGTAGAAGAAATAATTCAGAAATTTGAGGGAGACGAAAACTTGTGATGGGGGGACTGGAACTCGGTGATAGGAAATGGAAGAGAAGGAAATGTAGTAGGTGAATATGGACTGGGAAAAAGAAATGAAAGAGAATATCGCTTGGTAGAATTTTGTGTGGAGCACAAATTAATGATCGCCAACATTTGGTGTAATCATCTTGAAAGAAGGTTGTATACGTGGAAGAGACTAAGAGACACTGGAAGGTACCAGAATGACTTTATAAGGCTAAGGAATAGATTTAGAAACCAGGTTTTAAACTGTAAGACATATACAAGGGCAGATATAGACTCTGACCATAACTTATTTATTATGAACTGCAGATTAAAACTTACGAGACTGCAGAAAATAAAAAAAAAAACTTCGGAGATGGGACATGGACAAATTGAAAGGACTAGAGATAGTTGAGAATTCCAGCGGGAGCATTAGGCAATGTTTGGCTGAAACGGGGAAAGTAATACAGTAGAAGAAGAATGGGTAGCTCGGAGAGGTAGGGTAACTAAGGCCGCAGAGGTTCATATAGGCAGGATCATATAGACAGAAGGACGTCGCCTAACACATATCCCTGCATAGCACAGGATATACTAAATTGACGAGAGGAGAAAATATAAAAATTCTACAAGTGAAGCAGGCAATAGGCTATACAAACTTGTAAAAAATGAGATTGCCAGGAAGTGCAGACTGGCTAAAAATGAGTGGCTAGAGGAAAAATGTAGAACCGTAGAAGAATGTATAACTCGGGGAAAGATAGATACCGCCTATAGGAAAATAAAAGAGATCTTTGGAGGCAAGAAAGGCAGCTGAATGAATATCAAGAACTCATACGAAAAACCAGTACTCAGTAAAGAGGCGATAGCTGAACTTTTTTTTTTTTTTTTTTTTTTTTTTTTTTGAGCCGCGATCTTTAAATTTCAAATAATTAAAATACGACAGATCAGATCGCAAGTTGCTGTGCTCTTCATTGGGAACCGTTTTCGGTTCTACAGAACCATTATCAGGCCTTTGGCGCTGCAATATAACAGAGACTTAAGTGATACCAATAATTACATTGTACAGTGTTGGTGGACGGTGGCGGTGGCTGGAACAGGCGTCAATTGCTGGTGAGGGCAGCTGAGGCTCTCAGTTAAATACAGTATGCTCCACCGCCGCTCGTCACGTAAGCCAATCAGAAGTATACTAAGGGTTATGCCTTGATGGAAAAAAATTCAATAGTTAAAATTATTTGCACAGAGTTAGTGAAATCTTCTACTTTGATTCTGTACAAAATATCATGTTCATAACAGTAAAAATATACAGGAAATTTGACGATTCAATTCCGGTATATGAGGAGTCATTGCCTTCTATGGGCATTTATAGCAAGCTTATAAAAATACGTTGGGTCAAAGATGACACTCGTCAGGACGCCGCCAGGTTTCCATGGCGATGAAGTTTCGATACATTACTGCAGAATGCGGGCAGCAGCCGACGTCAACGATGTGCCGATGAATAGGGGGTGCGGTGCGCCAGTAACCCGTTTGGGGCCTGCAGTTGTACCTAATGACTTATATAGATGTATTTTTAGCCGCCATGTTGACTGGCGAAGTCATAATTAAGCAATATTGATTGCAGAGTAATAGACTTATGGTAGTATAATAATTACTGGCGCCATGTACGTCGATAAAAGGACATTGTTAGTTAAAATTATTGAAAACAACTGAAGTATTCGGAGTAAATAATCAACTCAGACTGAAAGTGGCTTAAAAGGTTCCATAAAAGACACATCATATTACGAAAACATATGGAAAATATAATACATGAGAAATAAAACTAATAAAGTGACATAACCAAGCTAAAAATGAAGCTTTGGGATTTGCCGATGACATAGTAATTTTGTCAGAGACTGCAAAGGATCTAGAAGAACAATTGAATGGAATGAACAGTAAAATGAGGTAAATGTAATGGAATGCCAGAAAATCAGGTGATGCTGAAGCAAGTAGATTAGGTAATGTGACAATAAAAGTGATGTGTGAGTTTTGTTATTTCGGAAGCAAAATAATTTCTGATAGTCGAAGTAGAGAAGATATAAAATGCAGAATGGCTATGGGAAGAAAAGCTTTTCTGAAGAAGCGAAATTTGTTAATATCCAATATTAATTTAAATATTAGGAAGTCCTTTCTGAAAGCATTTGTCTGGAGTGTAGCACTGTATGGGAGTGGACCGTGGACGATAAGGAGTTTAGATAAAAAGATGGTAGAAGCTTTTGAAATGTGGTGCTACAGACGAAAGATGAAAGACGGGTAGATGACATAACTGATGAGGAGGTGCTTAACCGAAATGGGGATAAAAGGAGTTTCTGGCATATCCTGACTAAGAGAAGGAATAGGTTGGTGGGACACATTCTGAGACATCAAGGACTCGTCAGCATTAGAAGGAAGTGTGTGGGGTAAAAGACGTAGATGGAGACCTAATACAGTAAAAAGATTCAAAAGGTTGTAGATTACCGAACTTATTCTCAGATGAAGAGACTTTCACAGGACAGGGTAGCGGGAAGCTGGATCAAACCATTCTGCACACTGAAGACCATAACAACAAGAACAACGTCAAACCGAATATCGCAGTTTTAGTCCATGAAAAACGAGAAAGTATTAAGAGAGAAACTTTTTCCTTTCGCCATTTTACTGTGGTTGTGAGTAAGAAAAATTTAATAGAGGTTATAAGTTATCTTTAAAGTTATTTCAAGTCGCAAAATACTCTCATTTTCATACTCATAAAGTGTATTAGTAAAGTATCGTCGCATTATTTAGCTGTTTTGCGATTGCTGTTGCCTATGACGTCATAACTCGTGAACAAATGTTCAAATGCGTGTAAATCTGTTGGACCAAACTGCGTGGTCATCAGTCCGTAGCTTACAACCTACTTAAACTAAGGTAAACTAACCTAAGGAAAAACACACACACCCATGCCCCAGGGAGGACTCGAACCTCCGATGGCGAGCACCCGCGCGCTCCGCAGCGAGGCGCCTTAGACCGCTCGGCAACTTCACCGCGGCTATCTCGTGAATCATGTGTCGTATGTTATTCTTCGATATTACCTCATAGTAAGAGATAAGCGTATCAAATTTGGTAGAAATCGGTCCTGTGGTTTAAGAGGAAAAGTGCTACATTGTCAGTTATGTTGCCGTTTTTCTCGCCTGTCATTGTTTATGACGTCATATCTCGTGAACTATGTCTTATTCGTGATCCTTACACCTACGGCGAACGTCCTCATGGGTAGAAGCATTCGTGAGGAAATTTCATAAAGATTGGAGCAAAACTGTAGATTATTATGTAATAGGTACACACAAACACACGGATACTCTGGTTTGTATATAAATTTTGGTTTTGGACAATTAATTCTCTTCTTCAGGTGTAAAATTCTGTCCAATATGTTTGATCTAAACATGATGGTATGACAAAACTTAGGAGAAACCGGTAGTAAATAAGAATTACAACGCTACAACTTGTTGCTGCGTCGTTTAATTTAACAATAACAAAAACTTCTGTGATGAATTAAATACTCCTGCTAAACACTGCCAGTGATAAGTTTTGCTATGCCGATGACCTTGTGATAGCCATACAAACCAGCACACTCTAGGAAGGAGAAACTATATTATCCAGAGAATTAGAAATTCTCAACAAATATTACAAAGCATGGAGGAAACCAGCCAAATGTAGCAACGACAGAAGTTTGTGCATTCCATCTGAACAACAGAAATGTAAAACAACAACTCAGTGTTAACTTCTGCCAACTAAGACTTAGAAATAATATCAAGCCTCATTACCTGGGACTCATACTGGACCGTTCTTAACGGATAAACTTCACTTGGAAAACACAAGCAAAAAGCTAAAGACTCGAAATAACATCATTAGGAAACTGACTGGTACAATCTGGGGTGCTGATGCATCGACATTACGAACTACAGCATTGACTCTAGTGTACCGTGTAGCTGAAAACTTTGCTCCAGGGTGGCAACATAGTACACATACGAGGATGTTAGACCTACAGCTGAACGAGTCAATGACGTTCATTACAGTTACACTAAAATCCACCTCAATCCCCTGCATGCACACATTAGCAGTATCCCACCACCTGAACTGTGACGCCAGGAAGCAGCGAATCGAGAATGGAGGAAACTTCACCAGCCCAATTGCCCACCATATCTTTCAATTCTCAAGACCTTAAACGATCTTCCTCTAGATCGTCTGAAGGTCCGCACTCCACTGTGGCATTCACTAACGAATAACTTCGGCATTAAAGAAGAGGGGCGCAAGAGGTGGAACGCGGATGCAACACTACATCCTGGTGTCGAAGACCCAACTGCCGGCCTACCAGGCTTCCATCTGCAGAAAAGTGTGTGGATAAAATTAATAAGAACTGCCCACGCCATGTGCAATGCTATGATGCACAAGTGGGAACACCGCGATTCTCCAACCTGTGATTGTGGTGCCCAAGATCAAACGGCTCAACATATCGTCAGAGGCTGTCCTATGAGGAAATATCCTGGACCATTCAGGGACTTTATAAATCCTATCGCTTCTGCAACTAGTACGATTCAGTTTAACGATAATTATGGTTATATGTATATTAAGTAGTAATCGCATTAGTAAGCTCCACAATTCAGGCATGTATTAAATCAGTGTATTTACCCCATTACTAAGATTTAGTATTTGAACATATGTTTTAAACTTGTACCTAATATAAAACTAAGTAACTTATATCACCCACAATTACGACTCGCAATTCGCAAGAAATTACAGAACAAGTCTGAAACGTCTCACTAAACTACGAAACGCAGCTGTTAATGTTACACCCTTTTACAGGATTTTGTTATGAGCATGAAGTGTGCACTAATGGATAAGGAATCGTTTAATTGACTGCCTTTCCGAAGATTTTGAATGTTGATAGGTAAAGGATATGCAGAATTAATCTCACCAGACACGATGTAAACTAAAGTGAATAAATGCAGTTATTAAAGAAAAAGGTGGCCAGCCTAATTAGGCAAATATGTACCAGCAACTAACTGTAATAAGCACTCTCGTTTTAAGCCTACACCTGGTACTGAAGTACATGCAATTTTGAAAATGGACAGTCTATAGTTCAGTAAATCACCAAGCACACAAAAGATAGATCACTGCTATAGTGGTTCAACAGATTTATAAATAAACAACATTCACTTGTAATGGATTCAAGAATTGTGGTCTGATTAAGTATGAAAATTGTAATACAAACTATTCTTTCAGTAAACTATGGAAAAATAATAAATGTGGATTGCTGTGAATTGCTTGGGAAAGGTGGTACTCTAAAAACTTTGTGCACCAAGTTAAGGGAAACAAGATTTTGTCCTATTGCTAAAATCCTTAAGATCAAGTTTCTGAAATTTATCTTTTCATATAATATTTTCTTTCCCTTCTGAACTGAATGATTGTTAAGAGGGTTTGACCAAAGGCAACTAGAAATTTTTACAGATAATATGTACACTTTAGGGGAGAGCATTAACTTTTCTACAGAATGTCACTGTTGTTCACGAAACAGTTTAGCAGTATCAGAAACAATGTATACACACACCTTACCTTGTTGAAGGGCTCTAGTCATAAGTTACAGTAATAGATTCATTTCAAGGAACGATAACATTCTCTCCTTTTGTTTTATAATAAATGTTAGTGCCAGCAGTATAATTTTCGGTATGAAGAAACTTTGTATGTGAAACTATTGAAATTTAGCTAAACGCTTATTATTTCTGAAATTATCTTTAACCAATAGCTAAAACAAACTGTGCTAGTACTATAATAATAAGATGAAATGACAACTGGCTGCTGTACAAAAGTTATCATGTAAATGTCTGTATAGCCACACTTTGTAAAATGATCTATAGCCACACTTTATAAATTGATCAAAAATTCATACTAAATTATATAAATGACACTAATTAAAAAAACTACCAATGGCACTATTTGAAATCACTTTTCAGTTTTTAAAAATAGGAGATTCGGAAAAGTATTCACTAGGAAAGCACCCTGTCTAGGAACAATGATTAGGATAAATCAGGGTGCTCAACACAAAGTTGAGGTGAATGCAGATAATTATTAGTTAAACACTTTGCTGGTTCATTACACTACATGCTAAGAAATACTTTACTTGTTTGTCCTGTAGTGATGGTAGTGAAGAAGTTTCTGGCGGTAACAACTTTTTGGCGGTAAGCGTGGCCTGCTTCCATAATAGCTTTGAGCTCACAAAACTTCTTCTTGGCGTTGAAAACATACAGTTTTGTGTTCCATACTAAACGGGCGGCTTAAATAGGACAACTCCGGCGACATCTAAAGCAAACTTGCGGTTACTTCCAGAAATATATGCCTCAACAACCCACAGTTCGTAACAGAGGTGTTACCACTATGCTGCCCAGAACTGGATTTCCCCCTTTTTTTTCTTACAGACCACGCTACTCGAAGATTCTCCCGCCAATTTCCACCTTTTACATCACGCGCACACGCAGTTCCGTTTCCTACAGGTTTCATATATATCTAATTTTAACATTTTAACTCCCTGTGCATGAACCAGCGAATTATACATCTACATCTACATACATACACCGTAATTCACAGTAAGGTGCGTGGCGGAGGGTACACTGTACCACAACTAGGCACTTCCTTTCCTATTCCACCCCCAAATTGAACAAGGGAAAAAAGAATGCCTATATGTCTCCGTACGAGCCCTAATTTCTCTTATCTTGTCTTTGTGATCTTTACGCGAAATGTAAGTAGGCGGCAGCAAGCTTCAAATTCCGGCCCTCTAAATTTACTTAACAGGCATTCACGAAAAGAACGTCGTCTTTCTTCCAGCGATCCCCAATTCAGTTGCCGGAGCATTTCCGTTAAACTCGCGCGTTAGTCGAACCTACCGGTAACAAATCTAGCTGCTCGCCTCTGAACCGACTCTATGTCTTCCTTTAAAATGATCTGCTGCGGGTCCCAAACACTTGAGGAATACTCAAGACGTGGTCGTTACAAGCGTTTTATACGCGGTCTCCTTTACAGATGATCTTCCCAAAATTCTCCCAATAAACCGAAGTCGGCTGTCCGCCTTACTCACAATTGTCCTTACCTGTTCGTTCCATTTCATATCGCTCTGCAATGTTACTCCTAGATATTTGAACGACGCGACAGCATCAAGAAGCTCACTACTAATGCTGCATTCGAATATTATAAGACTGTTTTTCCTACTCATGCGCATCACCTTACATTTTTCTACATTGAGAGCTAGCTGTCATTCTTCACACCAACTAGAAATTTTGTCTACGTCATCCCGTATGCTATTACAGCCAATTAAAGTCGCATACACCACAGCATCAACAGCAAACAGCCGCAAATTACAAGTCTCTCTCTGTCCATCAGATCATTTATATAGATAGAAAATAATAGCGGTCCTATTACACTCCGTTGGGGCACGCCTGATGATACACTCGTCTCTGATGAACACTCTCCGTCGAGAACAACGTATTGCGTTCCATTACTTAGGAAGTCTTCCAGCCAGTCACAAATTTGTGAATCTATTCCATAAGCTCGTATCTTCGTTAGCAGTCTGCAGTGTGGCACCGTGTCGAACGCCTTTTTGAAGTCGAGGAAAAACACAATCCGCCTGTTGCCCTTCATCCATGGTTCGCATGATGTCATGTGAGAAAAGGGCAAGTTGAGTTTCACATGAACGATGTTTCCTAAACACGTGCTGATTCATGGAAAGAAGCTTTTCCGTTTCAAGGAAATTTACTATATTCGAACTGAGAATATGCTCTAAAATTCTACATGAAACCGATGTCAACGATATTGGCCTGTAATTGTATGGGTCAGTTCTCTTTCCTTTCTTATACACGGGAGTCACCTGCGCCTTTTTCCAATCACTAGGAACTTTGCGCCGAATTAAAGATTCGCTATAAATGCAAGCTAAAGCTTGTTATAAAGCTTGTTAAAAAAGTTATTTAATGAACATTGTCATAATATACCGTCTCGTAATATTAATATTACAAAAATAAGTAATAATTTCCTATGCAAAATCCTTACATTATATACATGACCGCAAAGATTTTGCCGGCCGCGGTGGCCGAGGTGACTGTGGCGCTCCAGTCACGGTCAGCACGGCCACTACGGTCGAGGGTTCGAATCCCCCCTCGGGCATGGATATTTGTGCCGTCTTAGTTCGTCTGTAGTTCATAAGTAGTTTGTAAGTTTAGGGACTGATGACCCCGTAGTTAAGTCCCATAAGCTTAACAAACATTTGAACAAAGATCTTAATACAGATATTACATTACATCCATATATTATATTCGTAATTTACACTTCTCCCATAGAAAACACAAAAGAAAAAAAAATAATAGCTAGAAGAACTATAGTCTCGCAAACGGTCCCATTTGTAATTCACGATGCTGCTGTTGTTGCCATAGAATAAAATAAAAACATAAATTAGGGCTGACACGGAATTCTTAGGTCCACTGAAAACGCTGGGGTGGTCTCCACGAGGCTGTTGGCATGAACGGTCGGAGCCGCCGATGATCGTATCGCCACATTAACGAGGGAGGCAAGAGGAAGCCGCAGAGGCGGCGGAGCTGGGGTGCTGCTGGCTGCTTCCGCTACACCATTTGCAGTTTACAGCTCCGCCGAGTGAAGAAGAGCGGCGTCAGTGGGAAGACATCAAAGGGTATCTCTCCATTCCCCCCCCTCCGCGAAAAGAAATATGAAAAAATTCTCTGTTGCAGCAAATATAATTTGTCGGTGGCATCAAAGGGAACACCGTGCACTGCTGCCCATTTGTCCGGAGGGCAGAAGCGGCTGATGGCAGGTTTATTCCAGACCTCCCTCCCCCCCCCCCCCTCCTCACCCTTCGCTCCTCCCTCCATGTGGCCCGACCACCCTCTCTGGTTCCCTTCCCCAGCGTACAGTAGGCTGCTGTCCGGAATGAAACAACGCCTGCTAGTTTCTCCGCCCCTGGAGTCACATGCTTCCGCCGACCAGCTTCCTGTGTATCGGACGGGGGTCCAATACCGGCGGTGTCTGTGTGTATGTGTGTGTGTGTGTGTGTGTGTGTGAGGCGGAAAGGTCGGCAGCAAAGCGACGCGGGCAACGGCGTTTCCCGGACGCGTTGCCCGGCAACGCGGAGAATTTAATATCTCGTTGCTGCCGACATGCTCTCGCGCCGAATGGAATGAGGGGCTCCGCGTCGTGAAAATATAAAAGGGGTAAAATACGGGAAGAGATATATGTGTCCCATAAGGGAGGCGTGAGGAATAACTCCTTCCCTCCGGTGTCAGGGAGGCAGTCGCAGAGGCGTGGAGGCTGTCGTGGAAAATTGTCAGATAACTGTTTGAAATCTGCAAGGCAGGCGCCTGCCGACAGCAGTTTTAAGACACTGCCTCTGAAAGTGACAACACTCGCCCGTATAGCCGAGCACGTTACAGCGCTCGCTTCAGGCTCCGGTTCGATGCGACCCTGTTATTTAATAGGGCTCCGTTGTGCCTGACATCAAATGTTCAAATGTTTGTAAATCCATCGCACCAAATGTTCAAATGTTTGTAGAACTTATGGGACTTAACTACCGGGCCATCAGTCCCTAAGCTTACAAACAACTTACGAACTAGCTACTACTAAGGAAGGCACAAATATCCATGCCCGAGGGGGGATTCGAACCCCCGACCGTAGTGGTCGTGCAGACCGTGACTGGAGCGCCTCAGTCCCCTCGACCACCGCGGCCGGCTCTATCGCACCAAACTGCGTGGTCATCAGTCCGTAGCTTACAAACTACTTAAACCTAGGTAAACTAACCTAAGGACAAACACACACACCCATGCCCCAGGGAGGACTCGAACCTCCACGGCGAGCAACCGCGCGCTCCGCAGCGAGACGCTTTGGACCGCTCGGCTACTCCACCGCGGCGCCTGACATCTTAAGTGTGGTTTTTAGGTAAATACTGAGCTGATACTCACATCTCATCAAAGTTAAACGATCTGAAATCATTTAGGGAAGCTTCTTAACGATTTAAATATTAACAAATAATACAATTCCTTGATCAACATTGTCTCGTTGTACTAAAGATATTAAACATAAGGAGAAGCATTGAATTAAAATTTATGCTGTGGCCGGGATGCGAACAACGGACCTCCCACTTACCAGGTAGGTGCTTTAGACTCACGGCGCCCGGCGAACCACTCAACTAACACAGCATTGTAGCCAAAGCAACTACAAAGACTGTCTTAAGGTAAGTTTTCCCTCCACACCACATACTTCAATTCTGCCTCATGTTCCTACTGAAATGCGCATCAAATTTCCAGGGCTCTCCTACTTTGGAATAGCACCCCAGCACAGAACGCGAATGGGATCTCGCCTTGTTCGTCAGGCCGAGGTGATACAAATATCAACAAATAATACAATACCTTGAGACAACATTCTCTCGTTATACCAAATGTATTAAACATAAGGAGAAGCACTGAATTAAAATTTACCCTGTGGCCGGGATTCGAACCCGGAACCTCCTACTTATTATGTTTAATACCTTTTGCATAACGATACAATGCTGTCTCAAGGAATTGTATTATTTGTTGGTATTTTTATCACCTCGTCCGGAGGAACAAGGCGAGATAGTTCCTATTCGCATTCTTTGCTGGGGTGCTACTCCAGTGTAGGAGAGCCCTGGCAATTTGATACGCATTTCACAGGGAACACTAGGCAGAATTAAAATATGTGGTGCGGAGGGAGACGTGCCTTAAGACAGTCCGTGTAGTTGCTTTAGCTATAACGCTGTGTTAGCTGAGTTGTTCGCCGGGCGCCGTGAGTCTAAAGCACCTACCTGGTAAGTGGGAGGTCCGCGCCGAGGCTCAGCGCGCCCGTTCAGGGGTGTTAACGCCCTCTGTAATAAAAACGCTGTGCCAAATACGCAACGAACAGTCAAAAAAAAGGTGGTCTAAAGCACCTACCTAGTAAGTAGGACGTCCCGGGTTCCAATCCCGGCCACAGCATAAATTTTAATTCAATGCCTCTCCTTATTTTTAATTCCTTTCTCATTATTACTGATACGTTGTATTTCTGCTAATTCTACACTTAAGGCTGTTACTAATTACAGTGATACACGTCACAGCTACTCCAATGAACCACAGACATTGCCGAGGTGGAATGGCTTGCGTGCCTCAACGATACAAACAGCCGTACCGTAGGTGCAACCACAGCAGAGGGGTATCTGTGGAGAGGCCAGACAAACGTGTGGTTCCTAAAGAGGGGCAGCAGCCTTTTCAGTAGTTACAGGGGCAACAGTCTGGATGATTGACTGAGCTGGCCTTGTAACATCAGCTAATGTGGATTTGTCGCACAGCTACTGCGAACGGCTGAAAGCAAGGGGAAACTACAGCCGTTACCTTTCCCGAGGACATGCAGCTCTACTGTATGAACATATGATGATGGCAGCCTCTCGGGTAACATATTCCGGAGGTAAAATAGTCCTCCATTCGCATCTCCGGGCGGGGACTACTCAGGAGGATGTGATCATCAGGAAAGACAATACTGGCATTCTACGGGTCGGAGCCGGGAATGTTAGATCCCTTAATCGAGTACGAAAATTGGAAAATTTAAAAAGGGAAATGAATACTTTGAAGTTAGATATAGTGGGGATTAGTGAAGTTCGGTGGCAGGATGAACAGGATTTCTGGTCAGGTGAGTACAGGATTATAAATACAAAATCAATTGGGGGTATCAGAGGAGTAGGATAGGTAATGAATCAGAAAATAGGAATGCGGGTAAACTACTATGACCAGCACAGTGATCGCATTATCATTGTCAAGATAGATACGAAACCAACACCGACAACAATAGTACAGGTTTATATGCCAACTAGCTCTGCCGATGATGAGGAAATCGAAGAAATATATAAGGAGCTAAAGGAAATTATTCAGACAATTAAGGGAGAGGAAAACTTAATTGTTATGGGAGACTGGAATTCGGTAGTAGGACAAGGAAGGGAAGGGAAGATAGTAGGTGAATATGGTCTGGGCAAAGAGAATGAAAGAGGAAGCCGCCTGGTAGAATTTTGCACAGAACATAATGTAGTTATAACAAACACATGCTTCAAGAATCACAAAAGAAGGTTGTATACGTGGAAGAGACCAGGAGACACCGGGAGATACCAGATCAATTTTATAATGGTAAGACACAGATTTCGGAACCAGGTTTTACAGTGTAAGACAAACCCAGGGGCAGATATAGACTCTGACCATAACTTGTTGGTTATGAACTGTAGGCTGAAACTAAAGAACCTACAAAAAGGTAGGAAAATAATGAGATGCGACCTGAATAAATTGAAGGAACCTGAGGTTCTTAAGAATTTCAGAGGGAGCTTTAGGCAACAATTGACAGAAACAGGGGAAAATAAAACAGTAGACGAGGAATGGGTAAAATTGAGAGATGAAATAGTGAAGGTAGCAGAGGACAAAATAGGTAGGAAGGAAAGACCTGCAAAAAATCCTTGGATATCACAGGAAATACTAAATTAAATCGATGAAAGGAGAAAATATAAAAAAGCAGTAAATGAAACAGGCAAAATGGAGTACAGAGACCAAGAAATGAGATTGACAGAAGTGCAAAATGGCTAAGCAGGAGTGGCTAGAAGGCAAATGCAAGAATGTAGAAGAATGTATAAATGGGGGAAAAATAGATACAGCCTACAGGAAAATAAAAGAAACATTTGGAGATACGAAAAACAGCTCTATAAATATCAAGGACACTGATGGAAAACCAGTTCTCAGCAAAGAAGGGAAAGCTGAAAGGTGGAAAGAGTATATAGAGGGGCTCTACAAAGGAAATGAACTTCGAGACAATATTGTAGGAAGGAAAGAGGATGTAGATGAAGATGAAATAGGAGATACTCTACTGAGAGATGAATTTGACAGAGCCGTGAAAGATCTAAGTCGAAACAAGGCCCCTGGAATAGATGATATTCCCTCAGAGCTACTGAAGTCTCTGGGAGAACCAGCCATGACAAACCTGTTTCACCTGGTGTGTAAGATGTATGAGACAGGAGAAGTTCACTCAGACTTTAAGAAAAATGTTATAATCCCCATTCCAAAGAAAGCAGGTGCAGACAGGTGCGAAAAATACAGAACCATCAGTTTAATAAGTCATGGCTGCAAAATATTAAAACGAATTATATACGGAAGGATGGAAAAGCTGGTAGTAGCCGACCTCAGGGAAGATCAGTTTGGGTTCAGGAGAAATGTAGCAACACGGGAGGCAGTACTCACTTTACGGCTTATCCTGGAAGATAGATTAAGAAAAGGCAAACCTACATTTCTAGCTTTTGTAGATTTGGAGAAGGCTTTTGACAATGTTGATTGGAATAAACTCTTCCAAGTTCTGAAGCAAGCAGGAGTAAAATATAGGGAGCGTAAGGTTATTTACAACTTGTACAAAAACCAGACAGCGGTTATCAGAGTTGAAGGGCATGAAGGGGATGCAGTGGTGGGAAAGGGAGTAAGACAAGGTTGTAGTCTTTCTCCATTGTTATTCAATTTCTACATTGAGCAAGCTATAAAGGAAAGCAAGGAGAAATTTGGAGAAGGAATTAAAGTTCAGGGTGAAGAATTAAAAATATTGCGCTTTGCCGACGACATAGTAATTCTGTCAGATACAGCAAAGGACCTGGAAGAGCAATTGAACGTAATGGTCAGTGTGTTGGAAGGTGCATATAAGATGGACATTAACAAGAGCAAAACTAGGGTAATGGAGTGCAGTGTAAGAAAATCAGGTGATGCTGATGGAATTAGATTGGGAAACGAAGCAATAAAGCAGGTAGATGAGTTTTGTTACTTGGGCAGTAAAATAACAAATGATTGCCGCAGTACAGAGGATATAAAATGCAGAATGGCAATGGGTAGCGTTCTTGAAAAAGAGAAATTTGTTAACATCGAATATTGATTTAAACCCAAGGAAGTCCTTTCTGAAGGCATTTGTATGGAGTGTTGCCTTGTATGGGAGTGAGACATGGACGATAAACAGTGCGGACAGGAAGAGGATTGAGGCTTTTGAAATATGGTGCTACAGAAGAATGCTGAAGATTAGGTGGGTGGATCGCGTAACTAATGAGGAGGTACTGGACAGAATTGGGGAGAAAAGGAATTTCTGGCATACCTTGACTAAAAGAAGGGATAGATTGGTGGGACACATTCTTAGACATCAAGGAATTGTGAATTTAGCGTTGGAGGGAATGTGTGGGGAAAAAATCGCAGAGGAAGACCAAGAGATGGATACAGTAAGCAAATTAAGACAGATGTATGTTGCCGTTCTTATGTGGAGATGAAGAGGCTTGCTCAGGATAGGGTATTGTGGAGAGCTGCATCAAACCAGTCTCCGGACTGAAGACCACAACAACAACAACAACAACAACAACACGTCACAGAAAGGTAAGCTCTTCCGTTTATTTTCATGCACTTCTTTCATATGGAATTATAATTTGTGGTGCTTCATCATTGAGTGAAGAAGTAATCATTGCACAAACGCGTGAAATGAGGACAGTGTATACGAGTTGGTGCATGGACGCCGTCCTTTTTTGACGTTAGTTACTTCCGAAAACAACAGACTTCGAAAGGATTGCCTAACCAGATAAGTACAGGGGACTCGGAATCAACGGGGAGGATACCTTTCCAAAACCTAATACTAGCGCTTGAGAACACAACTTACAGCTGTAATTTGTCCTACAGTTCGTCACTAGATAACTTTCTGGCTATCATAGGGGTGCTACATTATAAGCAGCACTAATTTATGACCAGCATATGATGCAACATTTCTTGATTCACAATGGGCAATATGAAAAAAGTGGCATTAAAACTTTAATTTCAATAAACGGTAATGACTATAATGCATAATGTGATAAACCTATGTTATTATTACATTACTCATAATGAAAATATTCTAATGCATGTCCACCTTGCTGTATACACTGGTGTCAGCGCGTCTCGGTATTAGCATGGGCAGCTCTTAACATTTCAGCTGGTACTGAAGCGCAAGCATGGCGTATACTTTCTTTCAACACATCTGAATTTTCCGGTTCCGTATTATAAATCCTGGATTTGCTTTATCCCCATAAGAAAAGATCCTAGGGCGTTAAATCAGGTGATCTCGCTGGCCATTGAATGCAACCACCACGGCCCATGCACCGTTCGCGGTACAAATTGTTCAAATATTCCATAACCCCTCTACAACAATGGGGTGGTGAACCATTGTGCTGAAAACAGTGCCTCACAGTGGGATATCTTCTAGGAGACGTCCAAGGTCCAGCTGATTCTATAGAAACTGCAAATACTGCCGACCACATAGTCTGTGAGGCAAATAAACTGGTCGAATGATGTGGTCTCCTAGAATCCCGCACCACACATTAACACCCCAGTGCGCATACATGTGAGTTGTCGTAGTGAGGACTTGCAGGAGCCCAGTAATGTAGATTATATCTACTCACAGCGGCATCATTGCCAAAATAGCATTCATCTCCCCACAAAATCTGCCTGACGAAATTCGACTTCACGACTACTTTATTTAACAGAATTCTGCTAAACGATACCCAAATGTTCAAATGTTCGTAACTCTATCGGACCAAACTTCGTGGTCATCAGTCCGTAGCTTACAAACTACTTAAACTAAGGTAAACTAACCTAAGGACAACACACACACACACACACACACACACATGCCCCAGGGAGGACTCCAGCCTCCGACGACGAGCAACCGCGAGCTCCTGAGCGAGGCGCCTTCGACCGCTCGCTACTACTCCGCGGTGAACGAAACCCAATTTTGGAAATCGTTTCTACGCAAATGTTGGTGTAGGGGCAGCTTAAAGTACCCCCACTTTCGTTCCTTCAGTAACCTTTGTACCGAAGACCAAGAAATCCCGAGCTCTTCTTTGTACTATTTACGATGGGAAATAAGTATTAGTGGTTGATAGCTAATGACTTATGTAATATTAATAACTCTGATCATGTTATTATTATTATCACTAATTGTACAAATAATACTGTAACCTAAATTATGTAGCACGATAGCATTTTTGTTTATATTACGTAGTTGGTACATATTACTTTCATTTAAGGTATGCTTCCCTCGCGTGGGATGCGCTCCAAAACACTAAGTAACGTTCTGGGAAACATCAGCTGCGTCACAAACTGGACTTTACACTAGTTCGACCTGGAATGCACCCTCTGTTCTTAAACGCATCTTTGTACGTTTGAAAACGCGCGAAGAAAGTAGACGTCGCGTAGGGAAAAGTTGTGGATACCTGATTCGGGCCACGGATGCATTGCAGTGCGCCTCCGAAAAATGTTCAAATGAAACTTCCTGGCAGATTAAAATTGTGTGCCGGAACCGGGACTCGAACCTGGGACCTTTGCCTTTCGCGGGCAAGCGCTCTACCACTGAGCTACCCCGACACGACTCACGATGCCGCCCCACAACTTTACTTCCGCCAGTACCTCGCCTCCTACTTTCCAAACTTCACAGAAGTTCTCCTGCGAAACTTGCAAGACTAGCACTCCTGGAAGAAAGGATATGGTGGAGACATGGCTTAGCCACAGCCTAGGGGATGTTTCCAGAATGAAACTTTCACTCTGCAGCGGAGTGTGCGCTGATATGAAACTTCCTGGCAGATTAAAATTGTGTGCCGGAACCGGGACTCGAACCTGGGACCTTTGCCTTTCGCGGGCAAGCGCTCTACCACTGAGCTACCCCGACACGACTCACGATGCCGCCCCACAACTTTACTTCCGCCAGTACCTCGCCTCCTACTTTCCAAACTTCACAGAAGTTCTCCTGCGAAACTTGCAAGACTAGCACTCCTGGAAGAAAGGATATGGTGGAGACATGGCTTAGCCACAGCCTAGGGGATGTTTCCAGAATGAAACTTTCACTCTGCAGCGGAGTGTGCGCTGATATGAAACTTCCTGGCAGATTAAAATCCTTTCTTCCAGGAGTGCTAGTCTTGCAAGTTTCGCAGGAGAACTTCTGTGAAGTTTGGAAAGTAGGAGGCGAGGTACTGGCGGAAGTAAAGTTGTGGGGCGGCATCGTGAGTCGTGTCGGGGTAGCTCAGTGGTAGAGCGCTTGCCCGCGAAAGGCAAAGGTCCCAGGTTCGAGTCCCGGTTCCGGCACACAATTTTAATCTGCCAGGAAGTTTCATATCAGCGCACACTCCGCTGCAGAGTGAAAGTTTCATTCTGGAAACATCCCCTAGGCTGTGGCTAAGCCATGTCTCCACCATATCCTTTCTTCCAGGAGTGCTAGTCTTGCAAGTTTCGCAGGAGAACTTCTGTGAAGTTTGGAAAGTAGGAGGCGAGGTACTGGCGGAAGTAAAGTTGTGGGGCGGCATCGTGAGTCGTGTCGGGGTAGCTCAGTGGTAGAGCGCTTGCCCGCGAAAGGCAAAGGTCCCAGGTTCGAGTCCCGGTTCCGGCACACAATTTTAATCTGCCAGGAAGTTTCATATCAGCGCACACTCCGCTGCAGAGTGAAAGTTTCATTCTGGAAACATCCCCTAGGCTGTGGCTAAGCCATGTCTCCACCATATCCTTTCTTCCAGGAGTGCTAGTCTTGCAAGTTTCGCAGGAGAGCTTCTGTGAAGTTTGGAAAGTAGGAGGCGAGGTACTGGCGGAAGTAAAGTTGTGGGGCGGCATCGTGAGTCGTGTCGGGGTAGCTCAGTGGTGCCGGCCGCGGTGGCCGAGGGGACTGAGGCGCTCCAGTCACGGTCTGCACGGCCACTACGGTCTGGGATTCGAATCCCCCCTCGGGCATGGATATTTTCATTCGCGGCCAGACCGCCGTAGCGGTCGGTTCGTGTGCTTGCTGCGGTCTTCGGTGCCGCCGCTGCTTGTTTACTTCGCGCGCGCTGTGTGATACTTAGTGTCTGAAATGGAGTCGCACTTGCGGAAGTATACATTGAAGTTCAGTTTCGTTTTCGGTGTTGCACGACCTAAGATATACGAATTTGATGATTGGTTCCACGGATGTTTTCAAGTACCAGAAGAGGATGTTCTTGGGATGGCATACGATTTTCTAAGTAACGAGTACATCGTGAAGCTACGGAACGACGACTGGTGCCAAAGGATAATGGACAAAACAAATGGAACAGCCGAGTATAAGAGCAGCACAGGCGAGGTGAGTCGAGTTTCTATTTCCTACGCCGGTTTGGGTCTCAGGAATGTTAAAGTGCATCTGCTACCGTTTGAAGTTGAATTTACGCATATCAAACAGGCGCTATCGAAATTTGGAACAGTATATGCAGTGACTGCTGATCGTTGGGGCGGCAACATGCATTACAAGGTCGATAATGGTGTGAGAACAGTTAAAATTGACCTTCAGTCACACATACCGTCCTTCGTTAATGTATGTGGCTTCAGGGCTCTCGTGGTATATGAGGGACAACCACGCACTTGCTCCGCTTGTAATCTGCCTGGACATCTTAGAGCGGAATGTCCACGCAGGCGTGCACCAGTTCAGCTCCCCGTCGAGGTCGATGCGGAAGGCAGACCGCGCCCTCAGTATGCCTCAGTCGCCAGCCGTTTGTTTACTGGAACGGAGCGCGACGCCACCCCTCCCGATGACGTAGTGCTAGCTGCCGCGGCAGCAAATTCTGTAGTGCCGCCAACAAATGCACTGTCGTGGAGCGATGACGTTGAAATGTCGGAAGCTCGTGAAGACAACAAACCGACCCCACAATTAAGTGCTGTTGTTGAACTGAGTTCTGTCACATGTAACCCAGCGGGTGACACACCTTTGACGGATGTTCTCGGAGAGAAAGAGGGCGCGCCCGATGTATCGTCGGACACGACAAGTGCGACTTCCGACACCTCCCCAACTGATTCTCCGTGTGTACCTGCAACCATCAACGGTAATACTCCCCAACAGATAGAAAAACTCGACGAAGGCGTGACAGACTCCCATGGAACCCTTGACAAACCTTTGATGACTACTGATAGACCGGTCTCTGGCGCAAAAAAATCTAAAAAGTCGTCATCGGATTCACAGAAGGAAGTTAAAGGGCAAACCTCCCCTGAAAAAAAGAAAATACGGGTTGCTCGTGGGGGTGCTGCTGAAGTAGCCAATCAGTTGAGGCCTGTAGCACAACAAGTTGCTGCAAAATTAAAATATCAGCAACTTGGAAATCTAGGAGCACCCGCCACCACTTCCGCAGATAGAACAGATCACGGCCCATGTTTACAAAAAGTTTTGGATGAACCGTCTCCGCAAGATGACGGAATGGATACTAACGAGTACCAAACATAGCTTATAATAATATGTGTTTTTGTGTTGATATAGCAGCATATAATGTTACTTGAATCTTTCCCCAAAAATGAATGGTAATTTTACATACAATGTAACAACTATTAATATCTGTAGAATCCAGAGTGAATTAAAATTTAGAACGCTTAAGGACTTCTTATATAACACGAACGTAGATATTGGGCTCCTTCAAGAAGTTAGCGTGGAGCCAAACGTAGAGGGGTTTGTCACACTCACGAACATCAGTGAAGAAGACCACACAGGAACGGCAATCTTACTACGAGAGGGCATTCCTCACTCGCATATCGTTCGACTTACAAATGGTCGTGGCATAGCCTGTAAAATTAATGGCGTTCAACTTATAAATTTGTATGCGCCGTCGGGCAACAACCGCCGACGGGAACGCTCCTCCTTCTATAAACATGAGGTGCCTTTTTTAATCAACGAATGTGCCACGAACTGTATTATTGGGGGAGATTTTAATTGTGTAATCTCAGCCAAAGATCAGACACCACATTTCAACAAGTGTTTAGAACTTGACCACCTAGTCCATGGGATCAATTTGATAGACACCTGGGAAAAAATACATGGAAACCGCATCGCGTATACCCATATAACGAGTAACTCGGCCAGCCGGATTGATCGTATCTATGTGTCCGAAACTCTCGCTCCCAATGTAGTGAACAGTGACATTTCACCCGTTGGCTTCTCTGATCACAGTGTCCACCAATGTTATATAAACCTCCAGCGCCCCCAAGTGTTTCGCGGGAGAGGCTACTGGAAGATGAACGTGAGTCTATTACGAGACAAACAACTGGATGAGGAAATCCAGCGAGTGTGGGAGAACGTACAACGCTCCCGAACCCAATACAGATCAACTGTTGAATGGTGGTTACGTAGAGCGAAACCCAAAATTCGTTCAACGATAAAGAGTTATGCTTACCAAAAGTCCTATTGGAATAAACGGACCATAGAATTCTATTTTTCTTGCCTTCGGGATCTTTATCATTCCGCAGATGTCAGAGCTGAGGATGCTTACCGGCGCATCAAAAGGTACAAGGCAAAGATAACAAATTTGTACCGCAAACAACTGGAGGGCGCAATAATACGTTCCCAGCCGAAAGACATTGCGACGGAGGAAACGGCGACGCTATACCACACCCTACGGACACTGCGACGTCAAAAAGCAAAACTAATTGAAGAGGTAGATGATGGTGCAGGGAACATATCTACTAGACAACGTGACATAATACAACGGGTATACAGCTATTATAAGGACCTCTATGACAGGCACGAGACAAATGATAGATCTTCTCATGACGTCACTGACGAAATAGTCTCCCTCCTCTCTGACGAAGACAACGAGGGCCTCGAAGCTCCTTTCACCGAGGAAGATATTCAAGAGGCAGCACACAATGCAGCAAAGCGGAAGTCTCCCGGACCCGATGGACTACGTTCTGAACTATATCAACACTACTGGCATATATTGGGCCCAACCTTAACACAAATTGCAAACGAAATGTACCTACTTCAAACAATCCCGAATGAACTGAAAGAAGGGTTTATTGTGCCGCTGAAGAAGAAAGGAAACAGCAAGAAGATTCAGGAATTGCGCCCTATTACGCTATTAAATGCGGATTATAAAATTATAACGAGGGCAATCAAGAAGCGGATGCAATCAGTGTTACATAAGATACTAGGCGAATACCAGTACAGCGCATTACCGGGACGCAGTGTGATATCAGCCGCCTGCGAATTACGGGATATTATATGTACCCTAGCAGAAAATGATGAACCCGGCGCCCTACTATTTTTAGATTTTGAAAAAGCCTATGATCGTATCAGCCACGACTATCTATTCAAGGCAATGTCGAGGATGGGGTTTCGGCAACGTTTTCTCCACCTGCTACAGAACTGTGTCTCTAATGCTACATCACGTGTGTTGATTAACGGTCACATGACTGAGACACTACCCATAAGGAGATCTATCCGGCAAGGTTGTCCTCTATCAATGGCTTTATACGCCATAGCTGTCGAGCCTTTGCTGGCAAGCATAACACGCGCGACAGCGGGAATCAGTATAGGAATGTGGAAAATTGCTTGCATTGCATATGCGGATGACGTATGTTTGGCAATAACATCCACGGACGATCTGGCGAAAGTGAGGGAAGTAATTACTACTTTTAACATAGCAACCGGAGCGAAGTTGAATACGAAGAAAACAACACTGCTGCACATAGAAAGAGGCATCGGCAACACCACCTACCTAGACTGGTGTGAAACAAAAGTGCAACACAAATCGCTTGGAGTCTACTGGAGCGCGACACCAGATGCCATGGCAACAAAGAATTGGACAGACATGTTACACAAGATCCGAGCCACAACTCGTATTTATTCTGACAGAGATTTGGATTTGTTGCAAAGAGTGCACACAGTCAGGATATCGATAGCGAGCAGGATGTTTTATTTGGCCCAGATCATACCGGTGTCAAATCACCTAGCAGATAGTATCCAGAAGGCGTTCTGCTGGTACGTTCTAAGGGGCCATATTTTTAAAGTCTGCTTTGACACCTTAACCTTACCTCGTGAACGCGGAGGGCTTGGTTTAATTCACGCCAGATACAAATGCCGGACTTTACTAATCGGTCGCATTAGTAAAATTATAAATAAACGGACGCCGAGCCTAACCCAATGGTTAATATCACACTGGAAGCCGAGCAGTTTGATGCCACCAATTTATGAAGCTGCAATACCTTTAAACTTTCGCCATGTCAGATTTTACTACAGAGAATTCAGTTATATAAAGCACGCTGATGACATCAACCCGCCCTATACGAATAAGAAAATCTACAACTTCTTAACAACAGATGGCCGAGAAAACCGGATAACAAACAAATATCCACATTCAAAATGGAATACGATCTGGAGAAACGTGCACAGTCCTATACTACCGTCACGCATCAAATCAATGTGGTACATAATTGTTAATGATAAAGTGCCGACTAATGAGAAACTTAACAACATTCACCTGGTCCCAACACCCGCCTGTACAAACTGTGGATACGTGGACACATTAATTCACAGACTCACCTGCGGTACAACTGAGTTGATCGTGGAATTCATGCGATGCAGATTGGCCATTATCGACCGAACGGTTTCGCAAAACATAGATATTGTAGAGTTATTACGACCAGAAAAACTGAGGTACCCCCGTAAGAAGAACAATGCAGCGATTTGGCTTTTAGGGCACACTGCTGTCTATGCCTTCTATAACCGTTCAGCATCACTTGCCGATTATCGCGCTTACTTGGAATACGAACATGACAAAATAAGACTACAAAGTGATTACACGAACACATACGGAAATATGTTGAAAATTATGGTGAAGACGGCCACTACGGTCGGGGGTTAGAATCCCCCCTCGGCCATGAATATTTGTGCCGTCCTTAGGTTCAGCTAGTTCATAAGTAGTTTGTAAGTTTAGGGGCTGATGACCCCGTAGTTAAGTCCCATAAGCTATGCAAACATTTGAACATTTGAACTTCTGAGAGGTACTGGAGGAAACCAAAAATAAAATCACTATACATGAAGAGAAAATTCTTTTAGGGGATTTCAATGGGCCAACGTGGCACAGAAAACAAAAATCTGAAAACTAACAGGAATCCACACGGCCCACAAGAGAAAAATAAAAACTGCGACAGGTTAATAATTTCAAAAACATTTTAATATTAAAATCATGTTCACACAACTGCAAAGATACATCCAAGTTGGAAATCATCAAACGTAACCTTAGGTGAGTTTCATATATATATACCACGTTGCTATATACATTAAGAATACAAAATGAAAATAGGCTGTATGAATATGAAGCTCGGATATTTTGAGTCAGATCAACATCTGCTGCAGATAAAGATCAGTTTTCAACTTAACAGGAAAAACACTACAAATAAACAAAACAGCCAGAGTTGATTCTGAATACCTATAAATCAACAAGAGAGAAATTCTTCAGGAAATTAGCAATCAGATACTACGAATAGGAAGGAACTCTCGGAGTACTGAAAAACAATAGATTTTGATAACTCCAAGAAAGAGAAAATACAGGTGGTTGAACAGTATCTGTTTTCAAACAATAGAAAAGATAACACAAGCGTGTAAAACTTTCTGTAAATCAGATATCCAGAAAAATTGTAGAAATTTTTATAAACACGGAGTTGATCCGCCAAGGTGATACGAAGAGAGAAACGTACCTTTGATATAAATCCGTCGACTTAAAGAAATTGAACAACATTTTATCAGCAACAACACCAGGAATTATATTAAAAATCCTCTTAGAAAACCTTACAAGATATTATCCATCTTATTTCTCTTTTTGCCGCCCGGGATGGATTACAGAAAACAAACACAATAAATAACTTAAAAACTTTAGCCTAGTATTTCAGTCACTCTTCAACTTGTATAGCCCGATAGAACCATTAGATTATGAAATACTCCGTAGCAATACGATTCTAAACCACCATCTCTTAAGGAAGTAAAGGTAATGATATACTCTCTGAAAACAGAGGACAACCGACTCATAGCAGAAATATGGAATTTAAATGACTATAAGCTCCCACAATAAACTCACACAATTATATAGAACATGAACATGAACAATTACCTGCAGATATTTACCAAAACAATTATAGAGGAATTTCTCTGCTCCCAGTGGTATACAAAATTCTTTCAAAGGCCCTGATAGTTCGGCTTGAAGAACGGGCGGACACATTAATAGCATAATATCAGTCAGGGTGTCGCAAGGTGATATAGAACCTGAAGACAATTTCACAAAAAGGAATGTGCAGGAAAGGGAAATATTCGTACCAGTTTTCCGAGAAAGAATTTGGATAGAGTGATAAGAAAGATTTGGAAACACACAGAAACAATAACGAACATCTTTAGAAGGAAAACGTTGAATTCGTATAGACGTATCAGCAGGATGAGCAGGAAAAGCCTCACAAAGCAAATCATTGACATAATAAACACAACCTAACCGATCTCTCCACAAAGGGATACCACTGAAGGCGAATGATTCTGCCATCGTCACTGATTCCAGTTGCATTTATTGCTCCCTATACAACCTGGATGTATAAATCCGGTGTCTGAACATAGTACAGCAGCATACCTGCTCGTTGATGAGTTTCGTACACTTTCTATATTGCCACAAATTTTGTAACTTTGCGAACGGTTTTCTGTCGTATTGTACATGAAAAAGAATACTGCTTGCTTGGTTCTGGTTTCGAAATGTATGCCAATATAAGCTGTCATATTCATCTATGGGAGCAGAATAGAAATGTATTTTCTTTTATTATAATGTTTCATAGTAGCCATTCCCTCCCTCATGAAACACAGACATTGCCGAAGTGGGGTGACTTGCGTGGCTCAACGACACAGATAGCCGCACCGTATGCGCAACCACAGTGGAGGGGAATCTGTGGAGAGGCCAGACAAACATGTGGTTCCTGAAGAGGGGCAGCAGCCTTTTCAGTAGGTAGAGAGGCAACTGTCTGGATGATTTGCTGAACTGGCCATGTAACATCAGCTTATGTGGTTTTGCTACACTGTATTGCGAACGTCTGAAAGCAAGGGGAAACTACAGCAGTTACTTTTCCCGAGGACATGCAGCTCTACTGTATGAAAATATGATGGTATCCTCTCGGGTAAAATATTAACGAGGTAAAATAGTCCCCCATTCGGATCTCCGGGCGGGAACTACTCAGGAAGATGTGATCATCAGGAAAGACAACACTGGCAATCTACGGATCGGAGCGTGGAATAGATCCCTTAATCGGGTAGGGAAGCTAGAAAATTTAAAAAGAGAAATGGATAGTATGAAGTGAATAGTGGGGCTTAGTAAAGTTAGGTTGAAAGAGGAACAGGATTTCTGGTCAGATGAATACGGGATTATCAGTACAAAATCAGTTGGGGTATTACAGGAGTAGGACAAAATGAATAAGAAAACAGGAATGAGGGTAAACTAATATGAGAAGCACAGTGATCGCATTATCGTAGTCAATATAGATACGAAGCCACAGACCACAATAGTACAGGTTTATAAGCCAATTGGCTCTGCAGATGATGAGGAGTTCGAAGAAATGATTGAGGAGGTAAGGCAAATTATTCACACAATTAATGGAGAGAAATACATAATTGTTATGGGAGACTGGAATTCCGTAGTGGGATAAGGAAGGGAAGGGAGCTAGTAGGTAAACAATTGAAAGAGGGAACCGCCTGGTAGAATTTTGCGCGGAACATAAGTTAGGTGTTATAACACCTGATTTAAGAATTACGAAAAAAGGTTGTATACGTGGAAGAGACCGAGAGACACCGCAAGGTACCAGATAGACATAGATTTCGGAACCATTTTTCAAATGTAAGACATATCCAGGGGCAGATATAGACCATGACCATATCTTATTGGTCCTAATTGCAGGCTGAAGCTGAAAAACTGCGGAAAGCTAGGAAAATAAGGAGATGGGACCAGGATAAATTGAAGGAACGAAGTCCTGGAGACCTTCGAAGGGAGCTTTCGGCAACAATTGACGGAAATGGGGGGAATATAACAATAGAAGAGGAATGGGTATCATTGAGAGATGAAATAGTAAAGGCAGCAGCGGACAAAGTAGGAAGGCCAGACCTACAAAAAATCCTTTGACATCACGGGAAATACTAAACTTAATCGATGAAAGGAGAAAATATAAAAATTCAGTGAATGAAACAGGCAAAATGGACTACAGACGACTGAGAAATGAGATTGACAGGAAGTGCAAAATGGCTAAGCAAGAGTGGCTAGAAGACAAATGAAAGACTTTAGAAGAATTTATAAATAGGTGAAAATAGATAGTGCCTAAAGGAATACAAAAGAGACATTTGGAGACAAGAAAAGCAGCCCTATGAATATCAAGTACTCAGATGGAAAATCAGTTATCAGCAAGGAATGGAAAGCTGAGAGGTGGAATGAATATACAGAGGTGCTCTATAAAGGAAAACATCTTAGAGATAATATTGTAGGAAGGTGAAAAGAATTAAATGAAGATGAGAGATACTATACTGAGAGATGAATTTGACAGAGCACTGAAAGACCTAAGTCAATACAAGACCCCTGGGGTAGATGAAGTTCCCTCAGAGCTACTGAAGTCTCTGGGAGAACCAGCCATGAGGAAACTATTTCACCTGGCGTGTAAGATATATGAGGCAGGAGAAATACCCTCAAACTCTTAGAAAAATGTAATAATCCTCATTCCAAAGAAAGCAGGTGCAGACAGGTGTGAAAATTACAGAACCATCAGTTTAATAAGTCACGAATGCAAAATTTTAAAACGAATTATGTACAGAAGGATGGAAAAGCTGGTAGAAGCCACCGTCGGGGAAGATCAGTTTGGATTCAGGAGAAGTATATGAACACGGGAAGCAATACTCACTTTACGGCTGATCTTAAAAGGCAGATTAAGGAAAAGCAAATCTACATTTCTAGCTTTTGCAGATTTGGAGAAAGCTTTTGAAAATGTTGACTGCAGTACACTCTTTCAAATTCTGAAGCAATCAGGAGTACAATATAGGAAACGAAAGGTTATTTACATCTTGTACGAAGACCAGACGGCAGTTGTCAGAGTTGGTGAGCATGAAAGGGATGCAGCGGTTGGGAAGGGGGTAAGACACGGTTGTGGCCTTTCTTCAATGATATTCAATTGGTACATTCAACAAGCTATAAAGGACAGCAAGGAGAAATTTGGAGAAGAAATTAAAGTTCAGGGTTAAGAAATAAAATACTATATTTTCCGATGACATTGTAATTCTGTCAGAAATAGCAAAGGACATGGAAAAGCAGTTCAGTGGAATGGACAGTGTTTTGAAAGGTGCGTATAAGATGAACATTAACTAGAACATTTGATAGGACATATTCTTAGACATCATGGAATGGGTGTCGCTAAAACAGCTGAGGTTCAGCATACGTGTAAAGATAAATGGGTTCATCGCAGACTAGCTCGACTCTGATTTTCCGGTGTCCAAAAATGATGTTGGGCTACACTAATCTAAATCCAACATCTATGGATAATTTTTGCAGCCACCAAATCACAAACATTCCGATCAAACACACTTATCCTGCATTATGACCTTGCAGAGAAAGGATAAATGGAAGTACTCTTAGTAATGGGAAACAAGAATACAAAATCACCCAATTGCGCCCATATTTCTTGTAAAGCAATTCAGTACTGTTAATGATATATTAAATTTGACAAACCATCAAGCTAAGAGTATTCAGTTATTGAATGTCAAAACAGTGAGACAATACGACCAATACTCTTCCAAGGGATAACTTGTAGTTTCGTGTCAGACAACCCTTTTCCTCGTGAATTACAGCAACACGACGTGTCATGGACTAAGCAAGTCGTTGTAAATCTCCTACAGGTATGCAAACCAATCTGCCTCTTCAGCCGTCCATAATTATGATATTGTTGCCGGTACAGGATTTTGTGCATCAACTCCCAGTTCGATGGGTCTGATATCGGGCCAGCTGTGTGAGCCAGACGTTCGCTAAATAAATCCACTTAAGCTAAGTTAAACTAGCCTAAGGAAGACACACACATGCATGCCCACGGGAGAATTCGAACCTCCGATGCGGGAGACCGCCCGATCCGTGACGTGGCACTCCAGACCGCTTAACTACTCCCGCATGGCTCTGTTTCAATCCTAATCCACACGGTCATCGCATGCCCCACATAGATTTCAGCGACTTTTTTTGCCGTCTGTTTGATATGTCTAATAACTCTACGCAACTGTCACTGTCTCAGATCAATAAGTGCAATTTGTTTTCCGTTGTGAGACGCAGAACGTTTTCGTACTTCCGGCACACTCTTGACACAGTGGTTCACGGTGTATGGGATTCTTCGACGAATTCCTAAATGAAATGTCCTTTGCCTCTGGTGCAGACTAATATTGCTTTAACGTTCTTGTCGAGAGGCCTTTGTTACGCCGGAAACCTTCATATAATCACCAGACGGCAGTTCTAACAATACACCGCCCATTTATACCTCGTGTACGCATTCCCACGATTTACATTTCACTTTTGAGTGGAGTTTCGTGCTATCTATTGTTGGAGATTTTCTGAGAAGTTTTTTCATATCTCACAAAACAGTATAACCAAATATATATATTGGTTTTGAAGAGAGAATAAAGCCAACGGCGACGATGACAGTACGACTTGGAAACTAGATTAACGGCTTGTAGAGGGAATGATAAAATATTATTTTAATAGGAATCCTTCTTCGAAAAAGTCATCTAACGCCATTGATCCTTGACAATGTGATTCACGTGTCCTGTTGTAGAAAAAGTTCTCTTAGCTCTTACCTTATGTTTCTAGAGAAAATATCTTCTAGATATTCGATTCTGGTTTTGGTACATACTTCCTCCTCACAAAATATGGGAGGCATATTTTCTGTTATATCAAACCAATGTTCCCTTCTGCGGGATAGGGAGTTACGGCCGGTATGAACATGCATTAGCGAGTCAGTTGGATAGGGTTGCTGGTGAACTGTATTTCAGAATAATATTGATACAACTTGTATCTCGAATCGCCGTCAGTCCGACCGCCAACATCAGGAGACCAATTAACAGCCCAGGGCAAACACGGCCGCCCGCGGCGTACTTCGCAGGCGTAGGCCGCGGCAGTTGGCAGGCCTGCTGATGCTGGGCCCAGTGGGTTCCGCAACCTGCCTCCCGCAGTAGTGCCACCTCGGGCCGAACTTGGCGCCGACTCTCCATGCCACGGTTAAGACCCAGAGGACGCAGTGCTCTGCAAATCTGACGAGAAACTACTCACAACAACCTACCAGGCCAGACATAACAAGAAACAACTTCCGGGTTCAGCACGATATCCAAACATGCATCTTCCTAAACATGTAGTATTTATGTGGTGTGTCCGCGAATTAAGAAAAAAGTTTGGAATCGTGTAGAAAATAGTGAGTACATAATGTTGTAATGAGGAACCCATGTCCACAAATGTCATCTACTGAAGGTATAACGACTGTATATCTTTAACACCGTGAAACAAATGTCTTTTATTGGGAGCTTTTTGCTTCCCATATTTTCGAAGGATGTAGTGTCGAAGCAACATAAAAAGTGAATTTTAGATTAAGTCGTGAATGGAGATTTGTTGAAGATATATGCGATTTCCGTTCATTCCTACATGTCCAATAAAATAGATGCCACATAGATTTAATACCCAATCAGGTGAGAACAGCCGATGAGCCTTTTTTTCAGTGCGGATGGACACCAGTCTATAATTGTCACAGGAATACGCTACATGCCATCGATATTGAGTGATAATATGTGGAGGCGTGTGTCAGTTATGTGTGGATAAGTTGAGAAATTTCGTCCGTCGGGAGGAATTCATAGGGCAGCGGTGATTCTTATGTCCCCATTGGCGTAGTGGTCAAGCTCGACTGCCTAGCATGCAAGAGGACGCGGGTTCGAGTACTGGCTGACGAGCAAATTTTCACCTTTATACATAGATTTGTCAGATCTCACTCGCAGTTGATGTCGTAAATTCTTTGTGTGAGAGTTATTAGCTTATTTTATTGAAATGAACCTGTCCCCAAAATTTGTCGGTTTTTTCACCCTTTATAGGGATCACCAATCATCAGAGACCACTTGATGGTAGCAACGAGACTTGCTTGCCGAAATATGCTGGTGTAATTACTACTTTACCCTGTCGGCCACCTTGTACGCTTCAGTTTCATCCTGTTATTTCGTTTCAGTATCAGACTGAAGTCACCCTTATGGTAAACGCATATATAAACTGATGTGTTCGTAACAATTGTAGGGTAGCTTGCAATTTTTTTCTGTAATTCAGACGCAGAGGAACGGATGATGTCGCCGTCAATAGATATTTTCAGTTATAGTTGTGACATGATATCCCAAATAACAGATGCGCCCGTTTTTTAGTTTTAGTTACTACACAGTGCTATTAGGGACGCTGTAGGAATATAAATGACACAGGTAGTGTTGCGGGTTCATTTATTGACGCGTTCCGAAATAATGATCATCATAATATGCAATATTGAAACCATCAGTTAGCATAGTGTTACAAATTAGAGAATTATTAAAGGAATTTGACATAATGCACTGTAAATAGAAGGAGACAAGCACTAATCGTAAATCGTAATGGCCCTGTTAAACTATACTAAAACAAAGTAGGAGGCAGCACCGTTCAAGTAAACGAAAGTAAGGTGGTGCTAGTGTACTTGATAAAGAATGTAAAAGTAGGTACCAAATAAAAATCTATAAAAGTAACAAAAAATTAAAGGTAAGATGGAGAAAGTGTGGTTACGAAATGTCATTGCATTCAGCTTCCACTAGGCACATACCTATGACTGTAAAAAAATAACACGGCAAGGATGGGATGGCAGGACATAGAACGGTATTCAGATAGGCACATACTAGTGAGGCATGTCAGGTAATACAAGATGCAATGACCTTGAAGTTGTCATGATAAAAATAAAAGTGGAAGCTGCGTGCAATAACATTTCGCATTTCGTAAACAAATTTTATCCATCTTACCATTAATTATTTTTATTTGCTTATGGCTACTTAGTTTTGATATTTGTATAGCTTTCTGTATAGTATCTACTTTTACTTTCCGTTTCATGTATACTAGTGTCACCTGGCGACACCTTTCGTTTACGTGGTCGGTGCTGTCTGCTACTTTATTTTAGTATAGTTCAGCAGGGCCATGACAAAATACCATTAGTATAAAACTTTTACGACGCTTAACTATGTACTAGTGTTTCTTGTATTTACAGTGAATTATGTAAATTTCCTTCAAAAATTCTCTATTTTGTGACATCATGCTATCTTATGGTAGTAATATTTCAGATTCTTATGGTGATTATTTCGAAACGCGTCAATAAACGAACAGCCGCATCGCTATCTGAAGCCTTTATTTTCCTATAGCGTTTCTAATAGCACTGTCTAATAACCAATTTTCACTTCATTTTAATTAAATAACCAATATTCCTAAAAGGCTCAACCAGCGGCGCGGTCCCCACACCCATCTGTAGCATGCCATCTATCTAATGACTTACAGGAAAAGGAAAAATTTTCTTTTTAAAGTTTTGCGTAATTATTGGCCGAAATTAAAAAATTACTTGCTATTTGCCACTAATTGCGAAGAATAACAACATGTAAAATTCAGCAAGATAAGTATCATAAACTTTAATATGACGGCATTCAAATAGTCCAAAATAATTAATCTGGTACTCGAAAATGATAACAGTTACATAAAACTTTGAAATCATTGTAAACCTATTGGACCAAATAAATATATTCATCGGCCCGTAGACTTACGAACTACGTAAACTAACTAACATTAAGGACAACACACACACACACACACACACACACACACACACACACACTCACTCACACACTAAAGCACGAAGGGTGACTAACTCCCGCGAAATGGCCGCCCAGTCAGTATCATGACGATAACAGGTAGTTACTTCGAAACAGCTAAACATGCATTTTCGAACCTTAACGAAACATTTTCTCGTTAACTTCACCACAAAATGATGAACAATTTCGTGTAATCATATTCTCTTTTTATTATGTCAACTTCAAACTGACGTTACGTTTTAATTTATTACATTCAAAGTAAGGAATTAGTACCAATACACTCTGAATTAACCATCTACATACGTCCCATATTTCACCAGGAAAATAATTATATCACTATGCGGTAAATAGTTCATAATATATTAAGTTATTGACGCCTGGACGCGCTAAAAATTGTATTCTACTCACACTGGCATGTAATATATCTTCAACATCTGTCGGATGTTAATTTCTAACTTGTAGATACACTGCCAGAAAAATTAGTATGGCTGAAAAAACGTCGTCGATTTTAATCCGAGAAAAGTATATCCCTTAGATGTTGAAGATCAAATGGTTTCAACGTCTTCATCAGATAGCATAGTTACATATCAGCCAGTGAACCATCCGTTTGTAGCTGGGAATTTTTATTGTCATATCAACATGTCAAGCAGACACGCGTCTTGGCACGGAAGGACACTCTACTTTCATACAGGTAACTGAGCAAGAATGAAAGAGATCGAATTATGGCCTTCCTAGTGGCGGAATGGTGCTTTCTGAAAACTGCTTCACACGTTGGCTGTGATGGGTCAGTTGTGCAGTGGCGCTACTTGCGATGGTCACGGCAACATTCCATTTGACGCAGATCAGGACGACCCCACTGCACAGACGTCGGTCACTTGATGCTTCAAAATATTTTAGAGTCTTTATACCTTTTACGTTCAATAAGATATCAACAAGACTTCCTGACGGTATTTAATTTCTGTCATTAGCAGTTCCTTCCTCTTACAATAAAAGGTTGGTACGAAGAACTTTCCGAAAGAGTAAACATTGAAGAAGCTACTGAATTTGAACAGCAAAGTAAAGGTCATGAACATATATTTTGTTAATGTATAGTTAACAGAATGACAAAAGCTTTATTCCAACTCAGTTTTCATGATGTTTCATATAGACGCCATTGTTTGATCGATAAAGGGCGTAAACCGTTCATTATATTTTCAATGATATATCACAGTTAGAAGAAATATCTTCAGTTTTAAGGAATGATTCGTATGTTAAAAGTATAGTTTGAGATAGAATTATTACATAACTAAAATGCCACTGCTTGTCAGTAGCACATAAACACGCAAATCTACGACTTACTTTTACTGGAAATCCATTTTTCGGACTAACGCCTACAGTACATCAAACCCCTCAATTTTTATTTGAATAATATTTCATTTGCTTCTCTTGCGTTTACTTGGTGTTTCGCAATACCTCATTAGCTCCGTGTTACTGGATCGTCCGCGGAGTTCACGGAAACGCTCCTCTCTCCACTCGTAGCTCGCATTTACCGTGTGTAGCTGCTGCGCCAACTTTGAAACACAGCTGTTTGTGGCGGCGCAGCCACGTGCATAGCCGGTGTGGCCACGCCTCGCCTCGCCGAGAATGTCAGAGAGTCCAGTGCACAGTGTTTCGCTATGGACCGTTCCATTTCAAATCGGACAGCAGGAAACCTTGAAAGTTTTGTGGGCTTTCATTTTTCTGTCACACATAGTATACGTTAATTTGATAACTTTGACAAATTCATAGCTCGGAAGTGCGGGTGCTGGCCGCGGTGGCCGAGGGGACTGAGGCGCGCCGGCCGCGGTGGCCGAGGAGACTGAGGCGCTCCAGTCACGGTCTGCACGGCCACTACGGTCGGGAGTTCGAATCCTCCCTCGGCCATGGATATTTGTGCCGTCTTAGTTCGTAAGTAGAAGTAGTTCCTAAGTAGTTTGTAAGTTTAGGGACTGATGAGCCAGTAGTTAAGTCCCATAAGCTTAACAAACATTTGAACATTTTTGACTGAGGCGCTCCAGTCACGGTCTGCACGGTCACTACTGTCGGGGGCTCGAATCACCCCTCGGGCATGGATATTTGTGATCCAGGTAGTTCATAAGTAGTTTGTAAGCTTAGTGCGGCATTTTTAGAATTTAAATTTCAACTACATTTAATCGTTGTTATCATATATATTATTTCTCATCGGTGTTTTTTTTACGCCATATCTCCCTTATTTCTTATGTAAAATTATTGATTGAGGTATCATTTTCAAGGTTTCGTTCTCCACTAATGATGAAAAATACACAGATAGTTTAAAGTTATTGTTTTCACAAAGAAAGTTTCTTAGAAAAATTTATGTTGTTCATTCAGTCTAAGTTGTTACCCGGCGAATTATCGTAAATGGGACATGTATTTACGGTTACTCCCCATCAGCCACCGCGTCCAGTATCAACTTCATTTACGCGGCCGATATAATAGCCAAGGAGGTTAAAATAAAGGTAGATAGCGTCATCTATGCCGAGCACCTAAGTCAAATGAAGTCTGTCCACCATGTTGCTGAGTTGAGGAATGCTATGTCTGCAATAAAACTATGCCTTAAGTCGACCGTACTTCTGTTAATTCATTGAATGGACAATCAGTGCTAAGTATGTACTTTCAAACAACATACTTATCTAAAAAAACATAAATAAATAAACTCCATCAAATTTTAAAGAATAATAATTGTTAACGCTAATTTTTCCTCTTTTAACACGTTACACATCACACCAAAACCGCCGGATGTATTATTCCTGTCTTAAGTGACACAAAAATTCAACTCTACAAGACGAACACTTCTCCAAGACCTAGGAATATGGCGGAAGCATGGTTCACTTTTTCAACGTAAAGGCGACTCCCTGTATTCTATCCTCCTTGATAAAAGCAATGCAGAAGGTGCCACCATCTATTGACAATTTGTTTAACTAACAAGAACGACAGCTCTTGCAGTTGCTTAGATTATTTTTGCAAGCCAAATATCTTCTTTGAAGCAAACAAAGTTTATCACTCCATTACAAAAGCCGAAAAATACACAAATAATTTAATTTAGCACAACAGCTCTTGCAGTTGTTTAGATTCTTTATGCATGCGTAGTGTATCACGAGATTTTTGTTCCACACGCCGATGCAATACACCTGTTGGAATTGTTCACTTTGTTCAAGCAATCGTTGTGTACTGTAGGAATGAACTAAATTATCTCAAAGTTCATAATCACAGGTAAGTACTGCTTACTGTTATGCCTTATAATAACTTACTTAAATTTAATTCCCTGCTATTTTACAGTGTGAGCAATATTGTTATTATCATTTATACATATGTTCTTGCATCTGCCTTTTCTCCATTACTATCTTACCTATCTGTGACTGATCAGGATAGAGTGGGTCAACTAGTTTGTCTATAAAACGCGTTTTTAAATGGAATAAAATGTATGCCAATATTTTGATTATTTGATTTAAAGAACTATCACTAAATATAACTACGGTATCATGCTCTATCCTATCTGACTTGATCATAATATGTTAATGTCAGATAATTTAAAGATGTAATTCATCTCTACATCTACGTACATACTCCGCAATTCACCTTAAGGTTAGTGGCGGAGGGTATACTGTACCACTACTAGGCATTTCCCTTTCTATTCCACTCCCACATAGAACGAGGAAAAACTAATGCCTATATGCCTCCGTACGACCTCTATTTTCTCTTATCATATCTTTGTGATCCTTACGCGAAATCATCTACAGCAGCAAGATCGTTCTACACTCATCTTCATATTACGGCCCCGTATATTTCCTCAGGAAAAGAACGCCGTCTTACCTCCAGCTATCCCCAATTGAGTTGCCGGAGCATTTCCCTGACACTCGCGCATTGGTCGAACCTACCAGTAACAAACCTAGCTGCTCGCCTCTCAACTGCTCCTACGTCTTCCTTTAAACTGATATGTTGTGGATCCCAAACACTTGAGCAATACTCAAGACGTGGTCGTACAAGCGTTTTGTACGCAGTCTCCTTTGCAGATGAAGTACATCGTCCCAAAATTCTTCCAATCGACCGAAGTCGGCTGTCCGCCTTACTCACAACTGGCTCTACATGTTCGTTCCATTTCTTATCGCTCTGCAATATTACGCCTAGATATTTGAACGACGAGACTACATTAAGCAGCTCACAGCTAATGCTGTATTCGACCATTATGGGATTGTGTTTCCTACTCATGCGCATAAACTCACATTTTTCTACATTGAGAGCTAGCTGCCATTCTTTGCACCAACTAGAAATTTTGTCTAAGTCATCCCGTCTGCTGTTACAGTCAATTATAGTCCCATACACCACAGCATCATCAGCAAACATCCTCAGTTACAAGTTACTCTGTCCATCAGATCCTTTATATAGACAGAAATTAATAGCGGTCCAAACACAATCCACTGGGGCATCAGATCCTTTATATAGACAGAAATTAATAGCGGTCCAAACACAATCCACTGGGGCACGCCTGACGATACACCACTCGTCTCTGTTGAACACTCGACGTCGTCAAAAACGTACAGCGTTCTATTACTTAGGAAGTCACAAATCTGTGAATCTATTTCATATGCTTGTAACCTGCAGTCTTGCAATCTGCAGTGTGACACCGCATCAAATTCCTTTTTTAAATCGAGAAAAACACAATCTGCCTGTTTCCCAAAATCCATGGCTGGCAAGATGTCATGTGAGAAAAGGGCAAGCTGAGTTTCACATGAACGATGTTTCCTAAACCCCTACTGATTCGTAGAAAGAAGCTTTTCCGTTTCAAGGAAATTAACGATATTCCTATATTTACCTGTGTTCTTGACATAATTATATTACAGAACTTGCTGTGAGTGGATGCTTTATCCACAATTTTATACCTGACTATATCCTGTACTACACAACTGAAACCAAGTTTTTCTCTACGCCTTACTCGTTATGATATTTAGCCTAAGGTCTACTAGACTATTTTATTAACTGTTCTTTTAGACTTAATTATAGTATGTTATAATCAGTTTATTTAAAGCTGGGAGTCATTAGTTTATGTCCATGACATAAGTGAATTACAGTACTTGCTGTGAGTGGATGCTGTATCCATATTTAATATAACTTCATGTAGCCTTTACAGTGCGCCTCGGTTGCACAGTGCACTGTGAATCCAAAGATCTCCGATAAGTCCTCGTCAGGTCCTAGGATTTATATCTGTCACTTTTCACTTCTTTCACCTCTGGCAGTATTGCTTAATTGTTAAATACCGAGTAGCACCGTGGTTCGAAACCCACGTTAAACTGTACGTCCTCCTATAACTTGCTGCGTAAGTCAGTTCGAAGTTCGGAGGAAGGCAACGGCATACCACCTCCAAAAGTAAAGCACTGTGTTGTTCAAACCAATCTTCGGATTGTTGACTGCTTTACCTTGTATAGGCTGTACTACATAACTGTTAACACCGTACCGCTTGTGTTACTTCCCTCAACGTCTACCTATCGATTTCATGCACTGCTATTTTAGAATTGATTGTGTTGTTGTTGTCTTCAGTCCGGAGACTGGTTTGATGCAGCTCTCCACAATACCCTATCCTGAGCAAGCCTCTTCATCTCGACATAAGAACGGCAACCTACATCTGTCTGAATCTGCTTACTGTATCCATCTCTTGGTCTTCCCCTGCGATTTTTCCCCGCACACTTCCCTCCAACGCTAAATTCACAATTCCTTGATGTCTAAGAATGTGTCCTACCAATCTATCCCTTCTTTTAGTCAAGGTATGCCAGAAATTCCTTTTCTCCGCAATTCTATTCAGTACCTCCTCATTAGTAATGCGATCCACCCACCTAATCTTCAGCATTCTTCGGTAGAACCATATTTCAAAAGCCTCAATCCTCTTCCTGTCCGCACTGTTTATCGTCCATGTCTCACTCCCATACAAGGCAACACTCCATACAAATGCCTCCAGAAAGGATTTCCTTGGGTTTAATTCAATATTCGATGTTAACAAATTTCTCTTTTTCAAGAACGCTTTTCTACAGATTGCCATTCTGCATTTTATATCCTCTGTACAGCGACCATTATTTGTTATTTTACTGCCCAAGTAACAAAACTCATCTACCTCCTTTATTGCTTCGTTTCCCAATCCAATTCCTTCAGCATCACCTGATTTTCTTACACTGCACTCCATTACCCTAGTTTTGCTCTTGTTAATGCTCCTTTCAGCACTCTGTCCATTCCGTTCAATTGCTCTTCCAGGGCCTTTGCTGTATCTGACAGAATTACTATGTCGTCAGCAAATCGCAATGTTTTTAATTCTTCACCCTGACCTTTAATTCCTTCTCCAAATTTCTCCTTGCTTTCCTTTATAGCTTGCTCAATGTAAATATTGAACAACAATGGAGAAAGACTACAACCCTGTCTTACTCACTTTCCAACCACTGCATCCCTTTCATGCCCTTCAACTCTGACAACCGCTGTCTAATTTTTGTACAAGTTGTAAATAACCTTACGTTCCTTATATTTTTCTCCTGCTTGCTTCAGAACTTGAAAGAGTTTATTCCAATCAACATTGTCAAAAGCCTTCTCCAAATCTACAAAAGCTATAAATGTAGGTTTGCCTTTTCTGAATCTATCTTCTAGGATAAGCCGTAAAGTGAGTATCGCCTCCCGTGTTCCTACATTTCTCCTGAACCCAAACTGATCTTCCCCGAGGTCGACTTCTACCAGCTTTTCCATCCTTCTGTATATAATTCGCGTTAATATTTTGCAACCATGACTTATTAAACTGATAGTTCTCTGGTTTTCACACCTGACTGCACCTGCTTTCTTAGGGATGGGGGTTATAACATTTTTCTTAAAGTCTGAGGGTACTTCACCTGTCTCATACATCTTACACACCAGGTGAAACAATTTTGTCATGGCTGGTTCTACAAGAGACTTCAGTAGCTCTGAGGGAATATTATCTACTCCAGGGGCCTTGTTTCGACTTAGTTCTTTCAGTGCTCTGTCAAATTCATCTCTCAGTATAGTATCTCCTACTTTATCTTCATCTACATCCTCTTCCCTTCCTACAATATTGTCTCGCAGTTCATTTCCTTTGTAGAGCCCCTCTATATACTCTTTCCACCTTTCAGCTTTCCCTTCTTTGCTGAGAACTGGTTTTCCACCAGTGTCCTTGATATTTATAGAGCTCTTTTTCTTATCTCCAAATATCTCTTTTATTTTTCTGTAGGCAATATCTGTTGTTCCCCTATTTATACATTGTTCTACATTCTTGCAATTTGCCTTCTAGCCACTTCTTCTTAGCTATTTTGCACTTCCTGTTAATTTCATTTCTTAGTAGTCTGTACTCCATTTTTCCTGTTTCATTTGCTGCATTTTTATATTTTCTCCTTTCATCGATTAAATTTAGTATCTCCTGTGATATCCAAGGATTTTTTGCAGGTCTTTCCTTCCTACCTATTTTGTCCTCTGCTACCTTCACTATTTCATCTCTCAATTTTACCCATTCCTCCTCTACTGTTTTATTTTCCCCTGTTTCTGTCAATTGTTGCCTAAAGCTCCCTCTGAAATTCTTAAGAACCTCTGGTTCCTTCAATTTATGCAGGTCCCATCTCCTTATTTTCCTACCTTTTTGTAGTTTCTTTAGTTTCAGCCTACAGTTCATAACCAACAAGTTATGGTCAGAGTCTATATCTGCCCCTGGGTATGTCTTACACTGTAGAACCTGGTTCCGGAATCTATGTCTTACCATTATAAAATCTATCTGGTATCTTCCGGTGTCTCCTGGTCTCTTCCACGTATACAACCTTCTTTTGTGATTTTTGAACCAGGTGTTTGTTATAACTAAATTATGTTCTGTGCAAAATTCTACCAGGCGGCTTCCTCTTTCATTCCTTTTGCCCAGACCATATTCACCTACTATCTTCCCTTCCCTTCCTTGTCCTACTACCGAATTTCAGTTTCCCATAACAATTAAGTTTTCCTCTCCATTAATTGTCTGAATAATTTCCTTTAGCTACTCATTACTCATATATTTCTTCGATTTCCTCATCATCGGCAGAGCTAGTTGGCATATAAACCTGTACTATTGTTGTCGATGTTGGCTTCGTATCTATCTTGACAATGATAATGCAATCACTGTGCTGGTCATAGTAGTTTACCCGCATTCCTATTTTCTTATTCATTATCAATCCTACTCCTGTGATTCCCCTAATTGATTTTTTAATTATAATCCTGTACTCACCTGACCAGAAATCCTGTTCATCCTGCCACCGAACTTCACTAATCCCCACTATATTTGACTTCAACCTATCCATTTCCCTTTTTAAATTTTCTAATTTTCCTACTCTATTAAGGGATCTAACATTCGACGCTCCGATCCGTAGAATGCAAGTATTGCATTTCCTAATGATCACATCCTCCTGAGTAGTCCCCGTCCGGAGATCCGAATGGGGGACTATTTTACCTCCGGAATATTTTACCCAAGGGAATGCCATCATCATATGTTCATACAGTAGAGCTGCATGTCCTCGGGAAAGGTAACGGCTGTAGTTTCCCCTTGCTTTCAGCCGTTCGCAGTAGCTGCGTGGCAAAGCCACATTAGCTGATGTTACAAGGCCAGCTCAGTCAATCATCCAGACTGTTGCCCCTGTAACTACTGAAAAGGCTGCTGCCCCTCTTCAGGAACCACACGTTTGTCTGGCCTCTCCACAGAAACCCCTCCGCTGTGGTTGCACGTACGGTACGTCTATCTGTATCGTTGAGGCACGCAAGCCACCCCACCTCGGCAATGTCTGTGGTTCATGGGAGTGGACTTGATTATAATATGTTTATTTTAGGTCAGTTACAAAGGTATCGTTAATATACTCATTACCATCCCTTAGTCTACCTCATTACCATTATAATTGTACTATTCTGTCACAGTATAACACTCTGCTATATTACCTAACATTTTATGCATATTTCGTTTACCTTACTTTATACGAGGTACGTCCAGAAAGTAAGTTCCGTTTGGTTATATAAAACAAACGTGTACAGATACAGAAAAAATATTTATTGTACAAAAATCTACAACTGTTAAACTACTTTTCTAGATAGCTGCCGAAATTTTGTAGGCACTTGTCATAGCTTCGCACATGTTTCTGTATGCCTTCTTCATAGAAGGTTGCCTCTTGTGTATTCAGCCATTTGGTAGCATGTTCTTTCAGCTCGTCATCATAGTTGAACCAGCAAGTACAGATTTTTAGGTGTAAGAAGAGGTGAAAGTGGCTAGGAACGAGGCCCGGGCTGTACGGATGATGATGAAACACGTCCCAGTGAAATTGCCGTAAAAGTTGTTTGGTCACATACGCCACATGAGGTCGGGCACTATCGTGGAAACAAACACCACCTTTTGATGGAAATCCTGTCGTACTTTGACAAACAATGGTTGTTATGGGACATATTTATTTAGTTATTGTTTTCACGGTGCAAACTGTCATTTTACGTAAATTTTACATACCAGTCTTTGTATCAGTCGCCATGAAATTTTCCACACCATGAATACTTCGATTACTGCTAACTTTATCAGATCAACTATGAAGTTCTCAATTTGTTTGTTACTTACTCTTTGTACAATTCACGACTGTAAATTTTAACAGACTTTTCTTATGATGGATAATATCCGAAACCGATAAAATTCTAAATACAATAAACAGCTGATGGTTGACACTATGCATTTTTTTAAATTCTAGAAACTGCGCTAAATTTGCCGGCAGCGCTGTATCGTAAGCCGCGGTGGAATAGCCATGCGCACTAGGTCACCTCGCTGCGGTGCACGCGGCGTTCACCATCAGTTTGTAGTCCTTCCTTGGGCTTGGATGTTTGTGTTGTTCTTAGTATAAGTTAGTTTAAGTAGTTCGTAGACCGATGATCACTGAAATTAGGCTCCAAAACTTCAAAAACATTTTCTCCATCGTATTACGCCGGCTCCACTACGACGTGTTGCATGCAACCAGTCAGTTCTGAAGTACCCTGTTCACTGTTCCCAGCTGCAAGTCGTCTTCACTCTATAGTAGCGGACGGCTGCCGGTTGCAGTCTAAGTGCACCGCTAGCTTACGTATTTATTACTAATTTTTTCCCACTTCAAAGGTAATGGACGTCATAATACTTAAAACGGATATCAATGTGTAATCAAACAAATTCAAGCCTATGTGGGACACAGTGAAAGACATGGTATACCCGAAGCATCCCGCCACGCTGGACGAGCTTGAATCGGCGATCTCTGTGGGATGTGAATCCATTTCGGTTGAGACACTACGAAATGTAATGGCGAATTTCATTTTTCGTTTGCGCCACCACTGTAGTGCCAATGGTGAACATTTTGAAAACATTGTGATGAGATTGTTTGCAAAGAGTGTTTTCATACGATTATTTTACTTATGTATGCTGATATGAGCTGTAAAGCGTACAGCGCCATCTGTTAGCAGCTATTGTAATTATTATTTCAAATTGCTGTATAAACTTCTTACAGCTTTCACAATAAACATACCGTTTACTGCAATCCTCTATCAATCTTTGTTTTCGAGATGTTTAATTTTGAAATCAGGGAACCCTTTTCTGGACAACCTGTAAGTTTAATCCTTATGAAAAATGCACATATTTTAATAAACGAAAAAAAAAATCTTCTACTAGAGTGAATTAATTGTTGTCATGCCATTTTAATATACCTACAACACTTTATTCACCTTCAAAATTAACTTTAGTTCACTCAAATCCGGTATGAGGTCTCTGTCGAGATGTTTGGGTTCTGGACCTTTATTTTCTTGAACAGAGTCTTTGGATGCACATCCTTAAGTATCTTTGGTACCCATATTGATTCCTTTGCGGTCTTTAGGAGTTCGGCTGCTGTCTTGACCAGCAGCTTCACATCCTCCCATTGGGATATCATGGGCACCTTATCCTTAAGCTCTTCTGGTGAGTGCTCCCCCTCGCAGACAAAAATGAGGGCACTGTGATCTAGATAGACCCTCTTGAATTGGGTCCTGGACCAGCGCCAACCCCCCCCCCCCCTCCCGAATCTTTTCAAAGAGCATGAGCATGAGCTCCTCCTGCTGTGAGGTGATTCTCACCAGTGGATATTCTTCTAGGACAATCGCCATCCTAAAGACCGAGACTGCAGTACTATAGGTATGTTTTCCTATTTCCTACCTCGGCTTTTTAGTATCACGCTTGTCCAGAGAGGAAGGAGTCTGAGATTCCTCCCTAACCCTGTTGCCACCTGTCTTGAAGGGGTTGTGTACCTCTTCGACCTGAGGCAATTTCATTTTGCAGGTCTTGGGCTCTAGCCAGTTCCCTCCACTTATGCTTAGGAATCCATTCTTCTCCTTCCTTTTGATTCTATTCCTTGAGAAGTTTCTTCCTCTGAGCCCCAGACAAGGCCTTAATCATAATCCGGTCCAAGTTCTCTGTTGCAGTTCCCACTTCTTGCTCAGGTCTAGACCCTGATTCAGACGTGGGAGTGCACTCCATCGGTCCTGATCCCGATGTCTGAGTATCGGAGGTTTCAGATTGTCCCTGAATTTATTTTAAAATAATTTCTTTTTTTGTGTCATACGAGAGTTGGGAATTTGTGCGGTCCTCACCACGATAGCCCCGCACACCTGTAAGGCTACTCACTTAGGGAGGTCACCTGGTATCCCTGAGGCTCCACTTGAGACACATCTAACCATGTGCCACGCACCCCTCGGAACGGATTACATCACACCTTGGGAAGGGTATTGGCAAAGGACTGGAAGTGGATAAGGAGGATGGGACGTTGTGGGACACTTTTAGTCTGATCCATCAACTGAGGCCTTTCCGGCAGTAGATTCTCTACCTTCGGACCTTTGGTATAGCCCTCAGTTTCCCACGGGTGCACAAGCCTCTCCACCCACACGGACAGTGCTTCGTCAAGGTGGTGTCCCCCGGAGAGGATCATCTCATCTTAGTACAACGTGTTATCTACCATATGATGGTACGATTTACAGTCTGGAGACACGACAGTGAGATGTGGTGGAACTTTCCTGTTTAGGTTGTTCAGCAGTGTATATATATTTCACAAATGTGGTTTACAGTTGTAGCGCCTATTCCTAAATGTGTTGAATGCATTGCTCTTTGCACGAAGAATAGTTTTCTGGAACATATAACATTCCACAAGACCAAAGTATTCGATACCTAGTTCCTAATGTATAATAATCTTGTCTTTAGAAATGTCACACGTTAATCATACTGTTCCATAAAACGTCATGCAATAATACAGAGTTCTGTTTGACTTAAGAACTACATCAGAACATAGGAAAGAAGTATTAAATAACATTCTACATGGCTGATAGATCTATGTAGCTTTACTTGTACTAAAGTAGGATAATACGCTCCATTTCAATCATCCAAATTTACACATAGATAAATGAAGTCTGTTATTTCACAACCATCAAAACACTATATTATTTCCGGAATCACTTAACGTTTATTATAATTCACGTGTATATTTGTCAATTCACACTTTTACCTAAATGTAAACAGTCCGTAAAATACGCAGTGCTAATTATTTCACAACCATCAAAACACTCCATTATTTACTACATCACTTACCTTTTATTCTATTTCATGTGTATATTTGTTAACTCACTCTTTCCTAAATGTTAACGGTCCCTACAATACTCATTGGTAACACTTTGCTATGAGAATCTTCATTTAAACATGTCAGGTCAGGTTACAAACGCTTATTCCGTTTATTTTACATCTACATCTACATATTCATGGGATACTCTGCAAATCACATTGCAGTGCCTGGCAAAGGGTTTATCGTACCACCCATATACTATTTATCTTACCATTCCACTCTCGAATAGCGCGCGGGAAGAAAGAACATCTGAAACTCTCCGTTCGTGCTCTGATTTCTCTTATTTTGTTCTGATGATCATTTTTACCTATGTAGGTAGGAGTCAACAATATATTTTCGCATTCGGAGTAGAATGTTGGTGATTGGAGTTTCGTACGTAGACCACGGCGCAGGGATAACCGCCATTGTTGTAATGATTACCATCCCAGATCCTGTATCATTTTCGTGACGCTGTCTCCCCTATATCCTGACAACATAAAACGAACTGCCCTTCTTTGGACTCTTTCGATGGCTTCCCCCAAACCTACTTGATAAGGATCCCACACTGGGCAGCAATACTCCAAATGAAGTCGGACAAGCGTAGTATATGCAGTCTCTTCAGTAGTTCTATTGAATCTTTTAAGCGATCTACCAATAAAACACAGCCTCTGGTTCGCCTTTCCTAGATCATTATCTACGTGTTCTTTTCAGTTTAATTATGTAATAGTAATTCCTAGGTAATTAGTGGAGTTTACGGCCTTCACTTTTAATTGATCTTTCTTTTAATCTAAGTTTAACGTATTCCTTTTCATACTCATGTGGACGAGTTCACTACTTCTCATTATTTAGACTCAATTGCCAATTTTACATCATATTTATTGATATCTTATTTAGATCGTTCTGCAGTTGGTTTTGATCTTTAGATGACTTTACTAGACGATAAATGTCGGCGTCATCTGCAAACAACCTAAGGGAGCTGCTCAGATTTTCTCCCAAATCATTTATGTAAATAAGGAACAGCGGAGGACTAATAACACTACTCTGTGGAACGCCAGATATCACTTCTGTCATTCAAGAATCAATTTAGTGTATTTCTATCTGCTTTCCTGAAAAAATATACCTATCGTCTATTTTTGGTAACTTTGGGACTTTTGATATTCAGTCTCGTTACGACAGCAATGTCTGTCCGTTTTTATGCTCGTTATAAGAACGAGATTATGTGTTGCAAAGAGATCAAGTGTGTTTTGACATCCATTTACAATTATAGTTTGCTCATTAACTAATTTTTCGAAGTAATTCTCACAGAATGCGTTGAGTACAATTTCGCACGATGTTTAATGCATACCTCCTGATTTGAACATATAATTTCGCCAACAGATTGAGGGAAAAATGGAAATAATCGCCTACTATTGTCGTATGTGTCAGGTACGTGTTTGCAATTTCACATAGGTTCTCTTTGAACCTTTCTGCTATTGTAATGTCAGACTCGGGGACCGGCAAAAGAAACAGATTATTAACTTGCTACGATTTTTAGGTACAACACTACCCATAGCAGCTCACAGGAACTATCAAATTCAAATTCGCTACACGAAAGATTACTTTTGACGGCGACAAACATGCCTCCACCTATTTTGTTTAATCTATCCTTTCTAAATACAGATCTACTGCAAAAACTTCGGCTAAGCGTATTTCCGGAGTGAGCCAACTTTCACTTCCTATAATGATTTGTGCTTCGATGATTTCTATTAACGCTTATAGTTCTGGTACTTTTCCGACATAGCTACGACAATTTACAACTGTTATACAGATCGCTCCTAGATCTACATTTCTCCTGTGATCCATCTTTGAGACTACCCATTTTTTTATCCGTGAAGCCATCTATCCTTAAAAACCGCTCAGTCCACGCCACACAGTCCCCGCTACCCGTGTGGCCGTTTTCTGCGTGTAGTGGACTCCTGACCTAATTAGTGGAACCCGAAAACCTATCACCCTTTGGCGCAATTTTCTTTAAACCGTATACCCACATATCACAAATTTACATATAAATTAAGTTTTGTTATTGTTGTTGCGGTCTTCAGGCCGGAGACTGGTTTGACGCCGGTCTCCATCTTACTCTATCCTAAGCAACTCTCTTCATCTCCTCATTACAACGGCAACCTACATTCATTTGAATCTTCTTGCTACATGGCTACATGCTCTTTTGGTCTCCCGCTGCCGTTTTCCACCCACACACTTCCCTCCAATGATAATTTTACGATTTCTTAGTGTCTAAGATTGTGGCCTACCAATCGATCCTTTCCATTAGTCAACGTATAAAAAAAATTCCTTTTGTCACCCATTCTGTTCAGTACCTCTTCATTAATTACGTGATCTACCCACCTAATCGTCTGCATTCTTCTGTAGCACCACAATATAAAAGTCTCTATCTTATTCTTGTCTAAACTATTTATCATCCTACTTTCACTCCCATACAAGGCAACTCTTCACACAGGTGCCTTCAGAAAGGACATCCATACATTTAAATTAAGATATTAGGTTAGCAAACTTCACTTTTTCAAAAACGCCTTCCTTCACATTGCCATTCTGCATTTATATCCTCTGTATTGCGGCCGTCATATGTTATTTTACTCCCGAAGTACTAAAACTCATTTACCACATTTCTTGTTTCGTTACCTAATCTCTAATGGAGACAGCAAGGAGTAATTTATTTCCTTCGCCATCTCCTGATTTTCTAAGACTGCATTCCATTAGCCTTGTTAATGTTCATCTTATCAAGTATTTGTTTATAATGGCGAGTCGCAAGTTTCAAAGACATTAATCCTTATTTTGGTACCTCTATAAATCTATGTCGGCAAGACGCTCAAGAGTCAGCCCTAGTTTGAGTAGGCAAAGTGATGCGTACGATTGGTGTTCAATAAACGAGCTGTTATAGACTGCGTTTTGTTTTTGAGGAAAGGTGGCCGCCATTTAATGCTTTGTACATGAATCCTAATAGAATGAAATACGAAACATTGGCCGTTGGCGTGGGTGCTGAATGTAGCACAAACATTTCAGTAGAGGGAGGTGGAGACATTTCATGCTAAGGTATCTGCTAGAGCGCACAAATGAGGCGGAATGTAGGCACTGGCGGCAGCCGTACGATAGGCCACGGCTATGAGATTATCGTCTCCTTTTCGGGCGTCCTGGTTCTGACGTAAAGTGGCACCAGGGGATGGCAAGCAGTTTGGTGGGGGAGTCCTGGTTGGGATCCAGGATTCCGCGTTTGCAGAGAGGCCTGTTGGAAGACATGTCGTTTATTTTGATACACTGTGGTTTGGAGACACATAGCGTGAAGTTTGCAAGAATCGGGCGTGTGCACACTGTGACCTCGTTATTTTATTCGGTTAGGAGCTCGAGTTTTGGGGGTCGGTGAAATATTGGAACACCGCCAGCACCAACTTACAGTACACGATGGTTTAAAAAGTCATCAGCTAGCTCGTCCTCTATCAGCTTGGAGTGTATGCATTTGAAGTACCTTGTGACCAAGGAACCGTCAGATTCATTAATTTAGCGTTCCCCAAACCGCAATATGCTTCAGCTGTTGCGCTATCGTGAGTGTTTGACATTTTGTTGCTTTATCGTGTCATGTCCTGTGGTTCTCTGTGCGAATGTGGAAAACCACTGAACAGGACACATATGCTTCAATGTTGTAGTTGCACACAGTCCTGTACTCTCGATGATCAATGGTTGGTCAGCGATGCGCCAGTTGACGTGGGCCGATGTTGATAGATAAAGAGTCCCATCTCGAAAAGAAAGAAAGAAATAAAGTGTATCAAGTTACTGAACTTGGGTAGGAACAAATCTTACTTGGGGACTGAATTTTTGTTTATGTGAAAAGCTTGGTTAGCAGTGACTTCTTAATTTGAAGCTCTTGGTGTATTAAGTACACAAATTAGTGTGTAAATACAAAATTTTTTATCCGAGAACATACAGTCTCTCCCTCTCTCTATCTCTCTCTCTCTCTCTCTCTTTTTTTTTTTTTTTTTTTTTTTTTTTTTTTTTTTTTTTTTCCAAGATGTTCCTTTCATAAGCTTGAAAGTCTTACTCAGGAAAGCATTCGTATTTAATAATAATGTGCATACATTGCATACCAAATTTATATTACTATTAATTGTCATGCTGTATATATAGACCTATATATTGTGGGGAGCGAAAATTTTACACTAAGATATTGGATCCCACTACATACGACATTGAGAAACACTGGTTTATATTGTTGAAAGCGGTCATAACAAATAAATAAAATAATATTTTCGACCTCGGCTCAATAACCCCAATGAAGCCGTAGTTTCATAAACGTGATGCTGTAAATTCAGTTTGACACCTGGGAACTAGTCACCGTGAAATATTATTTTCGTTTATCTCACTATAAAATATTCGAATTTCACAATTAGAAAAAGAAGAGAGCCATAATGAAGCAAAGGTAAGGTTTGTTATATTGCACTGCAAAATCGACCTAACGGCTGAACAGCAACTAAAGCAGTTGGTGAACGATGTATGCTCTATTACAGTTAATTATTCTCAGTTGTGAAAACTTGTCATGTAAGGAAATGTAACAAACCAATAGTGAAACGACTGTTCATTTAAAAACGCGGTAGGTGGCCCACCTCAATCAGCTGACCTCACCCCAGCCATCACTCCCACTCACCGCAAAGGGTGGCGTACAGACAGCTCTCCCCCTGCTATAGACCGGACTGCGTATTCGCTCTTTGTTGTGCGTGGCTGCTATTGTGTGGCCTCATGTCACACGCCTTGTTCCTGTCATTAAGCTGTCACAGCCCATTTCACGTGCTTCTCTCTCTTCACTCAGCGCCCTCATTTATTACAGCTAACAAATACGACGCGCGTTCTGAATGGAATGCAACGGTGAGCGTAACTTGTTTATGTTCTGACGTATGTAGCTCAGATTGTACATGTTGGAAGAGTAGCTCTTCCTGGATACTCATGTTCGGTAATTTCGTTTTTCGTATGAACGGGATTCGAAGCTTAAACATCGTGCAGTCATTAATTATTGACAAAGGCGGAGTGAGGCCTTGCTGACATCCATAGGAGGCTAAAATATACGGAGAAACCCGTATTGAAGAAAATGTTTGTTAAGCTTATGGGACTTAACTAGGGGTCATCAGTCCCTAAACTTACAAACTACTTATCAACTACCTTATACTAAGGACGGCACAAATATCCACCCCCGACCGTTGTGGCCGTGCAGACCGTGACTGGAGCGCCTCAGTCTCCTCGGCCACCGCGGCCGGCGTATTGAAGAGTGGATGAAGAGTTTGAAGAAGGAGAAACCTGCATTGAACAATGCAGTGGGAGGTTCGTAACTACGACCAACGACTTGGAGAATTGATTCGCACGGACAGATGAATTACAGTTCGTGAGTATGCTGCCGCCGTGAATTGGATGGTGTTAAGACTCACTTTATTGTAAAGCGTGTCGAAGTGAGACAGTTAACACTTTATTTAAAGGATGAAAGAGAGTCTGCTCTTAGTTGATGAAAGCGTTTGATGCTGGCAAAGACCTGTTTTTTCCGCATAGTTGCAGAAGATAAAACGTGGGTAGATCTGTGAAGAAAGAATGAGTCGAAAATCTGTGGTATCACACCTTTTCTGCAAGACCAAAGAATTTTAAAAAAAGTACGTGACCTGAAATGAAATTCATGGCTCTTTTTTCCCTATTTAGAATGCGGGGATCGGGGGTATGTATGTCAGGGGAGTCATTCTCGTTAATGTTCTTCAGCAAGACAGTACCATTAAAAGCAATACCTACAATATAACGCTCGGGAAGAGGTCAAACGAGACGACACATTCAGGACCCAAAGTAATAGAGGAGGCATGGGGGCAGTGGGTTCGATAGTGCAAATCTGTATTTTTCGATACACGATTAGAGTGATTCATATAATAACCAATTTTTTTTTTTTTTTTTTATTACGCGTACGCGTGGAAAGTGAATTTCCACTTCACTTATTGTTCTCAAATAAATACTTAACTGCAGCTAACATTACGGGTTGAAGCTAGTGAATAATAAATATTGATCGAGTCACTCTGCATTATAAGGAAGGCTGGCACAGAGGAAAGGACACCATCAGAACATTGACAAACTCAATTATATCCTCTTATTTTCATCATAAGAACGGCGAAGAAGACGCATTTGAGCATCAGAACACGAGACGCTTGTGTACGTTTGGTAACGGTGTATTCTGATGTTATTCAGAAACAAAATAATCTGAAAACCACTGGATAATCCTTGATCGTCTCTTTAGTTATTGAGTTGTTTGTAATTATCATTTTTTGTATGAATAAAAAGGGGCAAACAATCAAGCTTTAGCTCTTTAGATCTAAAGCGCCACTTGTGTCTTCAATCCACCTCGTATGTTTCGTGAATCTTGATTAGATTTAATGATAATGTGCTTCGTGGACTCACTAAAAATACCTACAACTATGTGTGGTGGTTATTCTATTTTAAGCGGTATTTTATGATGCTGCAGACCTTCTTTCACTTCTTCTATGTAACTGAATCCAATAAATAAAATAACACACAACACAGATTAAATTGTTTTAAGAGTAACACTTCTGTTAACAGTATATAACAAAAAATCCCTTTTTCCCTAATCATTTAACAGACCTGTACCTGATACCACGCAGTGGTATCGAGCACGTACGCCTTTTTCATTTCTGTTAATTTCATGCAGTACCGCGGTCTGTCATAAAGCCACGTTGAAATGTAATATTGTAGGTCCTGTCGATAGAGTAACCGCAAATTATCTGTCACATTATTCTCGCAACGAAATTTTATTAACGTTTACAACAAAACGCAATGCACAATTTTCATTTCTATTTGCTGTTTACTTTCGCTGCTTTCTGTTGTTGCTGCGTCGATAGGAGCCCTCTGTTATTCATTGCAGGTACACTTTAAATTAGATTGTAGAACATATATAAAGTTTTTAACGTATCATGTCATGCAAATGTAATGATATAAAAACTGTTCTGATTGGGAACCAATCGGAAAGTTTGAAATATAGGCTCTTCTTTGGAAAAAGTTTTAAAAACTTTCAATTGTCGTAGTATAGGCCCACATACGATGCACTATAGCGAATCCAGCAATAAACTATTAGAACTATGCACATAGAATTACTTGAACGGAAAAATCAATTAACAGGAAACACCAGGAATTAATCTACCCAGCGAACAATTCATATGTCGCAAAAAATTAATTCAGCAACACCGGTAACAAAACCCAGGTGATCTGAAGATGCCAAGCTAATACATACTATCGCGATACTCTCTATCTTTAACATCATGTGCTACATAGTCACACATATCGTGACAGACTTCCATGACGTGTCATTAAACCCTCCTCAACTGCATCCCTTCTTCTTGTACCTCTTGTGTTTCATGTCTCTGGAAACGTTTGTGTTTAATGTGTGAGAATTGGTTTCTCATGGTATTGCGTATAATGCATATTTGGCATCAGGTAATTAGATGGTAATGTGAATACTTATTCAGACTTCACGTCTACAATTATGTAATGTAAATGTTTTTATACAGTATAAAGTGTTCTAAGGTGTAACAAAATGAATAAAAGTATCATGTAATTATACCTATATGCTGCTGTTAAGTTTTTTATTATAATGTCTTGCTGTTTATTTAACAATAACGTGAACTTTTGTGTCACACTTATGTAGTGTTATACAAATATCGTTAAATAAAATTTTAACATTTTTTTTTATCTTGATGTTCTGTCAGTTGGCCAAAGACGTTACATGTTTCTGTTATTCATTGCAGGTACACTTTAAATTAGATTGTAGAACATCTATAGAGTTTTTAACATATCAGATCATGCAAATGTAATGTTTTCGAAACTGATAAATAATCAGCAATACATTGTAAAAGGATGTCACATGGTCATTGTCTGACGATGGCTAATTGTGCCGAAATGGATCCATAACAACATTATAATAAAAAACTTTAAAGCAGCATATTCGTATAATTATATGACATTTTTATTCATTTTGTTACACCTTAGAACACTTACATTACATACTTGTAGACGCGAAGGCAGAATAAGAATGGATAGAAAGAATAAAAATATCGTGGAATAAGGAAACTCAAGTTCAACATTCTGTTTAATATATGAATTGATTTTGTTCGCTACACAAGTAATGGATTTAATGCAAGCAAATGCGGAAGGAATGTCTTAATACTAAGGCAGTAATGAAGTTCAAATTCATTTTCACGGATTACACCATTCGAATCATTACCTTTTAAAATTATCTTGAAAACAGCATGAATAGCTTATCTGTCTTACGTATGTTGACAATACTTGCTAAGCACTTCAGAGCACTTCAGCAGACTCATAAAGTTTTGTGAAGAACGAGTGAATACTTCCGAATTTAGTGCTCTAAAGTGTGGAAATCCGCTACTCCACTCCCTCATACTATCAATAGAGTCTCTGTAATGAAAGAAAACTCAGACAAGTCTTATTAGAAATCTCAAATGCTGTTAAAATTAGTAATGAGTCTCGATAGCCACAATAGCTGTTTTTTGTAGTATTTTCACTGTAGTCGTTCAAACACTTCAAATGTTCAAATGTTTGTAAGACTATGGGGCCAAACTGCAGTGATCGTCAGTCCCTAAACTTACAAACTAGTTATACACGTTCACTAAGGACGAAACACACACAATACATGCCCGAGGGACGACTCGAATCTCCGAGGGAAAGCTAGGTTAGCTGAGCGTTTTAAAGTATTGCATTCCGAAACGGGGAGATATACGGCTTCAGACGAATTAACGACGAGATTCGGTGTGCCGCGGCCGGTATGGATGTGAATACTAGGCGGTTTCCCACATTCCATTTACGCAAGCTAGAACGGTTACTTGCTCCACGCCTGCCCACTGACCCATTATGGTTTTTATAGTGCACACACGAATAAATAAACTATGTGGAATGGTAGCAAAACAGCGTCAGGTAAATTAAATAAGTTATCGCATTCCCCAGATTTGATAGACCCCATTTCCTTCAAACCTTTTCCGGTTCAAGGATATGTCGTTTCGTTACAGGCGACAGGTTATCGAAAAATGTGCGTACATTCGTTCTATTAATGCTAGAAATTCGGGCCTAACTGCTAGCTCCAGTAGCCCTGACAAACCGTTGTGTCTCTTCTTGCACCCAGAAAACCTGTCAGCCCCTACGTGTAGTGTTTCAGCCCATCTTGTAGATACGTCTAGCACATTAGAAATAGCTGACACATAACACAATTTTTTCACTTATTTTGGACTGACACCGAAATACAAAAAATACAAAAAAATGTTTGCATATGGGACTTAACTACGGGGTCATCAGTCCCTAAACTTACAAACTACTTAAGAACTAACTAATAATAATGACAGCACAAATATCCATGCCCGAGGGGGGGATTCGAACCCCCGACCGTAGTGGCCGTGCAGACCGTGACTGGAGCGCCTCAGTCCCCTCGGCCACCGCGGCCGGCTCCGAAATACATATCAGAGTGTATATACTGACTGCTCCGTCGGTTCTTGACAAAATATTTTATTCATTTTCAATGCAACACACGAGTTAACTGTTTGATAATCTGCAAATTTGTGTTTCACCAGCCGGTTTTCGCAGTTACGCCATCATCAGGTATACACTACAGAAATATAGCGATTCAGCTCGGAGTTTACATACAAAGATCCACACAGCAACATAAGATCTTTGACTGTGAGCTCCCAGCCGCGTCGCTATATCTCTGTAGTGATTGCCTGATGATGGCGTAAGACCGAAAACCGATTAGTGGAAGCAATAAATTTGCAGAATATTACATAGTTATCTCGAGTGTTTCATTATAAAACTAGTCGACCCGGCAATGCTTCGCAATTGCTAATATCTATGTACTCTTGATTTGAACGTCAAATGTGCAATTTTTTATCGTAATCGTACGAATGATATTGAAATCTCAAAGAAAAGAGCTATTTCAGTTTTCCAAAATATTTCCTATTTTCTGGCCAATTATTACAAACTTTTACTTCACTCAAACCTTCCTCTCGCTTTGAACGTCAAATGTGCAACATTTTAAAGCAGTCAGATGAATGGTATTGATATTTCATAGAAAAAATCTCTTTCTATTTCTTCTAAACTCTCCAATTTTTTGGGAAACTTTTCCAAATTTTTATTTCATGTGTACGTTACTCTTGCCTTGTAAATCAAATATGCAAAATATTATCGCAATCAGGCTAATAATATTGATATCCCATTGAAAAAAGGTCATTCAGTTTCTCGCGAATTTTCAAATTTTAAGGGCAACTGTCCCAAATTTTTAGCTCATAAGAACGTTCATCTTTCGTTGTACGTCAAATGATCAAAATTTTATCACAATCGGATGAACTGTTCTCAACTTATAGTGTTGAGTGCATTTGGAAACACATTGAAAAAGGAATTTGGTTCAAACTTTGCGACTTTCCTTTTCAACTGTCTATATATATATGAAAACTTTCCGAAGACCGTAATGAACAAAGCGACCGCTCTCCATCGTGCGAACAGTCAATCATAGTGCTGAAATTAATCAAAAACACATTGAAAAACGCACTTTCAGTTTTCTAAAATTTTCCAATTTTCTGGTAGATTTTCCAAAAACAAAAAACAAAAATTATTTCATACAAACTTTTCCTGTCAAGCCGTACTCAAGTACGCTCTTACAACCATGTGGCAATTAATTTTTATTCATAGAAAAAATCGCTTTCGGTTTTTCCTAAATTTTCCTACTTCCGGGCGACTTTTCCAAATTTTTATTTGATGCTAACCTTCTTTTTCCTTTCAATTTGAAATGTACAAAATTTTATCGTAGTTGGAAGAACGGTACTGATAGCTCACTGGAAAAAGCTGTTTCACTTTTTCCAGATATTCCTCTTTTTTCAGGCAGCTTTTCCATATTTTATCATATTTTAAACCTTCCCTGGACTCACGCGAATATTTCTAGACTAAAATTAGCCAAATCGGTTTAGGCGTTCTCGAGTTATAGCGAGACTAACGAACAGCAAGTCATTATATATATCAGACGCTCCGTTGATACATTCTTCCTATTCATTTTCAAGTGCAACAGGCACTGTCAGACTACATACATGCAGTGAATGACAGATCACACCACTGTTTATACTGTCAACAGAATTTCTTTTTACAGTAACGACCCATTGTCCGGTAATTGATACTGTAATCCTTGGCAACACTGCGTATCCATTTGTTTTTTAGTTTCACTGTTCGAGCCGCTTTCAGCATAATGTGTCAGAGTGTGAAACCTTTTCTGCTTTTCTTTCGTAATTTCTAGGCACCATGGTACTGAAAAATATATTTGATGGTATCGGATTTGAAACGCAAATTCTTTTGTACGGATGATCGTCCCGCGTGACAGCCTTCCTCGATATGTGACAAGCAACCCCGAAATACCATCCTGAAAACCGCAGACAGTAGCCAGGCTTCCATGTTTCATAACGATTTCAAAAACAGCTCATTTGATACATTGAATTATAAGCTACGTGGCTATAGCGTGGAATAATGGTTAAAACAAAATGTTACGCCATTAAATCCAACGTTAATAATACTTTACATTTTACTCACCAGCACGGTCAACAGATAAATATGGAGAACTCTTCACCCACTCGAAGTAAATAGCTGAAATTTCACACAGAACGTGCTAATAGTGTTGCGAATCAACAAAATAATTCCAGTATTGTGGGACATCTGGCAGCCGTGACAAGCAACACGTATGACTACCACATCCGGGCTCTCCTGCACATAGATGGCACAATGGCAGGTATTTCACTATTCCACCTTCTTGCGGACAACGTCATTAGTTAATCCACAACTCCTTTGGATGGCATCTGTCATTATCTACATCTACAGCTACATAACTCTCTTCAAGTCATATTGATGTACCGGGCAGAGGGTTCGTCGGATTAGTTCCATTCTCTAATATCTCGCGCAAATAGGAACACCTAAATCTTTCAGTTTTAGTTCTGACATCTCTTATTTTATTGTGATGCACCTCTCTCCCCTATGTAGGTGAGTGCTAAGAAAATGTGTTCGCATTCGGAAGAGAGAGATGGTGAAAGAGATGCCTCAAGTAGATCGCGCCGGAAAAAATAACGCCTTTCTTTTAATGATTACCACCGTAACTCGTGCATCATTCCCGTGACACTCTTTCCCCTATATCGCGATAATACAAAATGAGCTACACTTTCTCGACTCTCGACATCGTCCGTCAGTCCCACCTGGTGTGGATCCAACAATGCACAGTAATACTCCAAATTGGGACGTACAAGTGTAGTGTAAGCAGTTTCTTCAGCAGATATGTTACATATGTTGAGTGTGAAAGACGACCGTCTGTCGTCTTCCATATATTTCTTATAAAATTGTAATTTATTTGATGTCGTAGATTAGTATTTTGCTAAAACTAGTAACCCACTCTTTTCAAGGCATGGGGAATAGCATTTTTATTTCATGTTTTAAAATATTTTTTTTCTGAAATGTTCGTTAATATTGCTAGGATTTTGTTATGTTAATAATTTGTTATTGTCCCTGTGAAAATGTGTTCTTGTTTTACTTTGAAGTCGATGTGTGAGGATCTAATGGCTGTCTGAATGTGGGTGGTAACAGCTCGCTTTGCATGGTTCTCTCTGGCTCAGAGTCGATAGTTAGTCGTTACCAACCCCTGCTGCTGATGCGATCAAAGAGGTTTCTACACCCTTTGGTTACAAGCCAGTCGACGAGCCTTGTCGAGGGCAAGTCACAAGATCTTCTCTCCCCACCACCGCTGTTATCTTGGATTTTCCAGGTTCCTGTAGCTTTCCCGCGGCTCCTGGCCGTTCGATTGTCACTTTGTGCTCGGATCGTGGTGAGGTATGGCTGGTTCTTGTCTTGTGATTGCGGAGACGGTAGGGATTCGTTGTCTAGCATGTTTAACTTAGACTCTTGAACTTAGCTTTATTTTTTTGGAATATTCCTTCCGATCGTGCGCGTTAATGTGTTCTAGTTTTTCAATCCAATGATTTCCAACAGATCAACGCGGTGTATGTATTACTAGTTGCAGTTTGATGAAGGCCTGATATATTCAAACCTTTTGTGATTATGTGGCGGAGTACGAACTCTGTGTAAATTCTTTCTAGCTTTGTAGTGCCCGATTTCTAACAGACGATGTGTTCATTTTTGTACAGTGCATATAAAAATCTTTCTGATCGTTTCCTTCCGTGAGTGATATGTGTTCCATGTGGTTGGTTCTTAGAACATAGCCTTCAGCTTCCACTATTGTTTGTTCCATTCCCATCAGGCAAGTAACTATGTGTGTATCCTTTTGATTTCCACTAACATTTAACGATCTTCTCTCCCCGGCTATTTTTAATTTTTGCTGTTTCTTCTCCGAACTTGTAGTATGCACTCAGACTTTGTCAGTAAGTCTCTCCGAGCCTTGTACAACCTCCTTCAATAGCTTGCGTATTAAATTCTAAAGTTTTTATTTTATTTGTACGACTTTGTAATTATTTCACTTTTCCGGGTATTTAGACTGGACTTTTTCTGTCTCTGTGAACGCTCCCAATCGCATGTTGCTGCATTGCAGTAGCTTACTTATGAAATTCTACGCAGTTCTAGGGGTTGCATGCTGTAGTTAATTTTCCTAATTTTTCGGAAATTGAATTTATACATTTTTATCGGTTTCCGGATCCACGTGGGTCCGAACTCCGACTTCACGGGTTAGCAGCTAGTCACCTGAATTCACGCCACTTCTCACAAAACCAGTGCCTTGATAGTTTACTCTCAGATTGCAACTTATGGGTCCGCCGTGATTTTATGTAATGAATCCGATTTTTAACCACTTCACCTTCAGTGGAGTGCGATCAAGTAAGGTATCCGTGTGTCGCCGTTAGCGTGTGTGCCCGCCGTCTAATCTAAATGCAACTCACCCACCATCTCAACTCAGGCACGACAGACCAGAGCCATCTTCGCAGTTTTATTGTATATTGTGTTGTGTGGTACCTCCAGGTTTGCTGAATTTCGCCTACGATAGCGGCACCTGCTTCTCCATCGCTTCAGCACGCTGATTTTGGTGAGTTTCGCTGTTGCGTTGCGTGTGTGTGAGCGAGTGAGTGTTGTTTGTAAATCCTCCGCCAGTAGCGTTAAGTTCTGTGTAATTAAAATGAATGCTTGGCATCGTTTGTGTAAGATAGGTTAACTTAAAGTACATTATTTCAGTGGGATACATTATTATTGTATTAGCAAAATTGGTTCCTATTTTGCGTGCATTCGACCTGAGTGAACAAGTTAAGTGCAGTATAATTTTGTCAATAAATTGTAGTTTTCGAGCACCTTCCCCCTGTTATTTAATATTATATATCACCAGTGCTGAGAACAAGCTCAGATGCATTTTTATGTTTCAGTTCTGTTGCGCCATAAATGTTTTTCTTAGCCATCTTTATGAAATAACATTAATTGTGGTGGCTTGTTTATTAATGCCTGTGTGTAATTTAGTGTGAGCTGCTACGTATGTTGGCCACTGTGTCGTTAATTTCCTGTTATTAGAATAATTTGAACCAAATCAGTTCTCAATTTGGGCCGGGGAACAAGGTTTTGTAGCAGGTAGTAGCCGGTAGACCACACGGATCTTTTGCTAATTTTATTGCTAAAATTAAGCTTCTTCATAAGAGTAAATTCTTATCTGGATACCTCCCCCCCCCCCCGAATTATGCTTTTATTTCGTACAGTGGCCAACTTTTAAGTGTTCTGTCAATGAAATGTATCCTTTGGTAACCCTTCCCTACTATATTTTCTATCTTTACAACTTAAATTGTTCTTAATTGATACTCCTAGGAACTTAGTTGAATTTACGGCCTGTAGATTTACCTGATTCATTGTGTATGTGAAGTCTGAAGGATTTCATTTAGTGCTCATATAGATGACTGCACATTTTTCACCGTTTAGGGACAATTTCACCACCATGCCGATATCATACGTAAATCATTTTTCAGCTGCTTTTGATCTCCTGGTGACTTTCCTAACCGATAAATAAAATGGTCATCCGCGTCTAAGAGAGATAATTGGTTTATAAAAATAAGGAACAGTAGGGGGTATGTAACGCATGGGAATGCAAGATATCATCTCGATTAGTTACAGTCAGTTACAACGTACCGAGTCCATTCTGACAGGAAATCACGAATCTAATCGCACAACTGTGGCGTTATTCCATAAGCAAGCAAATTTATTGCAAGAAGCAATACTGAGGTACAGTGTCAAAAGCCTTCCTGAAACCTATTTGACATCCCTTATCGATAGCACCCATCACATCATGTGCGTTAAGAGCTAGCATTAGCAGTGTTTAGAAGAATGATACTTTCTAAATCCGTGTTGACCATGGGTCAATAGGTCGTCCTCTACGAGGTAGTTCATAATATTTGAGACAAGTATATTTTCTAAAATCCTGCTGCAAACCGACGTCAGTGATATAGGCCTGTAATTTTGAGGATCAGTCGTATTACCTTTCTTGAATATTTGAGTGACCTATACTCTGAAAGGAACCTAATTGGTATACAATCGGGATCGGAGGTACTTACTTTTGTTCAGTGATTTAAGTGGATTTAATACTCCAGGGATATCTATTTTAAATTACGCGTGCTGTCATCTGTTCCGGATATGAATTCTGGAGTAGTACCTTCGTCGAATCAAAATGGGCGTCGTCTTTCCAAATATTTAAATGTTTGTAAACCTATAGGTTCGAACTGCTATGGTCATCAGTTCCTAGACTTAACCTAAGGGCAACACATACCCACACAACCCAGGGAGGGCTCGAACCTCCGACGGCGAGCAACCACGCGTTCCGCAGCAAGGGACTTCAGAACGCTCTGCCAATCCGCCGCGGCTCGTCACTCCAGTTCTTACATCAGATTAGTTCTTCTTTGCATAGATCCGTGATGAGGAGATCCTCGTGGATGTGGAGCATATAATTTTTTTACAAGCTGATAATATAATAATACTAATGTAAATACATACTTTTTACAAGCTGATAAAATAACAATACTAATAGTATGAATACATATACATACATCATTTGGTTATATTTAAAGATTTAGTGAAGTAGAAGGAGTGGCCACTAGAAACTCTTTTAGGCTCCTCTTAAACTGATCCTTACTTGTAGCTACGTTTTTTATGGTTGCTGCTACATTATTGAAAAAAATGTATTCCTGACTAGTGGACAACTTTATGGAACTAAAGTAAGCGTTTTTATGTCCCCGCCCCCACAAAACGAGCTGCCCTTCCCTGAACCTTCTCAATGACTTCCGTCAGTCCCACCTGGTGAGGGTTCTACAAGGGGCAACAGTACTCCAGGAGAGATGTAGGCAGTCTCTTTCTACATCTACATCTACATAGATACTCTGCAAATCACATGTAAGTGCCTGGGAGAGGGTTCAATAACCACTTTCATAACTTTTCTCTACCGTTCCATTCTCTAATAGCGCGCGGGAAGAAAGAACACCTAAATCGTTCCGTTTTCGATCTGATTTCTCTTATTTTATTGGGACGGTCATGTCTCCCTAAGTAGGTGGGTGCTAGCAAAATATTTTCACATCCAGAACTAAAAGTCGGTGATTGAAACTTCGCAAACAGATCACGCCGCAATGAATAACGTCTTTCTTTTAATTATTTCCACCCCAATTCGTACAACATTTCCGTGACGCTTTCCTCCCCCCCCCCCCCCGTAACGTGATAAAACAAACCGAGCTGCCCTTCTCTGAACCTTCTCAATATCTTCCGTCAGTCCCACCTGGTGAGGGTCCCACAAGGGGCAACAGTACTCCAAGAGAGGACGCACAAGTGTGATGTAGGAGCTGGTGCATCTTCTAAGCGTTCTACCAATGAAACGTAACCCTTGGATCGCCTTCCCAACAATATTTTCTATGTGTTCTCTCCAGTCAAAGTTGCTCGTAATTGTAACTCCTAGGCATTTGGTAGAATCCACGACCTTAAGGTTTGACTGATTTATCGCGTAATTGAAGTTCAGCGGATTTCTTTTAGTGGTCATGTGTGTTACTTCACACTTTTCTTTATTTAGTGTCAATTGCCAATTTTCGCACCATGCAGAAATTTTGTCTAAATCGCTTTGCAGTTGCTTTTGATCCTCTGTTGACTTCACTAACCGATAAACGACAGCATCATCCGCGAACAGACTAAGTGAACTATTCAAAATGTCTCCTAAATCGTTTATAAACACGAGGAAGAGTAGGGGACCTATACCGCTTCCCTGTGGAACGCCAGATATCACTTCTGTTTTTCTCGATGACTTACCGTCAATTACATCGAACTGTGTCCTTTCTGATAGGAAATCGTGAATACAATCGCACAATTGGGGAGATATACCATAAGCACACAATTTCATAAGAAGCCGCTTGTGGGGTACAGTGTCAAAAGCCTTCCTGAAATCCAGAAATATGGAATCGATTTGAGATCCCTTGTCAGTGGCACTTAACACTTCATGTGTATAAAGGACAAGCTGTGTTTAGCAAGAGTGATACTTTCTGAATCATTGTTAACTATTGGTTAATAGGTCGTTCTCTTCGAGGTAGTTCATAATATTCGAACAAAGTATATGTTCCAAAATCCTACTGCAAATCGACGTCAATGAGATTGTCCTGTAATTTTGGGGATCACTCCTATTGCCTTTTTTCAGTATTGGAGTAACTTGGAAAACTTTCAAGTCCTTGGGTACGGATCTTTCGCTGAGTGATCGGTTGTAAATTATAGCTAAGTATGGAGCTATTGCATCAGCATAGAATCTAGTTGGTATACAGTCTGGCCCAAAGATTTGTTTTTGTTTAGTGAGTTGTTTTACTACTCCAGGAACATCTACTTCTAAGATTCGCATGCTGGCAGCTGTTCTTGGATTGAATACTAGAGTGTTCACTTCGTCTTCTTTGGTGAACGAATTTCATAACTATACTGGGAAGCACTAGTTAATAGGAATTCCGTGAATATACTCCGCAAGTCATGCGTATTACACGATTTTGGACACTGAACACTTTTGTTTGATCTGATGAGTTACTCCAAGATATTATACCGTATGACAGTATGGAATGAAAGTAAGCAAAGTATGCAAGCTTTTTTTATTATGTCTCCTATGTCTGATACCACTCTACTACTACATGCTGGAATTTATCCACATCTACATCAACATGGGATAGTCTGCAAATCGCATTTAAGTGCCTGGTAGAGGGTTCATCGAACCACCATTATACTATTTATCTCCCATTCCATTCTTGAATAGCGCGCGGGAAGAAAGAACACCTGAATCTCTCCGTTCGAGCTCTGATTTCTCGTATTATATTCTGATGGTCATTTCTAACTATGTAAGTGGGAGTTCACAATATATTTTCGCATTCGGAGTAGAATGTTGGCGATTGGAGATTCGTAAGTAGCCCACGCCGCAGCGATAAACGCCGTTGTTGTAATGATTCCCTCCCAGATCCTGTATCATTTCCGTAACGCTCTCTCCCCTGTATCGTGACAATACGAAACGAGCTGCCCTTCTCTGGACTATTTCGATGTCCTCCGTCAAACCCACCAGATAAGGATCCCACACTAGGCAGCAATACTCCAAAAATGTAAGGACAAGCATAGTGTATGCGGTTTCTTATGTAGTGCTGTTGCATCTTTTAAGGGTTCTGCCAATAAAACTCAGTCTCTGGTTCCCCTTTCCCACGACATTATCTACGTGTTCTTTCCAGTTTAAGTATGTAGTAATAGTAATTCTTAGGTATTTTGTGGAGTTTACGGCCTTCAATTTGGTTTGATTTATCTTGTAAGCAAAGTTTATCGGATTTCGTTTCATTCCCATGTGGACGACTTCACACTTCTCATTATTTAGAGTCAGTTGCCAATTTTTACACCGTAGTGATATCTTATTCAGATCGTTCTGCAGTTGGTTTTGATCTTCAGACGGTAAATGACGGCGTTATCTGCATACAACCTAAGAGAGCTACTTAGATTTTCCCCTAAATCGTTTATGTAAATAAAGAACAGCAGAGAACCAATAACACTACCGTATCACCTTTGTTTAATCGATGCCTTACCATCTATTACTACGAATTGTGTCCTCTCTGACAGGAAATCCCCTATCCAATCGCAAATTTATGGCGATATACCTTAACCACGCAATTTGATGAAAAGCCGTTTGTGAGTTACGGTGTCAAAAGCGTTTTGGAAATCAAGAAATACGGAATCGATTTGCGAACCCTTGTCGATAGCGCCTATCACTTCGCGTGAATAAAGAGCTAGTTGTGTTTCGCACGAAAGATATTTTCTATATCAGTGTTGACCTTGTGTCAATAGATCATTCTGTTCGAGGTAATTCACAATATTTGAATACAAGATTTGTTCCAAAACCCTGCTGCAAATTGACGTCAATGAAATAGGCTTGTAGTTTAGTGGATTACTCATACTGCCTTTCTTGAATATAGGTGTGACCTGTGCAACTTTCCAATCTTTTGGTACAGATCCTTCTTTGAGTGAGTGGTTGTACGAGGCGCGTCCAGAAAGTAAGTTCCGTATTGTAATAAAATGAAATTGTACACAGATACAGAAGAAATTTTTATTGCACAAAATTCTACAACTCGTTTCCACGTAACTGCCGAAATTTTGCAGGCATTTGTCATACCTTCTTCATAGAAATCTGCCGCCTGTGTCTTCAACCAGTTGGAAACAGTTTCTTCCAGCTCGTCGTCATTGGTGAAGTGATGACCGCCAAGGAAAGACTTGAGATGTAAGAACAGATGAAAGTTGCTAGGAGCGACGTCAGTGCTGTACGGAGGATGGTCAAACACGTCCCAGCCAAATCCCTGTAGGAGGTTTTTGTCGCATTTGCAGTGTGTGGTCGTGCGCTGTCGTGAAGCAAAACAACACCTTTACACAGCAGTCCCCGACGGTTATTCTGAATTGCACAGTGCAATTTCCGAAATGTCTCGCAATAAGGATCTGCTTGTGCCTCCATTCCATTGATTGCCGCGTACTCTCAGGGGTGACGTAACAGACTCACGTTTCATCTCGTGACTATCCGCATCAGAAATTCTTCGCCGCTTTCAGCATAACGGGTCAAAAACTCAAGTGCACTACCCGTCCGGTGTGTTTTGTGTTGCTCAGTGAGAATCTTTCGTACCCAACGTGAGCAAAGTTTACGGAATTTCAGTTGTTTGGTAACAATTTCATGCATCAGTGATCGTGAAAATGCGAGAGCACTAATTGTCATTTTTTCCTGGATCTTGTCATCAATCGCGTGAACCAGTTCTTCTGTAACCAAAGGTGGACGCCAACTTCGTTCTTCGTCGTGCACATCACTACGCCCGCCATTGAACTGTCGGACCCATCATCTCACCATCGAATCACTCATCGCATTTGGTCCGTAAACATCGCAAATTTGCCAAAATATTTCACTTGGTTTCATTTTCCTTGCATTCAGAAACCGAATCACCGACCCGATTTCACAGGCGGCGGGATTTTCATTCAACGGCGACATTTCAAACAAGCACAACAAAGCGTACGTAACTGACAGCGATCTCTAAATAACACACGTTCTTCTCCTCGGTAAGCAGCGTCTACAGCGCATGTGCGGAACTGCAATCGCAGCACTGCAGCGGAGATAAATTGAAACGGAACTTTCTGGACGCGCCTGTTATGTATTGAGAATACAGATTTGTTAACTCGTTCTATAAATTACATGGAGATTCTATATGTTCTGAAAAAAGCTTTACGGTATACTTTGATATATATTAAATACAGCAAACATTCTAATTAGCCTTGAAAATAATTTATAACATAACAAAATGTTTCATCTACAATTTCATCGTTAAGAAATATGTGACACATAATACTAACAGGTATGTTACACACTGTAACTGACTATTCGCACGACGGAGAGGGGTAATTCTTTCTTTCTTTCTTTATTTTTTTTTACCATTCTTTCGTTATGCTCTTCAAAAAGTTTTTAGTTAAAAAGAGAATAGGCTCAGTTAGAAAGGAAAGTCGCAAAATTCTAACTAAGTTCCTTTTTTAGTGTGTTTCTAGATGTACTCAACACTATAAGTTGAGAACAGTTCATCCGATTGCTATATAATTTGATTATTTGACGATCAACGAAAGATGAACGTTCTAATGAACTAAAACTTCGGGAAAGTTTGCCGGAAAATTTGAAAATTCGCGATAAACTGAAAGAGCTTTCTCCAATGGGATATCAATATCATTCGTTTGATTGCGATACAACTTTGCATAGTTGACGTAATAAGCAAGAGTAACGTTTTTATGAAATAAAAATTTGGAAAAGTTTCCCGAAAAATTGGAAATTTCAGAAAAAATAGAGATTTTTCTATGAAATATCAATACCATTCAAAGGATTGCGATAAAACTTCGCACATTCGACGTCCGCGTGCTCCTCCCAACTGAATTTATTATGAAGCTGTAATCCTAGAATTTTAATACTGTCAACCTCTTCTATCTGTTCTTCTTCATACTTCATACATATGCTGGGCAGCAAATTTCTTACTTCTGAACTGCATGTAGCGTTTTCAATTACATTTCTTTTTTACGACAGTGTACACGATTTATTGTGTTGTTGTTGTTGTGGTCTTCAGTCCGGAGACTGGTTTGATGCAGTTCTTCACAATTCCCTATCCTGAGCAAGCCTCTTTATCTCCACATAAGAACGGCATTCTACATCTGTCTGAATCTGCTTACTGTATTCATCTCTTGGTCTTCCTCTGCGATTTTTACCCCACACACTTCCCTCCAACGCCAAATTCACAATTCCTTGATGTCTAAGAATGTGTCCTACCAATCTATCCCTTCTTTTAGTCAAGGTATGCCAGAAATTTATTTTCTTCCCAATTCTGTTCAATATCTCCTCATTAGTTACGCGATCCACCCACCTAATCTTCAGCATTCTTCTGTAGCACCATATTTCAAAAGCCTCTATCATCTTCCTGTCCGCACTGTTTATCGTCCATGCCTCACTCCCATACAAGGGAACACTCCATAGAAATGCTTTCAGAAAGGACTTCTTTAGGCTTAAATCAATATTCGATGTTAACAAATTTCTCTTTTTCAAGAACGCTTTTCTACCCATTGCCATTCTGCATTTTATATCCTCTGTACTGCGACCATCATTTGTTATTTTACTGCCCAAGTAACAAAACTCATCTACCTCCTTTATTGCATCGTTTCCCAATCTAATTCCTTCAGCATCACCTGATTTTCTTACACTGCACTCCATTACCCTAGTTTTGCTCTTGTTAATGTTCATCTTATATGCACCTTTCATAGAGTGTAAATTTGGAAGTGCACGTTGGGGGCAGTGATCCTGACCAAGACAACGGCCCCACTTCGTCTGGGGTCGATGGGCGAGCAGACGGTGTCGAGCCGAGCGCGAGTAATCGAAGGCCTGGGGGGGGGGGGGAGGAAATGGGATCCGGGGGGAGAGCCGGCCAGACAGACAGCGGGGGATTACACGGGCGACGGGGTGCGCTAAGCCCTCCACCCCCGCCCTCGCTCACCCCCGCGGTACACGAGGCGGCGGCATCGGTGCGGCCGCCTGCGTCATATTTTACCTTGAGGAATAGCGGCGCGCGGCTTAAACTGATGCCCAGCTATCTGGGCCGCTGCCACGCCCCTCTCGCTAACGCCTCACGTACCAATTTATCGGCAACCGTGACTCTGGTAGGCGAAGCTTACGCCGCCGCACTCACGCGAATAAATCGCTCGGCCGTCGGTCGAAGAGTGGCGGTTTGGTGGTGCGGAGCCACTCCTCGCCTTTCACCGTCGAATGAATTACCGGACAGTATTTCTTGCAACGTTTCCTAGCACCGTTATACTGAGCACTGTTGTACTACCTTCACTGTTTCAGAATTCATCCACTGTAGGATTCTACCAGTTAAATGGACTGTGGAATGTTACCTCTTAAAGCTGCATTTCATCACATAACACACTTCCTCAGCGTATAGCATTTTTATCGATCTCACTGTTCTTATCTCTTTGTGACCTTATGGGGGGACGTTTATGAAGTTGATCAAAAGTGTCAATGTTAGATTTATTTCTTACTAGTCGACCCGGTAATGCTTCGCAATTGTGTGCAGGTTACCTTTGGTCTTGTATAGTCGGTCATATAGGCACATCAATACATCACAGAAAATATAGGTTCGGCCATCCTTTCATAGCACAGGGTCAGTCTTCCAGTGACATAAAGCACGCCGACAAACAAGAAGCATGTTAATGGAATGCCTACAGTATGTCAAGGTCGTCCTGTATACGGCAAGATATGCAGACCTGCCGGCCGCGGTGACCGAGGGGACTGAGGCGCTTCAGTCACGGTATGCACGGCCACTACGGTCGGGGGTTCGAATCCCCCCTCGGGCATGGATATTTGTGCCGTCCTTAGTATAAGGTAGTTGATAAGTAGTTTGTAAGTTTAAGGACTGATGACCCCGTAGTTAAGTCCCTTAAGCTTAACAAACATTTTAACATTTATGCAGACCTCACCATCATTGAGCATATATGGGACGTCAACAGGAGTCTCCGTCATAACGCACAGGTTCTGCTGAGACTGCTGAATATTTGGATGTCGCGATACGCTAGCATAGACGGGAGACAAGGAGATGAGATCGCATACAGTGGCACAGGTCCACCATAAAGTAAGTCAATTATTTTCCGCAATTTACTTATATTTTTGTTTATGTTGGTAGTACTGTCGTTTCACGTTGGTGACGCATGCTTTGTTTATTTGTTGTTATATCTTTGCAATTTTCAAGCTGATACGTTTGTTTCGTTGTCCCTGCCGTGCTGTTAATCATGGCTGCTCCGCTGTCTATTTGCACCAAAGAAGAGCAACGTTCAGTGATAGTTACGTTTTTTGTGTCGGAAGGTGTATCAGGGGCCGAAATTCATAGAAGACTTTAAATACAGTACGGGAGCAGGTGTTTTGCCACAACGAAGTGTGTACGAGTGGATTGAAAAATTCCAAAATGTTCGCACGAGTGTTAAGCATGACGAAGGAGCCGGACGACCGTTTACCGCCACAAATAAAGAAGCCATTGAACGATCACGTGAAATGATTCTCTTAGACAGACGATCAACTATTGATGAAGTGACTCATCGTCTTCAAATTAGTCATGGTTCTGCCTACGAAATTATTCACGACAGACTTGGGTTTCGTAAAGTTTGTGCAAGATGGGTCTCAAAACAACTCACGCAGTTGTATAAGCAAATGCGCCTCGACATCTGCAAAAAACGTTTGGATCGCTATGGTAACGAACGGGAAACTTCTTAGACAGTATCATTAAATCAAATGTTCAAATGTTTGTATAGCTTATGGGACTTAACTACGGGGTCATCAGTCCCTAAACTTACAAACTACTTATGAACTAATTAATACTAAGGACGGCATAAATATCCATGCCCGAGGGGGATTCGAACCCCCGACCGTAGTGGCGGTGCAGACCTTGACTGGAGCATCTCAGTCCTCTCGGCCACCACACATGGCCAGAATCATTACTGGTGACGAAATATGGATCCATCATTACGAGCGGGAGAGTAAACGGCAGAGTATGGAATAGGAACATCCAAATTCGGCATGCAAGAAGAAGTTCAAGACCCAAACTTCCGCAGGATAACTGATGCTTACGGTTTTTTGGGATTCACGAGGTCCTGTACTGGAACATTATGGTGAAAGGGGCACAACAATAAACGGTGTACGTTACAGTGAGATGCTTCACGACAGGCTAAAGCCTGCAATTCGAAGCAAACACCGAGGGTTGCTGTGAGAAGGTGTTGTGTTGTTGCACGACAATGCCCATCCGCATGCTGCTGTCCACACTGCTGAAACGCTCCAGAAACTCGAATTCGTAGTACTGGATCATCCTCCATATAGTCCCGATATTGCCCCTTCTATCACTTGTTTGGTCAACTCAAACAGGCATTAAGGGGCCGTCGATTTGACTCGGTCGAAGCAGTGAAGGAACGGTGCATTCCTGGCTTGCAGCTCAACCGAAAACCTTCTTTTATGAAGGCATAAGAAGCTTGTGGAGCGATGGACGAAGTGTATTGAAAAGCAAGGAGACTATGTCGAAACATGATGTTCTTGTAAGTTTCGTGATTTATTACCATAAGATTTTATAACTTCTTTGCGGATAATAATTGACTTGCCCTTGTAAGGTGCGTGTCGGAGGGTACACTGTACCACTACTAGGCATTTCCTTTCCTATTCCACTCCCAAAGAGAACGAGGAAAAAAATAATGCCTATATGCCTCCTGTCTTTGTGATCCTACGCGAAATGTAAGTAGGCGGCAGCAAGGTCGTACTACACTCAGCTTCAAATTCCGGCCCTCTAAATTTCCTCAACAGAAATTCACGAAAAGAACGTCGTCTTTCCTCCAACTATCCCCAATGAGTTGCCGGAGCATTTCCGAGACACGCGCGCATTGGTCGAACCTACCAGTAACAAACCTAGCTGTTCGCCTCTGAACTGCTTCAATGTCTTCCTTTAAATTGATCTGCTGCGGGTCCCAAACAGTTGAGCAATACTGAAGACGTAGTCGTACAAGCGTTTTATACGCGGTCTCCTTTACAGATGAAGTACACCATCCCAAAATTCTCCCAATAAATAGAAGTCGGCTGTCATCCTTACTCACAACTGTTCTTACAGGTTCGTTCCATTTCATATCGCTCTGGAATGTTACGCCTAGATATTTTAACGATGTGACAAGAAGCTCACTACTAATGCTGAATTCGAATATTATGGGATGGTTTTTCCTACTCATGCGCATCACCTTACATTTTTCTACAGTGAGGCCTAGCTGCCATTCTTCGCATCAACTAAAAATTTTGTCTAAGTCATCCAGGATGCTATTACAGTCATTTAAATACGACACCCTCCCATACACCACAGGATCATCAGCAAACAGCCGAAAATTACAAGTTACTCTGTCCGTCGGATCATTTATATAAACAGAAAATAATAGCGGTCCTACCACACTCCTCTGGGACACGCCTGACAATACACTCGTCTCTGATGGACACTCTAAGTCGTGAATAATGTACTGCGTTCTATTACTTAGGAAGTCTTCCAGCCAGTCACAAATTTGTGAACCTATTCCATAAGCTCGTATCATCGTTAGCAGTCTGCAGTGTGGCACCGCGTCGAACGCCTTTTTGAAGTCACATGAAACACTTCCTTAGCGTAAAGCACATTTATCGATCTCACTGTTGTTATCTCTTTGTGACCTTAAGGGGGACGTTTATGAAAAGTGTCAATTTTAGATTTATTTCTTACTAGTCGACCCGGCAATACTTCGCCATTACTAATATGTATCTACTCTTGCGTTAAACGTCAAATGTGCAGAATTTTATCGCAATCGTACGAATGATACTGATATCCGAAGGAAAAGAGCTCTTTCAGTTTTCAATAATTTTTCCCATTTTCTGACCAACTTTTCCAAACTTTTACTTTACTCAAACCTTCCGCCCGCTTTGAACGGCGAATTAGCAAAGTTTTATCGCAATCAGAGGAATGGTATTGATATTTCATAGAGAAATTTTCCAATTTTCCGGGAAACTTTTCCATATTTTTATTTCATAAGAACGTTACTCTTGCTTTGAACGCCAACTATGCAAAATTTTATCGCAATCAGACGAATGATATTGATATCCCATTGAAAAAAGCTCTGTCAGTTTTTCGCTTTGCAGTTGCTTTTGATCCTCAATTGACTTCACTAACCGATAAACGACAGCATCATCCGCGAACAGTCTAAGGGAGCTATTCAGATTGTCTCCTAAATCGTTTATAAACCGAGGAAGAGTAATGGACCTATAACGCTTCCCTGTGGAACGCCAGGTATCACTTCCGTTTTACTCGATGACTTACCGTCAATTACAACGAACTGTGTTCTTTCTGATAGGAAATCGTGAATCCAATCGCACAATTGTGGATATATTCCATAACCACGCAATTTCATAAGAAGCAGCTTGTGTGGTACAGTGTCAAAAGCCTTTCGGAAATCCAGAAATACGGAATCGATTTGAGATCCCTTGTCGATGGCACTTAACACTTCATGTGAATTAAGGGGCAAGCTGTGTTCCACAAGAGCGATACTTCTGAATCCGTGTTGACTACTGGTTAATAGGTCGTTCCCTTCGAGGTAGTTCATAATATTCGAACAAAGTATATGTTCCAAAATCCTACTGCAAATCGACGTCAATGAGATAGGCCTGTAATTTTGGGGATCACTCCTATTGCCTTTCTTGAATATTGGAGTAACTTGGGCAACTTTCCAGTCTTTGGATACGGATCTTTCGCTGAGTGATCGGTTGTAAATTATAGCTAAGTACTGAGCTATTGCATCAGCATACTCTGAGAGGAATCTAGTTAGTATACAATCTGGCCCGGAAGATTTGTTTTTGTTTAGTGGCTTAAGTTGTTTTACTACTCCAGGAACATCTACTTCTAAGTTTCGCATGCTGGCAGCTGTTCTTGGACTGAATACTGGAGTGTTCTTTCGTCTTCTTTGGTGAAAGAATTTCGGAAAGCTGTGTTTAGTAATTCTGCCTTAGCAGTACTGTCATCGGTAGTATTACCATTGCTATCGCGTAGTGAAGGTATTGTTTGCGTTTTGCCGCTAGTGTACTTCACATATGACCAGAATTTCTTTGGATTTTCTGCAAGATTACGAGACAGGATTTCGTTGTGGTAACTACTATAGGCTTCTCGCATTAAAGTCCGCGCTAGGTTGCGAGTTCCAGTAAAAGATTGCCAGTCTTGTAGATTCTGTATCTTTTTAAATTTTTCCTTGTTTCTGCAACAGTGATCTGACCTGTTTTGTGTACCATGGGGGGTCAGCCCCCTCTTTTATTAATTTATTTGGTATAAATCTCTCGATTGCTACTGATATTATGTCTTTGGTAGTAAGCCACAACTGATCTACACTCGCATTTTTAGTTTTGAAAGACTGGAGACTATCACTCAGGAAAGCGTGAAGCGAATTTTTATCTGCTCTATTGAATAGATACATTTTTCGTGTATTTTTTGTGCTTTTGGGGATTTCGACATTCAGTCTCGCTACTACAACTCGATGTTCGCTAATCCCTGTATCTGTTTTGATGCTCTTTACTAGCTAAGGATTATTTGTTGCTAGGAGATCAAGGGTATTACAACAACTGTTGTTTTTGTTGGTCCCCACTAAGAGACAGAAGTCCACGCATCCAGTTTTGGTATCCCTACTTATGGATATTATGCACCGATGTAGGGACCTGAAGATGGCATAGTGGAATGCCGAAACTGGTTGTGATACAATAAATATTTTATTTTACATACGGCTGTTGGTAGCTGAGTTCCTTCAGAACTGAAAAATTAGTGAGATGAATGGTGCATGCTACAGTAATGAATATCGGTACACTGGATTTAGATTAATTGACCTTGAAACGAAAACCGAGAATCAAAGAGTCCCTAAATTCACTCATATGGAAACGATGCCCTGAAACTAAATTTGCATCTGTTGCAGTTGTCAGAATTGCAACTTATGAAACAGTTTTTGTATCTAATGATGGTAACGTCAGGAGGATGAAAGTATTAGAAAGAATGGGTTCAAGATATGAAATTTTACTCAAGACATCCTGAGAGAAATAGATTTACAGCGCGTCTGTGCAGCTGAAAAGTCAGTTGCCGACCTGATAAAGGAAAGAAGACAGACCAGAAGAAACCAGAAGAGAAGTCTTGAAGGGACAGACAATCCAGAGTACAAATGTGATGCCTTCTGAAGAAGTGCCACAAGGAAAAAAAGTTAGGTTGAACTTTAAATTGCATTTCCGGAAAAGTTTTTTTAAAAGTTTATGTACCTTTTCCTCAGATTCTATGAATGATAAAATTATCATTCTAATCATCTAATAAACGTTGTCTCAAGAGTAAATTTTGAAATTCTGATTGGAAGCTGAGATATAGGACAAAGTGATTAGTATCTTGGATGAATATAACATTGTACTTGTGGATGTATAATTTAAAAATCATGAAAATTCTCCTATTTTACCTATTGCAAAAACCTCTTGAGAGGAGCTTACTACATATTAAGAGATGAAACAGAGAAATCTTTGTAGAAATCTATTGAATACTTTCTGATAAAGACAAACATTATTTTTTGAAAGTAAAACTTCAAATTTAATTTTTTTAAGAACTTTGAATATATATAATCGAAGGATTTTTATATGTAAATGTTTTACTTTCATGTAAAGCTTGGTACAAAATTTCATTGCCATATCTCATTTTAGAAAGAGTGTGTGATTTTCATCAACGTCCCACCTTCAAGGTTGCATAGAAAACCTTTTCACTGGCGTTTTAACAATAATATTTTTGATAACAAGGAGATTCAATGTATTTTAAATTTCATCTTGACTAGCATAAGACAAATTTCTATTGTTGTGGTCCTCAGTCCGAAGACTGGTTTCATCCATCTCTTCACGCTACCCTGTGCTATAACAGCATCTTCATCTGATAATAAGAACGGCAACCTCCATCAATTTGTATCTGCTTACTGTGTACGTCCCTCGGTCTCCTTCTATGATTTTTGCCAACCACACATCCTTCTAATGCTAAGTTGACGATGCCATGATGTATCGGAATGTGTCCCACCAACCTATTCCTTCTCTTGGTCAGGATATGAGAAACTCTTTTTCTCCCCAATACTGTTGAGAAACTCCTCAGTATCTACACGATTTTCATTAATCGTCTGTACCACAACATTTCAGAAGCTTCTATCACCTTTTTTTCTTATTATCGTCCACATTTCAGTCACATACAATGCTACACTGCAACAACTTTCAGAAAGAACTTCTTAGCATTTATGTTAATACTGGATGTCAACAAATTTCGCTCCTTAAGAAATGCTTTTCTTTCCTCAGATATCTTGCATTTTATTTCTTCACTTCTGCCATAGGAAGCTAATTTACTTCCCCAAATTTCTCTACTACTTTTATTACCTCATAATGTAAACTAATTCCTTCAGCATCGCCTGATTTTCTGGTACTACATTTCATTACTCTTATTTTGTTCATCTTAAACCTTCGTTCAAGACATTGTCAATTCCAGTTAATTGCTCATCCAAGTCCTTTGCTATCTCTGAAAGAATTCCTAAGTCATCGGCAAATTGCTAAGTTTTTATTTCTTCTCCATGAACTTTAATTCCCTCTTCAAATCTCTCGATGCTCAATGTATGTGTTGAACAACATCGGGAAAAGCTATAAACCTGTCTTACTCTCTTACCAACCACTGCATCCCTTTCATGCCTTTCGACTCTTACAACTGCTGTTTGGTTTTCGTACAAGTTGAACTTTACTTCTACTACTTTTAGAATTCGAAAGAGTGTATTCAGGTCAACATTGTCAAAAGCTTTCTCCACATCCACAAATGGTAAAAACTTAGGTTTGTCTTCACATAACCTATCTTCTAAAATAAGTCGTAATGTTACCATTGCCTTCCCTAAGATTGAAATCCCTCAGTTTTTCCATTCGTCTATAATCGTGTTACAAGTTTACATCTTTTTTTTTTTTTTTTTTTTTTTTTTTTTTTTTTTTTTTTTTTTTTTTTTTTTTTTTTTTTTTTAATCTGATAGTTTAACTTTCACATTACTTTGTCCTTGATTTCTTTGGAAATGGAATTATTATATTGTTCTTTATGTCCGAGGTTATTCTTCCTCCTACTTCTTGGATAACCCGTAGAACAATTTGTTCAACACTGGCTCTCCTAACGATATCAGCAGTTCAGACAGAATATCATCTACTCCAGCGGCCTTGTTTCGACTTAAATCATTCAGTCCACTGTCAAATTCTTCTTTCAGTATCGTATGGCCTATCTCATCATTAATTCGTCTTCCATTTCTATAATACTGGCATCAGGTTTATCTGTATATTCCTTCCACATTTCGCTTCTATGCTTAATACTGGTTTTCGTGATATTCATACAGCCGGTTTTCTTGTCTCGAAATGTCTCCTTTATTTTACTGTAGGCGGTATCTACCTTTCTCTTAGTTATACGTTCCTCTATGGTCTTGCATTAGTCCTATAGCCACTCTTGCTTAGCCAATCTGCACTTCCTGTTAACCCCATTTTTCAGACGCCTGTACTTCCTTTTGCCTGATCCACTTGCTGAATTTTTGTATTTTCGCCATCCATCAGTTCAGTATCTCCTGTGTTATCCAAGGGTTTCTATTATTCTTTTCATTCTGCTTATATGATTCTCTGCGACCTTCAATACTCTACCTCTCAGAGCTATCCATTCTTCTTATACTGTATTACTGTCTTCAGTTCCAGCCATTCCTTGTCTAACGCTCCCTTTGAGACACTCAATCACCTCTGGACACTGCAATTTCTCCACGTTCTATCTTCTTATTTTTCCACCTTTCTTTGCAATCTCTTAAGTTTTATTCTACACTTCTTAATCAGTAAGTCAAGGTCAGAGGCTATATCTGCCACTGGTTATGTCTTACGGTTTAAACTTAGTTTCTAATCCTATGCCTTACCAGTAGTGGCGCAGCCACTGGGCGAGAACGTTGAGCACTAATGGGGCTGAAGCCTCCCCCCTCCCTTCCGGCACCACCCAAAGGTTTCTTATTACTTTAAAAAAAAAAAAAAAAAAAAAGCTGGCCGCAACGAGAATACATGTAATAAATCACAATGTGACAATAATTTGCTACGCACAAGTTAACGTTACAGGGGTCACCAACGTGATACCGCCATTGAGAATGTGTGCTGATTTTACTGTGAGGGGTTTTAATGCCGCCGCGGCCAGCTTTGATGCTGCCGCTATTGTTACTGCTAAGCTGAAGTTAACGTGCCGATTGTTCATATGCGGCCACCCGCTGCCTAGCAAGTCAGCGGCGCCTCCGTGTGGAATCTTACGGAGGCCGCCAAAAACTACGGACAAGTTACTTTAGTTCAATGTTTACATATGGAGTCTCATGTTAATTTAACCGCTATAACTTCGGCGAACTTCTTATATTTCTGATAGCAAATGATAATAACCATTTACCATTAATAAATTCAGTAGGCCAGAGGTGTCCAAAGGGGGTGGAGGGGCCATGCCACAAACTGTGTCATTGAAAATTTTCGGGGCGGGGGAGGAAATGATTACTCTTGGCCGGGAGGGGGAGGGGGAACTCTATAAAATGTGAGATAAAAATATTTAATATTAAATGGTAAAACCATTTTTATTAGGTAATAGCCGCGGTGGAGTGGACGAGCGGTCTAAGGAGCCTCGCTGCGGATAGCGCGATTGCTCGTCGTCGGGGGCTTGAGTCCCCCCTTCAGGTATGGGTGTTTTTGTTGTCCTTAGCTTGGTTTACCTTAGTTTGTAAAATACGGACTAATAGTCACGCAGGTGAGTCAGATAGATTTACAAACATTTGAACATTGTGATTTGGATTCAGCTGCGTGTCTTACACCTGCGTTTGGATTGTATTTTTACAGTTGTAAATATCTAAATAGCAAAATAATATTGTATGTTTTTAAATAGGTTCTATTAACAAGGCCTTATGTCCTTAATTCCAAATAAAGTGTATCGCAGGATGCACAGGATTTCTCAGACTGTATCGCCAAATAAATACTTCTGCAATACAGGGTACTGAAGTATTTTTGTACCGCTCTTGTTCATTCTACTCAAATCGTTTGGGCTAATTAAGATGCGTTTTCCGCCTTCGTAATCGTAACTTCTGTTAGATGTAAGTATACACGACAGTAAAATTAATAACTGCTTAATTACATTCCTAGCAGTCTATTTCTTGTAACAAAATCGCATGGCCTATCGCTTATGACCAGACCATTGTGTGTGTCATATTTAACAAACAGTATCCTGTGTTAGAAAGCTCCGGCAGCTTTCCATGTTGAAACAGATGAAAACGTAATGCATTCTTATAACTTCGTTCGCGAATTGTGCTAACTCAACTACAATAACAAAATTTCTCGAATGACCAAAGTTTTGTAAGAGCGTCAGAAGCATAAATGTTCGTAAAACCCAATATTTAATCTTAATAATATGCTTCTGTACAACAAACTAAGATGTAAACATAGTAAAGTTGTTCCTCAACACGTAGATGTCTACTCCATATTTGTACACTGAATAATTTGTCTGATTGGACTAGTTTAAAGAAATACACGATTGAATAGCTAATATATGGTGGACATGACACGCGGAGAATTTACTCAAGAAGGGAATATCGAGAATGAACTTGCTGCCCTTAGTATTTCCTTCGAAGATTTTATTCGTACTAAATTGAGAACTTACAAAAAGAGAACGTTCTTTTGCTCTGAGAATCTTCTCTGAAGCACGTGCTCTGTCTTATTCATACGGCCCCAAGTGTTAAATTCTTTGCGAAATTGACTCATACTTTCATATTGACTGATATGATTCTTTCAGCAAGGATCGACATGTAGTATTACATTAGGATTTTTTTCATTAAAATATATTTGCGACGCTTGTCACTGGCAACCGCTTTCTTTGGTAGCGAGTAGTGATAGTGTGCAATTTTTTATTTTCGATTTTTTTTCTCTGGAGCTGTGAAGAAAGCTGAATTGCACTTGGTCTTTTCTTGTTCTAGCCACCGTACGATACAGACGCAGCTCTATGATCTCTGTACGCTTACATGTAAGTGTGTGAGCTTAGGGTGTAAAAATATCTGAATAATAATTAAGTTTCGTGGAATATCTTTTCTTATTTTACCATGACCTATCACTACCACATTAATATCATGTTTCTATTTTTTCAGGAATATCATTAACTTGTAAACTGATGCTTGGACCCATTGTTGCACTTATAATAATAATTCGAATGGAAGTTTCCAGATGTTATTTAAAGTAACCTTTGTGACTAGATTTTTACTGCAATTCCTGCAAAGAATCTTCACTGTTCAACGAAGTTCGAACAATTTCAACAATGCTACAAACAAAATTCCCTTAGTATTTTTTCATGGTCATTTAATTCACACATCCCTCACTAAACAAACCAAGCATCATCTTACAAAATGCAGTAAGACTATCAAAGTAGGTTCATCCAGTAGGCGACCAACTAAGTGCATTAAATCTAATATGTCAGGTATGTACGGCTTCCGCCATTTTCTTATGTAGTGATGCTTTATGGTGTTGTTTTTATTCACACTATCACGACTGCTAAACATTGAGTGCGGAATCTTTCATGTATTGTTCAGTAGTTCTCTTCTTCATAATTACTTTTTTCCGTAATATTTCAAGACTAACTTTAACTATAACGACAACACCAAGCAAAAAGGAAAGTATCATTACAGACACCTCGTACAACAGTTCCATTTGATCTACTAATCTGGGAATGTAATTATACATGTTTGTCTTATGCATTATTACACAAAAAATCTTGAGTGAAATGGAAAACTATAATAGTGTATACTAATTTGTTTTCTGGCAGTGTATGTATACGTCTTATTTGGATACTCCTGCCAGAAGTAGCACAAGGTCATACATCTTTGAAGCTTAATAACAGCACTTGTACTTCGTTATCAACCTCGATATCTGTTACGTTCTGCTGACAGATGCAACTGCACCGAGCCACTGCTCAAGCAGCGCTACCTGCAGCAGAACACCCGCAGCTCTGTGGATTCATCACGGCGGCAGCGAGCGCAGCGCTGTTGTAATCTAGTTGTCTGTCTATACAGGCAGACTCCGCCGGCTGCCGGCACTACAAAGCGCGCAGTGTATACCGCAGCACTATCAAACGCACACGAGGTAAACTGCACGTCGCTGACCTAGCTTCGATTCGCTTCCAGGCAGCGTTGATCTTTTGCCAACGCAGTCCAGGTAACACACCAAACAGAGACCAGTGCTTACAGAGGGGGATTTTTTCCCCATCCTCTCCGCTTTTTGCTGTTATCTCTTACATTAAACGAAAAAAAAGTAGGTTGCCCGACGTTCCTTTAAAATACCTGTAGTTTTACCGGTTTGTCGGCCGCGGTGGCCGAGGGGACTGAGGCGCGCCAGTCACGGTCTGCACGGCCACTACGGTCGGGGGTTCGAATCCCCCCCTCGGGCATGGATATTTGTGCCGTCCTTAATATTAAGTAGTTCATAAGTAGTTTGTAAGTTTAGGGACTGATGACCCCGTAGTTAAGTCCCATAAGCTATACAAATATTTGAAAAATTTTACCGGTTGCGACAGAACTTAGCTACCATCATCAGAACTGTGAAGTTGGCTAGTATTTATCATGTAAACATTACGTGTGATATAAAGGTGTAGAAAATATCTTGAATATTGTTTGTCGAACAAGACACACATGTCAACCGTTTGTCCTGCATCACAATTACAGGACTCTGGGAACACCATAATGTCAAGACAAAAATTTACATCAAAACAAGATGTCGATTTTTGTGATTTTCAGTACGCAGACTGCTTTGATACAGCTCTCCAGGCTTCAATTTCCTGTGCAAGTATCTTCATCTGAGAATATGTACAGAAATATACATCCTTCTTACTGTATTCGTCCCTCGGTCTCCCTCTACGATTTTACCCTCATACACTTCCTTTTAATGCTAAGTTGGTGATTCCGTGATGTCTCTGAATGTCCCACCAACCTATCCCGTCTCTTAGAATTTGCCAGAAACTCCTTTTCTCCCCAAATCTCTTGAGCACCTCCTAATTAGTTACGTGATCCAATGATCTAATCTTCATCATTCGTCTGTCACATTTTCGAAAGCTTCTATCATCTTTTTTGTCTGATCTCCTTATAGTCCACGTTTCATACCCATACAGTGCTACACATCGGACAAACGCTTTCAGAAAGGACTTTGTAACAATTAAACTAATATTGAATGTCAACAAATTTCGCTTCTTCAGAAACGCTTACCATTCCATAGCCATTCCGCATTTTATATCTTCTTCACTTCGGGCATCAGAAGTTATCCTGCTACCCAAATAACGAAACTCATCTAGTACTTTTATTTTCTCCGTAGCTAATGTAATTCCTTCAGAATCGTCTCATTTCCCGACACTGCATTCCATTACCTTTTTTTCACTCTTGTTGTTGATTCCGTGATTCATCTTACATCTGTCTTTCAAGACATTAATATTTTTTTCTGATGTCCCCCCTCATATGTTACACTTAATTACACAATGCCGACTGAACTCTCATAATTTGAGCAAAGATGAGTCTACATGTGATTACTTACATTGTAGTACTCGATAATTGATAAATCTAACAAAGGGAAATTTCTTCTGTCACTTCAGACTCATGTAATTATTTTATAGATTTAAGTACCAATGTGAAAATAACATTTGCTTTAGAAACTGCATTGTCATTTTTTAAATTTGTAAACTGTATAATTTTGTAAATTTGTTCTAAATATACCGCTTGTAAATATAAGATTTCACTGGTATAAATCAACGAGTTAAACACGAAATAATGAAAGCTTTTCCTTTTAATGTATTCAACGTGTCACATGACCAAAAAAAAAAAATCCCGTTCACGTGGTTATATCGGTTACGTAGTGAAGAGGTAATGAGTCTAGTAAAATTTTTGACGTCACGAACAGGGTAAAACTCTATAGCCTACCTTATAATTGATCCAAACTTAGTTCATTAGACAGTGTAGGGAGTTTTAGGGAAGAAGCTAAATATTGTCGAAGAAGGTGATTCGGCGAGAAAATCGTGGTGCTACGGTGAGCCGTAGTGGCTCGTGGTGCCGTTCCAGAGAATACTTCCTGATCAACATAGTACTATTACTAGCACTCGGTAGTCTGCTTTGTTTCTTGATATAACTTTCCTTTTAAAATATCTCTGTTGAAATGTCTGTAAATATATCGGACCAAACTGCATGGTCATCAGTCCGTAGCTTACAAAGTACTTAAACCTAGATAAAGTAACCTACGGACAAACACACACACCCATGCCCCAGGGAGGACTCGATCCTTCACGGCGAGCAACCGCGCGCTCCGCAGCGAGGTGCTTTAGACCGCTCGGCTACTCCACCGCGGCAAAATATCTCTTCCACCTTATATTACCTCATCTTGTCACTATATCTATCTTGTTTCGTCTATTTAAATCGCATATTCTGATTGTATCAGTTTGTACTTCTTGCAACAATCTATTGTACACTGCCTTTTATGGTTACTGTTTGATCATGTTAAATATCATGGCTTGTCAGGATCTATTGCGGCTTCGCGTAATGCCACCGAGGGCGTTGTTGTTGTAGTTAGCAATCTACATGGGATACTCTGCAAATCACTTTTAGGCGCCCGGCAGAGGGTTTATCGAACCACCTTTACACTATTTATCTCCATTCTCGAATGGCGCGCGGGAAGAAAGAACACCTGAATCTATCCGTTTGAGTTCTGATTTCTCGTATTTTATTCTAATGGTCATTTATACCTATGTAAGTGGGAGTCAACAATATATTCTCGCATTCGGAGGAGAATGTTGGCGATTGGAATTTCGTAAGTAGCCCACGCCGCAGCGATAAGCGCCGTTGTTGTAATGATAGCCATCCCAGAATCTGTATCATTTCCGTAACGCTGTCTCCCCTGTATCGTGACAATACGAAACGAGCTGCCCTTCTGTGGACTCTTTCGATGTCCTCCGTCAAACCCACGTGATAATGATCTCATACTGAGCAGCAATACTCCAAAAAAGGACGGACAAGTGAAGTGCATGCAGCTTCTTTAGTAGTTCTGCCCATAAAACGTAGTCTCCGGTTCGCCTTTCCCACGGCATTATCTACATGTTCTTTCCAGTTTAAGACTGATGTAACAGTTTTTCCCAGGTGTTTTGTGGAGTTAACGGCCTTCACATTTAATTGATTTATCTTGTAAATAAAGTTTAACGGATTTCTTTTCGGACTCATGTGGACTATTTCACACTTCTCTTCATTTGGAGCCAGTTGCCAATTTTTACACCATAGTGATATCTAGTGATATCTTATTCAGATCGTTCTGATCTTCGTTTTGATCTTCAGATGAGTCATCTGCAAAAAAGCTGAGAGAGCTACTTAAATTTCCCCTAAATCGTTTATGTAAATAAGGAACAACAGGCGACCAACAACACTATCCTGTGGAACGCCCGATATCACCTATGTTTTAGTTGTTGCTTTACCACCGATTACTACAAAACTGTGTCCTCTCTGACAGGAAATCCCCTATCCAGTCAGAAATTGGGGGCGATATACCACAACCACGCAATTTGATTAAAAGCCGTTTTTGAGGTACGGTGTAAAAAGCCTTCTGTAAATCAAGAAATACAGAATCGATTTGCGAACTCTTGTCGATAGCACTCATCACTTCGTGTGAGTAAAGAGCTAGTTGTGTTTCGCAAGAACGATATTTTCTAATTCGTGTTGACCACTTGTCAATAGATTATTCTGTTCGAGATAATTCATAATATTTGAGTACAAGAAATGTTCCAAAACCTATCTGAAAATTGACGTCAACGAAATAGGCCTGTAGTTTTGTGGGTTACTCCCAATATAGGTGTGATAGCAATGCTCGGATGTTCACTTCTGCACGCCATTAAGGTCTCTGGGCAGTCGTGGAGAGTGGAGCAACATGTTAGCTGTATCTGTGGATCGCATCGCGCTGTTAGGCCGATAAGCCAGTGGCGTTTGTGCCACAGTACGGCACCTGACGGCAGTGGCAGTGGCAGTTGATGGCTTTGCTATCTACGAGTGACAAGTGAGGTGCAGGAAGCCGAGTGAGAAGTGTAGCCGATGGGCCGGGCCTGTATGTGTGTTGTACCGATTATGAATCTGTTGTGTCGGCTGATGTCCTCCGGCATCAAGACATCGATATGAATTGTATTCCACGACTCACCAAGGAAGGTGGGTGGTTCTTCTTGGAGAGGTTTTGGGGCGTTCTTCTCAGCAACACTGTGGCACTCTGGGCCGGATTATACAGATGGAAGGACCTGCCATATAACTTAGGGCACCGGTACTTTCGCTGCTACGGAACTGGTAAGTTGTCCAGTACGTCTTGTGGCTCCCCGTCATATGATTACCATCCTCATCTAAGTTCCCACTCAGTATTATGTTCGTAATGTTTGGCGGTGCGTCGTAGATTCGGCGAGCACCTTGTTGTTTCTGTTCAGTGCTTTTCTTAAGTGTAATCAGGGTATTTGTCTTCTCTGAAGCAGTCTGCAAGTCAGTTACCTGCCCTGCAACCGACGTATTTTGTGGCAGTGTTCTTTCCGCTCCTGTATCAATTGCTCACTCAGCATTGGGTGTGTTTTTAGGCAGTTTTAATTTTGAGTTCCATAATACCGCACACCTTCCAAACTTGCTAGGAAACCCTCCTCTATCTTAGCTAGTACGTCTGATGTATTTATCCGCACTGTCGACCTTACAAGAGGAAAACTGGATACTTCTAGTATATGTGCATGTTGGATGTGATGCATGTTTGTGTTTAATGGTTGTTGTTACCGACCACCTTTTATGTACAGTCCTTGGGGCAGGAGTTATAGAACATCGTCGGACCTAGAATAGCAACACACCAGTTGGAACTGTCACGATTTTCTTCTTTCAATAGAGTATAATCTGATCTTATGACTTTCACCTTCTGATGTGGGATCTTGTTGTCTGTGCGTCTGCAGAAATCAGAACAGGCCTCAGCCGCTGAAAGCTTGTGTTCATCATATGTATGTTTGGAGCTTGGGCCTCACCTGCTGAAGTTTTGGTACTAGTAACCTGGAGAATGAGGTAAGGGCTTCGCCTTTTGAAACATTTTTGCGTTCCTATTTTTTTCTTGTGAATTTTTTTCCTTATTCACGGAATACATGACATCAAATGCGAATGGGCAAAGCCAGAAATGTGTACCCAGCTAGGATCCTAACCAGGGTCTCCTGCTTTCTAGGCAGTTGCGCTGACCACTACACCACCGGGGACATAGTGATAACCGCACCTGTAAGGACTACCCATGCAAACCTCCTGTCAAATTTCAAGCTTTATCCTGCTCACAGTACTCTTAGTCCTGAAACTAATTCCCGTAAGGGTCCCATACTTGTCCAGCCCTCCCCACTAACGAAATGAATACTGCCCGTCAGCGTCAAATTATATATATATATATATATATATATATATATATATATATATATATATATATATATATATATATATGTAAATGTGGCGTCTGTTCCGAGAGAACAGACGTCACTTCAGATCCTGCAAATGTTATTCTTTCATATTCACAGAATATATATCAACTGCGAATGGGCAAAGCTGAAAATTTGTACCCAGCCGGGATCCGCACCCGGGTCTCCTGCTTTCTAGGCAGTTGCGCTGACCACTACACTACTTGCAGGTGCGGCTATCACTGTGACCGCAGCGGTGTAGTGGTCAGCGCAACTGCCTAGAAAGCAGGAGACCCGGTGCGGATCCCGGCTGGGTACGCATTTTCAGCTTTGATCATTCGCAGTTGATGTCATATATTCTGTGAACATGAAAGAATAACAACTGCAGGATTAGAAGTGACGTCTGTTCTTTCGGAACAGACGTCACATTTATATATATTTATTTTTTCATGAATTTCAAAAAATCTTTTCCTTGAAATTTTTAGAAACATTCAGTCTCTAGAAAATGAAATTAATTAAAGTGTTTTTATTTGGTTACCACCCCAGTGCTTTCATTCGTCTTAATATTATTATATGAAATTACAATTTGTAAGTCGCAATTGTTAGCTTCACAACGTGGTTCTCGATTGTGTAAAACCGCAGCCTCTCCTAAAATCAATTGCTACTTTGTTGTGTTTAGAATTTTAATTATGTATTTTGTTTGGTTAAAATGTTAAAATGTTTGTAAATCTATCGGACCAAACTGCGTGGTCATCAGTCCATAGCTTACAAACTACTTAAACCTAGGTAAACTATCCTAAGGACAAACACACACACCCATGCCCCAGGGAGGACTCGAACCTCCACGGCGAGCAACCGCGCGCTCCGCAGCGAGACGCTTTAGACCGCTCGGCTTCTCCACCGCGGCATTTTATTTGGCTCTGCTGTATTTGTTGTATGTTATACGCTTCGGCATGAAACCCCGACGGTATTCAACACCTGCGCGTGGATTTCCTCATTTACGAACTTACGATTAGAGGGGAAACGCCCGGAGGCATTCCTGTATGGACATCCCAACCGCGAAGAATCCTGGATCAGACTGTAGTCGTCTCTCGCGAAACTGCAGGGGAGGTAGCGGCAGCTGTTTAACACCTATGCAAGTATGTCCAGAAGATGGAGAGCGCCCTTTCCTTCCTAGATGGACAGGGAAAGTGTACGGGGCACGCATCTTGTGGCTCACGTAACAGCAGAACTTGTGTAGTTGCTCAGAAGACAATGAGAATCTGGCATATTAACATCATAGGGATCTCATATCCCTCGGACCGAACGGTGTTAGTATGCGTGGACGGTTCGAACTATCCTTGCATGTTGGTGGTTACAGTGTCTGATAGTATTAACTTTGTATATAGTTTGTACTACAATTATGTGGAATTCAGTATTACCATACTTATTCCGTTTGTTATTTTAGCTGTAAACGAAAACGTAATGACGGTCTGAAGCAGAATAATTTCCTCTTTACTATAATGCAGAAAGAAGGTAATGTGTTGCAATGTATACACTCCGTTCCGTTTCATCAAGGACGACAGTTGCCACAGAAATCTAGGACTTCATTTATGTTCGAAACTACCATTACCAGCACGTTGGTATCCTCCCAGTTTATGTGATGTGCACCTGCTTCAGACGACCGTTGTTCATTTCGTTCGTATTTCATGGTATGTGCACGAAATTGATCAAACGCACTGTTGCATAATTACGCACAACTCTAAACATTTTAGAACATAGCTCTCTAATTAATAAGAGTGCCCGTAAAGCTTTTAGGAGGCAAATTAAAAAACAAAACGGTGGTGGTGGTATTGGACTTTAGACCATGTGCATCAGAACCTAACGCGCTGCCCACTACACTACAGCGAATAATTACGAAATTCTTCATTAATTCTCCTACTATTGATGGCATTTGTTAATTGCCAATATGGCATTTTATATACTTTTTATATACTTATCGTGCTAAGAACTACATGTTTTTGTTAATTCTTCAGTGTGCCATTGCTTTGAAATGACAACGCGCAAGTTATAATAATAAAATAATAAATTACAGAAAGCAAGATAGCCAGAAGGTGTTGTGGACGAGGAATGACATGATGTCAAATCACCGTTATTATTAGAAATAACTCTGTAACGCTGCAACCAACGAGAAAAACATAAGACAGTAAAGTTGTAGAGAATTTTCTCCTCTACAAATTCGTTTATTCAGTTTTAGTGTCATGTAAACTGTTAAACCGTTATTTTTATTTAAATTTCGAGCTATCAAAAGGCGATCGCAAAGGCCCACTTTTATCGCTACTACTGCAACCTAAAGTGAGACAAAAGTTCTTTTATTACAGCGATCTATTTCACTTGAATACTTGAATCACTAATACAAGGCATACGGCGCCTAGTTCTCTTTTGCTGAATAGGGATGCAGAGATGGGTCGCTGGATGATAGGACACCGGAGATTTTGCTTTGATAACTTTGCTGAACTGGAATGTGGCCGGAACCAGTGATGTGCTTACCTCACAATTACCGCTTTTTACCGCTTTGGCGCTTGGATCATTATTGCTTATCACTATTCATTTAACATTTTTTGTGCCATTTCATCAATTTTGACAATTAAATGAGTCAGTCATCCGCCCTTTTTATACCCAGTTACTATTATTGACGCTACTCATTTACCCATGGACAGTGTTCTTTTGATAGTTTTGTTCGTAACGTTAAGAGCTAAATTACATTAAAATATAGAAATACTCCTTTTGCAACTCAAAGTTGTTGAGTCTCTTCAACCCATTACCTTAACAAAATAACGTAAACTACCTGACCCGTGCGAATACGTCGCAGTCTCTCCTGATCATTCACAAATAGGTAAGACAGTAAAGGAGAAAAGGCAAGTACATATATTTAAAAGATAATAAACTTTGAGTAGTAGTAACAAATATTAGTCTCATTGTAAGAAAATTTATGTAATTGAATACGATATAATTGACTGTAAAAAATATTAAAAGAATGAGATATTGACTTTTTTTAACAACCGGAACTTATTTATTTTGCAAAACCTGTTAGACAACAATGTTAACAGATATAAAGTGATCATCATTTAGCTTCTGGTTGTATGTGTCTTAAGCACAAACATAAATATCATTAAATGAGCGAACCCGTGAAAATAGTCATGTCTATTTGTTAGATTATTGGTGTATTTTTCGACGTCACATCGACATATACATCCGAAATCGTGTGATAAACTTTGCTTTACATCGACGTGTATAACCGAAATAGTCTGATGAACTATGGTTTGCATCAAAGCAGGTTTTTGGCTTGCATAAAGAATCTAAGCAACTGCAAGAGCTGTCGTTCATGTTAGTTAAACAATTTGTCACATTCTACATTGCTCTTATATCGGCCGCGCAAAATTATTTGACACACGGCGCGGTGCCTGATGGGAGCTATGGTAAATACATGTCCCATTTACGATCGTTCGCTGGATGTTAACTTAGATTGTTTAAACAGTTCTTTTTTTTTTCAAAATAAAGTATTTTTTGAAAACATAATTTAAACTGTGCATCTTCATGTTTTCCCGGCGCAATGACTGTTCAAAGAAGTTTCGGGCGTGCAGCCGCATAAAGTTTACTTCTTCTAATATTTCGGCTGAGAAACATTCAGCCATCTTCAGAGAGAGTCGAAGACTGACGCTCCAGCACGCATTTCGTGCTTATAAACGCGCGGGCCGCGCTACTGCGCTTGCGGCCACAGATACAACATTTTGTGTCCCAGCCTCGTCGCCGCTTTTGTGTCTCGTTTCCGTCGTAGGTGTCGGTGGCCGAGTAGGAAGACCGACACAGGAATAAAGGTAGCACGCTTGTGCAGGTACGGAGGGGAGCAGCCAGCGGGACAGCAGAAACTAGAAACACTGTAGTAAATTAGAACGAGATATATATTGCACAGAATTTATACAATACTTAACTTTTACACAGCTCAGTACTGCAGAATGCTGATACATAGTTGAGCTAGAGGCCTGCCTAGTGCCTATCCGATAACCAAGTCTTCACTGGTGCCTATCTGATTCCGAAGTGTTAACTGGTTGCTATCTCAGTCCCAAGTGAACGATGTCGTTCAGTGGTGGCCACGAGCGGAGTTGTAACAGAGGGCGCTCGTGGCTGACGTCGTAAGAACGCCGCGCCGTGTGTGCCTGGCGGCGCGCGGCGAAAGTAGGTGGCGCGCACTTTGGACTTGTGCGACACCACACAACAAGTCGCCACAGACGTTACTCGGCGGCAAAGTTTTAAATCCATGGCTTTTCTGCCATATGTTGGGAGCCTGTCGTCGAAAATCGGACGGATTATGAAGAAACACGATGTTAATTTTTCGACCCCCACCAAAGACAGCAGCACTTTTGGTTCTATCAAAGATGATTTGGAGCTCCGGGAGGCCGGGGTTTACAAGATCCCATATGAATGTGGCCTTTCGTACATAGGACAGACGATACGTACAGTCCAGGAAATATGCACGGAACACCAGATATATACCCGTCTCTTACAACCAAATAAATCGGCAGTGGCAGAGCACTGTATTGATACTGGACACTCCATGACGTACGAAAACGTCAAAATTTTACCTTCTACTTCATCTTTCTGGGACTCAGTGGTGAAAGAAGCAATAGAAATTCGCTTGGGGACGAATTTAATTAACAGAGACAGCGGCATCAGGTTAGATAAATCATGGAATCCTACACTTTCTTTAATAAAGACGCCGCCATAGCACACATCATACACACATCAGCACACATCGATTTCTCCGCAGTAATCGACCATGCAGCCATAGACATAATTTACATATACGTGTACTTCCTTGACGCCGAGTAACGTCTTTGGCTCCTTGTTGTATCTGTGGCCGCATGCGCAGTAGCGCGGCCCGAGCGTTTATAAGCACGAAGCGCGTGCTGGAGCGTCAGTCTTCGACTCTGAAGATGGCTGAACGTTTCTTAGCCGAAATATTAGAAGAAGTAAACTTTATGCGGCTGCACGCCCGAAACTTCTTTGAACATAATTTAAACTATCTGCGTAATTTTCTTCATTCGTGGAGAAAAAAACTTTATAAATGATATCTGAATCATTAATTTTGGATAAGTAATACGGAAGATATGGCGTACCCACAAAAACACCAATGAGAAATAATATATATATATATATATATATATATATATATATATATATATATATATATATATATATATATATATATATGAGACTTTCACTCTGCAGCGGAGTGTGCGCTGATATGAAACTTCCTGGCAGATTAAAATTGTGTGCCGGAACTGAGACTCGAATCTGGGACCTTTGTCTTTCGCGGGCAAGCGCTCTACCAACTGAGCTATCTCGACACGACTTACGATCCCTTCTCGCAACTTTATTTCTGCCTGTACATCGTCTCCTACTTTCCAAATTTCACAAAAGTGATATGTGTATCCCTCGTTTTATAACCTGATTATCAAGAACCATTTGTTGTGTAACAGGGTTGCAAAGTTAAGTCTAACTCTTCTACATATAAATCAAACTATCAAAAATGATTGTCATTTAGTGAATAGCAATGGCTTATCAACAACTGGAAATAATGCAATCCTAAGTAATGTTTTAGATTCTTCAGCCTTAGTTGCGACTTACGTAATGCTTAAGTCTTTGAAATATGAAACCTCGATGTGTCGGAAACATTTACGTGAACTGTACAGAAGACAGATTACAAATTTTGTATTCCTTGACTTGTTTTCGTTAAAATATATTTATATAAGAGTGGAATGGGCAGCAGGTTCGTATGTCACTAAAAATAATTATGATGTTGAATTAATTAAGAATTTAAGAATTGTATATACATTTATTTTCTCTAGTGGTGCATTTTATGGGTTGCAATTCGGCATTCGTGGTGTTTTATTACCTTGTGGTTCTTTTAATTACTCATTAAACACGGTAGTTAATGGTAGTGCTCGACCCCTTTTGTTTGGCCGCTGATAATGTTTTATTTCAGCAATTTATTCAAATTGGTTTTTATAGTGGTTGGAAAATAAATCAGGAGGCTTTTTGTTTTTTTCTATCTTTTTTACTGTAGTTACTTGCAGCTACACTCGTGTTAATAGCTTATTAGCTGCCACGAAACGAATGGCACGCAACTATCAATACGAGCGTTCTCATGAAGTCTACCGAAGCAGGAATTTCAGTACTTAGTAGGAGTATGTTCCGTTTAAAACTGAATTATTATTGCTGATTGACGTTATTTCAACAACCTTTGTAAAGGATATGGCTCTTTTTATAGTGTGAAAGACTGTAAAGGTCTAAGCCTAATGAACAGTGCTTCTAGTGAAGTTTCTTCTTTGAGGTATTGGCAAGATTTCGACACAGTCCCCTGACCTATTTGCTTAAAAGTAAGAAGGGACGGCAACAGAGGAAGGAGCAGAATGTTGGCGAAGTTCGATTCCATACTACACTCCAACGAATGTATAGGCACGGTATAATGTAGCAGTAAAGAGACATAGCTATGTTTCCTCGAGATGCAATATCTAAGCTGACGATACAAGATACGGTAAATGTTTTAAAAGATGAGGCTTTATACTAATCCGAATGTCACATTGGATGTAAAATGTGTTCTCGCGGAATTGATTAGATGGACGCAGAAAGTTACTGAAATGACATTTATATATCGGTTTCTACTTCATTTGACAAAAAATTTAGGTTTATGATTTTTAGTGTTAAAGCACAACTCATGATGTTCACAAACTTATCAACTAAGATTCGGTGAAAAAGTCAACTCTACTGTTTAAGCATGTCGCAATTATTTAAAATTTCTTAAAGTGTTGTTATGGCGTTTGTGTAGGATGCTGTATTGGTAACGCTGTTGTTGGTTGCAGATGATATAGTAGACGTGTTCTGACCACGGGGTACCACATTCGAGAGTTTGGTCCTGTTTTCAATTGAATCAAGAGAGGCTGCAGAAGTGGATAAATGGTGAGATTTTTGGCTGTTGAGCTGTCAGGTCATATTCTGAGCTTCATTCCATAAGACAGATCAGATGTGATAGCACTACAGGGATGACGTAATAGGTGGAGATAGAGGCAAATGTCAGGTAGTGCTGTATCAACCCCATGAGAAATTCCGAGAGACTTGTAAAAGCATAATTTGACTGTCAGACCCTCTAATTTCACTTATTAATACTGTATCTTACATCAGCATAAATTAACTCTCAATAACGACCAATCGTACAGTTATTTATAATAATCACACTATGCGTTTACAGAAAATAGACTACGCACTTTAAAAAGTTCAAATGTTGAAATGTTTGTTATGCTTACGCGGCTTAACTGCGTTGTCACCATTTCCTAAATTTACAAATTACCTTACAATGAAGACAACACAAACATCCATGCCCGAGGGAGGATTTGAATCCCCGAAGGGGTACGGCCTCGCGCATCAGAGCATAGTGCCTCGCCGCGGTGAAGTAGCCGAGCAGTCTAAATCTCCTCGCTGCGGAGCTCGCGGTTGCTCACCGTCGGAGGTTCGAGTCCTCCCTGGGGCATGTGTGTGTGTGTGTGTGTGTGTGTGTGTGTGTGTGTTGTCCTTAGGATAGTTTACCTTAGTTTAAGTAGTGTGTAAGCTACGGACTGATGACCACGCAGTTTGGTCCGATAGATTTAAAAACATTTGAACATTTCAACATAGTGCCTCAATGCGCTCGACCACTCCACCGTGGAGTAGAAAGTTCGCTAGATACGTATTACACAGCCTTCACGGCATCGTTAGGGTGACTCAGTAAGTCCAGTGGCTGCAGTCGGACAATACAGTAGCATGGAGTAGTTGTGCGTTGGTTTTACGGTAAGGCAGCATGGAGTGGACCGGGTGTAGACGCACAGACAGTAATCTGGGGTAGCCTAGAGCGGACAGTCTAAAGAATGGTAGGACTCTATATAATTGTATGTAGCTTTTTTTCCCTTTTTATCCTACGGCATAAGACTGCTGATTTCAGGGGTTCCTTGACTTACATATACTTAAACTGACATATGCTAAGGACAACACCTCCCGTCCCCCAACTCCAGAGAGAAGACTCAGATTTCTAGCGTGAGTTGCCGCGCGATTCGTGCCATGTAAGACACAATGTGGTCATCTCCACGTAGTGTATCAGTGAAGTAGATCTTTCGACGGAATCTTGTGGGGTCTTATTGCTGTGGCAATATTAAGACTGTGTATGAAGTTGAATAAAAAACTCATTTGGATGCTTTGGCCACATTATTTACAGAGAATAAATGGAAAAGAATCAAACATCTCAATTATTTACTATATTCGACGGCTTTGGCCACCAACACTAACAATTTCTGCCTCACATCCAGTAAAAATAGCTTACAACCTCAGTGCTTTTCTGCGCTGAGTAACATGTAAAGAAGTTCTCGAGGCTGTGAAAATTAACGGATCTGTGGTGCCCCACCGTGGTGAACAGGGATACATCCAATACGAGTGTAATAGTAGTCATGTGTATTATAGTAACATGAACAGTGGTAAAGACGTTTGTTCCATTAGAGTATTAATAGTCCTTTTATTGATCTGCTCTCCCACTAATTGAATGGAAGAAATTGTTTAGAAAAAAATAAGTAGTTTAAAAAGAAATGTGTATAACAGGAAAGAGTGTCAAGAGATTATAAAATTTAAGAGTAAATAATAAATGTGAGTAAAGTAGGGACGTTATTTAATGTGTAAAATGCAGTACAAAGTTTTACTTTCACTCATTGAATTAGTCAGTCCAATAAAATTACAAACGGCTGACTATGCCGGCCATTCACCTGCGCTAACGCAGATTCAGCCATGCTACATAGTGTGGCGAAATAGGGATGCCCAGTACATAAGCCTAGAAGTCACTCACTTAAGGTGGAAGTTACCTGATGTTCTATTAAACAGTAAAATTACCATAACGCAGCAGGAGGAAGAGAAACTTTAGTACTACCAACCAGCATAAGTGGTATGGGGAGCGCAGTGGCCAGATGTAGTTTGCACAATGATTCTCACATATTGCAGCCACACACTAAAGAAATGCTTTTTGACTTGTTGGAATGAACCCATTATCAAGCAGTATTCCGAGAGACGTTGGATGAAGATACGTACAATAAACTGCCTCGTGACCCACATATATAATGGTAAGGAAGACTTCAGAAATTCTCAAACGTCCATCGCTGAAAGAGAGGATCAAGAACCTCTTCCCTGAGGTACCCAGACCACCTAAGTTTTCGGCCTGCCAAAGTTACATAAGACGGATACACCGTCAAGGCCTATGGTGAGTAACATCGCCGACCTAGAGTCTTGATAAACACCGGGCCAGACTCCACTGTAGCCACCCTGGACACCGTGAACACCATTTAAAAAATACTACTAACTTCATAGATCGAATTATAGGTCCACGCCTTGATGAAGGAGATATTGTAGTTAGTTTCGATTTGGTTTCCCTATTCACGCATGTGCGCATTAGATTACAGACTATGAGTCCCAGCTATTTAACAACTCCGTGGATTTATTTAAGCACACTGCGACATCATCATATGTGTCACATGGTTGAGACTATTTTAACCAGACGTAAAGTGTGGTGATGGTTAGCCCATTAGCCCCAGATGTAGCCAACCTTACTGTGCATTTCGAAGACATCGTCTTGAACACGACTCCTACAGAACCTATCTTGTTTCTAATTCGATGTCGAGGATACCTTCATCATTGACCTCATGGACAGGAAAACTAGAGGAGTTTTTGGAACACATCACCAACATTCAGGGCATCTTTAAATTCACAATGTAAACATAGAAAGACTGTTCCTGGTCATTTCTCGACGTTCTTGTCCGTCGTACACCTAATGGGTGTCTGGCTCACAGCGTTTACAGCAAACCCACCCACACGAATCGGTATCTACACGCCATCAGCTACCACCATCCAGCACAGAAACGGTCTGTTCTAACGACCTTGGTAAAATATAAAAAACAGTCTCAGGTGCTGAAAATCTACGAAATGAACTGAGTCATTACGTTGTGTTTTAAGAAAAATCGTTATAACAGCACAAAAACATCGCTAGTTGTTCCATCCAAGTCACGAAGGCACAAGACCGCTGAAGACGACGCCAAAAACATCGTATTTTGTTCTTAGGTGGCTCATTAACATGGAAGATTTGCCGGCTGCTGGAAAGACATAAAACTGACACAATCATCAGCCCTCCAGCTAATATCCGGCAAATAACGAATTCTGTGAAAGATGATGTAGGCCATAGCATACTGGGCATCTGTATGAGTGGGCAGTTTTGTCAGCCAGACAATTGGCAGTAAAGGACTGCGACTCATAGACCATGAAGAGTGTCTTCGATTACACTATCCCGAAAAGTCAGTTGCCGTGGAACATTGGAAAACGGACATCGAATTGCATTCGATTAGTTATTAAACGGACGTAATAAACTAGGCAATAGAGACCAAATATCTGACAACACTCTCAATAAATACGGTGGATTGAAACTTAGTACGGCCTGAGAACCTGTTATTGCGTAGTTTAAATGTGAGTGGTGATCAAGCTACGAAGACATTAACTAATAATGGGCAAGAAATGAGCATCGGTGACGTCGCTGGCGGCGGCGCTGCTGCACATGGTGAATCACCTAACACTTGCACCGCAAATAATGCGGAAACGGAAAGTGCGATTGACGTGCGGTTTTCACACAATAGATTGTTAGCCAATAAAAGATTGTAAAAATACCTAGAAAGTGTATTTTTTATGCGAACATACAATTTTTTCAAAGGGAACAATGGTTTTTTTCTATCACGCACTGGAGTTTTGACACGAGCTGTGTACAAAGAATTTTGAATGTCATTTTTATCACGTTTAGTTTGGCAGCTACAACCATTCAAAGTTTTGGGGGCGGAGGCTACGACAGCGTAGCTGACTGGCTGGTGGTCCTGAGACAGTGGGCCATACCTCAGGGTCTTGCCATCGGCCATTTAGCTACGGTATCGCAGCCTCTGCCCCCTAAACTTTGAACGGTTGTAGCTGCCAAACTAAACGTGATAAAAGTGTCATTCACAATTCTTTGTACGCAGCTGGTGTCGAAAATTCCAGTGCACGTTAGAAACAACCAGTGTTCCATTTAGAAAACTGTATGTTTCCATAAAAATAATACACTTACTAAGTAATATCTGTTTAAAGATAAAGCTGAAGTAATGAATTAAAATTTGGGATGCGGCCGGGAATAGAACCCGGACTTCACGCTTACTAGGCAGACGTCTTACCGTTTTTTTTTTTTTTTTTTTTTTTTTTTTTTTTTTTTTTTTTTTTTTTTTTTTTTTGCTCTATTGGTAGTTCTTGTCCTTGCGGACGCTGATCATGTTTGTTCGTTTTTGTTCGAAGAATTCTTGGCTCAGCTTTTTTATTACAGAGGGCGTTCAGCCCTCTGACCAGGCGCGCTGAGCCACGGCGCCCGGCGACCGTTAGACCCCCACACCACTAACGATTGAGGCGCCTTGGAATAGTCAAAGTACGATTTCCCTCCACGTCAGAAACTTTAATTCAGATTCTGTGTTCCATAGATAATTGCCACTACTGCCAAGGCTCTCCACGCAGCGGAATAGCAAAAAATGTTCAAATGTTTGTAAAGTCTATGGGACTTAACTACGGGGTCATCAGTCCCTAAACTTACAAACTACTTCTGAACTACCTACGAACTAGGACGGCACAAATATCCATGCCCGAGGGGGGGGGATTCGAACCCCCGACCGTAGTGGCCGTGCAGACCGTGACTGAAGCGCCTCAGTCCCCTCGGCCACCGCGGCCGGCGTGGAATAGCACTTCGGCAATGAACATAATGGAATATTCCTGTTAAGGTGATATAAATATCAATTTAAATATAAATTCAGAAACCCTGAGACGGTTAATCGTCTCAAACATGTCCAAGACATTAAAGATAAAGGTGAAGTAATGAATTAAAATTTGTGATGCGGCCGGGATTTATCTATGGAACACAGAAGCTGAATTTAGGTTTTTGACGTGGAAGGAAGTCGTACTTACACTATTTCGAGGCGCCTTAATCGTTAGTGGTGCAGTGATCTAACGGTTCCGGGTGCCGTGGCTCAGCGCGCCCGGTCATGGGGCTGAACGCCCTCTGCAATACAAAAAACTGAGCCAACCATTCAACGAACAGCCACGAACTGAACGAACGACCGCGAACCATAGATCTACCAGATGGATAAGGAAAAAGAAAAGAAAAAAAACGGCAAGACATTCTAATTAATTGCTTCACATTTATCTTTAATGTCTTGGACATTTTTGAGTCGAAAAACCGTCTCAGGGTTTCTAAATTTATGTTTAATTTGATATTTATATCACCTTAGCAGGAATGTTCCACTATGTACATTGCCGAGGTGCTACTCCGCTGCATCGAAAGCCTTGGCAGTAGTGGCAATTATCTATGGCACAAAGAAACTGAATTAATGTTTGTAACGTGGAGAGAAGTCGTAATTAGAGTATTTGGAGGCACCTTAATCGTTAGTGATGCGGTGGTCTAACGGTATATATTGAATGTGATCACTATGAAATTAAACACACCAGGACCTATTCAAAACTATACGAAAATATGTTAAATATTGCCCTACAAAAACTGCGATCGGTTCATGGGGCGACATTTTAGTTCTCAAAGTGTTAATTTCGAAGAATAAGTAACCATACAAAAAAGATCTTCTTTACAATCTTTATTTTTAGTGGACAGTACTCCTCCACTAAGAAGTTAGCTCCGAGTCATTCATCACCCCTGTCTGTCGCGGTACATTGTTTATTTGCCTTCCTTCTCCTACTGTAAACGCTACATAGAGCGCTCTCCCAGACCAGATGCCCTCTTCGAGAACTATGGTGGACAAGGAGAAATACTACTTCTTTATTCTTCTTTCCTACTCCGACGCATCTCCCTCTAAACGTCTCACAGTTCGTTGCTGCTACCAACAACGGACGTGCGCACTGTCAGCTTATTACCGTGCTGTATAATTGTGAGAGTCCGTTTGAATAGAACCACTTTATGATTCTCTAAAAGACACCACTTATAATTTCATCAGTTAATACTAGCTTTGTATCTTAGTGAATATAGAAAGGCGAATCAGTAATATCTCTGATAATAACGTTCCGAGAGTTGTCCGGAACTATGAACTACTTTCCTTCGAAATAGTCTCCTCACATAACGATGCACCGCTGAGCCCTGCGATACTTTCCCTGCGGACTTTGCATGAAGTCTTCCTTTGTGATAGTGTTCAAAAGCCTGGAGCAGTTCTTTGGATGTCAAGAATATTCCCAAAGCTCTTTCGGTTCAAAGGAAGTTCAAGTCTATGGAGTATGAAGTTCACGTCTATGGAGTATGAAGAGGTCTGGATGACTGAGATCCGGCGAGTATGGTAGATGTTCAAGTTTCACGACAAACTGGCCAACATACAGTTAATATTGGGAAATAGTTCCTCGCAAAATAGGGGGTGGTCGAACTTTAACGTTAACCATGCAATCCTCCAGATATTTTACTATTCCCTTGCCTCAAACTCTCTTTGGAAGGAAAGAGATTTCACAATATTCCTGACATCCAACGAAACGCTGCCAGGCTTTTGAACACCATCCCAAAGTAAGAATTCGTGCAAAGTTTCCGGAATATGTATCGCAGAGCTCAGCGGTGCATAGCGATGGGAGGTGACTATTTCGAAGGACTGTCAAGTCACCATAGTTCTTCTACATTCATGTCACTTGACTAATCATTAAAGTACATTGTCAGAGGCTTTATATGATGTAAATCAATCACAGAAAAGGATCCGACACCGAGCCTTGTGGGACGCCGTACTTGAATTATTTCCACTTTAAGGACTCAACAATTTTTTTGTGCGTTATGTGTGCCCTTTATTTCAACTTTCTGCACTGTTCGAGTTAAGTAAGAATAAAATCAATGGCGCACTGCCCCATTCATACTATAATACTTGAGCTCGGTTTGTTGTTGTGGTCTTCATTCCACAGACTGGTTTGATGCACCTCTCCTCACTATCCTGAGCTAGCCTCCTCATCATCTCATAAGAACGGCAATCTATACCCATGTGATTGTGCTTACTGTATTCCTATCTTGGTCTAAGTCTGCGATTTTTAACCCACACAATTCCCCACAACGCTAAAGTCACGATTTGTTGATGTCTAAGAATGTGTACTATCAATCGATCCCTTCTTTTAGTAAAGGTGTGCCCGATATTCCTGTTCTCCCCAAATCTTTTCAGTACCTCCTCATTATTTACGCGATCCACCTATCTAAACGTCTATATTTTTCTGTGGAACCACCTCTTCCTGTCCGCACTGTTTATCGTCCATGTTTCACTCCCGTAGTGCATACAAATTCCTTCATAAAGGAATGCCGTGGTTAAATAGCCTTGAGCAATAAGGCGCCCTGCTGCGTTGCGCGCGGCCGTTCGCCCTCTTGGGTTCGAGTCTTCCTTCCCTCGGACATGGGTGTTTGTGTTGTCCTTAGCATAAGTTGTTGTAAGTAGTTTGTAAATCTAGGGACTGATGACCAACATAGTTATGTCAGATTTCAAAACATTTGAACATTTCAGAAATGACTTCCTTACGTTTAAATTAAAATTCGAAGTTAACAAATTACTTATTTTCAAAAATGCTTTTTTTCCCATTGCCTGTCTGCATTTTATATCATCTGTACAGCGATTATCAGATGTTATTTTATTGCCCAAGTAACAAAACTCAACTACCACCTTTATTGTTTTGGTACCTAATCTAATTTCTTCAAGATCATCTCATTATCTCAGACTGCACTCCATTACCCTTGTTTTTCTCTTGTTTATGTTCATCTTATACGCACCTTTCAACACGTTGCCATTCCGTTCAACTGCTATTCTAGGTCTTTGCTGACTCTGAACGTTCTACCTCAAATTTGTTCTTGCTTTCCTTCACAGCTTGATCAATGTACAATTTGAATAGCTTTGGAGAAACGCTACAACCCTGTATTACTCCCTTCTCAACGTCTGCATCTCTTTCATGCCCTTCAACTCTGATAAGTGTAGCCTGGTTTTTGTATAAGTTGTAAATAACTATCCTTTCCCTATATTTTACTCTTGCTGATTTCAGAATTTGAAAGAGTGTTTTCCAATCGACATTATCAAAAGCTTTATCCAGATATACAAAAGCTAGAAATGTAGGTTTGCTTTTCCTTGATCCACCTTCTAACATAAGCCGTAAAGTGAGTATTGCCTCCCGTGTTCCTATATTTCTCCTGAAACCAAACTGATCTGCCCCGTGGTCAGTTTCTACTAGTTTTCTATCCTTATGCAAATAATTCATGTTAATAGTTTTCAATCATGATGATCTGTAATTTTTATTTCTGCCTGCGCCTAAATTCTTTGGAATGGGGATTCTTACATTTTTCCTACGTCTGAGGATATGTCCCCTGTCTCATACATCTTACGCACCAGGTGAAATAGTCTTGTCATGGCTTGCTCACCCAGATTCAGTAGTTCTGATGGAATGTCGTTCATGCGCCTTGTTTCGCCTTAGGTCTTTCAGTTCTCTGTCCAATTGGCCCACATTAGGTTACGGTAGCAACACTAAATGGGGGCCTTAGCTATCGCCTTTTGACAGCTGGTTTGTTCATGTTCGTTCTGGGTTGTTCGTTGAGACGTTTGACCAGTTTTTTTCTTTATTACAAGTGACGTTGAGCACCCTTTCTCTCTCTCTCTCTCTCTCTCTCTCTCTCTCTCTCTCTCTCTCTCTCTCTCTCTCTCTCTCTCTTTTCGTTGGTTCTTCTGTTTGATCGGTCCTTTGTGGACGTTGGTTTATTTATTTTTAATTTTGACTGTTTTGTCGCAGACTCAGTTTTTTCGATACAGAGGGCGTCGAGCACTATGACCGAGCACTCCCAGCTACCACGCCCGCAACCAGGGACCTCCTACTTACTAGGTAGGCGTTTTAGAACACTCATCTAACACAGCTTTCAGACAAAGGGACTACACGGACTGCCTTAAAGCACGTCTCCCGCCACAGCACATACTTTAATTCTGCCTCAATGTTCCCGGCCACAGCATAAATGTTAATGCTGTGCCTCTCCTTGTGTTTAATACCGTCTAAGATGTACGTGCATTACAAACCAATTCGCCAGCAATTACACTATACTGAACAGCTGCGAGAGTAATCCGTAATTCTTATATCATCGATGGTAGTTGTTATCTGCTAACATTGCATTTTTAGGCGTTAGATTGTAACTCATTGTCCTAACAACGACTTGTATTTGATAATTTTCAGTGTGCCAACGCTTGAGTTATAATAAGAAAATCATGAAATACAAGAAAGCAATTATTTTGTCAAGTAGGCTCAACCCTAGAAATCGTGTAAATACACCACAATATGACGCGTTCCCAGGGTAAAGCCCTCATCATCAGATAATCTGTACAAGAATCTTGAAACATGAGACAGTAAAAATCTAAAAGGTAAAAAAAGAAAAGTGGTTACTTTCCTTATAACCGTGTCTACGTAGAAAGGTCCTCAGCATACTGTGCATCGTTTATTTTAAATTTCAACCTCTGTCTTACTGTGCAAATGATTTCGTGACACCTGAATGTACCCAGTAGCTCGTGGATGATCTTTTGACTTTAGACGTCTTGGTTTTCATGTGCATACGTGCGCCACAGTCGTGTTGTTGACTCCGTGCATTTCGGTAGTGTTTTGCGCCGCCAGTGCTGGGGTCTGATTTGAATCCTGACGAACCGCAGTATGCTGAGGATCTTACTGCGTACACACGGTTACAAGGGAAGTAACCACGTTTTATTTTATTACGTTTTAGATTTTTACTGTCACATGTTGTAAGATTCTTGTACTGATTATATGATGATGAGGGCTTGACTCTTGAAATGCGTCATATTTTAGTGTTTTACACGATTTCTGTGGTTGAGCCTACTGGACAAAATAATTAATACAACCGCGACCTCAAATCCATTATAGATATAATTAAGTACGAGAAAGCAAGGTGGCGTATACAAAAGAAATTATCGGGCAAGGTTTCGGACGAGGGATGTCACGTGATTTATTTCTGAACGCCAAATGTTGAATACCTCCATAAAACCAACCAGACATGTGCACTATGATGTTTATTAAAGTATATTTTACTGTTTTAATTTTGACCATCCATCCATTTTATATCTGACTTTCCACCAGCACATGATTACCTATATAACTATCATTCAGTACACGTACTATATTATGTGGAGCACTATAACAAGCAGTTTAATGTCAATGAGACCAGCTGATGACACCAAACAGTGTCGAAACCGGTCGTCTTGAATAAATGAAATAAAAATATCTTGGAATCTATCCTATTTATACTATATGATCGTTCCCTAAGATGAGTAAATTAAGAGATAATGATAATGTGGGAGAGATAATACGAGACGCGTCCAGAAACTAATTTCCGTTTGGTAATAAAATGAAATTGTACAAAGAATAAATTTTTATTGTACAAAATTCTACAAATCTTAAACTACTTTTCCACATAACTGCCGAAATTTTGCAGGCATTTGTCATAGCGTGGCACCAAGTTTTGTATACCTTCTTCATGGAAATCTGCCGCCTGTGTCTTCAACCAATTGGAAACAGTTTCTTGCAGCTTGTCGTCATTGGTGAAGTGATGACCGCCCAGGAAAGACTTGAGATGGAAGAACAGATGAAAGTCTTGTCATCAATCGCGTGAACCAGTTCTTCTGAAACAAAAGATGGACGCCCACTTCGTTCTTCATCGTGCACATCACTACCCGCCATTGAACTGTCGGACCCATCTTCTCACCATCGAATCACTCATCGCATTTGGTCCGTAAACATCGCAAATTTGCCGATATATTTCACTTGGTTCCACTCTCCTCGCATTCAGAAACCGAATCACCGACTTGATGTCACGGGCGGCGGGATTTTCAATCAACGCCGACATTTCAAACAAGCACAACAAAGCGTACGTAACAGACAGCGATCTCCAAATGGCGCACGTTCTTCTCCTTCATACACTCGTCTACAGCGCATGTGCGGAACTGCAATCGCAGTGTTGCAGCGGAGATAAATTGAAACGGAACTTTCTGGACGCACCTCGTAAAATAATAGTTTATAGAGGTAAAAGTTCCAAGAAGGAGTATATTTGTCAATGTTAACGTCAAATATCAAATAATTTTGGCTGGTTTTTTTTTTTTTTTTTTTTTTTTTTTTTTTTTTTTTTTTTTTTTTTTTTTTTAATACGGTGGGAAAGAACATACACAATACTAGAGTCGTAATTGTATCGTCAATTAATTTTTATTATTTATATTTTAATTATTTGTGTCCGAAATACACAATACTAGAGTCGTAATCGTATCGTCAATTAAATTTTATTATTTATATTTTAATTATTTGTGTCCGAAATACACAATACTAGAGTCGTAATCGTATCGTCAATTAATTTTTATTCTTTATATTTTAATTATTTGTGTCCTAAATGTTTACAAAAATATCATAAAACTACAAGCACATGTAAAGTGGGCTGTACAAGATGCCAGTGAGATTTTTTCTCTGATTGTAATATCAGCTATTTCATCTTCATCTACATCTACATAGATACTCTGCAAATCATATTCAAGTGCCTGGCAGAGGGGTCATTAACCACTTTCATAACTTTTCTCTCCCGTTCCATTATCTAATAGCGCGCGGGAAGAAAGAGCACATAAATCGTTCCGTTTTCGATCTGATTTCTCTTATTTTATTGGGGTGGTCTTGTCTCCCTAAGTAGGTGGGTGCTAGCAAAATATTTTAACATTCAGAACTAAAAGTCGGTGATAGAGACTTTGCAAACAGATCACGCCGCAATGAATAACATCTTTCTTTTAATGATTTCCACCCCAATTCTTGCAACATTTCCGTGACACTTTCTTCCCCGTAACGTGATAAAACAAAACGAGCTGCCCTTCTCTGAACCTTCTCAATGTCTTCCGTCAGTCCCACCTGGTGAGGTTCCCACAAGGGGCAACAGTACTCCAGGAGAGGACGCACAAGTGTGATGTAGGCAGTCTCTTTGGTGGAGCTGGTGCATCGTCTAAGCGTTCTGCCAATGAAACGTAACCTTTGGTTCGCCTTCCCCACAATATTTTCTATGTGTTCTCTCCAGTCAAAGTTGTTCGTAATTGTAAATCCTAGGTATTTGGTAGAATTTACGACCTTAAGGTTTGACTGATTTATCGCGTAATTGAAGTTCAGCGGATTTCTTTTAGTGGTCATGTGTATTACTTCACACTTTTCTTTATTTAGTGTGAATTGCCAATTTTCGCACCAAGTAGAAATTTTGTCTAAATCGCTTTGCAGTTGCTTTTGATCCTCTGTTGACTTCACTAACCGATAAACGACAGCATCGTCCGCGAACAGTCTAAGGGAGCTATTCAGATTATCTCCTAAATCGTTTATAAACACGAGGAAGAGTAGGGGACCTATAACGCTTCCCTGTGGAACGCCAGATATCACTTCTGTTTTACTCGATGATTTACCGTCAATTACAACGAACTGTGTTCTTTCTGATAGAAAATCGTGAATCCAGTCGCACAATTGGGGAGATATTCCATAAGCACGCAATTCCATAAGAAGCCGCTTGTGGGGTACAGTGTCAAAAGCCTTCCTGAAATCCAAAAATATGGAATCGATTTGAGATCCCTTGTCGATGGCACTTAACACTTCATGTGAATAAAGGGCAAGCTGTTTTTCGCAAGAGTGATACTTTCTGTGCCCTTGTTGACTACTGGTTAATTGGTCGTTCTCTTCGAGGTAGTTCCTAATATTCGAACAAAGTATATGTTCCAAAATCCTACTGCAAATCGACGTCAATGAGGTAGGCCAGTAATTTTGGGGATCACTCCTATTGCCATTCTTGAGTATTGGAGTAACTTGGGCAACTTCCCAGTCTTTGGGTAGGGATCTTACTATAATAGGCTTATAAAGAGATATTCCATAATTTATGCAATAATACAGTTTTGACAGATGACAAATACTCTGACGGTTGATGTGCTGTCCACCCGGGAGCTGACTTGACTTGGGCGCGCCTTCGGCACCATACCGTGTACTTTCTCCTGGATGGCCCCTTCGGTCCGCAGGCAGCGGCCACGTCTATCGGCCCGGCGCGAGCCCTGGGCGCTATCGCGGTGGCCGATCTGGGCAGGTCGCGCCCCGTGGGGCCCTGATTCACCGCCTGCTATTGGTCGTGTGAGCCGCGGATACATTACACGCGCCTAGATGCTATCTCGCCCGGCCCAGTGTTTATTACGCTCGCGCAGAGTAATCGATTAGCTGCGGCTGCTCATATTTACCACACTGTGCGGCGGTGCGCTAAATTTCGTGCTGCACGCCGGGAGCATTAAGCACCCCACTTGAACCGGCCTGCGCTGGGCGCCTGAATTATCGATACGTAGCGTGTGAATGGAGTGAGACAAACAATACTCTTTGTTGTGTATAAAGGAAACGAATTTCCTGTACAAGTCCCCGATCTTCATTTCTTCAATAAGAATAAAAACCGTCTAGAGCGCTAAAATTATATTTATTGCGACGTTTCAGCATCTACCACCAGCCGGCCGCGGTGGTCGAGGTGACTGAGGCGCTCCAGTCACGGTCTACACGGCCACTACGGTCGGGGGTTCGAATCCCTCCTCGGGCATGAATATCTGTGACGTCCTTAGGATAAGGACCCGTAGTTAAGTCCCATAAGCTTAACAAATATTTGAACAATTTGAACATCTACCATCATCCGATCTAAAAACCTGTGAACTTGCACAGTAACGTACAGCGTCAATGATAAAATATCTACATAACAGATAAGTCAACTCAGTAGGCCTACTCTTTGTTAGCAGTACCAAAGTCCAGATATATGGTGTAGACATCTCAACAAGGTCCTAAGTATGATAAGAATCTTCATGTAGAAGGTAACTGTATATCGTTGACTGAATGTTCCGTTGATGCTTGGTACAATAAAAACACACGACAGTGCTGTAACGTTCTACAATTATTTTATTTATTTATTTTTTTTTTTTTTTTTTTATTTTTTTTTTTTTTTTTTTTTTTTTTTTTTTTTTTTTTTTAGAATTCATCTTTAGCTTGTTACGGCATCATCAGCTGCAAAGATTTCGTGAACATGGCAAGAAATAAAATGCGTATGAAAGAATCAACAGGCGAAATATAAACGTTGTGTAGGAGAGTATAAGAAGAAGTGGTGCTAAGTCGCTAAGAAAAGAAAGCAACATAAAAAAAAAAAAAACACATGACAAGGTTGTTTTGTTTCCAATAAGGTGACATGGAACAATTGTAGTGAGTTGGTGACACTACGAAAGAGGTGATAAATAAATGCGTTTCATTCATAAAACTATTACAAAACAAGTACAATGATTACTCAAAGACAACGTTTTTAGTACAAGGTCACAAAAGTTGAAGAAACAGGTAAATTAATCAAAACAGTTCGGTGTGAATTTTTGTTAACTATATGTATGTAATAAATTATTTCAGATTGCCTAACTTTCAATAAGAAAAAATTTACAGTTAATTAACAGTTTGTTAAGCCTAATGGACTTAACTGCGGGGTCATCAGTCCCTAAACTTACAAACTACTTATGAAGTACCATATACTAAAGACGACACAAACATCCATGCCCGAGGGGGGATTCGAGCCCCCGTCCGTAGCGGCCGTGCAGGCTGTGATTGACGCTGCGCAGTCCCCTCGGCCACCGCGCCTGCTGAGAGATTAAATGAACAGTCAGTCTAAATATAAATTAAATACATGGTAGTGTATGGCAATGCCATGCTAAATTATTACATTATTTTCAAGAATACGGAAAAATAAATGTTACAGTTCTTTCACTTACGCCACTAATGACTGACCAAGTATAGAATATTTGTAATATGTTTTGTAAACCACTAAAATCTTTCCTGATGAAAATGCCAACACCGAAGTCAAGAAATATGCGAGTGTGTGAATTATAAATTAGTCTAGGTAGGATTGTTGGTATTATCTCCAGTTACTCGTGGAGAATAAGGGAACTTGTTTGGTCATTGTTTGATCATTGAGTACCAGACTTCGGCAAGTATATATTGATTTCCGGTATTTCTGGGTTTTTCATCTTTCTACGTTTATGAATATGGTGTAAAACTTCAGGTTAGATTTTATAACTGTGACTCTTTAAGCAAACAAAGCAGAAGCGGAGTCACCTTTTCTGAATATCCGCAGCAAGGCGCCTTACTACGCTTGGCCATTCCGCCGCAGCTTGAATGCATCACAAACAGATCAGTATCCATTTCTGCCAAAGGTTGCACCTACAAAATTATTTGATTGTAGGGCTTATAGTTTGGGAAATGTGACCTCACAAACACTGAGACGTGTGGGAAACTGCCGCATCATATTTTCGTTCGTATTTTATGCTGCCGTACCGTTCATCCGATTGTGGTGAAGTTTTTGCACACTTATTCATTACAACAAGAGGAATATCATCGTCTACCTAAGATTTCATCGGCGCATGACGGAATGTACTTTGCTGTAAGCGTAGACAGCACTTCTGCGATCACCATGGAAGGTAACAGCGTTATATAATTCTTCAGAGATCAGATGTGGGAGGCAATTGATTGAGGAGGTGGAGTTGCACAGAGAGAGACGAGGAGGAGAAAGAGGAAGATGGAGATGTGCAGAGAGACGCATAGCAGGAGATGAACAGAGAGAGGAGGGACGAGAAAATGAACAGAAAGAGAGGGGGAAAGACAAGGTGGACAGAGAGAGAAAAGCGAAGGAGATATGATCTTAAGAATGGATGCCGGGTTTTTAGGTAGTGAACGCTAAAAATAGGAAAGTATTGGTACCACCCCTGAGGAGAGAAAAGGAGATGTGGGAAAGAACAGATGCAGCAATTCTTAATATTGATTAATCTTGTAGAGGTTTGATGCTTCTTTCTTTAATTTTCATTCTCATAACAATAATACACATCAAGGAGCGGTATAATTTTACTTACGTTGGCGGCGTTGTGTGGTGATGTTGGCAACTGCCGTAAAATGCTTTTTTCAAAAATCAGTCATGTTGAATGAGGGGAATAATTTTTATGTTCACCATGAAATAAATAATTTACGCTGTTGTGGTCAATAAATTAATCCTCTTCCTAAAGTGAATAGTTTAGTGTCAACGATGGCAAACTAAACGACAAATAAAATTTTACCCAGTTAGGACTTTTTTTTTTCTTCCTAGCTATATCCCATATGCTTTGCAATGTCATGAAAAGAAAAGAAGTGCATCGTTCGACGATTATAACCACTAAATTGTACGTAGAGTAAAAATATCTTTGGAGTGAGAATTTCGTTCTGTGCATCTCAACATTTAAGTTGGAGATGAACCTCCTGTAGCTGTAGGTGTAGGAAGTACGCAGCAGACCTCAGCTTTTGGTAAGCCGAAATCTGTAGAGAGGTCTCTTAGGAAGAAGAAGGTTCTGCTGCTAGGTAGTTCTCATGGCAGAGGTGTTGGCCAACAGTTGCAGGAAGTACTTGGGAGTGAGTACCAGGTCACCAGCATAGTGAAGCCTAGTGCAGGGTTAGATCAGGTCACTTGTAACATAGGGGACTTATGTAGGAATTTTTCAAAAGAGGATCAGGTAGTTATAGTGGGTGGGGCCGGGAACAGTCTTGATAGGGACGGGGAATATGATATAGGTGGTGATCTGGAAAGGATAGCAAATGAAACTGGTGGCACGAATGTGCATTTCGTGCAGCTGTTTCAGCGTCATGATAGGCCTTGTCTTAATACGGCTGTCAGCCGTCTTAACATGGGGCTTGAAAAGGCGCTGATGACGGAGGGCATGGATCACATTGCAGTGGTGCCAGTTGAAACTATCCAAAGGTCGGATTTTACTAGGCACGGTCTGCACCTCAATAGGTATGGGAAGGGGAGGTTGGCAAAGCTCATAGGTGACAGTGTAGTAGGGGGTGGGGGTTTCACTCATGGAAAAATTCCTGTAGTAGTTGGTGTTAGGGCTGCACCTTTTTTAGACTGAAGACAGCTGATAGATATTCCTGCTTAAAGGAAGTCCCTCTAAGAAATGAACCACCTTTGACAAAGTCTAAGAATATAAGTAATAAGGGAATTACTGTTTTTCATCAAAATATACAGGGTATCAGAGATAAAGTTAATGAAATGCTTATTGATACTGATTCTGACATTATTGGTATTTCAGAGCACTTTTTAAGTGGTGTGACAATTCAGAGACTTCCTTTGCCAGGATACAGGTTAGCTGCCTTTTACTCTAGGAGTTCCTTGCAGTGTGGGGGAGTGGCCATGTATGTAAAAAACGATTTTTCATGGGAGTCAATCGATTTTTCTAAACACTGCACAGAACAGATATTTGAATGTTGTGCAGGAATTGTTAATGTTAATGGAACTAAACTAGTAATAGTTGTTATTTATAGATCCCCTGACTCAGATTTTAAAATGTTTCTGCCCAAGCTGGAATTGGTTCTGGGTTCACTGTATAGGAAGTATAAAAATTTAATTGTGTGTGGAGATTTCAACATTAATTGTGTAGGTGATAGCTCAAGGAAACGTCAGCTGTTAGATCTATTTAATTCCTATAACATGATGCAAACAGTATTTTTTCCAACGAGAGTGCAAGGAAATAGCAGTTCTACCATTGACAATATATTTGTTCATTCTTCATTATTAGAGGGGCACTCTGTCAGCAGAATAGTAAATGGCCTATCAGACCACGATGCCCAACTTTTAATTCTAAAAAGTATTTGTTCTCAAACAAATGTTAAACATAAATATCAACTACTCAGAAAAGTTAATCCAGTTGCAATTGAGACCTTTTTAAGCCTAATTAAGGAACAAGAATGGCAGGATGTTTATAGTGCTGATAATGCAGATGATAAATATAATGCTTTTCTGAACACATTTATTATGCTATTTGAAAGTTGCTTTCCACTAGAACGCTCAAAACAGGGTACTTTCAGTAACAGACAGCCAGGGTGGATGACAAAGGGGATAAGAGTATCATGTAGAACTAAGCGGGAGTTGTATCAAAATGTTAGAAGCAGTCAGAATGAAGATGCAGTAGCTCATTACAAACAGTACTGTAAGGTTCTGAAAAATGTCATTAAGAATGCAAAAAGTATGTGGTACGCAAAAAGAATAGCAAACTCTCGGGATAAAATTAAAACTATCTGGTCAGTCGTGAAGGAAGTGTCTGGTCAGGAGCAGCAGGTAGAAGATATAACGTCAGTGCGTAGTAGGAATGTTTCTGTTACTGACAAGTTAGATATATGTGCAATATTCAATAATCACTTTCTGAATATAGTAGAGGAACTAAACAAAACTCTAGTTTCTACAGGTAATCATATAACGTTTTTAGAAAATGCGTTTCCGAGGCTGTTGCCTGAAATGATCCTTCATGATACTTCCATAGGTGAGATTGAGTCAATAATTAAATCACTAAAGACTAAGGACTCTTGTGGATATGATGGGGTATCTAGCAGAATTCTAAAGTACTGTTCTCCATATGTTAGCCCAGTACTAAGCCATATTTGTAATTTTTCCTTTCGGAATGGTCAGTTTCCTAACAGATTAAAGTACTCAGTAGTGAAACCGCTTTATAAAAAAGGTGAAAGGGATAATGTAGACAACTATAGACCTATTTCTATGCCATCGGTTTTTTCCAAAGTTATTGAAAAGGCTGTATATTCAAGATTAATTGATCATTTCAGTTCACATAATTTCCTGTCAAACGTACAGTTTGGTTTTAGAAGTGGTTTAACGACCGAAAACGCTATATTTTCGTTTCTCTGTGAGGCACTTGATGGGTTAAATAAGAGGCTACGGACATTAGGCGTCTTCTTTGATTTAACAAAAGCGTTTGATTGTGTTGATCACAAAATATTGTTGCAGAAGTTGGAACATTATGGAATACGGGGAGTAGCCCACAACTGGTTCACCTCTTACTTTAATAATAGACAACAGAAGGTAATTCTCCGCAATGTAGAAAATGGCTATGACGTGCAATCCCAATGGGGCACAATTAAGTATGGGGTGCCCCAGGGGTCTGTTTTGGGACCATTGCTGTTTCTTATTTATATAAATGATATGCCTTCGAGTATAACAGGTGATTGTAAAATATTTTTGTTTGCTGATGATACCAGTTTGGTAGTGAAGGATGTTGCTCGTAATATTGACACAGTATCAAATAATGCAGTTCAAGAGATAAGTTCATGGCTAATAGAAAACAAGTTGATGTTAAATCACAGTAAAACTCAGTTCTTACAATTTCTAACACATAATTTGACGAAATCTGACATTATGATTACACATAATGGGCATGTGATAAGTGAGACTGAACAGTTCAAATTTCTAGGTGTTCATATAGACAGTAAGCTGTCATGGAAAGCCCATGTTCAGGATCTTGTTCCAAAACTAAATTCTGCTATATTTACCATTAGAACAATATCTGAGATAAGTGATTTTTCAACACGAAAAGTAGTCTATTTCGCTTACTTTCACTCACTTATGACGTACGGCATTGTTTTTTGGGGTAACTCGCCTGATGCAAAAAGGATATTTCTGGCTCAAAAACGGGCGGTTCGAGCAATATCTGGTGTAAGTTCGCGAACGTCATGTCGACCCCTTTTCAGTAGTCTGGGAATTTTGACTCTGGCGTCACAATACGTTTTTTCTTTAATGTCGTTTGTTGTTAATAATATCAGCTTATTCCCACGAGTTAGTAGCTTTCACTCGGTGAATACTAGACAGATGTCTAATCTACATTTGCACCGCACCACCTTAACACTTGTGCAGAAAGGGGTGCAGTATTCTGCGGCATCCATTTTCAATAAGCTGCCACAAGAACTTAAGAATCTTAGCACTAATCCACATGCTTTCAAATCTAATTTGAAGAGTTACCTCGTGGCTCACTCCTTTTATTCTGTCGAGGAACTCCTAGAAAAGTTAAACAATTAAGCTAATTTATTTTTTCTTTATTGATTCTTTTCACTTTTTCTATTACCATTATTGTGTAACAATTAATGTATTGACTTGTTCCATGACCATGGAGTCTTACTCCTGAAGTGGGTCCTATGGAACAGAATAAATAAATAAATAAAAAAAATAAATAAAATTACCGCGTTATACTGAGACAAACCCACTTGTGTAGTCCCTTCCAAAAACCAACAACAACAGCAACAAATCCACTCTTTCCACACATTTATTTACTATTACGATTAGTTTGTACCCCATTGGCTGCAATGGAGATCTACATGCTTTTCGCAGAGCGACCACATAACATGAAATAATATAATACATATGTCACAGAAGCAGCAAAAAAGTTAAGGAAGCATCGCTTCAAATTCAAATTTGTTTGTTCAAATGTTTATAAATATATCGGACCAAACTGCGTGGTCATCACTCCGTAGCTTACAAACTACTTAAACCAAGGTAAACTAACCTAAGGACAACACACACACCCATGCCGCAGGGAGGACACCAACCACCGACGGCGAGCAACCGCGCGCTCCACAGCGAGGTGCTTTAGACCGGTCTACTTCACCACGACGAAGCGTCGCTAAAAGAGCCATTTACACATAGTCATCCGTCTTAACCGAACAAAAAAGGACCAAGATAAAGTCAGCGATTAGTAGATTTTCCCAATATCACCTGACATTTCCCCCTTAATGTTGAGGACTCAGAATCAGTGCATATGCATAGCAGGATCAGACTCGTGGCTGGAAGACAGGGTCTGCTGCGAGCCATGGAGTTCTATTGCTGATGATGATGATCGTGTGGCATTTATGACCGTTAGACCACAACTGGGGTCGTGTTCGGCCTGCCTAATGCAAGTCTTGTTATCTGACGCCACTTCGGCGACTTGCGTGTCAATCATGATGGAATGATTATGAGAACGACACAACACTCCAACTCGACCGGGACTCGACCCCGGGCCCCCTACGTGGTAACCCACCACCTGTCCACTAGACTACGGAGGCGGACTCTATTGCAGAAGTAGGACGACGTTTGGATGTTTGCGTCAGGTGCGGTACGTGCTTGAGTTTTTCTTCTATGCGAGCTAATCCCGAGTTCCTGAGGTGGCACAGAGGCTTAGCGCTAGTGACTCTTAAACAGGAGGTTCAAGGTTGGAATCCCGGCTTTTGGCACAAATTTTCATATGTCCGTTTTGAATCATTTCAACATCTTCTGGCAGCAGAAACTAAGAAACCCCCGTTAAAATATAAGAGGTTAAAATATGAAGAAAGTCAAAGTAAAAGGACATTATAGTGACAAAATCTGACTCAGACCCACTGTGATTAATGTTGGATAAGATTATAGAACAACAAAGTAAATGAGATATCTAAATACTACTAATGATAAAGTAGGAACGTGGCCTAAAGCAGAAAAGTGAAATTGATAAAAAAAATGTCTTGGTTGCATAAAAGCAATGTTTCATTTATTTACACATGACGCGTTTCGCCTTTTCTGGGCTTCATCAGACGATTAAGAGTAAATTTATAAACTTGTTTAAAACACTGGAGTTAACTTATTTTTAAGTAAAATCTTCCACAAGAAAGAAATACTAGAAGTAGGGAAGCTGCAGGCTCATAAAACTGGAGATCACATGACCACATTCGCGCTTTAGGGGCGGGCAAAGAGATCTTTCGCCGTTAGCCTTGGCGAATATCTACTACCAACTTTCTCTCTCTCCCTCACTCTCTCTCTCTCTCTCTTTTTTTTTTTTTTTTTTTTTTTTTTTTTTTTTTTTTTTTTTTTTTTTTTTTTTTTTTTAGATCTATCGGACCAAACTGTGTGGTCATCAGTCCGTAGCTTACAAACTACCCATGTCCCAGGGAGGACTCGAACCTCCACAGCTCCGCAGCGAGACGCTTTATACCGCTCGGCTACTCCACCGCGGCTAACAAAAAATGGTCAGTTAAAGGAATTCTCCTCCTCTGCCCAACATCTTAAATCTTCAGGCCATCTGCCCCCAAGCCTAGAAAATCTAAAAATCCTTCACTTGGCTAGTAAACGCAATAAATTAAATTTGTTGGAGGAATTTGAATTGCCCATACACATGTTCTTTACATCCCCGAACCTCTTAAATGACCAACTTCTGTGGAAACATACATTTTTCGACATAATGATGGGCATCTTCCGTTAACGGCTGCCACCCACAGTAAATAGTTTACATTACTTACTGAGTACTGTAGCTGTTCTCGCATACAAGCGTGCCATTTACGAGCCTTTTGCACGCCTCCGGGGACTCAAGGTGGCCGGCCACGGCGGCCGAGGGGACTGAGGCGCGTCAGTCACGGTCTGCACGGCCACTACGGTCGGGGGTTCGACTCCCCCCTCGGGCATGGATATTTGTGCCGTCTGTAGTCTTAGCTAGTTCATAAGTAGTTTGTAAGTTTAGTGACTAATGACCCCGTATTTAAGTCCCATTATACAAACATTTGATTTGAACTCGGAGGTGAACAGTCACTAGCGAGCGCATAAACAGGCCGCAGCGGCTCCTTCGAAAAGATAAGTTAGGTTCGACTTTACCATTCACTTCGCTATCCCCCACTCTCAAGTAACAGTTCCCACATGAATTTTAAAGTTCTGTTCTATTTGAATTTAATAATTTGACGCCTTGCTACCTCAGTAATAATAAGTTTCATTCGTTAAGAATTTTATTTCAACCTTCACCCCCCCCCCCAACCCCCACGCCAACGCGTGAATGTGGTCATGTGGCCTGTTGTTTTATCAGCCTACACCAGCAGTGGTTCCAGTATTTCTTGTTTAGGATAGACTTTACTCATTTTTAAATTAACTCTTGTCTATTAAACAAGTTTGTAAATTTCCCCTTCAACGTCTGATGACGCTCAGAAGAGGCGATACGCGTCATGTGTAAATAAGTGAAACATCGCCTTTGTGCGGCCAAGACTTATTTTATTTTCAGAATAAAACTTTCCACTCTGCAGCGGAGTTTGCGCTGATATGAAAATTCCTGGCAGATTAACATTGCGTGCTGGAACCTGGAATGGAACCTGGGACCTTTGCCTTTCGCGGGCAAGCGCTCTACCGACTGAGCTATCCCGACACGACCCACCGATTCCGCCACACAACTTTACTTCCGCCAGTACCTCGCATCCTATTTTTCAAACTTCACAGAAGCTCTCCTGCGAAACATGCAAGACTAGCACTCCTGTAAGAAAGGATATGGTGGAGACATGGCTTAGCCACAGCCTAGGGATGTTTCCAGAATGAAACTTTTTATTTTATTTTATTTTTCTTTATCAAGATACATATTACGGTTCCTGTTCCAGCGCCATACAAATATGAAGTGGAGTGATTTTAAACACGGAAAAGTGAAATAAAAGTGTCCTGTGTTGGCATGTCTGGCAGTGTGTGTGTCTCGAGGTTATAAGAGGTCAATTACGCTCAACTGCCAAACGGCATGGTAAACTCTGTAACTAGATTACAGTGCTTACAGCGCAGTCAATAAGATGTTATAAGGTCAGAAAATCCTGGTATTCTCTACTGTAATCCAAACGCATTTTGTATATGAATGACTAACAATAATTATCAGTATAACATTTTCGGTGTTGTACGATATAGAACTGTGCACTAGTGCATCCCTTTTGTTGTATGTTGCTGCTGTCATGTATGTACCCTAGAAAATCCCGTTTGTTTGGACAAATGCAGTGTACGATACCCATTTTCACTAAACCTTTTCTTTCATGTATAATTAGAAAATTATTCATAAAACATAAACGATAAGACTGTGCAAGGTATTTTATGAAAATTTTCGTAAAAAGTTTGTTTATAGAGATTATAACACCCACATTACGTAACTATGAAATTTTGACATAAATTTCGTCACTAACAGTTTCAGACACATATTGAATAGTATTAAGTATTATGTCACAATCTGCTTAACTTGATGTTAATTTTTTCATTGTAAATTCGGACATATAAAAATTATAAACTAACATTTGTACTGCTGTAATCGTAAAATACTTATGTTCACATTATTGTTTTGCTTCGCCATAAAAAGCTTTTAATATAATTGTAATGATTTTATATTTAAAAATTTCATATAATATTGTACCACATTTACACATTTCATAAAACTGAATTTAACCATAACCGTGTTCTAGAATGTTCTCGAAAATGTAATGTGTATTAATACGCGCGATTTGGCGCGAACACAGTCTTAAAGCATTATGAAGTGAGTCCAGAAGTCAGTCATTCTGTTTAATAAATGACTTTGTGCATAAACATGCCCACATTATTTTATCATACAACTATGAGCTCAAAGTCCTGATATTTTCATGATGATTTAATGGCAGGCGAGCTACGAAATCTACAAGATCTTTGAACGACCAAGAAAAACAAGGTGAATACTTAATGTGTAGTGCATAAATGCGCCACACTGCAGATGCTTATCACTGATTGAAATTGGATGTCAGAGGATGATATGTTGTGATTATTGACAACACTAAAGGAAGGAAAATTAATTCAGCTTCGTAATTTTCAAGCAACGGACAGGTTTTTTTTTTTTTTTTTTTCATTTTTTTATTCTTTGTCTTCTACTAGAATCTGCATCTGCTACGCATCTTACACTTGTGAGAGTCTGTGTTTCCAGCAAACAGAATACCACTCGTTTCCAAGATTTCTTTGCTTTATTTACGGCAACTGCCACCCTAGTTCCTTTTTTTTCAGACTCATGGAGGCAGCAGTTTTCGGAATGAAACAGCGAGACTAGGCAGTGGCCGAGAGGATTCCAAAGCGACAAAGCCCCGCCCACAACGCGATGTCAGTGAACTCGGCGCTGCGGGCAATGTCCCTAATTTCGCCGTCTCCTTTTCACTCAAGTTGTGTGCACATGCGGCGGCGTTACAAACGCGTTTTAACGAACTGCACGTAATGGAGTACAAATTTCCAGACGCAAAAAGTCCCATTCTATAAGGCACATTACACTTCCAGATTTTTCAATTTCGTATGTCTCAGGACACTCATGTTAGCTGAGAACAATTAATTTCGACAGTGCTTATATTTGAAAGGCCAATGGAAGTGCCCATTGTATTACACTAAGATAATTTGCATTACTTGTGAAAATAATTTCGCAGCGCTCAGACATAAAATCAGGGATCTGTTTTTAGAGCCCCTGCGTTCTATGAACGAGTCCCATTACCACAGCACTAACTATACTCAGGAACTCTTAAGAACTGCCCTCGTTTCCGTGTTACCCTCACGTTCTGCCATTGTTGTATTTCATATAAAAATCAATGTATTGTATTGCTTAAAAAAAGTAAAGCATTCACAAAAATGTCCAATTATATGCCATTCCTATGTAAACCCATATCGTTGATGTGTGAGTGATTTACACGGCTCTGTAATCTGTAGAACGCCCCCGTCGTTGCATTCACCATGTCAAAGCTAACCCTCCCCACCCTCCCCCCTTGTTGAGAAGTTGATACCAGTCATCTTCCGCGTGTCACATAGTAAAGCAAGAAGCGAAGCCTTTCAGACACGTTAAATAGCCTCTCTACCAACTGAATGCATTTCACAGAGGATGTGTCGTGGTATTGCGTAAAGTGGTAAGGTCATATCGAGCAATTAGATATCTGTGCCATTAAGATGTCACAGTGCGGTGATGTTGGAATCAATGGGTACAGTACAGAACCACAATCGGAAGTAGTGTTTTTGTATTTTTCCCTTATAGACAGAGCCAGATTATCCATATGTCATGAAAACCCACATAGCACACATCAAAAATATGCACCTAAAAATGGAGATGTAAACCTCCGAAACGCGGTGTGATAAGAAGTGAAATAAAAGTTACTGCTTAACATAAGTGTTTCAATCAATATCACTATCAGTCACGGTAAACTCAAACTAAACTGTTTTCGTTTAAATAGTACCTTGTGTTTGAACACATGACTTGTCATCCTTTCCCTTCTTCTTCTGAATGTTTTCCACGTTCCATACTTCACCTGGTCTATGGAACACTTGATCATTCGATACCTTATCAATCCACCCAATTTTCAACATTCTACTGAAGCACCACGATATAAATACTGTCCCTTCTTTTCCACTGTTTCACTTCCACACAAAGCTGATTTACAAACGTACTACCATGCGCAAAAATATCAGAACGACAAGAATTGCGATTCGCCTGATGTGCATGCAACCCAACTAACGTGCGTGTCTTGCGGGTGCTCTACTCGCTCTGCGGTACTGTCGTTCGACTATTCAAAATGGATGCACTATAAACAACTGCTCTTTATGGCAATCATTCCAGTTGTAAATTAACAGGACGATTTTGCAAATAAGAGGAACATGTTATTAAGTTCTTAACGTTTATTAAATCCAATTTCTTACAATGACATATCTTAAGTATTATCACACTTATTACAGTCTGATATAACAAACTCCGTCACATAAAACATTAATTAATCTTTAAACAACATTTAATATTGTTACATACAACAGATTTTACTATAGTATCGGAAATCCTGAAGTCCTGTAGAAATTCGAAGTACTTTTGTTCTCTAAATCGTTTTCTCACAATTGCGAAACGTCGTTCCACTAGCGAGTGGATTTTTATTAACCGATTTTTGAACTAACCAGATAATGAAAATTAAATTAACAGCAGCAAACGCACTATGGAAACTTCAATATTAACAGTGTATCACCAACATTTTCTCCGTATTCATACATGAACAAATATTTGTACACATCTTTGAACTTGAATTGACATGACAAACACCTTGATCAGAAATCAACCCAACCACCTGTAGCCGTAGCTAACCAAGCAATGCATTCTTGTCTTATAGATACCTGATTATGCCTATGATTGTCACAGCTGACGAAGCATAAAGATGTGTGAAAATTTTGAGATTTCCTCACAAATATCAGAACGCACAAATCAAATCATATAAAATGCCAATTCTTAAAATATTTTTATTTATTTATTGATTTTTTACTGAACCAGGAACTTAATAATCACCGTTATGTCCCTAATCACAAGTGCCCAGACTCAGTTCTGTGTGGGATTTACATACGAGGCTGCTCCTGCCCGAGGTTCGAGTCCTTCCTCGATTAGGGGTGTGTGTGTTGTCCTTAGATTAGTTTAAGTAGTTCTAAGCCTAGGGACTGATGACCACAGTAGTTTGGTTCCATAGATTTACAAACATTTGATTTTGAGTTACATACCCGGTATCTAAATGGAAGACATATGTTAGTAGTGGAATTATTTCACAAGCAGCGGGTATTTGGATCTGTAATCAGGATATAAATACGTTATGCGTCACCGGGAATCGAACCCCGAACCTACCGATGTCCTTTCTAAGCACTAATGGACGTTAAATCTCAAATGTTAACTCAACAGGACTGACGATGCGTGCGTTTCTGACTAGTAATGCCGGCCGCGGTGGCCGAGGTGACTGAGGCGCTCCAGTCACGGTCAGCACGGCCACTACCGTCGGGGGTTCGAATCCCCCCTCGGGCATGGATATTTGTGCCATCCTAGTTCGTAAGTAGTTCACAAGTAGTTTGTAAGTTTAGGGACTGATGACCCCGTAGTTAAGTCCCATAAGCTTAACAAACATTTGAACATTTGACTAGTAACAACGGCACCTATCATTGTCATAATAATAATAATAATAACTTTCGTATGGCTCAGAGTTCTGGTGCACGTCATTCAGCTGTACGCCACTTCAGAGACATGCATGTCCCTATCCTGCCCCAATTATCCAACTGGGAAAGGCGACCTACAGTTTAACATGGAATTCAAACCATGTGTAGTTTACGACGACTCCTCACATTGTTGGGACGTGAATGCTGGGTTAAAACACAGCTTGAAAAAATCGGTGATCTGACTAGGTTTCGAACCCGCGATCCTTCAGTTACCATTCAAGTGCTTTACCGCACGACCACTGCAACACCCTGGTTTGCGTTCATAATGCACGAAAAGACATTAAAAAATTTTACTAGTAATCCAGTGTGCTCTATCTAGGGCGTCAAATGAAATTATGAATATTTTGTGCTGGACCTGGATTCGAATCCATATACGTGTCTTTCGTGGAGACCTAGAGGAGTCGGCAGTCTCGGAGAAAGTAACGAAATTATTCAACTATATGATTCCGAGAGGGTCGAGTGTGGTAAAAGAGGAGATCCGAATTGGAATCGTGCCTGTTAAAAATATACACCTATAGGGCGCAATCGAACGCACACATGACAGATACGAACTACAACCGATCCTCCAGACCACTACGCCAATGTAACGGAAACCGCGCTTAGCATATCGACTAGACACAGTTAAGGCAATTTGGTACTCAATGAAATGATCAACTATAAGCAAGCATCAGACACATAAATTATACTAGTCTCATGTTAAGACTTTTTATTCATTTTTGGAAGTAGTTGTCCAACCGCCAAGAAAATGTATTTCTGGACAAATTGATTTCAACATGGTTCGGCGACAGCTTTAACTCGAAGGAAATTGGTTTCTACACGCACGGAATCGGTAAACCACCTGAACATTGTGAGTCACTTTCAGAGTATACGAGAGAATGCCGTCCTGGAAACAGCTAAATACCTTTTGACTGAGTAGTTTTCTTAAGAATTCCCTATTGATTTTTAATCTGGATACCTGTAGCTCTGTCAGAGAAGAACTAAAAAATTTTGCTCTCACCACGTTTGGCATCGAAAGACGACAGCACGATCGTTTCGCAGCCGACTACGTTACCCGAAGGCTAGCGAAGACTGCCGGTATTTGGTTCTTCCTTACTGGCCGACTAGTTAGCATCCAGATCAAGCGTAACGTTTAAAAGAAGAGATTGATGCAATTTTCGCGTGGAACGAATTTCCTGGACTCAAAAATATGAATTAATAACTTTTTGTCACACCTTAAGTGAAAAATCACTCAGATTATTGAATGGAAATGGCATGAAAAATCAAGTGAATTTATCAGCTTAATTCTGTGCTTACCAGGAAGTAACTCCCGCTTACATAGTTGCCAAACGTACTCTGCAATGTTGCCAATTCTCCATTAGACTAGCGACGGGCAGAATACGTTTGCTCGGCGTCTGTGTTCCTCGCGCTGCCTTAGCGCTGAGGAGACTAAGGCGCTCCAGTCACGGTCTGCACGGCCACTACGGTCGGGGGTTCGAATCCCCCCCTCGGGCATGGATATTTGTGCCGTCCTATTTCGTAATTTTTCATAAGTAGTTTGTAAGTTTAAGGACTGATGACCCTGTAGTTAAGTCCCAAAAACTTTACAAACATTTGAAATATGGATTGCGTTTTAGATTAAGTCTTCGTTTTTCTACCAAATGCATTTCACATTTAAATTAACTCTGTTATAAAATCCACTGCAAAAATTACACGGTAAGTGCGCTACTTCTTAGTTACATATTGCATTCCGATTAATTCATGTGTATATGCAATGCGCACTAGCCACTTTCCACAAATTACTATGCATTTTTCTCGTACTATATGGTTACAAAGAAATTTGTCAAGTTAAATCGGAACTTGTTAGGCTAAAGAAGAATTAAATTAAAAGGATAACTATCTTAACTTACGTGCCAAAATTAAAATATTCCAAGAAAAAATGTCGAAGTTTTGAATTGACTTAATCAGCTCCAAATAAGCTTGGTTGCTATGCGGTTCCAGTATCGCTCACAAATTTTGCATTCCGTGTTCAAATCCAGTTGCTTTCACTATATGCGCTAAAAAGGCGTTTTTGAGACAAAGTGTTGATGTCTTTATCATACACTGAAACACTGCCTCACCGACGTAAATATTGAAAAGACAACCATCATGAAATTTGTACTTTCACCAACTACGTTTGTAAACGACTTAAAATACAAAACTCTGGCGAGTTATATCGTGAACACCTGTTTCAAAAAGGTAAACATCAGTTCAATGATGTTTACACAATTATACTATGCACCTTTGGGGCTGCAGAGCATGATTCTTAATACTGGTTGTGAACTAATAGAATAATAAACTAATAGAATTATAATAACATCAAAGTAATCCTCCCAAAATTAAACGCACCAAATGACCTCTATCTGACTAGGATCTCTACGAGCGAGTATGAACCACATTTTATGCCTTTATCATTGCTAGGAAGATGCAAAAATCATATTTTCTAGATTTTTATGGATTTATTTGTACAGTTCGGCACTACGCAATATTTGTAGACCTTTTCCCAAAATACGAATGCACAGGCAATATATCACTGTTAGTAAATGTTACAACAGTAGGAGCACACCATGTGGGTTGAGTATACAGGCATCACATGACTCAAAAGAAGCGTTTTAGCTGGATTTCAAATTATATTTGAATTCCATATCCGGTTGTGTTTAAAGAATACTGCAATTGACGAGGAAAACAAGTCATGTTACGAAATGTTCAAATGTTTGTATATATGGGACTGAACTTTCGTCGTTATCAGTCCCTAGGCTAAAAAACTACTTAAACTAACTTAAAGTAATGTAAGGACAACACACACACACACACACACACACACACACATACACACATGCCCGAGGGGCGACGCGATTTCCGACGAGGAGCAACCGCGCGCTCCGCAGCAAGGCGCCTTAAAGCGCTCGGCCATTCCACCGCAGCTCATGTAATGAGCATAAGATGACATGTTCACCCATTTAAGATGATTACCAGAGAACAGTCAAATACCCTGTTGCCCTTGAGAAAACATTTTCTTTCTGCATTCTGTCTACCATTCCCCCCCCCCCCCCCTCTCTCTCTCTCTCTCTCTTACGAACTGCCTATGTCTCTTCGCCCCTTCTACCTCCTCCAGCTCCTCCTCTTCCCTTTGTGTATCCCGCAATCCTGTCCGTCATATACTTACTTTCATCCTGTCATCCATATCTTCTTCCTTTCTCTCTCTCACCTTTCTGCCTCTCTTTACCTCGTCGTAGATTCTGGGAATTAAGGAAATAAAAACTTAAGGACGTCATAGGATTATGTGATAAGAAGGTGATGAAGAAGCTTCTCTTACAGATAAAGAAAGCGAAATAACGAATGCAGAAAGCAATGTTATTTACAGAATTTATTACTAAGATGTTTTGATTTCCACTGCTGACTAGATCGTAAAACTAGATGTTGTGACATTGTAGTTTAGCGTTGTACGAGTGTTACTGCAAATAAACCATTTAACCGAAACGACTATAGAATGTGATTTCACGAAACCTTACTACTTTTACGTGTCATTTCTACTATAAAACCGGATCGGTACACAGGCCAGAAGTTGGTATTATTTTAAAATTTCGATTCAGTAATCATTATTGGATTTTCAGTGCTCGATAGAAAGGCAACATCGCTCTTAACGGCAACGTGTAGAAATGACTTTTAATTTCGTATCATGTAAGTTTCTGTTGCCTCCAGGTATAATTAGTATTAAATTCGTTATTTCACTTTTTGTTTTCAACTATTTGAATTATGACTGCACAGTGATACAATGGCGAAAGTGTATAGTTTCCATGTCTGTTTGTCCTTCTGTTTTTCAAGTGATTTCCTTAAATTATTCTAGGCAAATGGCAACATGGCTCCTTTTCAAAAGCATAGCCAATTTCCTTCCACATTCTTAAAGAAACAATCCGAGCTTGTGCTCCATTTCAAATAATCACGACGTCGACAGGACATTAAATCCTAATCCTACTTTTCTGGTTTCGTAAATTTTACGTGATACTCAACAAATTCGATGAACAGGTGTATTGGACGCCAAGTTAATATGAACAGGGTCTACTCTAAAAGCGTCACTTAGAGGCTTTAATGGGTTTTAAGATGAAATTACAGTAGGCTTTGACCACTGAGTTATTTTCGACTGCAAGTTAGTAAATATTTAACAATTAATAATTATCGCTGGAATGTAGTGATTACCTAGAGAATTCGTGAGAATGGAACAACCGAGAAATAAACTACGAAGAAACTTCGCCACCTGTGAGATACTATATGGAAATCCCGACTCACAAACGCTGAGGAAAACCTCTTCCTGTTTCCTTCGTCTCTTTATGGTTTCTAGGAGTCTGGAAATTGCAAAGCTCATTCGTCAAGTGCTTTTCATTTTATTTTGCAGCTACACTGTAATCGTAATGTTGTTTTTTATAAAATGTGTTTGTTTGTAAAGCTTATGGGACTTAACTACGGGGTCATCAGTCCCTAAACTTACAAACTACTTATGAACTACTTACGAACTAGGACGGCACAAATATCCATGCCCGAGGGGGGATTCGAACCCCCGACCGTAGTGGCCGTGCAGACCGTGACTGGAGCGCCTCAGTCCCCTCGGCCACCGCGGCCGGCTTTATAAAATGAATTACATATTCTTGACATTACTGACGCGACTTTTTGTTCCTTGTTTCATATTCTCATCATAAATGCTTCTGCTTTCACTTAGAAGCTGGAATCGAACTGACATTCATAAGTAAAATCGTATTCAGGTAGGCCTACATAAGATTTAAATGTATCGTGCTCAAAATATTAATAGCTTCTGGTGATGCTAGTATTATAAATCGCTTCTGACGAAGCAGTTTGCATAACACAGAAACAAAAGAATTCCTCCGACAGCTACTGATCAAGAGAGCCGCTCAAATGATTTCCGAAAAATTTATTTACTATGTTCGGGTAGCAGTCGGCGTATCGTAGCTACCCTTTCGACACAGCTTATGGTTAATGAAATGTGATTAAGACTTATTCTTCTATGCTAGGTATATCTCTTCTCAATCAACACAGTGACAGGCAGGCTGCGCGCCGCGCCTTCGAAGCCGCTATCTCCGTCAGCGCTAAGGCAGCGCGAGGAACACAGACGCCGAGCAAACGTATTCTGCCCGTCGCTAGTCTAATGGAGAACTGGCAACATTGCAGAGTACTTTTGGCAACTCTGTGAACGGCGAGTTAATTCCTGGTTAGCACAGAATTAAGCTGATAACTTCACTTGACTTTTCATGTCATTTCCATTCAATAATCTGATTTTCACTTAACGTATGAGATAAAGTTATTAATTCATGTTGAGTACAGGAAAGTGGTTTAACGCTAAATTGCAACCAGTTTCTTCTTTTACGTTTCGCTTCATCTGGTCTACTAACTAGTCGCCCAGTAAGAAAGAACCTCATACTGTAAGTTTTCGCTAGCCTTGTTAGTCGCCTGCGATGCAACGGTGCTTGCGGTAGTGGAGCCAGTCTCGTTCGTAGTAAATTTTTTAGCTGTTCTGTGATAGAGCTACAAGTATCCACATAGAAAATCAATAGAAAAATCTCAAGAAAACTTTTTATTGAAAAGTGGTTACGCTATTTCCAGTCCCATATTTTCTTATACCTGGAAGAGTAGTTAGTTGCTTAGGTAGTTTACTAAGTTCATGCCCACAGAAACAAACTGTTCCAAATTAAAGAAGTCGTAAAATGATGTTTTAAGTGCATTTTCGTCTGGAATGAATTTTTGTTGAAGACTGTTCGATTAGGAACGGTAAAGGTAAATATTTGTGAGCAAGTGATCAGAAGAATAAGTCAGATAAGTATTTTAAAAACCGAGTCTTGGAAGGTTCTGTTTGTGAAATCAGTAGAGAAGGGTATCGTGTAGTAGCAATACGTTATGAAATGCTGTAGGTTGTTTCACACACAGTGCTACTGATCAATTCCATGCATATTGGCAGCCCATATCAGCACAAGGGACACATCTCGGGCGAGGTGTTTGCTATGTAAGTGCATGTGCGGGGCAGTAGGTGATTCGGTGCATAGTTGGTCTACAGGAAACAGGTTGGAATCCTGTCTCTAACTTGAATTTTAATTGATGATAAGGGCTTTAATACAGGAGGACAAAGACAACTGTAGCGATTAAAGTATTCTTATTCGTGTAACTGGGGATGTAGTGGACCCAAACGCTCGAGTTTGCGTCTACCAGCTGGCCTTTCAACACTTTTAAAAATGACACCTCTCTTATAATTTTATCTGTACTGGTACCCTGCCTACATCTAAATAAACAGAAGATTAATAAATAAAATGCCTTCTTCACTTGATAAAAAAGTAAATAGTTCTTTCTTTGATACCTTCATTGGCATCGACGTCATAAGACTTCTTCATTTTCATGCTGGTTTTAGTTTTTCTTAAAGCTCGTGTAATAATTTAAGATGAAATACTTTATTACAGAAGGGTTGAGATTAACACAAAATAATTTTTCTTTTCTTCGACGTAATGTAAATATTCAAGAAAATAAGACACTTCCATTTAATATAAACAAAGCTTTATCTCTGATGACAACATAATTTAGTATCGTGTCCAGTTTCCATTCTCCTCTACAACTGCACTTGGCCGCCGGGGAACAGAGGTAACTACTTTTCTTACAAACCCATTATTGCCGGCCGCGGTGACCGAGGGGACTGAGGCGCTCCAGTCACGGTCTGCACGGCCACTACGGTCGGGGATTCGAATCTCCCCTCGGGCATGGATAGTTGTGCCGTCCTTAGTGTTAGCTAGTTCGTAAGTAATTTGTAAGTTTAGGGACTGACGACCCCGTAATTAAGTCCCATAAGCTATACGAACATTTGAACATTTTGATTTGAAACCCATTATTCTGGGACAACTCTTCCCATGCACCCTGAACTGCTTCAGATAGCGCTGCTTTCGTTGCTGGCGTAGGTCTTCGGCTCCTAATAATCTCCATCTCTGCCCACACGTGCTCTATGGGATTGAGGTCAGCATCTTTGCGAGGCCAGTCCAACATACCAACGTCTCCGTTCACTCGAAACCACTGTTTCACACAATTTTCTGTGTAGACCGGGGAACGGTCATGTTGGAATATTATTCTGCCTTCCGGAAACGTCTCACGAACAAAGGGAAGCATTATGTTAACTAGTATTTCACAGTAGTAACTACTGGTAAGCGGACGGTCTAGTTTCCAAAGAATGCCGCAACCATTTGCCGATATCCATCCCCAAGCAGTTCGGCTACACCTTGCCTCTGATGGACATATTTTCTGTCGAAACACATGGAACACATGGACAGAACCGTTTGGTGCTGTGGAAAATACCTTCTCGTCAGTAAATATTACTTGCTCCCAGAATAAAATTGGTTTGCTTACGTATGCCAGTACGAAGTTTAATCTGGCAGTCTTAAGTTGTTCTGTCAACATTACCTTTATAGCCGATTATCGTCCATATCTTCCTCTCTCGTTAAGACGACTGTGGATGGTCTATCTACTTACAGGTAGTTGCAGAACGTTCCTAATTTCGGTGCTGGTGCGGAATGGGTCTTCATCACTGCAGTGGACTATATCATTGTCTTGCTCCTTTGTCGTAGTGCGTGCACGTCCGGGGCGACGACAACTATTGACATGGCCTTCATCTGCCATCCTCTTCACCCACAGGTGTATCGTGGATTTGCTCTATCCTAGAGCACGGGAAATGGCGCTGATACTGTATCCCTCTTCATAAAGTGCAATAATGCGACCTTTATCAAAGCTCTTTAGTTGTGGCATTTCGCAAGTAAGCGCCTATCGACAAGGCAAGCGGAAGCGAAGTGCCATACAATGTGGAGAACACTTTCTTTGACTCAGAAGTCAAACTCATTCCCAACTACGTGCTCTGAAAAAGCGTTCATGAACAAGTTCCTAGTAAGTATTATTACGAATATCGTGAAAATGAATTTTTTCTCTAAATTTCATACGTAGTAATACTGACAGTGTTTCTGAGATTAAAAGTGAAATTTAGATGCACATAATGGTTAAGGTCGTATTGTCCCGGCTATCGTATCTTCTTAAGAAAGTGTGTAACCTCACGTATGACATTATACCAGTCAGTAAGGCGAGCGTATTCGAATGGAAGCATGGCGTAGTGAGTAAGACGGTAAGTTGGTAATCTGTCATAAATCGGTTCAAATCCGCCATGCCTACTAATTTTAATTCGTTGTAAACAAAGTATTCTTTTTTGAAGAGTCAACGTAAATGTAGCGTTCGAAGTATTCATAACACATTATACATTTTTGCATACGCCTTCCGATACTCGGTCGAGGAAGGGAAGAAAAGAAAAAATACACCTAAGTTTGAGCATTATCTCTGCCTTCGGTTGATAATCGTTTTGCATTTTTATCTGTACCGTACTTTATGGTCTTTATTTCAGCTGATGATTTCCATAGCTACAGAAACAAAACTTATGATACTTCTTACGGCAAAATACTTATGCTATCAGAAGAAAAGATTAATATGGTCCAGACCTCATCCTACCCTGACAACGAACTTTTCTTATTTAAGAAATTTGTGAAAAATCATATGTCGGGCCCGGTGGTCTCGGGGTAAAGCGTTCGACTGGAAACCGAACGGTCGCGTGTTCGCAACCCGGTCAGACCTCCGATTGTTTAAGTCTGTGTTTTAATCCGACCTTCACCTCTCAACGATGTGAGGAGTCGCCAGAAACGACACGTGGTTCACATTCCACGGTAAGCTGTAGGTCCCCTTTCGCCGGTTGGATAACTGGGGTAGGCTAGGGACACGCACGTCGCCGAAGTGGCGTCCAATCGAAAGACTTGCACCAGGCCAATGAGCCACAGGAAATTTTAGCACGTTTGAAGAGGAAATGAAATTCATTCACGAAATTTCTTAACAGCGTGAACTAGTCTTTTGTGAATAAATTACCGGGTTTATTTCTCTGATTAGAAAGTAAATCTACCAGGAGGTAAGGACGAGAGAAAGGTCTTGTACTGGAAGGTCAGACAATTTTATTTCAGTGAGTGCAAAAATCAAGTAAAACAAACAATGAACTTGCAGTTTAGGTCAAGCATATACAGAAATGTAAGCCACAGTAACAGTAAATTCTCGAATCCATATGCATTGCATACACGCGCAATAAGTGTTGTAGTGTTGTTAAGGAGCCAAATAATGCAATGCCGTATTTATCGGTAAGCAGAGGTTAACAGTATTCACTACATTATACTGCTTCAGCTGACGCGACTGACAAGGAGAGGGTCTTACATGTGTATATTTTTAACTGGCACGATCATGTCTACTTCACCTCTGGTAACACCAAGTGAAGAACGTCAAGTTGCACCGTAGTTAACAATCCGTATTAAACCGAATTATTTCGCCATCAACTCGGACAACGCCGATTTATTGTTGCCAGTAACAGGCAGAATACACGGCAATCAGTAACTCTGTCACTAGAAAGCTTTTCTTATATTACAAATCTTTATTTTATTTTATAAACCAATGGTCCTTTACGGTCACGTGTCTCGTATTGAATTGAGACGTTAAAAATTATGGTGCTGGACTGGGATTCTAATTCGGATCTCCTCTTTTGCCGCACTCGACCCTCTCAGAATCATATAGTTGAATAATTTCGCTGCTTTCACCGGGACTGCAGACTCCTCTAGGTCTCCACGAAAGACACGTATATGGATTCGAATCCAGGTCCAGCACAAAATATTCATAATTTCATTTGACGCCCTAGATAGAGCACACTGGAGTACTAGTAAAATTTTTTAATGTCTTTTCGTGCATTATGAACGCAAACCAGGGTGTTGCAGTGGTCGTGCGGTAAAGCACTTGAATGGTAACTGAAGGATCGCGGGTTCGAAACCTAGTCAGATCACCGATTTTTTCAAGCTGTGTTTTAACCCAGCATTCACGTCCCAACAATGTGAGGAGTCGTCGTAAACTACACGTGGTTTGGATTCCACGTTAAACTGTAGGTCGCCTTTTCCGGTTGGATAATTGGGGCAGGTTAGGGACATGCATGTCTCTGAAGTGGCGCACAGCTGAATGACTTGCACCAGGACACTGAGCCACACGAAATTATTATTATTATTATTATAACAATGATAGGTGCCATTGTTACTAGATACGCACGCATCGTCATTCCTGTTGAGTTAACGTCCATTCATGCTTAGAAAGGACATCGGTAAGTTCGGGGTTCGATTCCCGGTGACGCATAACGTAATTATATCCTGATTACAGATTCAAACACCCCCCTGCTGGTGAAATAATTCGACTACTAACATCTGACTTCACTTAGTTATCTTCCATTTAGATACAGGGTATGTAACTCAAAATCCAATGTCTGTAAATCTATGGGACCAAACTACTGTGGTCATCAGTCCCTAGGCTTAGAACTACTTAAACTAATATAAGGACAACACACACACCCCTGACCGAGGAAGGACTCGAACCACCGACAGGAGCAGCCTCGTATGTAAGTCCCACACAGAACTGAGTCTGGGCACTTGTGATTAGGGACGTAGCTGTGATTATTAAGTTCCTGGTTCAGTAAAAAATAAATAAATAAATAAAAATATTTTAAGAATTGGCATTTTATATGATTTGATTTGCGCGTTCTGATATTTGAGAGGAAATCTCTAAAATTTCACACATCTTTATGCTTCGTCAGCTGTGACAATCTTAGGCATAATCAAGTATCTATAAGACAAGAATGCATTGCTTGGTTAGCTACGGCTACAGGTTGTTGGTTTGGTTCAGAACAAGGTGTTTGTCATATCAATTCAAGTTCAAAGATGTGTATAAATATCTGTTCAAGTATAAATACGGAGAAAATGTTGGTGATACGCTGTTAATATTGAAGTTTTCATAGTGCGTTTGCTGCTGTTAATTTAGTTTTTATTATCTGGTTAGTTCAACAATCGGTTAATAAAAATCCGCTCGCCAGTGGAACGACGTTCCGCAATTGTGAGAATACGATTTAGAGAACAAAAGTACTTCGAATTTCTACAGGATTTTAGGATTTCCGATACTATAATAAATGCTGTTGTTTGTAACAATATTAAATGTTGTTTAAGATTTAATTAATGTTTTATGTGACGGAATTTGTTTTATCAGACTGTAATAAGTGTGACAATACTTAAGATTTGTCATTGTAATAAATTGGATTTAATAAACGTTAAGAACTTAATAACGTGTTTCCTTTTATTTGCAAAATCGTGGTATTAATTACATCTGAAATGATTGCCATAAAGAGCAGTTGTCTGTAGTGGATCCATTTTGAATAGTCGAATGACTATACCGCGGAGCGAGCGGAGCACCCGCAAGATACGTACGTTAGTTGGGTTGCATGCACATCAGGCGAAACGCAATTCAGGTCGTTCCGATATTTTTGCGCAAGGTAGTACATACGTACAAATTTCATCCTCATATTAACGCCAATTTCTGGCAAAAGTAGACCCCTCTTTGACATGTATGCCCTGTTTGCCTGTGACAGTATACTTTTTTATTTCCTACTTGCTTCGTGGATCGTGGAATAGTTTGCTTCCAACATCACCTACGCCGTGATCACCGATTTTGATACTTTCATTTTGGCTACTCCTGTTCACACCTGTCTCTCTTTCGTTGATTCACAGTCCATTTTCTCATTAAGCAATTCTAGTCATTCAGCAGATCCTGTAATTATTCTCCACTTTCAACTATAGTAGCGACATGATGCTGAACTTTAATCCCATTCTTGGGATTCTTTTATTTCCTTGATAGTTTCTTCGACCTCTGTTGGACAGAATTGGCGAAAGCCGCATCTCTGTCTTAGCCTCGTTTTAATCCGGCCAATTCGTTCGTGATCATGTAGAGAACATAGTATATATTATTCGTCTTTCCCTACAAAAAAAAGTTCAAATGTTTGTATAGCTTATGGGACTTAACTACGGGGTCATTAGTCCCTAATCTTACAAACTACTTATGAACTATCTAACACTAAGGACGGCACAAATATCCATGCCCGAGGGGGGATTCGAACCCCCGACCGTAGTGGCCGTGCAGACCGTGAGTGACGCGCCTCAGTCCCCTCGGCCACCGCTGCCGGCCTTTTCCTACAGCGTACTCATATTTCTCTCCAATATGCAACATTTTGCATGAATTTACATCATCAAAAGCATTCTTGTAAGTCGACGCATTCTATGAAAGTGTCTTCAGTTTTCGTCAGTCGTTCTCCCATTATCGAGCACAATGTCAAAACTGCCTGTCTTTTGGGTTTACCTGTTGTAAGGCACACTGATTATTGTCTAACAGATTCTCATTTTTAAGGTATTCGGTATATTTATTTCGTAATAACATAGTTCCATGAGCTGTTAAGGCGACTGAGCGACTTTCAGTGATTAAATAGTGAAGGCAGCAGAGGACGAAAGAGGTAGAAACACTACATGTAGAAAAAATGCTTGGCTATCACTGGATGTAAGTAATTTAATTGATGAATGGAGAAATTACACAAACAGGTAAAATGTAGTATAGATCACTAAAAATGGGATTGACCGAAACTACAATGTGGCTAAGCAGGAGTGGATAGAGAACAATTGCAAGTCTATTATGCATAACTAGAGGAATGATTAATGCCGTGTGCATGAAAATAAAAATACACATTTGGAGACAAAAAAAGCAGTGGCATGAACATTGACTACTCCGGTGGAAAAGCAGATGTGAGCACAGAAAGGTGAGGTTCGAAAAAAAAATATAGAGGGGCTCTGAAAAAGGTAGCGAACTTAGATACTATTGAAGAGATGTATGAAGAAATTGATGAAAATGAGACAGGAGATTACTGAGAAAATAATTTGACGAAACACTGAAAGACCTCAGTCAAAACAGTGCCCCTTTAATTTTAAGACATGTACAATGCTGGTCTATTACCAGCGTTGGCTTTGTCGAAAATCCCTGTAGATCACCTGGCACCGCACATAGAAGGCAAAGCGCAATGCTGAACATGATGTCCGAGCAGTGAATGCAGCAGACGCAGCAGCGAGCGGTGTCAAAGGCCCTGCAGCCATGCGTTCGGCGAGGACCCTTTACGAGACATCACCCGGCAGCTAGAGAGAAAGTTACAACGCTTGTTCTCTGACTTCGTGCCACAGTTCATATCCGTATGAGACTTTGTAGTGCCCCTTGACGGTGTATTGACGCACACCAATGCGGTAGTACACATTTGTATCAGGCTACTTGGAAATTACAACTTTATTTTGAAACACGTCCACATCACGTGTTCCATTTACTTTATCCCCTCGAAATAAATGTTGTTGGGCTTCAGACATTTTTCGCAAAAGGAGAGATATCCGAGTGGTATAAGTTATCATTTTTGTTAAACGATAAAATAATATTGTTATCTAATATATGTATATATATCAGAGTGTCCGTATGTTTGTACGTGTTGTACACAAATCTACAGTTTTCTTCCAATCTTTATGAAATTTTGTATACGTCAGGTTCAATACAGGAGGACGTACGATACATAGTTCATGAGATATGACGTCATAAACAATGAAATGCGCGTAAACCGCTACATTTAGCGACAATGCTGTTCATTTTCTCCTAAAGCACTGGACCGATTTGAACCAAATTTGATACACACATTCCTTACCGTGAGGTAACAATTGAGAATCACATACGGCACATACGGCACATGGTTCCAAAGATATTACGTCATAACCAATAGAAACCGCAAAAAAAATGCCATATATCGTACGAGACTTTCGAAATACACTGTGTGAGAATGGCAGTGCTTAGCGACTTGCAACAAACTTTAAACATAATTTCAAACCATTATTAAACTTTTTCTCGATGGCAACCATAGTAAAATGATGAAAGGAAAAATGTTTTCCGCTGTTTATTGAGTTAAACTACGGCATTCGGTATGACGTTACAATTTTCAATTTCTACACTACAAATTGTAACCGCAGGAAATTTTACAGGTAGTATAAACGCATGTAGTTGAGTGTATCTTCTAAACTGTGTCACAGTACGACACGTAGTTCCTGAGATATGAGTACATAAACAGTAACGTGTGGCAAAACCGCCCCATCACGCACCAAGCTTTAATCTATTTCTTCTTTACTACTAATTGTATAGCCAAGAGATTTTACAGACATTCAGTCCTTATACAAATGAATATATACGTAGTAAATGGCAGGAATAAACCACTACGGTCGGGGGTTCAAATACCCCCTCGGACATGGATATTTGTGCCGGTCTTAGTCTTAGTTAGTTCATAAGTAGTTTGTAAGTTCAGGGACTGATGACCCCGTAGTTAAGTCTCATAAGCTATACAAACATTTGAACATTTGCAACACCGGGTTTTCAGCTAGTATTTTATAATTTTAAATGTCTATTTTTTGGTATGAGGGCCCGATGTGTAATTGTGAATGCTTTGATATGTACCCGCTGATACCTGCTTGCGCATTATGAATGGAACTAGTGTGTAAAGCATTTCAAATAATTTTGCGGTGCATCGTCTGCTGTAGTCCTCTGCTGGCTCAAACTGCATGGAAAAAGCTTGGTCGGCCGCGGTGGCCGAGGGGACTGAGGCGCTTCAGTCACGGTCTGCACGGCCACTACGGTCGGGGGTTCGAATCCCCCCTAGGGGAATTGATATTTGTACCGTCCTTAGTTGTAGGTAGTTAATAAGTAGTTTGTAAGTATAGGGACTGATGACCCCGTAGTCAAGTCCCTTAAGCTTAACAAACATTTGAACATTTTGAAAAAGCTTGCCTCTGGTCTGGTCAATTGTTACCATCTGTCAGCCAGAGGCAAAACTTCAGCAAAGTTACCCAGAGAGGTTCCCCAATCATTCCCTTAGTCCAGACACGTTACGACACCTACCTAGCAGTAGCCTGAACACTTTGGAGGGGGTACCCTCCAGCCTCGGTAGTGGATAGGAAGCGGCCACGAGGCCGCGGGGCAGTCGGATCCCGGGGCTGTGTGTGGTAAGTAGAGTCTCTTTTGGTTTGCTCTGTTCTGGGCTTGAGGCTAGGCATTACTGAGGTTCGCTCGTAAGTTAAATTGCACCTTCGCATCTCTTGTTTTGCTAGTAGCCGGCCGCGGTGGCCGAGGGGACTGAGGCGCTCCAGTCACGGTCTGCACGGCCACTAGGGTCGAGGGTTCGAATCCCCTCTCGGGCATGGATATTTGTGCCGTCCTTAGTCTTAGCTAGTTCGTAAGTAGTTTGTGATTCTTCAATTTCTCCCGGCGTATTTGATGATCAAAATATCCACGGGTGTACTGCCGGTCTGTAGTGTCCAACGGACTCAACTTTGCTCCTACCCCCAAGTTCACACCTGTCGCAGAAATTATTAGTGCTGTTGAACAGGTTGCAGCTCGACTTCCGCCTGATTTAGCTGAGGAAATACGTCGCGAAACTTGTCGTGCATTGACGAAATCCAAGCCCACGAAGTCAAACATCACTAGTAAAGAGAGGGCGGCCATTCGTGACCTGAGGGAGCGCCCTGATATTGTTGTCTTACCGGCTGACAAAGGCAATGCTACGGTTGTTGTCTCCCATAAGGACTACACTGAAAAGATTCAGAGCCTGCTAAATGACGATTCCTACCGGAAGATCAGCGTTGACCCCACAAAGAAGGTGTAAAACAAGACGAGGGCGCTTCTCAAGGATGCGGATTTACCGGAGAGTGTCGCCAAGAAACTTTTACCTCAAGGTCCGGTACCGCCAAGACTTTATGGACAAGGTTCACAAAGATGGGGTGCCGTTACGTCCCATTGTCAGTAACATCAGGGCACCTACATATTTGTTGGCCAAATACTTGACGGGAATATTAAGTCCTTATGTGGGTAAATGCCCTCATCACATCCGTAATTCCGTGGATTTTGTGAAACGCCTTAACAACTTCAGGCTGGATGAGTCAGATATCATGGTAAGTTTTGGCGTCGTTTCGTTGTTTACGAGGGTGCCCCTTCGAGAGTCACTAGATTGGATTGGTCAGAAATTTGACGAGAAGACCACCGAACGTTTTAGGCATGTCTTGACCTCCACGTATTTTCTTTTCAATGGCGAATACTACGAACAAACGGAGGGGGTCGCCATGGGTAGCCCACTCTCCCCTGTGGTCGCAAATTTATACATGGAGAATTTCGAGGAGGAAGCCCTTGCATCATCTTTCTGGAAACCTACTTGCTTTTTCCGTTATGTGGACGACACTTTCGTCATCTGGCCACATGGTATGGATAAACTCCTTGACTTCCTTACACATCTGAACTCCATACACCCCAACATCAAATTCACTATGGAGACTGAAACGGAGGGTAAATTGCCGTTCCTTGACGTCTTGGTCAAGAGAAGAGCTGACGGCACCCTGGGTCATAGTGTATATCGGAAGACAACGCACACTGATCTGTATTTACACGCAGACAGCTGTCACCACCCCTCACAGAGGAATGGGGTACTTAAAACTCTAGTACATAGGGCGCGCACTATCTCTGACGCAGAGAGTCTACCCCAGGAATTGGAACACCTGAGAACTGTATTTCGAAAAAATGGGTACTCAGAGTGGCAGATTCAGCGGGCTCTCCGCCCAACCACTACAACACAACCTGTGGAAACGGATGAAAACGCAAGGGAGGATGTAGGCACTGCGTTCGTTCCGTATACCGGCGCACTCTCAGGGAAGATCGCCCGCATTTTGAGAAAATACCAGGTTGGAACTGTTTTTTTTTCCGCCGAATAAAATTAGTGCACTGGGGAGCGCTAAAGATGATCTCGGTTTGAGGAAGGCGGGCGTGTACCAGATTCCGTGTCAGTGTGGAAAGTCATATATTGGACAGACGATGCGTACCGTCGAGGATCGATGCGTTGAACACCAGAGGCACACACGATTGATGTATCCGAGCAAGTCGGCGGTCGCTGAACATTGTTTGTCGGAGAATCACGCTATGGAGTATGAACACACTAGGATTCTGGTACAGACGTCGAGATACTGGGACTGCGTCGTTAGAGAGGCCATTGAAATTCGCACAAGTGACGACCTCATAAACCGTGACTGTGGCTATAATCTTAGCAAAGCTTGGGAACCAGCGATTGGGTTAATTAAGAGTAAATCTAGCAAACGTAACGAAGTGACGACCACGGCGGACAGAGCACTCACACCGACGTCTTCTCAGACGCCGGCGCAATCGGTTCCACTGCGCGGCCGCGGCGCGGGGCGCGGACCGCGGAGGGGTCGCTCCGCGGGCCGAGGGTATTTAAATGGCCCGCTACCGGGCTAGAACCCAGTTCCCTTCGAGCAGCCGTAGCGTGCGGATCTCCGTGCCGGCGCGTTTCCAGGAGCTCAGTCCGTCAGTTCACCTGATGATGGCGACATGTATGATCGCCGAAATATTAAAAAAAAGTGCCTGTTGGACACTATAGACCGGCAGTACACCCGTGGATATTTTGATCAGTTCGTAAGTAGTTTGTAAGTTCTACAAACATTTGAACATTTTTAACATTTGCTAGTAACATCCCCACAATACGCTAGTTTTCTATTTGATTTTTGCCGAAGTTTGACTTCGCGTTCTCAATGGTGTTTGTTAACTGAATCCTTACACTCCCAAACCGTAGAGTCCTTCCTTCCTATGCTTAAATGTATTTAAAAGTTCTTTTAATTGTCATTTGTAGTTGAATTTCATGATTTTCGGGAACTTTTCTGTACTTCCGGTGTGCACTCTTTCTCCATAGAACACGTGGATGGGATGAGACAAAGCCTTCAGCATACTCCATCCCTCTGTGCACAGGAGTGGTTAATGTTAAACTTCGACTAGGTTCCGTGGTTCCTAGTACGTGTAACGCGGTAATTTTCCCCGATTTTTGTTACTTCTAATCTTGTAACCTCGGTACTCCGTAGCCCACGTGTTTTCATTTTCAATAGAGAGATGCTTTCCCCCTGAATAGGTTACACGACCTATCTCGTGTTTTTATTTGTCCCGAAATTGTATTTTTTTTCACATTTGCAAAGTTTTGTGATCCGATCCCGTAGCATGTTGTATCATTCTGTAACCTTGCTTATTAGACAGATCTCACTTCTCTGAGTAGAACGAATAGTTACACGACCTATTTTGCGATTTCATTACTTCCGAAATCGAATTTTTTTTCACTTTGTTCAAATTCTGTGATCAAACATTAACTACAAACAGTAGCTACAGGCTTTTTTACTTAGATTAAATCAGACAGGATTAAAATTAAGGTACTGCAGTCAAGTTCCAATTTACTGCACGCACAGGTAGGAGCGCCAAAAGATGTGGACTGACGAACAGATTTTGCAAATGACGTGGCAAGATCGGGAGCCTATCAACATTTATCGCTATTTAGTCTTATCACTGAGTATCCTCTCATTTTGACAAAAAGGGACTGAATTGTAAACCATAGTAATTTTCTCTTCACTAACAGCTCAAGCATCAAATAAGGAATCGCTATTGTTTACAACTCGTTGGTGCCTACTTCTACCGCAAGTTAAGGCAAATGAATAAGTTTGTCCACGTCGAATTTGAGTTCTAAACTGTCTTCCTTCTAACAAGTTTCGAAGTAAATCTCTTTCATCCTTGAGACAGAAATCAATTTCGGCTCCAGCCTGGCAGAGAATCTGTAATAGGTTTTCGCAACCTCTTACACAACATCTGTGAGTTTGAGGAAGCCAATGTAAAACTTCTTTAGCACTAAGCAGCAGCAAGTCTTCCTTCTTATTTGATGTAACTGTCGGTGAACCAATAACGACGATCTCTACACGTCCTCTTTAGCTACACCGCAGCACCAGTTGTAATTTTAACGAGCTCCCAGTAGAGCAGCCAACTAATTTTGAACGATCTGCTTTCCAACGGCCACCTTCGCCCCTGGCGAGATGTCGACCTTTGTCGCGATAAAACGGCTTTGGCAAGCTGCAAGAGAAATGAAGTGTGCGGTCCCAGCAGAGCGAGCGTGGGGGATCGGTGCGAGTTTCTACCCTCTATGCCGTTCCTTCCCCGAAACAAGAGGCACTTGTCTGCACATTCGGCTAACTCTGCTATCCCCCACACAGTAAAATCCTACACACAGCTTCCAAAGTACTACCTGTAACCGTGAACTATATGAATAAATTCAGTGAATGACAATAATCTGCCACATTCCTGAGCTACATTATCATTTTATCCCATTTTTATAGACGAAAAATATATCTACTCAAAAAAAAAAAAAAAAAAAAAAAAAAAAAAAAAAAAAAAAAAAAAAAAAAAGAGATAAAAATTCGTTAATGCTTTCCTGGGTGAGAATTTTCAGTCTTTCGATCGAAACTAACAATGTTGCTGTGGATCAGACGTCGCTTACGTTCAAAGAAATAATATCGACAACCATTGAAAGATTTGTAGCAAATAAAATAATGAAAGAGGGGTTTGACCCGCCGTGCTACACAAAACAGGTCACATCATTCTTGCAAAAGCAAAGGAAAAAGCACTTAAACGGACACAAAATCCTCAAGACTGACAGTCTTTTACAGAAACTCCAAATGTAGCTCGAACTTCAAGGCGAGAAATTTATAATGAATGCCACAACGAAAACCTGTCATGTAATTTGATAGAGAATCCTAAAAAAATCTGGACGTATGTAAAGTATATTAGCTCTAAAACACAATAAATACCTTCACTACGTGATAGTAACGGTGATGCTACTGATGACAGTTCTGCTAAAGCAGAATTTCTTCACGCATCCTTCCGAAATTCCTTCACGAAAGAAGACGAAGGAAATAGTACAGAATTCGTATCAAGAACAGCTGCCAGAATGCGTAATTTAGAAGTTTATATCCGTGGTATATTGAAGCTACTTAAATCAGTTAAGAAAAGTAAATCTCGGAGTCTCGATTGTATACCAATTAGTTTTCCTTCAGAGTATGCTGAAGCAATAGCCTCATACCTAGTTAAACAACCGCTCGCTCAGCGAACGTTCCGTACGTCAAGACTGGTAAGTTGTACCGCTTACGGCAATATTCAAGAATGGCAATAGGAGTGACCTGTAAAATTACGCCTGTATAATTGACGGTTTGCAGTAGGATTTTAGAACATTCCTCAAATATTAAGAACTACCTCGAAGAGAATTACGTATTGACCTACAGTCAACACGGATTCAGAAAGTGTCATTCTTGTGAAACATAGCAGGTCCTTTACTCACATGATGTGCTGAGTGCTATCGACAAGGAATGTCAAATACATTCAGCAGTCCTAGATTTGCGGAAGGCTTTCGACACTGTACCTCACTAGCATCTTGGAATCAAACTGCGTGCTTGCGATTGGATTCGTGATATGCTGTCAGAAAAGACACGGTACGTTGTAATTGACGGAAAGGCATCGAGTAGAACTGAAACGATATCTGCCGTTCCCCAGAGAAGTGTTATAGGGCCTAGAATGTTCCTTATTATTATAAACGATTTAGGAGACAACCTGTGTAGCTCTTAGACTGTTCACGGATGATGCAGTCACTTATCGTAAAACCACCGGAAGAGTAAAAGAAACTGCAAAATGATTTAGATATCTGCATGGCGCATAAAATAGAAATTGACCCTTAATCATAATAAGTGCGAAGTCATCCATATGACCACTAAAAGAAGCCCGTTAAACTTTATTAACGCGATAAATCAGTCAAAACTACAGGCCGTAAATTCAACTAAATACCTGGGAGTAACATTACAAACAACTTAAATTGGAAAGAACATATAGAAAATATTGTAGGTAAAGCAAACCAAAGACTACGTTTCGTTGGCAGAACACTTAGAAGATGCAACAGCTCTATTAAAGAAACTGCCTACACCACACTCGTTCGTCATATTTTGGTAATGTACACTCCTAGCCATTAAAATTGCTACACAACGAAGATGACGTGTTACAAACGCGAAATTTAACCGACAGGAAGAAGATGCTGTGATGTGCAAATTATAGCTTTTCATAGCTACACCTGTAAAGTTTTTAGTGTGTTTTTCATTGCAGTCTTTATGGACAAAGAAGAATACAACAACAATACGGAAGAATTCATTTCAAAAAATAAAATAACAAAACTAAAATCAGACCCTACAAACAGATTCCATACAAAAATGAAAAACACACTAAAAACTATAGAATACACACTGGATGACAAACAAATAGCTCGTATGACACGCATGAAACCTAATGCACCAAAACTCCGGAGCCAACCAAAGCTTCACAAAATAAATAACCCAATGAGAGCAATTGTAAATTACAGAAGAGCACCTACATACACCCTTGCCAGACATATGCTAAATTTACTCATACAACAATATAAAGCACATAATGACAGAACAATCAAAACACAGTGGAACTAATAAACAACATAAATGACTTATATATCCCTGACACAGCTATGTGGATATCATTTGATGTTGAAAACATGTTCTCCACAATCCCAGTCACAGAAACGATCACAATAATAAAACAAGACCTAATGACCTTTAATCAGTTATCACGAGAACGCATAACAGAGATAAGTACACTCCTACACCTTATCACAGAACAAAATTATTTTGAATTCAACAAAGAGTTTTACCTACAAGCAGAAGGGCTACCAATGGGTTCTCCAATTTCAGGGAAGTTAGCAAATATTTTCATGAACAAAATAGAAAAAAGAATATTTGAAGAAATAGTACCAGGCATATACAATATAATATACTGGTGGAGATACATGGATGATATCCTCTGCTCGATAGATGAACCAGAAAATAAAATAGACCAACTACACACAGAGTTAAATGCAATACATAAGAACATGAAGTTCACTCTAGAGAAGGAAGAAGCAGGCCAAATCAATTTCCTGGACATATCCATCACAAAGAAAAATAACTCACACTCATTCAGCATCTACAGAAAAACTACTGCTTCAGACATAATATTACACCAGTCTTCTAACCACCCACAGACCCAGAAGGAATCAGCTCTGGGATACATGTTACACAGATTAAACACATTACCACTAGACAAACACAATTACAACAAGGAGCTGGACATAATAATTCAGACAGCAAAGAGTAATGGATACAAAGAAACCCTCATTACAAAATTGAATAAAAGAATCCAAAATAAAATAAAGAAACAAAACACCCAAAACCAAGGGCTCATAACACTCACAGCTAACACCCAAAACAAAAACAACACAAATGAAAGACATAACATGGAAACTCAACAAACAAACTGGTACACACTTACTTACGGAAATAAACTGACACACATAATTGGAAACATTCTCAAGAAACAAGGTATCAAAATAGCATATCAAAGCCGTAACTCATTACAGAAATGCCTAATAAAAACAGAAAACTCTGACATGTACCAAAAATCTGGTATCTACCAGCACAAATGTAACAGTTGTGATGCTCTATACTTAGGCCAGACCGGCAGGACATATGAAACAAGATATAAAGAACACAGACGAGCATGGAAATATGGCAACAGCCATTCAACATGTGCAGAACACCTTAGGCAAGAAAACCACTATCCCACCGCCATAGAAACCGACATGCAAATAGTCAGATTTAGCAACAAGAAACACCTCCTGACCCTCCAAGAGAATTTCCAAATTCAAAAAAGCACTAATAGAAAAGAAACACATATTAAATGACCAAGTAAACATCAGCAACCAAACATTATTTAAACTAATAAAACAAGTAGTAGACAAAGACAAACCTCCTCCACCCGCAAAATCACCACATAAGACAACAACGAAAACAAATCCCTACCCACACATTAACACATGCAGAAAAATCGGAATCTCTCTCTCTCTCTCTCTCTCTCTCTCTCTCACTCACTCACTCACTCACACACACACACACAGAGAGAGAGAAAGTCGCTAGTTGAACCAAAATCATATTTATAAATACACAATACAGTCAGAACATCACACACAAAGATGACAGCAGACGCCTATTTTGACCGAAACGAAACAAAAACACACCTCACAGCACGAACCAAAGAACTCGAAAGCAAAGAACACACAAAAAGACAATAGACAAACAAAACAAACGACATACAAAGCCTGCCAGGCCATAGAAATGGTTATGTTTCAAAAACTTTCGTAAGAAATGTTACTGTAAAAAGTGTAAAATAGTGTAAATAAGCGGTGACAGTAAGTGACAAGGTGCTACATATCACACATGAAGATAAAAACATAAAAAATTCGTGAGTAATATTAATAGTCCGATTTATTCAAAATGAAAAAAAATCCAATTGCATGAGAACTGTTACAGATCGAATTTCGTAATAACTAAAACAAATAATGTAATACAAACCATTTATTGTACAGCTGACCACTGAAGATGCTTTAAAATAAAGCGAAACGCGTCTGGTCTAAAGTAGACTAATTTACAGTTGCAAAAGACGGTCCCATATCCTATACAAAAAAGTTGTTGTGATGCCTCGTGTAAGGAGGACAAATGCGTGTCATCACGTTTCCGACTTTGATAAAGGTAGGATTGTAGCCCATCGCGATTGCGGTTTATCGTATAGCGACATTGCTGCTCTGTTAGCAGAATATGGAATCGTGGATTCAGGAGGGTAATACGGAACGCCCTGCTGGATCCCAACGGCCTAGTATTAATAGCAGTGGAGATGACAGGCATCTTATCGGAATGGCTGTAACGGATCGTGAAGTCACGTCTCGAAGGTTGAGGGAACAGACGCGGACGTTTGCCAGACATCAACCATCTGCTCAAATTAAATGTTCAAAAGTTTGTTAAGCTTATGGGACTTAACTACGGAGTCATCAGTCCTTAAACTTACAAACTACTTATCAACTACCTTATTCTAAGGATGACACAAATATCCATGCCCGAGGGGGGATTCGAACCCCCGACCGTAGTGGCCGTGCAGACCGTGACTGAAGCGCCTCAGTCCCCCAACCATCTGCACGAACAATTCGACGACGTTTACAGCAGCATGGGCTATCAGATCATGGCTGCGGTTACCCTTAACGCTGCATCACAGACAAAAGCGCCTACGATGGTGTACGCAACAACGTACCTGAATGCACGAATAGCAGAGCGTGTTTTTTTTTTTCGGATGAATCCAGGTCCTGTTTACAGCATCATGATGGTCGCATCCCTGTTTGGCGACATCGCGGTGAACGCACACTGGAAGCGTGTATTCGTCATCGCCATACTGGAGTATCACCCGGCGTGATGGTATGGGGTGCCATTGGTTACAATTCTCGGTCACCTTTTGTTCGCATCGACGGCACTTAGAACAGTGGCCGTTACAATTCAGATATGATACGATCAGTGGCTCTACCCTTCATTCGTGCCCTGCGAACCCTACATTTCCGCAGGATAATGCAGGACCGCATGTTGCAAGTCCTGTACGGACCGAACTGGATACAGAAAATGTTCGAGTGCTGCTCTGGCCAGCACATTCTCTAGATCTCTCACCAATTGAAAACGTTTGGTCAATGGTGGCCAAGCAACTAGCTCGTCACAATACGCCAGTCACTATTCTTGATGAACTGTGGTATAGTGTTGAAGAAGCAAGGGCATCTGTACCTGTACACGCCAACCAAGCCCTGTTTATCTCAATGCCCAGGCGTATCAAGGCCATTATTGCGGCCTGAAGTGGTTGTACTGGGTACTGGTTTCTCAGGATCTATCCACCCAAATTGCATGAAAATGTAATCACGTGTCAGTTCTAGTATAATATATTTGTCCAATGAATACCCGTTTATCATCTGCATTTCTCTTGATGTAACAATTCTAATGGCCAGTAGTGTATTTGAGAAATTTCTTTCACCAACTTTCTCTTCCGAATGCGATCAGATTTTGTTAGCATCCACCTTAATAGGAAGAACTTTTAAGTTTCGCATGCTGGAAGCTGTACTTGGATTGAATACTGGAGTGTTCTCTTCGTCTTCTTTGGTGAACGAATTTCGGAAAGTTGTGTTTAGTAATTCAGCCTTAGCATGACTGCCATCGGTAGTATTACCATTGCTATCGCGTAGTGAAGGTATTGTGTACTTCACATATGACCAGAATTTCGAGGAATCTGCAGCCCACACGGTGCAGAACCGTCTGAGCCTCTGATTCAGACCCTCCACTCGGCTCTGAACCAAAGGTCCGCAGTCAGTCCTGTCGACAATGCTGCAGATGGTAAACACCGCTTTCATCTTGCAAGCAAGACTGGCAGTCTTTACCACTTCTGATAGCTGCTCAAAACAAGAGAGGATCTCTTCCGATCCAAAGCGGCACACATTATTGGTCCCGACATGAACCACCACCTGCAGCTGGCTGCACTCTGTGCTCTTCATGGCATCCGGAAGGACCCGTTTAACATCTGGAATGACTCCCCCCGGTATGCACACGGAGCGCACATTGGACTTCTTCCCCTCCCTAGCAGCCAATTTCCTAAGGGGCTCCATTACCCGCCTAACGTTGGAGTTCCCAACTACTAACAAACCCACTCTCTGTGAGTGCCCGGATCGTGAAGGCAGGGGGGCGAGTACAGGACAAGCGACACCATTTGCGTCAGGAACATCCTCTGCCACAGACAGCGCCTCGAATCTGTTCGTAAGACTAACCGGTGAGGCCTCCACTTCGGTGCCCCGGGAAGTCTTACGCCGCCTGACACGCGCTGAGGAGACCTCCCAATCCACCACGGATTGGGGGGCGACCCTCTCGCGGGCAGTGAGCGGGCTGGCCACAGCCGCAGGTCGATCGGAGGGCACAACAGGCGCACAGGGCGTCGTCTGCTGCACCCCAGCGAGCGGCTCACAATAGCGGCGCCCACCCACCGCAGTCTCAAGCGTTGCCAGCGAAGTCAACGCCGTCTGAAGCTGCGAGCGAAGTTAGCAACTCTGCCTCCATCCGTTCGCAACAGTCACAGTTCTTAATCATTCTAAAAACCTATGTATCTTCCAAGTAAGTACGTCTGAGGACACAGAAGTTTGATAATCCTGGGCCTTCAAACCCTCGAAGTAGTCTCTTGCTACTGTCTCCACAGACTTCCAACGATGTGGGAGGCGCTGAATACCATTTGCGGCACTATGTCTGTATCGGGTCTCCTGTTCGCACACAGCGTGTTGGAAACCGCCTAGCACGTAGTGGTTCCTTAATCTTTGCAATGAGATCGAAGTCGCAGGGCAAAATGTCTGGAGAGTACGGGGGTGCTCCAATTCTTCCCATCCCCGTCATCGCAATAGCTGCCCCACACACTCTGCTTTCTGTGGTCTTGCTTTATCATTCACTGTCCACAAGATCGGGACGTTTCCTCGAACGCCACGTCGTACCTGTCGCCACGTCGGTATGCACTGAACGCTGCTCATCACTGGTTGACACAAATCCTTCCTAAAGCTTTCGTACCCACCGTGCTACTATACAGTAGAGCATTATTGCCAAGTCCTTCCACTAATTCACTGTGACGTTTCATCGCATTTCTCCCTCGGAATACTGCTGTTTCGATGTAGGCGTGCTGCTCAAGACGGGTTACTTCCTCCTCCCGCGCCACTTACCAAGGGACTTACTTCACAGAGCCATCGGTTGCTCTGCAAACACACTACTCCCGCAGAACTTCCAACGTACGTTTACATATCTACGAGAAGGAAAACGGTTGACATAACTTTTGCACCACATCTGTATTTTCTCATCGAGAAGGATTTTATACTCCGAAACTCATCATATGGCCATTATAAACACACACACACACACACACACACACACACACACATATATATATATATATATATATATTGAAACTTGCCGTGGTGGTGGCCGAGCGGTCGAAAGCGACATGCTGCCGGCCGCGCGCGTATGGTGTATGGCGGCCGGTATCTTGCAATAGTATTCCACGTCATTATATATTGTAAAAACAAACATATTTAGAAATTGCCTCGGGAGGAGTGGCCGAGAGGTTATAACATTGCGGAGGTATCCCGAGTTGCATTTGGATCGGTACCTGAGGATGTAAAACTGGATATGCTTGCTGACGTCACAGAGGAAGAAGTTAATGATATATCAAAGCAGGATCTACCAACAAATCACCTGGTCATGACGGCATCCCACTTGAGTTTTATAAAACATTTCGTCACCTACTATCTCCGATGTGGACAGAAATTTGTTGGGACCTTATGTCACCGCAGGTGCAGATCCCTGATGGTTTCCTCGACGGTATCGTCATTCCCATACATAAATCTCATGGGACGTCAAGGATAAGCGATTATCGTCCATTGACGTTGCTCAATAGTGATACAAAGATCTTTACTCGGCTTCTGGCTGCACGGCTCAAAGGCACGGTAAGATTTGTGGTTTCGCCTGATCAAACCTCCTTTGGTGGTGTTAACAACATCAGCACCATCCTTTCTCGCTCTAGCTCATGCTTGACGTATGTGTCCTTTTTTGGCCACTTTGCCAAGCTTTGATAGAGTCGATCACGAGTACTTGGAAGAGGTACTCGGTAACATGAAATACCGTGAGACTACCATCAAAGTCATAATGCGCCTGCTTCGAGGAGCGACGTCCCGTGTACTGTACAATGGTCGCCTTACTCAGCCAATATCGATACAGCGTTCAAGGCTGTCCGCTCTCTGCATTGTTGTATGCTTATGCAATGGAACCGTTGTTTTGTGGACTCCGTCAGCGTCTGTCAGGGATCACACTCGTTGGACGTGTATTTTGCTGCACTGCTAATGCGGACGATCTCGTCCTCGTTCTACGCAGCTACGCAGAGTTAAGGGAGTCCCTGGAGTGGATGACCACATACGGTGAAGCCTCTGGTAGCTGTCTTAATGTCCGAAAATCATGTGTCATGCTTATAGGTGTGGGGCTTCCTGCAGACAGCGCTGCTCCTTTGCGAGTAACTACAACTATCCGATGCTTAGGACTCGACTTCACAGTGGATATGCGGCGTACGATCGCCTTCAACTGCCGACGCTTACTAAACCAGTTGCGCGCTGGTCTTTTCGATCATCGCCTCAGGGCCCTGGACCGCGGACTCAGTATGTTAATATATATGAGGCGTTACGTATCCCTCACGTGGCACAAAACTTACCAACTACGCCCTTCATGGAATTACGCATGTTAGCTGCACTGGGTTCATATTTCTGCCATGGCTTGCTGTTCAAGATAAGATACGAGACCCTCACTCTCTCGAGAAACAGAGGCGGACTAGGCCTGTACCATGTGCCTAACAGAGCGACAACCCTTTTTCTCAGCTCTCACATGATGCTATGGCGCCGCGGTGGAGTAGCCGAGCGGTCTAAAGCGTCTTGCTGCGGAGCGCGCGGTTGCTCGCCGTGGAGGTTCGAGTCCTCCCTGGGGCATGGGTGTGTGTGTTTGTCCTTAGGTTAGTTTACCTAGGTTTAAGTAGTTTGTAAGCTACGGACTGATGAGCACGCAGTTTGGTCCGATAGAATGACAAACATTTAAACATTTGATGCTGTGGCGTCGTAATCCCACATGCCTCACCAGCCTGTTTCTGGAGACTCTTGCACGGCGTTCTCTCTCAGCTCCTATCATGCTTTCAGGTGTTCCGACGCCATTCTTTTACTTCCGTCGCTTTTACCTCGAACTGAGCTATGTCCACATAGCGATACTGCCGACACGCTTGATGTCTACGTAGGCGATCTACGGATTTCTTGAGAAGAACAGACCACCAACTGTGATTGAAGAAAAGCACCCCAGACTTTACTGAAGTGTCGTCTGCCGATCGGTGGGTGCTCCTTATCTTGCCTCTGACGTCCAGTCGACATGGTACCTTACGGTTAATGGGAGACAGTATGTCAGTCACGACTTCACAGAATTCACATAGCATACTCACCAATGTGTGTCGCCTGTAATGTAATGGACACGGACGAGCATCGACTGGTCTGCGGATCGGCGGAAGGAGTCTGGGTCTTGGTACGACAGATGCTGGCTTTGATTACTCGTACGACCTCTCGTCACATACTTCCCCAGTTTCTTCTCTTTCCAGACTCGGGACATTACCCACAAACGAAGACAGACGCTGTGAAACGGATTTTTGGACATGCGGTTCACTACTTGTTTGTAAATGAAGAGAAGAACGAAATTGATTTTTTGGAACCTACTGAACAAATGACATTGCACAGTTGTACGCAATCCAAAATACGGGCAATATTTCTCCAATTTTCTATATAGTGTTTTTCGTAATCCACCCCGAATTTGGGGTGTTCCTGCCATGAAGTAATTGATCCTTACATTTACTTATGAACGTAAAAAAAAGGAGAAAACTAAAATTAAATAAAATTAAAATAAATTAATGAACTTCATTTTTATGCTACACTGAATGTCCTTCTCCTTTTACCCTTTATTGTCCCCTATTAGAAATAGGTTAATTGCAGTGGGCCTAGAATAAGATAGGGCAAACGCCTGAAGTGGTGCAGTTGGTCATTTATTTTATTTGATTTTCTAGGGTAATAGTGGCGGTGGCAATTAATTCTTTTTTTTTAGTTCATAAAAAATAATAAAATAAAAAAGATGATTAGGGCTCGGACTCTTACGCCAAAGGTCTCGGGTTCGATTCCTCCTCCGGCAAATTTTTTTTTCCTTCTGTTTCATTTTCTTTTGATATTCCACCAATTATTCAGAAAGTTAAAAAGAGAGAGAGGGAGAGAGAGAGAGGTCTAAAGCACCATGCTGCCGAGCGCGCGGTTGCCCGCCGTAGGAGGTTCAAGTCCTCCCTCAGGCATGGGTGACTGTGTTGTCTTCAGGTTTAAGTTAGGTTAAGTAGTTTGTAAGCTTAGGGACTGATAACCACAGACATTAAGTCCCATAATATTTACAAACATATGAACATTTTTTATTTAGAAATTCAATGAGATTCTTTTGTTACAAACAAAGTTTTAATTGATGTACAAATACTTGATAATGGCCACATAATTTCACCGAAAATAGTTGGCTCGTTTGGTGACCCACCTTTACTGGACATTTTTGCTGCTATTATCGTGTACTTTCAACCGTTTAAGTTTGCGCCATCCTTTTTATACAGCCTACATAACTTCCACAACACGACAGAATAAAACGAAAGTCACTGCCATACGACATGTTTACTGAAGCTACAGGGATAGATCGTAGAAAATTAATAACTGTACATTTCACTCCATTCCATGATGGTGGTGATGGTGGCTGGTGCAGCAACAGTGTTGAATATTAAAAAATGCTCAGTCTCTGTTGCAGTATTTTATTTACCAATTACGCGTTTCGCGCTGTTAGCGCATCGTCAGACTGGAAAAAGACAAATATTTTATTACCGTCCGTGTACCTGGTACGCAGCGAACCTAATGTGGCTAAGGTGAGTAAATTTGGAAATTCGGACTTACTTGGGCGGAGATGGAGTCGCAGAAGTATCTATTGCTGTCTAGGAGGTATCTTAACAATTTGTGTTATTGGGCGCCTGCAAAGAGGTAAACGTACAAAGTGCGTAAGGGTTATTTGAGCTATAATAATTAGGGACTAAAGGGGTGTGGTATGGAAATTAATAAAACGCTTTATATTATAAAACTCACCATAGCAGCAGAGGAGTCGCTGTCGCGGCAGGTCCACGTTTACAACTGGTAGTATTCTTAATAACTACGGAACATGACTACGACCGTGAAACAGAGCGGTATGGGCAGAGTTACGCCTGCGAGAATGAGCGGCTAGAGGTGTTTGTGACGTGAGGGAATAAATCTTGTGAAATGATACATGTTGGTATGAAATAATAATAGATGAATGAAAACGAAATTATTAGAGGCCTGAGGGTGGGGTGGGAGAAAGATGTGAATTGTCAGAAGGGGGGTCATTTTGGAAAAAGATAGATAACATGATGTCGTAAAAAGTTTGATTTTTTGTGAAGAGCTGTTCGTTGAGACTGTGTTCTGGGGACCGTTTTACAAACTTAGTGATTTCTAATTCTTCAAGAAGTGAGAGTTTTTTACCTTTGGGGGCGATGTGAAGAACTTGTAATTTGTCAAGGGGGGGCTGAATGTGTTTGCTTCTTTTGAGGTGCTCGGAAAAGGCCGAATTATTTTTGGCAGCGCCTTTCTTAGTTAAAAGATGTTCTTGGAACCTAGTTTTGAAGGCTCGTCCAGTTTGGCCAATGTAAGATAAGGGGCACTGCAAACATTGTATTTTGTAGACGCCTGACTGGCTAAAAGAGTCTTTAACTAGCCGTTCACTGTGGTGAAAGCGATACTGGATCTTGTCATTGATCGTGAAGGCTACTTTTATGTGGGTGGTTTTAAGAAGTGCGGCGAGTCTGTAAGAAAGATTTCCTATGAATGGTAAGGAGACGTAGATGGATTCAGTAGTGATGGTGTTAGGGAGGAGGGAGGTGTTATTTTTAGAGATTTTTCTGCTGTACAATCGGTCGACCAGGCTCGCCTGGTATCCGTTGGTTCCAGCAATGTGCCGCAGGTTAGCTAGTTCTTGCTCAACTGTTTCACTGTTTAAAGGGAGGTCGCATAAGCGGTCGATCATTGACGAACTGTTTGTCTCTTTCGCCATAACGGAGTTTTAAATTCCCTCGTGTAAATGGGACAGAAACTTTAATGGAGCACTCCGAAGAACAGCCGTCATCTGGGTAACGGCGTAGACGGTCTTGTTTTATTTTGCCTCGAGATATTTTTGTGACACTCAGAAAAATCAGCGCAAAGCACCGATGTATTTTTATCAGAAAATTACATCACTGCTGCGGTTTCAGATGGCTGAGACGGGTGTCAAAACATGTTGAATAAATCGACCGCTCGGAGAGGCGACGAAAAGTTCTTTTCCTGTGGAGTTTCGTTGCTGTTTCGCCTTCACTGTATTTACGAAAAATGTACAGTCAAGTGCCAATTGCTTCATGACGGTCAATGATAAGCTGTAAATAGCAAACAATCTGACTGTATGCAATAGCAAATATTTAAAACACAGTGTGCGACATGGAACAAACTTCTTTGATGGTGAAGTATGCAAGTTAGGTATCAAAATTTTGACAGAAGACAACAAACCATTTACAGTTTTCGGTTGCAGTTCATAGTTCAATATTCATGCGTGTGGTATATCGGCAGCTTGAGAAATTAGTTAGAAAATATGAATGGACCAGCCAAATTTATATATTAGTATCGACAAAACTATGGCTAGCCTTGACAAGAGGTATTGTAGTGTTTAGTTGATTTGCATGTGTTCTAAAACATTTTAAGAAAACTATTTTAATCCAATATTTCATTCCTATGACACTGTTATTAAGGTAAGACGAGTGTAAACGTATATTATTAACTACGATAAAGCTCTTCCAATACAGTATCAAAACATTGTATCCTCTTTGACATAGCAATCAAAAGTCTGAAGGTGGCTTCATAAGCCGAAAACCGATTAAGTAAACCAAAATAAACTCGTAGGAGGCAGACATATTTTAAAAAATTTACAATAAATGTATTTTATAACACACTATAAGGAGCTGCTCTTACTCAGCAGCTGGTTTTTGTGAAATGTAGCCGCGGTCGAGTAGCCGAGCGGTCTAAAGCGTCTCGCTGCGGAGCGCGCGGTTGCTCGCCGTGGAGGTTCGAGTTCTCCCTGGGGCATGTTTGTGTTTGTCCTTAGGTTAGTTTACCTAGGTTTAAGTAGTTTGTAAGCTACGGACTGATGACCACGCAGTTTCGTCCGATAGATTTACAAACAACAACATTTTTGTGAAATATAAGGAAAATAATCATATAACGATTTTAAGCCTGGAAACCTACCCCTTAACCCTTTCATTCCCAAGGTTCTTCCTGGACGAAAGTTGATTTATACCGTATTTTTGTTGATGAAAAACATGCTTCTAGTACGACGTTTTGCCACTTCTGAGGCATTAATCTGTCCATCTTGGAGGTTGTGTTGCGTTGCCGTCTGTACGTGGCTGAGAGTGTGAGCGTGAGTGTGGTTCCTTTTATTTTACTCCAGCAGTGAATTGTCTTGTCTTTGCTGCTGTGGCGAAGATTATGCTTGCATTTTTTATGTGGCAGCGTTAACTATCAACAAAATATCGTCAAAGTAATGAAATACCTCGATACAAACCTCTGTGTTGTGCATGAAATACATTATATATAAATCAATACTTCGACCAAAAATTTTAAAACATATTTTCATGTTTATTGAGCCGTGTTAATACGAAAAACACTGAATTTTAATTTTTTCCGAATGTGGGAACGAAAGTGTTAATGGGAAAATGAAGTACAATTGAATGTGATGAAGTTGCCTTGAAAGTTGTGTCTTTCACTACGAAATAAAACTTACGGTTTCTGTCCCATTCAATAGACTAATTAAATATTGACCCAAAAATGAAATGATTGAATGTTTAGCAAAGGGCATTGAAGACTTTCGGTATAAGAACTTAATATTGTTTAGTCAATGTCCTTGTTAAAAGGGCCAGAGTTATTGGCAGAGTTTTACGTCACTTTTTGGCCGTGGGAATGGTGAATGCAATGCAATGCAATGAAGATCCATTGACCTATAACTGGAAGAACTGATAATGACCTCTCGATCATTAAAACATTGCCTGCCAAGGGAGAGGTTATTATGAGGAAGCGACTAGGTAGCATGTTAAAAGTTTATTAAGGTATGGAAGATTTTCCGGGTACGGAAATTATCTGATGGTCCATTCAGTCGAGGCCGAACGAATCGTAAGTTATAGAAATGATCGACTTTAACGGCAGTAAGCTTGCAAAATGTATTACAAAGGTAAAAGAACCAGATCTGGCGTATTTCTGTATTTTGTATGAAGCTAGATCCTTCTAAAAATTCACTGTGCATCAGAGAGACTATCACTTGCATTGAGCATCACAGGGCACTGAATCACAACTTAGTAGTGATAACTGTGATTTTCCTCTGAACAGCAGATAGCCTTGAAAAATCATGGTATCTCATTGCGACTTTTCTCGTGTGTTTGTCTACTAAAAAAAGTTAGTTTGACTAGAAACATTGTCACACTCCTAAACGCCTTATAGCAATGAACTGAAATTGGGCTATGCAGAATCTTGCCAGTCATAGTGGTGAGCTGTGCAAGTCTGTTTCCATGCCTACAGCAGTTACTCACCGTTCTGTGTCTATTGGTCCAGCAAGTAATTTTTCTTAAGTCCCTACACTGGAAAAAATGTTTCAACTGATGACTTGTATTACACATTACTTCCCACACCGAGTGAAAAAGCGCAGTGGTGACACACTTTACTCGCATTTCAGTGGACGGCGTCTCAAACCGTTCTGCCACCATTCTGATTTAGGTTTTATTTCGTGATTCCCTAAATCAATACAGGCAAATGCTGATATGCATACTTTCAAAGGCCACGACCGATTTCCTTCCTCATGCATGACAAGTAGTATCCGATCGCGTGCTCCGTCTCTAATGACCACGATAACGACGGGACGTTAAAACCCAAACTTCCTTCCATTACGCCCACTGCTAAAAGAGCATGTCTAATGGTTTGCCCAAGGCACCAACGATCCATCTTGTCATTGAGTTCGCACCCGACGAGCTGTACTCTGTCTACCACAACGTAAAACAAACTTTTATCCGCAGATACTACGATTCTTCACTGCTGTGTACTTAAAAGCGGTCAGCATACATATTTTAAATTAGTAAAATCGTCGGTGACATATTGAAATAAGTAGACTGGTGAATTAATTGCCAAACTAAACAAAATGTTCGGTAGGATCGTCACAAAATTGGATTTGGTACAAACACATTCACAAATTCTTGTCATTAATGAATTCCTTAAATTAAACAAATCACACAAGCAAGAGACATTGTCAGAGTCAAGAATCACGTGAGCCGGTAATTAATGCACGTGTTACTCGATATTTAAATTTTCAAATTGACAATCATTAAAAATGAGAAAATTCAAAATAGCAACGCAATAACCTGTGCAATTAATGAAATATACATTACACAATAATAACATAATACAAAAATTGCAAAGCTTCCACAAACAATCACACGAAAGCTTCAACAAAAAAGGAGAAAAAATAAAAATCCAACTATTCCCTCCAAAAAATTCCCACTATCATAGTTTCAAAATCAATCCTATTACTAATATTCCATGAAATGTCGTGTTACAAATTGTGTTGCACGTGGTCGTAATTACGACAAGAATGTGCCTTTGTTAAAATAATGCAATCTCACTGCGTATCCAGTATATCCGATTAAGTAAGATACTGGTAGACAGGTTCGCCGGGTAAAAGCGGTCTGCAGATATACTTTCTGTTGGAAAAACCGTCTGTGGTATCTTGAAATAAATAGACTGGTGAATTAATTGCCAAACTAAACAAAATAATGGGTCAGATCGGCACAAAACTGGATTTGGTACAAACACTGTCACAAATTGTTGTCATTAATAAATTCCTTAAAAATAATTTATCATGGCCTATTGATATGTTGATAGAAGAAATATTCTTACAATGGCTTATGTGAATCAAATCTTTTCTTTATATAGTTACGGTATGTAGCATGAATGTGAGTGGTAGATAAATCTGACTGCAAGAAATAATAATGATATATCAGAAAACATAATTTATATCACCTGCGAGAATCTATTCCGCTCTATAAAATGTAATGACATGCACTTTCATATAATAATGACTTGCATATAAGACAGTATTGATTATTTCATACAACAGTCACAATCAGTAATATTGATTTATCTTTGTGTGCTGAATCAAGAAAAACATTTTAAAAAACTAATCAGCATAAATATCCATTAATTAACATTTCTTTGGACATAGCTTGAAAGAAAGGGTTTAGGTAACTAACTACTTGAATGAAACAATGCTGCAAAAAAAATTAAGAATTATTATTCCGCAGGAGCAGCTATGTACATCACCTTTTTTTAGAGTATTATACATAATATAAGTTACAGAAAGTAGTCAGTCTGTCCGTCGAATAAACGATAAGTCTGAGGCTCAATTTCTATGTCCGATTTCTCCACACAACTCGTCACAACCACAGCACACAGCAGTGCCGCTACTGAACTCTACCAACACTACCGTACCACTGAACTTAACCTCAGAACAGCCTACAGTCTAAAATTCTTTGACAAAGACACACCACATCCTGAGGAGTTTTCTATGTCACACATCAGAGATAACAAAAGTCAGTCAAACGTACAAAAATTCCAGTGATACATGTTTCATCACTGCACAAATTTCATAATACGTGTTTCAAAATTTACATACAGCATGGCTCATGTGATTTCCCATTTCCTCATTGCACTGGTCATCTTAACGTAGCTAAATGTAAGGTGTGTATATACAAAAAAACTGTGAAGGTCGTATTTTAGGGCCCAATTTTTGTAACAGCTAAAGTAGATAATTCTGTCTGCAAACTGAAACTTTAACACTGTTAAAGATCTTGTAAAAAAAGTCATTTTGTAAATACTAATATAATTTTAGACAAATAATTAAAAAATAAGCTGAAACATCTTTGGGAAAAAAATTGAAGTGTCTTGCATACGGCGGAATATCCTTACTATCAGTTAATTATTCTTCCTTTCGTAAGTGATCGGTTAGACTTATCTGCCTCATGGAATGGCCGTATGATCTAAGGCCTCATTCTACGGACTTGTCTGCCGTCCTCGCCGGACGTTCTAGTCCTCCCTCGGGGAGGGTTCTGTGTTGTCCATAGTGTAAGTTAGTTTGAGTAGTTTGTAGGTCTATGGACTGCTAACCATAGAATTTTGATCCAATAGGTTTACAAACATTTGAACATTTTTTACAATTCCGTTAACACTCATCATGTCTTTGCCACTCTTGTTTTTCCGGCTTGACCGAGGAAGTATATAGTTCTCCCGGGACAAATAAAGCTTCGTCTTTCGCCTCGTAGTAAATTGTTCGGATTTCCTTTGGCCAACAGCTTCTGCACATTTCGATTCACAATTATCCTCAGACATGATCATCTCTTGACTCGGCCTTCGTTGCGTGAAACAACGATGCACTTCTTATTACTAGGGGTAGCGCATGAGTTTTCACGATGATGGTAAATGCACACTTATACCGCAGATAGAAAATTTGAAAAATTTATCTGCATCTTCAGACTAGAGCTAACGAAACAACATATCAGTTGACACAGAGCCGTTTCTGAGGAAATAACTTCAATGTGAGATTATTTTGTTAGGATTGATTCCGTTATGTGCTCAACGACTATTTTCCGATTTGTAGAATACTGTCAGTTACCATTAGTAAATATTTTGTTTATTCACCACATGTAGATTTTGATCACTGTGTGATCATTATTAGTGCTAAGACAAATACAAAGGACCAGTTACAATTAGATAATTTACATGGCAAATTATAAATTAGTTGTCGAACAAGGTTTCAATTACAGTCAATGATAAAATACATACTCTAAAGCAAACAGTTCAAACGCTTAAAACTTTACGACCTCCATGTTGGAGGTTACGTTCATATTGATGCAGCTATTACAATTTTTACACAGTTGATGTCAGCGTTGACGACTGTTGGCGACTGTTTATCCAAACATCTCACATGCACATGCGAGTACTTTTTTTGCAGGGACAAATGTAGTAAATATCAAGTATTTTTCTGTATACCAATGAGAGACCATTAATTTTAGCACCAAACGTCAACATGTTTTACGTATTTTCAAGCAAACCTTAAGTGGAAACTGTGTTTTATGTCATGAAATATGTAAGATAGTTTTTACAAGAGATGTTGATACAGAAACTTACAACTCTGTTTACTGACTGTATTTATTACTACAACTACAATTTGTAAAATTGAAACTATTTGATTCTATTATATTGACTGCGAACAAGATTGCTAACATGTTATCTAATTAAAACAGTCTTTTCAAACTGTTACTGTAATATTCAATATTAGTAACATCATTTTAAAGCACGAATCCAGTACAACTGATCAATGATATTTATTAACATAGAACATTAATAAAGTAAAAAGTACCTATTAAAACAACATATAACCATTACTGAAACATAATAAATTTTCCACAATTACAATTTTTGATGTACGGACCTTTAAATAGGGCACCACAGTTGCTAATGACCAACGCTGACATCAGCTGTGTAAAATTGTAACATCTGCAGTAGTATGAACGTAATTTGCAACAGGGAGGTGGGAAAATTTAATCTCTTAAGATATTTATTTTATAATTCACTGTAATTGAAACCTTGTACTATTGGTTCATAATTTGGCATGTATATTACCTAATTCTAACTGGTTCTTTTATATTTGTCTTAGTAGTAACAATGATCACACAGTGATCGAAATGTAGATGTGGTGAATAAACAAACTATTTAGGACTGATAGCTGACAATATATTCTACAAAGATTACTTTGTTCCTAAGTTCGCATCTGTATTCTCAAAAACAGTATGAAATGTTTAAATGTTTGTAAAGCTTATGGGACTTAATTGCGGGGTCATCAATACCTAAACTTACAATCTACTTATGAACTAGCGTACACTGAAGACATCACAGACATCCATGCTCGAGGGGGGGATTCGAACTCCCGACGGGGAAAGGCCTCGCGCATCGTAGCCTAGCGCCTCAATGCGCTCGGCGACGCCGCCACGGCAGTATGAAATGCATAAGATACATCGCTGTGTGAATACGTATAACTAATAAATGATCATCACTGCAATTAATTGAGCGCAATTGCTCAGAAAAGTAGTGTAGGTGATTAAGCAATTCCGGTGTGAGACTCTGTCAGAGTTGTGTCCTACTTCTCGTGAGTTTTGTTATGTTCTCAGAGGAGTCAGGCCATATGCAAAGTGTATTCTATATAAGTTACTAAAATAGTATAGTTGCTGCATCTGAGAGTACAATGTAGTTGTGTATTCTTTACTTTCTATTTCATGAAACTCAACATTTGTAGCAGCTGGCGGTACACGATCTTTCTAATGTAACGCCTACATCGACGCGGATGTCAGCGAAAAGGTAACGGACGAAACAGACCAATGTAAACACTGGCCATCATTTCGTGTAACAGCACAGCAGTGAAGCCTGGACAAATAAATCGACGACTGTCGTCGACGACTCGCCCACAGGATATCAATACGTGCAGCGCTAAATAACGCGAACCAGTTACTTCATCAGTGCAGCGTCCAATATCTACATTTCCAAAAGCATTGACCGCATATCAATCACACTTTTTTCACACAGTTGTAGGATATGAAGAATGGTAATAGACCTTTTTAAATGAATTACTAAGGTTTCACTAACAGGTTTTTCTTCTGGAAGCTTATATCGTTTATGCGTTGTACTCTTCTTCCGTCATACACTGTCACGAGAAAATATTGTTCATCTGAAAAGATGGCGTTGATTCGATTCGAAGACCGGGGATGTCATTTTGAGTACCCATAATGTCCTAAAAATAATTATATAATAGAGTAATAGGGGAAGAACGAATCTATAGTCTATTTTCAATATGTTAGAAGTGATATGGTAACTATGAGATAACAGAGTAAAGAAACAGCCAATGTAAGACACCTTTCCTGAAAAATTTGGAAGTTAATTTTGTAGAATCAATGTGTACGCGACTTACTATTGGATCACGTACCAATAATGTTTTCAACGTCGCCTGCGAACAGATAGCTTAGTGACGTTAGAGAGCCTATAGTGGCCATGCGTGATACCGCTCCTGATTAGCTGAGAGCCCAGGACGCCATGTTTTTACCAGATTTGGCAGTCTTTACATGTGAGTGAATACTTATAGTTTGCATTTCTGTACTGCGGAGTATCTTAAAAATTTCTGATAGCGATTTCACTGTAGAGTTACATACAGGTTGTATTACGGTAGGCATTGCTCCATTTTTGCACGTCGGTGCTATTTACGTAAATGAACGTGTTGTTCGTTGGGCGTTTACGATAATCTTAAAACTTCGCAACAATTTTTAGGATTATACGTTAGATTGAAGTGATTTACTGAGTGCAATTGATAATGTGTCAAGGGCAGTCAAGAGAAATGCCTCGTTGTTCCTCTGTTGGCTGTAAAAACCAAATTAAAGATTATAATATGATGCTTGTGTTCGCAAGGAATGAGGAATTACAGGAACACTGGGCGGTGAAATTTAACCGAGAACGTTGGAACCGCAAAGGCGACTTATGAACTAATGAATTATTCCTGCCTGTTTGAAGTAAATATTTTCTGCTCAAAGCAAGAAAGACACTGATCAAATTAAGTAACAGAACAAATGCCTTCCTATTTCTCCCGTGGTGTAGTGGTTGCGTACTGAATCCATAGTGTGAAGGTAGCGAGTTAGAATCTGGTAAATGGTAAAAAAATTTTAAAACCGCACTTTCCAGCTTATTGTTAGATGCTCATGTTGGTGTGTGTTTAAAGGGGACAAATTTTTGTTAGCTCATGGTCTAGTTTTTGACATGTCGTGCTACAAGGTTTGTTTTAACTTGGCTGCGGTACATCCCCCTTGGATGTGTATTATTGGCTATTCACAATCCTGTAATTAGTGACGGGATATGACGTAAGAAAGGGAGGAGGGGGGGCTGGACTATTGGCTTATTGTAGATATTCAGTTACATTTTCTGAGTCTTTTTCTGCTCTTTTACTAGAGATAGTATTGGTATTTTCCCGATTTTCTGTGATATACTGTTGTTATGGTCTTCAGTCCGGAGACTGGTTTGATGCAGCTCTCCACCCTACTCTATCCTGAGCAAGCCTTTTCATCTCCTCATAAGAACGGCAACCCACATCCACTTGAATCTGCTTACTATACGTGTATCTTGGTCTCCCTCTGCGATTTTTACCCCACACACTTCCCTCCAATGTTAAATTTACGATTCCCCGATGTCTAAGAATGTGTCCTACCAAGCGATCCCTTCTTTTGGTCAGGGTATGCCAAAAATTCCTTTTCTCACCAATTCTGTTCAGTACCTCTTCATTAGTTATGCGATCTACCCACCCAATCTTCAGCATTCTTTTATAGCACCACATTTCAAAAGCCTCTATTCTTTTCCTGTCCGCACTGCTTATCGTCCATGTTTCACTCCCGTACAAGGCAACACTCCACACAAATGCCTTCAGAAAAGACTTCCTTACCCTTAAATTAATATTCGATGTTAGCAAATTTATCTTTTTCAAAAATGCTTTTTTCCCATTGCCATTCTGCATTTTATATCCTGCGACCATCATATGTTTTTTACTACCCAAGTAACAAAACTCATCTACCACCTTCATTGTTTCGTTACCTAAACTAATGCCTTCAGCATCGCCTGATTTTCTAAGACCGCATTCCATTATTTTTGTTTTGCTTTTGTTAATGTTCATTTTATACGCTCTCTTCAACACGCTGTCCATTCCATTCAACTGCTTTTTCAGGTCCTTTGCCGTCTCTGACAGAATTACAATGTCATTAGCAAAACGCAATGTTTTTATTTCTTCCCCCTGATCTTTAATCCCTATTCCAAATTTTTCATTGCTTTCCTTCACCGCCTGCTCGATATACAAATTGAATAACATCGGAGAAAGACTACAACCCTGTCTTACTCCCTTCCCAACTGATGCTTCCCTTTCATGCCCTTCGAGTCTAATAACTGCGGTCTGGCTTTTGTACAAGTTGTAAATAACTCTCCTTTCCCTGTATTTTACCCCTGCTGACTTCAGAATTTGAGAGTGTATTCCAGTCAACATTTTCAAAAGTATCGACAGAAATAAGTTTTTGATATTTACCAGTGTAGGAAAATTTTGAAATAGCATTATTTCCTTTGAGATACAAAACATGAAATACCTCTCTTTCTTAGTAATTAACTGCCTACTTTCTAAATCACCAGAACATCGTATAATATGGCATTAACATTCTACAGTCATTTATTTGTTTATAAATATATTAGGATTGTATGAACATAGATTTACATCTACATCTACATGGGATACTCAGTAAATCACGTTTAAGTGCCTGCCATTATACTATTCATCTCCGATTCCAATGTTGAATACCGCGCAGGAAGAAAGAACACGTGAATCTCTCCGTTAGAGCTCCGATTTCTCGTATTTTCCTCTGGTGATCCTTTCCACGTATGTAAGTAGGAGTCAAAAATATATTTTCGCATTGGGAAGAGAATGTTGGCGACTGGAGTTTCGTAAGTAGCCCACGCCGCAGCAATAAGGGGCCGTTGTTGTAATGATTCCCATCCCAGATCCTGTATCATGTCCGTAACGCTGTCTCACCTGTATCGTGACAATACGAAACGAGCTGCCCTTCTTTGGGCTCTTTCGATGCCCTCCGTCATACCCACCTGATAAGGATCCCACACTGGGCAGCAATACTTCAAACTAGGAAGAACAAGCGTATTGTATGCTGTTTCGTTAGTAGTTCTGTTGCATCTTTTAAGGGTTTTGTGAATACAACGCAGTCTTTGGTTTACCTTTCCTACGACATTATATACGTGTTATTTCCTGTTTAAGTCGAAAGTAATAGCAATTTCTAGGTATTTTGTGGAGTTTACGGCCTTCACATTTGATTGATATATGTTGTAAACAAAGATTTTTAACTGATTTCTTTTCGTACTCATGTGGACGACTTCACACTTCTGATTATTTAGAGTCAATTGCCAATTTTTACACCTATAAAACTACCCTCTGGAACGCCGGATATCACCTCTGTTTTAGTCGATGTCTTACGATCGATTACTACGAACTGTGTCCTCTCTGACAGGAAATCCCCTACCCAGTCTCAATTTTGGGGCGATATACCATAACCACGCAATTTGATTAAAAGCTGTTTGTGAGGTACGGTGTCCAAAGCCTTCTGTAAATCTAGAAATACGGAATCTATTTGCGAACCCTTGTCAATAGCACCCATCACTTCGTGTGAGTAAAGAGCTAGTTATATTTCACATGTTCGATATTTTCTAAATCCGTGTTGACCCTGGGTCAATAGATAATTCTGTTCGTGATAATTCTAAATATTTGAATACAGGATATGTTCCAAAACCCTGCTGCAAATTGACGTCAATGAAATAGGCCTGTAGTTTACTGGGTTACCCCTGCATGACAGGTATCAAATGACATCTACTAGGTGATTGTCTTGTCCCGTTCTGCCTGCCATGTTTTTATCCGTCATTGTCGTAGCTGGTGCTTTTCAGTTATATTTTTGCAACTTATCATGTCATTCCTGTTCAACCAATATGCTCTCTGTCGAATGTTGCTGTCTATAGGGTACACTCTCAATACTTGAAATAATGCGTCAGCTGATGTACTAAACGCTCCAGACATTCTTAGCATAATAGTCCTCTCGCCCCGTCTTACTATATTGTTGTATGTAACCATATGCAATCGATGTGCCTAAATACTTGCCGAAACACACTGAACTGGATCAAACAGATCAATGTGGTACGTACGCATTGTTCTCAATGATAGTAAGGCTTGGTATTTTGTCATGATAATTGATGAATCCTACGCCTTATTGATTTGGGTGTAATAAGCTACAAGACTCGTTTGCCCTTGCTACTTGTTGACGGGACGCTGACCAGCGATCGCTACGTGTAGATGTTGTTAGATCCATTGCATTACAATCTTGCAATCGGAAACTGATGTATTGTTCCCACAGGATAATGCTCACCCACACACTGCATGTGAGACGTGTAGCAACTTTCCTGAATGGCACATCTCCCGACTTCTCTGCAATAGAGCACCTGCGGGTTTGATGAGACGACAACTGACTCTTGCGACTCATCAGTCCACAACGCTTGGATAACTAAATAGACAGGAATAGCAGGTGTGGAATAATGTAACCCAAGGTAGTACATCAGAATGGATGCCAGAATCACCACCTGCTTTGCAATCGGTAAAGACTATATACCCCCTCCCACCCGCTCACTGTTCTTTCTTAAGTACGTGAGTGGAGAACGGGGCCACGATCTAATGCAGTTTTTCTTCCTTCTTTCTTCTCTGGACTACATTTCCTTTTCTTTCCCCTCGTTTCGTACCTTTCGCCTCTCACCAGGGGACTGATAATCTTTGCTGTTTAGTCTCCCTATCCCAACCAACCAACCATAGGCTATACCACGAATAATTACGAGTGTTTCAGCATTGATAGACACGTGGTACTTCCGTATTGCTTGCGGTATTAATATGCAAATGTAAGCCGCGTGGGAATGGCCGAGCGGTTTAGGACGCCTTGCTGCCGAGAGCCGGTCTGCTCCCCGTCGAGGTTTCGACTCCTCCCTTGAGCATGGGTGTGAGTTTGTTGCTCTTAGCGTAAGTTTGTTTAATCAGTTTTGCAAGTGTAATAACTGATGACCAGTGCAGTTTGGTCCCAAAGATTTACAGACACTTGAACATCTATGAACTCCTTGACTTGGACCAAGTAGCTCGTCAGTCTCCTTAGTTGGCTTCGCGAGCGTTCGAAATTTTTCTGTAAATTTAAATAATTCCTGTACTCCATATGCACTGTTTTTACAATAACTCTCGTGTGAACTGGAATATGATAACAGAGTATATTTCACGAATCTGACTTGATGGTGAACTTATGATCAATCCATACAGAGGATTTTGTAATATTTCTGGCTTAAAGCCATCATTCATCATATTAAGCTCGAAGTATTGCTTCAGTGCAGTCGGTTAGGACCAGTAGGCGAGAGTTGGTAAAAGGTTGTGAGAACCACGACAGGTGGTACAATAGGTCGGGTTATCATCGAAAGAGCACTGGCAAGTTTCCCCGAATTCTAGGGGAGTCCCCGAGCGGCAGGCACTGAACGCCGATTGGCTGCAGTACTGGCGGTCACGCGCAGAAACATAATCATATTTTATTAATATTTAATAAACTAATTATTTATTCAATGTTAAACTCAATTTAGAAAGACCTGTTAAAGCTAAGCAATATCCTGAGCAGGTAAAACATGTTAACTATCGCTAAATTCTTAAACAAAACAATTAATATAAGACGGACGATGGACGGCAACCATGTTTGCGCGCCAAATTGGAGTGCGAAGGCAGCATTGCATCGAGCCGCCATACTTCAGAACACGCTCTCGGGAAAGTAACATTCGGATACGTAGGCGGTAATAAGACATTGTTTAATCATCTTAGAACAAGACGAAATGACTTTATATTTACTTTCAGTTAAGACAATGTTTGTCAGGTACAGGTTATTATGCAGTTTGCTAGTTTTCTGTTTTCTTTAAATAAACTAAATGGCATCCCACAAGAACTTTAGTATTATTTCGTAATTAGATCAGTTTCTGCCAATAGTTTAACAACTTCAGCCTCAATCAAGAACTCCGATCTGCGTGGTATAATCTGCGTGGAGAAATCTATAGAAGACATCAGGTTAGTGAACTTTAAGAGATTCTACTCTTCACATAGTGCAGCGGGGACAAACTACAACCCTCGCGTACACTGTAATTGCGGTACAAACGCAAACTGTTGTGCGTCATCCATGGCAACATGGAGGAGGAAAGAAAATGATATAGGATCGGTTTAAGAACAACCCCGTGTAGCTATAGCTAACATAAATGAAATTAAATGTGCCGCGACCAGCATGCGGCCACTATACACGCCTCCTTTGAGAGAGCGTGTAGTTGGACATTTGCATTCGAGGAGATGGCTCAGTGTTTATCTCCACTTTCACATACGGTCCAGTCGCAAGGAAAGCGACATCTTCTCATGCTGATCTTCATCCAGCTCATCAGCGCAGTCTATTTACACGTTGGCTGTCGCGATGACGTCAGAGGCGCCCCAGAGCCAACTGCTCTGGCCGCAGGCGGCCACACGGCAGCCAACGTATTAAGTGTCTTCCAGGTTGACCAGCTTTCCTCGTGACATGGAGGAAAACTTTCTGAGGGCACCATCCATCCTGCGAGGTGGCTAGATCTTGACCGCTATGAGTTCACTCTGAAATTTGATGGTGGTTCATTGAGGCTATCTGTTGAATGAAGAAAGCTTTTCTTTGACCTGAGCCTCTGATGTGCTGGTTGGTATCCACACAGACTATGGGTCGAAAGGTTTAGTGCTGTAGTTTTCTCCACTCTGGATGCGCACTCACGACGGATACCTGGAGGTTGGATATCTGCTAAACAGTATACTTTATCAAGTGGTGTTGATATCAGACAATCTGTTATGAGTCTGCAGGTCTCATTTAAGGCGACATCCATTTCTTTGGCGTGGCTAGATGTGCACCATATAGGGCAAGCATATTCTGCGAATGAATAGCAAAGTGCTATAGCTGATGTTCGTAAGGCATTGAGATGAGTTCCTCAGGTTTTGATGATTTACGGAGAATATTGTTTCTTCCAAAACCCTTCCCTTTTGTGATCAAGCAGTGCGTTCTTGTTCTGTCAAGAGTTACTCCTAAGTATTTTGATGTCTAATCACAGCATTCTAAGAAGAAAGAGCCGATGTAATCAATATTGAGTTCACCAAACACAAAATGTTCAAATTTCTGTTAAGCTTAAGGGACTTAACTGTGGGACCATCAGTTCCTAAACTTACAAACTACTTGTGAACTATATACATGTGGCCCCTGTTCCGAAAGAACAGACGTCACTTCAGATCCTGCAGTTGTTATTCATTAATATTCACAGAATATTCACGATTGGGCGAAGCTGAAAATGTGTACCCAGCGGGGATTCGAACCCGGGTCTCCTGCTTTCTAGGCAGTTGCGCTGACCCCTACACCACTGGGGACACAGTGATCACCGCATCTGCGTCAGATACAAATTCCCAGCTTCACCCTGCCCACAGTACTCAAACTCGTGGTTATGAAACTAATTCCCGTAAGAGTAAGGACTTCAAACGTGCCCACTCCTGTCCACTAACGATAGGATCATTGCCCGTCACCGGCATGTTCTATATATACTTGCGGCGCCTGTTCCGAAAGAACAGACGTCATTTCAGATCTTGCAGTTGTTATTCGTTAATATTCACAGAATATACGACATCAACTGCGATTGGGCGAAGCTGAAAATGTGTACCCAGCCGGGATTCGAACCCGTGTCTCCCGGGTTCGAATCCCGGCTGGGTACACATTTTCAGCTTTGCCCAATCGCAGTTGATGTCATATATTCTGTGAATATTACTTATGAACTACCTTATATTAAAGACGACACAAACATCCATGCCCGATGGGGGATTCGAGCCCCCGACCGTGTGACTGGCGCACCGCAGACCGCTCGGCCACCACTGCCAAACACTCCACTTGTTTAGAGCAAGGTGTGAGGAATACAATTTCGCAGAATAATAATTGGGATGTGTTCTTCAGGTTCCGTGGTAATTTCCAGCAATCATTCTTCCCGCCAGTCATTCTCTACTGAAACAAGCCACGGTGAAAGTGACACCGGTAGAATAACCTCGGCCAAACACGGTAAGGTGGCGGAGTATAGCTGGACGAGGAAACGACAGGAAATGCACGCACACCTTGCGCTCGGTTCCCTATGTAAAATTCATGTCTCCGGCCAGCAACAAAACCCGCGCCGTACCTCCGGTTGCGGCGGTAAGGAAAGCTGCCCGACGGCGAGTTGGGGGAATAACTGTCAGTCCGCCGCTTCCGATTTCCCCGGCGGGCGTGATAGGGGAGCGGCCGCTGAGTCGGCACCTGCCGCCCCCCCCCCCCTCATACATAAAGATGAGCGCCTCTGTAAATCGCACGTGGCTGCCACGTCCATCCGTCGACCGCAAATAGGCGCTGCCAATACGACACGCTCTGCGGTCCAGCAATGGCTGCAGGTCCTGGCGTGGATTCGTGGAGAGGCAGGGTGAGGAAGCAGTGTGGGTGAGAGGGGGGGGGGGGGAGGGGATGGGCAACTTTGCACCGCTGCTGGATTTGCATCGTAACAACGTTCCTGCGCGAATTTGTTAGGGTGCGTCGCAAGCAAAGTGACATGCGTAGGGGGGAGATTGCAGGACAACCGTATAGGCAGGCGTACGGTAATTGCGCTGTACCAGTCGTTTCACCAAATTTATTTACTAAATCATGCCAGAAACATGCATACTTTCGGAGTTTTATACAAAAAGGAAACAAGGCAATGAAAGTATTGTAATCATTATCATTTCTGTAAACGAAGGCTTCCGCCGCCGTTATCATTTGTTTATAAAACTCTTCTGGACCGGATCGTCAATATATCAAATACTTCACCGACGTTTCGGCCACTATTGCAAGCGGCTAGCTTCTGGGTGTTACGTTTACAATAACGTTTACGCAACACCCAGAAGATGGCCGCTTCCAATAGTGGCCGAAACGTCGGTGAAGTATTTGATACATTGACGATTTGGTCCAACACCCAGAATAGTTTTATAAACAACTAGCTTAGAAACCCAGCGTTGCTTGGGTTAGAATATATGGCATGAGAGACAGCTTGAGTATTATTCTAAATATTCATTTGTTAGTCTATCTGCATTTTCATCTTTATCTCTGCTGATCGTCGGTAAAGTGTGATTGAGGAAAACGCGCCTAGAATTTAAAAACTTATATATTTGATATTATGCGTCGTTATTCTCAATTTTGTTACATATTGCAACAGCAGCGCTGAAAGCGGCTGGCAAATTACATTTCTGAAAACGATATTGGATAAGTGCGAATATTAATTTGTAACAGTTTTCACCAATATCTTCTTGAATAGGAATTTGGAAGACTCTATACAAAAGAGTTTCGCGTGAAAGTTCTGCTCATAATGAGATGTGACAACAACGGATGTATCTGATGCGGTAAAATTTTACTTTTATCCTGGCGGTCTTTTGTTTTTATCTTGGCAACATCAATAACACGATATAAAATCGTTCCATAGATGACCAAACCACATAGAGTGTAGATAAATACTGCTGTTTCTGCTGTATTCTTGATTTCACGACAAAATATTTGCGTGTCACGCGATTGACTTATGACGATGTCACATGATTCTCGTTATTCAACATCTGTTGCCAACATTATCACTGAAGGCCGCCGGGATATGAGTAGGACTACGGCGCATAGTTTTTCTTGACCCACCTGTCAAACGATAACACCTTTCACAGCAGAGAGTGTCGCGGTTATATGTATCAGAGATCACTCATCAGCACAGACCAGTGAGCCTACGGACACAGGCATATCAATATCTATGGCCTAAGAGACATTCATTAATGAATGTCTGTGTTTCCACCACGCTTCCACGACAGTCATCAATGTTCCACGAGTATTTTTATCTTTGAGTCTATCTGGATTTTTATCTTGGTTTTGTGTCTCTGTTCATAGTCGGTAATGTGTGGTTGACGGAAACATGTGATCTTAAAAAATTGCGTATTTGATATTCCTCGTCGTCATTAAAGTCTGAAAGGACCGTATTGTCTGACAATTGAAAGACTAAACAGATTTTGACTCGTAATGTAAAGTTCGTAAGTCACAGACTATATAGCTTTTCCTAAGATTATTTATTGCATATTTTGCGAATTTTTGCTTGTCACACACACTGCCACGCACCGCGACCAAACTCCCTTACTAACATCATTAGACCAAGGGCTATCTACCACCACAACCACGAGTGGGTGGCAGTATGTGGTCATGGAGAAAAGTCTGTCAGCACGTACACACACAAGCCTTTTATATATAGATATAGATTATCATTTCTGGTCATAATTATACCTAACACAAATGTAATTAAATGTGACAGGACTAGTATGTGGCCATTTCACATGCCTCCTTTGGGAGAGCATCTAGTTGGACAACTAGAGATTTAAAAATACGGTTTCATACGGTTGAATTCAGAAGCGTGTCGTTTTAAACCGTTTAAAACCATGTATGATTCCGGAGAGAGGTTTATTTCATCCTGGTTGTCAGACAGCCCGCAGTACCATACGACAGTATGAACTGCATACACATCAGGCGTTACAATCCGGAAATGAACGGATTGGTGGAAAGGCTTATGTACGAAACAACCCTTGTGTTCACTTGCTTCCAGATTTTTGAATGTACCGCCTTCCTCAGCGGCCAAGTGAGCGTAACTGGTCAGCTCACGGACGAATTCACACACCATTACGGAACAGATACAACCGAAAAACTAGTGTATATACAGGGGAACCTCAGGTACATGGGTGCTTCACAAGACATCGATACATTGTTGTCATCCTGGGAGGAGGAATCTGATTAATATTATGATAAGAGGCTACCGGAATGTTTATTTGTATTTGTTCCACAGACGGGAAGTGTTTGTTCCACAAAGATTTTTTAAAATAATAATAATAGTAACAATAATAATAATAATAATCATTATTATTGGTATTATTATTATTGTTGTTGTTGTTTCCAATGCAAAGTTTTGATTGATATTTTGCAGTCATGTACAGTGGCATACGTGAAGAAGACATTTGAAAGGTTTTGTTGTAGTGTAATTACAATTCGTAATATGTCAAGTGTGCTTTACACACAATTTCGATCACATATCGAATAAAAATGTACTATATTTCTATATTGTGGACTATGAAATGTGTGTAAGAAATAAAATTCCCATTGTAACATTTCGCATGTCTAATGTTTCGGTTTGCACATTGAATATACCAATCTAACACATTATACCAATACTACCTGGTATTAAACGGTTTAAAACCAAGGTTGTCGATTTATACGAAATATACCGACAAGTTTTTAAACATCGTCGGAACTCTATGGACAACGTTTGCATTCAAGATGATGACTCACTGTTCTTCGCCACATTCACATACGGTCAAATCGCAGGGAAATCGCCATCTTCTCATGCTGATCTTCGGCATTCCAATTCCTGAGCGCACGTTGGCTGTCGCGATGACGTCAGAGGCGCGCCAGAGCCAACTGCTGTGGCTACCGGCAGCCACACGGCAGCCAACGTGTTCAGCGTCTTCCGGGTTGACCGTTGTTAATTGTGACCTGGGGAAAAGCTTTCTGAGGGCACCACACATCCTGCGAGGTGGCTAGATCTAGAGCACCACGAGTTCACGCTGAAGATTGATGGTGGTTCATTGAGGCTTTCTGTTGAATGCAGAAAGATTTTCCTTGACATGAGCCTCTGGTGTGCTGTTTGGTGCCCACATAATGGGTCGCTTCGTATACCTTTTGACCACTTCCATCTACGGATGCGACCACATTAATGGGCGATGGTGCCCACAGGCACCACAAAATGGCGGCTTCCACGTCTAGTGCCCCCTGCGGGTTCGGGGGTAAGAATAGGCCCGCGGTATTCCTGCCTGTCGTAAGAGGCGACTAAAAGGAGTCTTCATACTTTTCGGTTTTCCATCTGTGGTCCCCTATGTGGGTTTGACCCTCCATTTTTCAAAATTTTTCAGAAGAGCGAACCATTTGGGGAAGGACACCTTACGTGGTGCATCATGTAATTCTCGTGCCATGCCATCTTAAGCACCCATCATGGAATGGACTTGCGACTGAGGATTCTATTCTGACACTGGGCATGTCATTTCTTTTTTCCGTGCAAGTCGCTTCCATTGTGCACTGATATCTCAGCACTCTAATTTATGATGGTTCACGTAGCGCCAGAAAGCCAACACGGTAGCCAGTCCGTTGTGGTGGGGTCGTCATGTATCCTCTTGGCTGTAGCCCCCTGACAACATAGGGATCGCTCTACCGGTGCCAGAGCTGCATACTCCTCATGCAAGCCAAGGAGTCGATGCTTGTCTGTGTGGGGCATCAGGACTCCCGGCAACGGTCATCCCGCCAGGTGACGTTGCTGTGGCTGGGTGGCGCCCATGAGGAGAGCCCCTGATCGGAGTGGGTGGCATCGGGGCAGATCACCCGCCATGAAGAGACACAAATCAGGTGACGTTGGCGGACGTACAACCGCCGTCTCTAAGAAGGGAAAGTTTAATGCTTCTACGCACGACCCCCAAACGTTCCCCTCCCTGACCACGCCTTGGGAGGGACGTCGGGCCACAAAACAGGGTGAAGATTATGTTCCTCGATATCTCGTGTGCAGCAGGACTGATGGGGACTCATTCTGAGCGACCAAGCCACAGTTCTTTGTGGACCATCTGGAGGACAGGTTTGGGGAAGTGGACTCCATTTCTAAAATGCGCAACGGGTCTGTTCTCATCCACACAGCATCCCCGGCCCAGTCACGGGCGCTACTCGCTTGTGACAAGCTGGGTGACGTTGCGGTGACCATCACTCCCCACAAGTCGCTGAATATGCTTCAGGGAGTAATTTTCCACCGGGATTTGTTGCTCCAGACAGAGGACGAGCTACGGGCAAACCTTGAACGACGGGGCGTTCATTTTATCCGGCGCATCCATAGGGGCCCAAAGGATAATAGGGTCGCAACTGGTGCCTTCATCTTGGCCTTTGAGGGTGATACATTGCCCGAAAAGGTCAAGGTGATCGTTTACCGTGTTGATGTGCGGCCTTATATTCCTCCTCCTGTGCGGTGCTTCCAATGCTGGAAGTTCGGCCACATGTCTTCCCGTTGCATGTCCTATGCTATATGCAGGGACTGCGGGCGTCCAGCACATCCGGGCGCCCCATGCACTCCGCCTCCCATCTGCGTAAACTGTGGTCAGAACCATCCTCCCTGCTCGTCGCAATGTCCCGCACTTCAACGGGAGCGGAAAATTACGGAATATAAAACCCTGGACCGTATATCGTATAATGAGGCAAAGAAGAAATTTGACCGTCTGCACCCTGTTACTACGAGCAAATCGTTCGCAGCAGTAACGTCGTCGCCACTCTCCTTGGCGGCGACAGTATTTTCTACTTCCTCTGTTCCTGTGGGCCCCCAGGGCCGCCAACCTAAGCCTGCCCCCACGGAGGTTGGGGGCCATCCTTCCAAAGCTCCCAAGGCGAAAGCCTCGGGTTCAGCTACCACCTCTCCGCCGGAGAAAGAACAACCTTCTCCGGCTTCCCTCACACGGAAGGGGTCCCTTGGGACGCTCCCTTCCGCCATTGTCGGTTGCGACACTAACCAGCAGCAGGCGCGCTCGCAGACTGCTGGTCGTAGGGCTTCGCGCTCCTCCTCAGTCCCTGTGGCTGAGTCCGAGGAGCGCCTCCCACCGGCGAAGCCCCCGAGGGAACGGAGGGGAAAACAAAGGCCAAAGAAAGGCCAATCCAAAGAATCCACGGTGGCTTCAGTGCCACCACTCCCCTCTGCCTCCGCCTCTACTTATGAGGATGAGGTGGAGATTCTTGTGTCACCCAAGGACCTCGCTCTCGGGGACGCCCTTGACAAACCAGTGACTGAAACTGATAAACCTCCATCGGTGATGCAAGTGATGCTGAGGTATGACCCGCTCATTTGTCTCATTCATGTCCTCCCAGCACTCGAACAATGTCATTCTCCAGTGGAACTGCGGCGGTTTCTTTCCCCACCTGGCTGAGCTACGGCAGCTTCTGAGCACGACACCTGCTTTCTGATTTGCTCTTCAGGAAACTTGGTTTCCAGCAATGCGGACCCCTGCCCTTCGTGGCTACAGGGGATTTTACTGCAACCGTAGCATATATAACAGGGTCTCAGGTGGAGTGTGTGTGTACGTCCTCACCTCTGTGTATAGTGAACCCGTGCCCCTTCAAACACCATTAGAAGCAGTGGCTGTCATGGTGAGGACCACACAGGAGTTTACCGTCTGCAGTATCTACCTGCCGCCAGATGGTGACGTATCTGTGAACGTCTTGGCTGCACTCGTTGCTCAACTACCCCCACCTTTCTTACTGTTGGGCGACTTCAATGCCCACAGTCCCTTGTGGGGTGGTTCTACGATCTCTGGTCATGGCAGGATTGTCGAGGATTTCCTAACTCAACTCGACATCTGCCTCTTAAATACAGGTGCCCCCACACACTTTAGTGTGGTACATGGCACATTTTCGGCCATTGATCTGTCGATCTGCAGCCACGACCTTCCACCATCTGTTCACTGGAGAGCCCATGACGACTTGTGTGGCAGTGACCATTTCCCTGTCTTTTTGTCACTCCCACAACGTGAGTCCCCAGCGCGCCCACCTAGGTGGGTTCTGCACAGGGCTAACTGGGAAGACTATGCTTCTGCTGCCATCGTTGGCCGTCCCCCACTCGAGGAAATCGATGTGGTGGTCGAGAGCGCCACACATTCCATCATTTCTGCTGCTAACGCGACCATTCCGCGTACATCAGGGTGCCCACGGCGTAAGACAGTGCCGTGGTGGTCGCCGGAGATCGCTGAGGCCATTAAAACCGCAGGCGGGCCTTGCAGCGATACAAACGGCACCCCTCTCAGGAGCACCTAATCAATTTTAAACAGCTTCGCGCTCGTGCTCGCCAGAACGAAGACGGGAACGGGAGTGTTGGGAGAGGTACGTTTCCACTATTGGGACCTCAGCCTCGCAGGTCTGGAGTAAGATCAGGCGGCTACAGGGAATACAGACTACATCGGGAATCCCTGGGATCTCCACAAATGGAGTCCTATGTACGGACCCGGCCACTCTTGCAGAGATGTTAGCCGAGCATTATGCTCGTGCCTTTGCCTCTGCAAATTATCCACCGGCCTTCCGTGCAGTAAAGGAGAGGGTAGAACGCCAGTCTCTCTCCTTTCGTACCAGCCGCTCTGAATCTCCTTTTACGGAGTGGGAGCTCCTCAGTGCTCTTCAACAATGTCCTAACACGGCGCCTGGGCCTGATAGCATCCATAGCAACATACTGAAACATCTCTCAGCAGATAGTCGGCGTAATCTACTTGTGGTCTATAACCCCATTTGGTGTGATAGTGTTTTCCCGTCACAGTGGCGGGAGAGTATCATCATCCCAGTGCTTAAGCCCGACAAACATCCTCTTTCCTTGGATAGCTATCGGCCCATTAACCTGACTAACGTGCCATGCAAACTGTTGGAGCGGATGGTCAGTCGGCGGTTATGTTGGATTCTTGAGACTCGGGGATTATTGGCTCCATGCCAGGGCGGTTTTCGCAGGGGTCGATCTACCACCGATAATCTGGTGTACCTCGAGTCTGCAATCCGCACAGCCTTTTCCCGGCGCCAACACCTCGTTGCCGTCTTCTTCGATATGCACAAAGCATATGATACAACCTGGCGACGCCACATCCTCAACACTTTATATGACTGGGGCCTCCGGGGCTCCCTACCGATTTTTATTCAGAATTTTTTAGCCGTCCGTACTTTCGTGTTCAAATTGGTGCTTCTCTGAGCTCCTCTCATATCCAAGAAAATGGGGTTCCTCAGGGTTCCGTTTTAAGCGTCCCATTATTTTTAATCGCCATCAACGGTTTAGCCGCAGCGGTTGGATCGTCGGTGTCCCCCTCTCTTTATGCTGACGACTTTTGTCTCTCTTTTAGTTCCTGCAGCACCCAAGTTGCCGAGCGCAGGTTGCAAGGTGCTATTCGGAAGGCGCAGAACTGGGCGCTTACCCACAGCTTTCAGTTGTCTGCCTCCAAGACCAGAGTGATGCACTTCTGCCGGCGTCGGACCGTCCACCCGCACACTGAACTTTATCTGAATGACGAACCACTTACGGTAGTGGAAACTCACCGTTTTTTAGGACTGGTCTTTGATGCCCGGCTGACGTGGCTCCCCCACATTCGTCAGCTGAAACGGAAGTGCTGGCGCCATCTCAACCTTCTCCGCCACCTGGGTCATACGACCTGGGGTACTGATCGCTCGACACTGTTGCGGCTTTACACGGCGCTGGTACAGTCCCGTCTCGATTTTGGGTGCATTGCCTATGGGTCTGTGGCACCTTCGGCACTGCATCTCCTGGACCCCATTCACAACTGTGGGGTTCGCATTGCAACGGGTGCCTTCCGCACCAGCCCAGTGAACAGCTTACTAGTGGAGGCTGGGGTTCCAGCCTTGGGGATCCGCCGCCAACACCTACTTGCGGCTTACGCAGCCCATGTGTATTGCTCCCCAGGCCACCCGAACCATCGTCTCCTCTTTCCTGATGTGGTATTCCGTCCCTATCAGCGACGCCCCAGATCAGGTCATACGATTGCCTATCGGGTTCAGTCCCTCCTGCAGGAGCTTGAGTCTTCTCCCCTTCCATCTTCCTATCGGGTCCGTGCCCGTACACCTCCGTGGTGTTTGCCAAGGCCGTCTACTCGGCTGGACATGGCCCAGGGGCCCAAAGTCTCAGTTCCACTGGAGGTGCTCTGCCGTCAGTTCTCGGCTATCATAGCGGAATTCCGTGGATATGACCTGATCTACACCGATGGTTCCATGGTTGATGGCTGTGTGGGATTTGTGTATACTCATGGTGACCATGTGGAACAGCACTCTCTGCCGAATGGCTGCAGTGTTTACACTGCAGAGCTGGTGGCCATTCACAGAGCTCTCATGCATATCCGGTCTTGCTCAGGCGAGTCTTTTGTTGTTTGCAGCGACTCCCTGAGCAGCCTCCGAGCTCTGGAGCAGTGTTACCCGCGGTCTCCTCTGGTGTTGGCCATACATTAGACGCTTCGTTCCGTTGAACTGTCTGGGCGATCAGTGACGTTCATCTGGTCTCCGGGTCACGTTGGTATCCCGGGCAATGAACGTGTTGACAGGCTTGCCAAGCAGGCTGTCGGTATGTCCTGTCTAGAGATCGGCCACCCGGCTTCTGATCTCCGTTCATTGTTGCGCCAACGGGTACATCGGCTTTGGGATGCTGAGTGGCGTAGCCTGAACACGCCCAACAAGCTCCGGATGGTCAAGGAAACGACGACCGCATGGCGCTCCTCCATGCGGGGTTCACGATGGGACTCAGTGGTTTTATGTCGCCTCCGCATTGGGCATACGTGGCTCACCCATGGACATCTCCTTCGTGGTGAGGATGCGCCCCAATGTCAGTGTGGCTCGCGCCTGACAATAGTCCACATCCTGTTGGACTGCCCCGTTTTAGCCGCTTTGCGGCGGAATTTTAACCTCCCTGTCATTTTATCAGATGTTTTAGGAGACGATGCTGCAATGGCAGATTCCGTTTTACGTTTTATGTGAGCAGGGGGTTTTTATCGTTCCATCTAGCTGGAGATTTATTTGTGTTCCTGAGTTTTACTTTTCCTTTTTTATTCTTCTGGTCGGTCAACCACAGACATCAGCTTCTTTATTGTCAGATGTCTTTGTGTGCTCATCTTTTCGTTTTTATATAGACTCAGTGGGACTCCTCTCCCACTTCGCAACTTTAAACTCTGGGCGTGTTATTTTTCACGTGTTTTGCTTTCCTTTTGACGCCTAGAGAAGGAATGGGGGACTGATGACCATTGTAGTTTTGTCCCCCCTAAACTCCCTAACAACAACAACAACAACAATCCACGTCTAGTGATCTCGGGTAGTATCTGATGCAGATAACGATTCATGTTATGGAAATATTGCTCTAGAATGTTGCTGATATTCCGAGATATCAGCTTGCATGATCCTAATTATTATTCTGAGAAATTGTATTCCTCACATCTTGCTCTAAACAGGTGGAGTGTTTGGTTGCCGCCTTAAATGCTTTGTTTTCTTCACTCTGGATGCGCACTCACGACGGATATCTGGAGGTGGCGTATCTACTAAATAGTAAACTTTATCAAGTAGTGTGGATCTCAGACATTCTGTTATGAGTCTGCAGGTCTCATTTAAGGTGACATGCACTCCTTTGGCGTGACTAGATCTGCACCAGACAGGGCAAGCATATTCTACGGCTAAAGAGTAAAGAGCTATAGCTGATGTCCGTAAAGCATTGGGATGTGTTCCTCAGGTTTTGATAATTTTTCGGAGAATATTGTTTCTTCCATAAACCTTCCCTTTTGTGATCAAGCAGTGTGTTCTATACGTAAGTGTTCTGTCAAGAGTTACTCCTAAGTATTTTGATGTCTAATCACAGCATTGTAAGAAGAAAGAGCGTATTTAATCAATACTGAGTTCACCAAACACAAAATGTTCAAATGTCTGTTAAGCTTAGGGGACTTAACTGAGGGGCCATCAGTCCCTAAACTTACAAACAATTTATGAACTACCTTATATTAAAGACGACACAAACATCCATGCCCGACGGGAGTTTCGAACCCCCGACCGTAGTGGCCGTGCAGACTGTGACTGGCGCGCCGCAGACGGCTCGGCCACCGCTGCCGGCCACCAAACATTCCACTTCTTTAGAGCAAGGTGTGAGGAATACAATTTCTCAGAATAATAATTAGGATCATGCAACCTGGTCACGATATCTTGGAATGTCAGCATCATTCTAGAGCAATATTTCCATAACGTGACTCGTTATCTGCATCAGATGCTACCCGAGTTCACGAGACGTAGAAGTCGCCATGTTGTGGTGCCTGTGGGCACCATCGCCCATTAATGCGGTCGCTTCCGTAGATAGAAGTGGTCAAAAGGTATTCGAAGCTCCCTGTTTTTCTTCTCGCTTCCTTGAAGAATGTCATGTTGACCACAGCTGCTAAATTTATTAGTTCAAAGCTACCGGTGTCGTTGAATAAACCATTATCAAGTGGAAGCAGATCTTAAGCAGTCGATCAACGTGACATGTTACAATCTTGAAAAAATTAAAAATAAATATTTGGCATTGTACTTAACTTGCTAGATATGTTTTCCAGTGACTGCTAATTACAAGCACTGTAATGACTGCTAATTACCAGCACTGTAATGAGCAGTCACTGGAAAAACATATCTAGCATGTGAAGTACAATGCCCAATATTTATTTTCAATTTTTTCAAGATTGTAACTGTTGATCAACTACTTAAGCTCTGCTTCCGCTTGATAATGGTCTATTAACCGAAACCGATAGCTTTGAAGTAATAAATTAAGCAGCTGTGGTCAACATGACATTCCACAAATATTTATCCACCCTTTCACTTTTCTAAATATGTAATAGCGGTTATAACCAGATATGATAGCGTCACTAAGTACTGATTTCATCATCTTCTTCATTTCACACCATGAATAATGTGATCTTTGTGCAACGTTTCATCTTCTAAATGAATGTAGCTGTGATATGTCGGCTGTTTCTTGGTGTCGAATTTTGGATGGTTGTCAGTATGTGGCTGTTTGAAAATGTTAAGGTATGTAACTTGTTATAACCTGTTACGAAAACAGTAATCAGCACGTAAACGCTAATCAATGACCGTCTGTGAATATTTTAAGCCCACATGTACAGCTAGTAATCACGTAATTCGATAATTAAAATTTCCATCAATGAAACGATAACATAACCGAAATCACTCCAAAGAATAATTCATTATCGTTAGTGTCCTAAATTATATTAAAATGCAACAACCTTAATAGGCAATTTTTGTAACTGTCAGTCAATGCCTAAAACCATTCTAAAAGTTCGGGGAGGGAGGCTATATTAGAAAATATAGAATGAAGTCCAGTTACGGTACTATATTATAGCTACATTGTATACGTCATTTAAATAATTAAAAATATCGCATATACTAAAATTTAGAGAAACATTAACATATCAGTCTGTTACAGATGTGTATAAATCAGATGTGACTCACACACAAAAATTTCTTGAAATGTATTTTTTTTTTTTTTTTTTTTTTTTTTTTTTTTTTTGTAAAAGTTGCGAGTAATATTTCTTGTTAGCCAAGTAATCTGAAAACGGAAATCAAATTTCAAAAAATTTACGATCAAGAAATTAAAAAAAAAGCAGTCAACAATCCGAAGATTGGTTTGGCATGGTCCTGTTTGGAGGTGGTATGCCGTTGCCTTCCTCCGACCTTCGAACTGACTTACCCAGCCAGTTATAGGGGGACCTACAGTTTAACGTGGGTTCCGAACCACGGAAAATTAAAATCTAATAATGAAAATGTCAATTGTTCTGCGGTACAGCTGTTTTCGAAGCAGTGGTTAGAAAATAGCAGTTCAGTATAGTAAGTAATATTGATACAAAAAACAACAGTAGTGAATCCAACAAAATAAAATCGTAGGCCTAATGAATTGCACTACGAGTCTTTCTATGAGAGCTGAAAAAAGAGAAATCTTAGGTAATTGTTTACGAGAAATGCCGCTACATCTCGGCAGTCTCTGCCACTTTGACTCTTTTAAACAGACTGCTTTCAATGTATATGTTACAGTCAAAACACGTTTTCAGTTAGAATGCGTCCTTACTATTTAAAAAGAGTTTATACTAAGCCACTTCCTCAAAATGCGTTTTGCATAGCAAAAACTAGTTGTAAATGGCATTAGGTTTTGATCAGCAGTAAATTCGAGATGTAACGGAGGCTATCAGTATCATCTATTTATCGCTAGTAATAACACGTTATAACTAGACAAAACTAGTTTTCACTAAACGTATTTAGTCCTAAATTTTAAATTTAGGGGCAATTACGTGTTGATTGAAGTAAAAATGACATTTACATAGTTCAATACATTATTTAATGAGAATATTGATCATACATTTTAAGGAACATTCCAGAGCCATATTAATAGTATTACTCAAGAAAGTGCAAAAACATTATCGTACAGTGAAAGTACGGTAATTAGTCATACAAAAGAAGCTATAGTCTTAATAAAAGAGAAACCTACGAAAATGACTGAACAATTAAATTTTGATTACTTGTTATTACGAAGCAAACTATCGTGACATTTTGAGTTGCAAAGATTTCCTTTTTTTCACTAGATAAGCACCATTTAAAATAGAAGCCTTCATCGACATACAGCGAACAAATACCTGTTCTGATTCTCTGGCTGCCATCTTGGCAGCAGGTTTTAATGATTCTTTTGCCTCTGCCACGTCTTTTAGCGGCAAGAATTTCTCTTTGAACAAGTACTTTTCGGATCTGGAATGGATCGTTCAGTTTGCTTATTTCAAAGTCGATTAGGTACTTAATATATTTTAGGAAATATGATACAATACAATTATTAAAACTTAAAATATTAAGTATTAACTTGAAAAGGAAGCAACATTTCATAGAATTAAATTAATGAAGAAATGAGTATGTCTAACGTTTGTCCTTAATTATTGAAAGCAGTTAAGCGTTATGTACCTGCAATACAATTTGTCGAGTACCCATATTTCGTTCCGATATTATGCAAGCACTGTTTCTCCTTCTGAAGAACTACTCAAATATTATTTGGGAGATCTGCTTCGCTTGACGACAACAGCAATAGGTATAATTAAGAAGTCATTGATTTCTGCAAGAGCGTGTATTGACTCTGAAGAAACCTTAATATGAAGAGCCTTCATAGGCTCTTTTTTGTCACTAACTTCCTGGTCCTACACATATTAATAAGCTTAAATCGCTATAATCTTCTTTACTTCTAACGTATCTTTTGCTCAGCACATTGTGCAATTTCGTCCAGTAATCTATCGTAAGGAACTTTTGTCAAAATATTGTAGTGGTTTTCTCTTTTTTTTGTGTTCTTCAATCTGCAACGTTTGTCCCACAAATTCTTCTTTCAGTCGCCATTATTGTTCTTGATCTTCTTCTTTTTCTTCATTCCTTTTACCGCACATGCAGGGTCGGCTTGTTATTCTTGGTTTGGCGTGTTAATACTGACAGGGTGGCCGGATGCCCTTCCTGTCGCCACCCCCTGCAACCCGGGAGGAAACATGTACCCCAAATGTCCATGCTTGATCTAGATCTGTCGTGATACATGCGTACAAACTGATCTGCACATGCTTAACCGAAGACTGTTACGTTTGCTCTGCCTGCTATGCCGTGCCCCAATCGCGTAGCAATAGACAGGTCCGTGTTTGCAATGGAACAGCGCGGCGCGGGTTTAGACTGCAGGCTGAACCATAAGGTGGGGTGGCGTGAATCAGCTGCACTCTGAAGCGAGGTTTCGTGATGCCTCCGAGTCAGTTGAAAGCCAGATGAGCTTTCGTGTAATCGTTTGCAGCGGTTTCTTGCGGTTGTCACAAGTAGATTCATTAATTTGTGAATGAGTATTCAGAGGACAGTGTATCATTCGTACCATCCTCATTCACCAAAAACTCAGAAAACCGTAAAACGCAAAGTACCAATACGGATACGCTGAGTATAGAAGAGCACGAAGTGAAGCTTATTCAGGAACAAGTATTAAAAGGAGAAGAAAAAATAACAATTTGTACTACACTTGCTGTCCATCACGTGGAAACCGTCGCCTGAAGCTCGTTTTTGATCTAGATTGTAATGCAACATCTTCTATTTGAAAAATTGCTAGATTCTGTAGACTGAACACGTAATTGCTCTTAAATTGAATATTTACACCTAATTAAATTTACACTCCTGGCCATTAAAATTGCTACACCAGGAAGATGACGTGCTACAGACGCGAAATTTAACCGACATGAAGAAGATGCTGTGATATGCAAATGATTGGCTTTTCCGAGTATTCACACAAGGTTGCCGCCGGTGGTGACACCTACAATGCGCTGACACGAGGAAAGTTTTCACAATGTTCAAATGTTTGTATAGCTTATGGGGCTTAACTACGGGGTTATCAGTCCCTAAACTTACAAACTACTTATGAACTAACTAATTCTAAGGACGGCACAAATATCCATGCCCGAAGGGGGATTCGACCCCCCGACCGTAGTGGCCGTGCAGACCGTGACTGGAGCGCCTCAGTCCTCTCGGCCATCGCGGGCGGCGGAAGGTTTTCGATTTGTCATACACAAACAGCAGTTGACGAGCGTTATCTGGTGAAACGTTGTTATGTTGCCTCGTGTAAGGAGGAGGAATACGTACCATTAGGTTTCCGACTTTGATAAAGGTCGGATTGTAGACTATCGCGGATGCGGTTTATCGTATCGCGACATTGCTGCTCGCTTGGGACGCGATCCAATGACTATTAGCAGAAAATGGTATCGGTGGGTCCAGGAGGGCAATACAGAACGCCGTGCAGTCGAGATTACAGGCATCTTATCAGCATTGCTGCAACGGATATGGTGTTGGTCGCTGTAACTATTGGAAATTAAAATGGGGACAGACAGACGACCATTTATGTGACTGTGGAGCAGACATACAAACGATGACCCACATAATTACTAATTGCCCATTACGATCATTCTCAGGAGGGATGACCGAATTCCATATAGTCAGTCAGGAAGCTGTCCAGTGGTTAAAGGAGTTGGACTTTGCTCTGTGTCAGAGATATGTTTTATCTTATTAATTAGACACTAGTATATCTTACTAAAGTATTATATGTTGCTGACATTATACCATACGATATATATATATATATATATATATATATATATATATATATATATATATATATACCACCAACTGAGTTTTTAAAATTGGATTCAGGCCTTAATTGAAAACTTCTGTAATCTGTCAGGAGGCCGGTAAAAGGAATAATTTATTAATTTACAAGGGGCGTCCACAAAGTAAGTTCCATTCCTATTTCTATCTGCGGTAGCACTACGATCACAGGAATTGTGTGGGGTAGAAATCGTAGAGGGAGTTCGAGGGAGGAATACAGTGAGCAGATTCAAAAGTATGTAGGTAGCCGAACATATTCTCAGATGAAGAGACTTGCACAGGACAGGGTAGCGTGGAGAGCTGCATCAAACTAGTTCTAATGTTTGTGTAGCTTATGGGACTTAACGACGGTGTCATCAGTCCCTAAACTTACAAACCAGTTATGAACTACCTAACACTAAGGACGCCACAAATATCCATGCCCGAGGGATGATTCGAAGCCCCGCTCGTAGTGGTCGTGCAGACCGTGACTGACGCGCCGGTGTTCCCTCGGCCACCGCGGCCGTCCATCAAACTAGTCTGCGGACTGAAGACCACAACAACTGCGGCTGCACTACGATAGCAGTTCCGAGCATGCGCGGCAGTTACTCTGAGGAGAATACATGTACGCCATCTTCGGATCGCTGCTGTGCTTTGTAGTGCTTCTATAATGTGAGCCGTAATTTAAAATGCCGACGCGTGTGAAATAAGATCTGTGATTCGTTTTCTAAATGCAAAGAAAGTTAAACCAAAGGAAAACAATTGGCAAATCTGCAATGTTTACAGACAAAATGCTATGACTGCTTCACTGGTTAAAAGATGGGACAGGCTGTTCAATGAAGTACGTGGTCAAGTACACGACGAAGAACGATGTGGAGTCCCGTCTGTGGTTACTGATGAACTGGTTCACATATTTGAAGAGAAGTTAGCGCCTTTGCTATGGAAGTTCAACAAATTCACGATCACCATGCATCAAAAAACTGAAATTTAGAAAACTTTGCTTATGTTGGGCACCTGAAATTTATACTGAACAACACAAAAAACAAAGAATCGGCTGTGCACTTCTATTTCTGACACTCTGAAATGAAGAAGGCGACGGTTTTCTTTCCTGGATATTCACGGGGTATAAAACTTGGGTATCGTACAACACTCCTGAAACAGCGCCGCAATCAATGAAATGGAGGCACACTTCATCCCCAACGGAGGTTAAGCCGAAGCAAATCTTGATACCTCGAAAATTCATGTGCACAGTTTTTTGGGACATAAAATGCATTTTGCTGATTGATTTCATACCACGAGGCCGAACAGTGAATGCATATGGTTACTGGGAGCCCATTAAGAAATTTCGCCGCGCAATGCAGAACAAGATCTGAAGGATTACTGTAAGAGGGTGATTTTTTTCGCTCGATAATGCCCGACATCAAACGGCGAATGTGACCAAACAACTCCTACGGGAATTTTACTATGACTTTTTTATCATCCTCCTAATAGCCCGGATGTCGATGCTAGCAACTTTCATCTCTTCTTACACCTAAACACTTCAACGATGATGACGAGCTGAAAGAACATGTTACCACATGGTTGAATAGACGCCCGCAACCTTCTATGAAAAAGCCATACAAAAACTTGTCCTACTCTATGATAAGTTCCTACAAAATTTTGAAAGCTATATAGAACAGTAGTTTTAACAGCTTTAGACTTTTGTACAAGAAATATTTGTTATGTATCATTAAATGTTCGTTGTTATAACCAAACGGAAATTGTTTGTGAACATATCACATATAACCTCTACCCGTACAAAATTACTTTGTAGCTATGAGTGACCGTCTGTGTAAGTAAGAAAATCTCTGTTGATTTATGCAGTTATCATTCAATAAATGTCCAGTCAGATTCCATCTTTCACCCAAGAAAAAAAAAAAAAAAAAAAAAAAAAAAAAAAAAAAAAAATTAAAAATAAAAATAAAAATAAAAATAAAGTGAAAAACTGCAAATATGTAATTACGAATGCTTAAGATTTTCTCAGCGTATAATTACGAATGTTTAAGGTGTACACCACCCCCTACCCCCGATCAGAAACTTAGTATCTAAATTTTCTGATTACGACGTGTACGTAAAAGAGCGAACAGTGAAACTGAATGAGATATTTCCCCAAGGCTCCATTAGGGCTACGTCACTCTTTAGCGTCATGTTATGGTTCCCGAGTGGTAACTCCACCAACTCCGCCTCGCCAATTATCATACAGCTTTCAGGACCCCAGAGAAAACTCTAACAGGTGGTCTGGCCCATTCTTTCCTTTTTTCGTTTTCTTTACTTTTTAGTTCTTCTTTTTCCTCTCTTTTTTCTGCCTTTTCTCTTACTTCTTATTTTTTGTGTAATAAAATCTACCAAAGGCATCACAGTACATTTTTGTACCATAAATTGTGAATGCTAACTTAAAATAAGAAGAATACAGACACCCATGCCCCAGTGAGAACTCGAACCTTGTGACACTATTATACAGATGGGAATTTTACTGTCTTCAAAACTTGCTACTGTAAATATGTGTTTTAAATTTTATGTATATAAATCTGCGAATAGTTATATGTGTGTTTTGTAATAATGTTTTGTTTATTCATGTGCAATTTATGAAAGTAATGGGAAAACGTCTTAGGAAAACTGAAAATAACATCTTTGTCAGAGATTTGTATTGTGTGGAATGTTGTCTCTGGCGAACACGTGAGCGCGGATGGGCGCCAAGACAAAGGCAGTCGTGTGCTGTGGCTTTAATAGAGAGAAACTATAGCTCAGGCGGAAACGTGCAGTGTCACGTTTCATGTTACCAGGCCAGCGCTGACGCAGTACTGAGTTTGTGGCACATTATCCGGTGATGAGTAAGGGCAGATGTCGCCGTCTTTAATTACATCAAGAGCCTGTCCTGTAATTTCTCATTAAATGGAAATGTGCCCGTATCTTCAGAATTGTAGATGACAGCGCAGCTGGCTTTCCAACAGCGAGGATGAACTGCTAAAACCGCTCCAATGTTTTCTACCACAAAAACGTTCAGACACTATATGAAGCGTTTACTCAGAATTCTTGTGACTAGTGTTTGAAATTATCAGTACTCATTTAAGACAATGTATCTCTTCATTATCCAGATTTATTTTTACCTGTGCATGTTCCTATCTTGTATAGTGAATTGAAAACCGATTGTCGTTACAAAAAATCAAATGTTTGTAAAGTCTATGGGACTTAACTACGGGGTTATCAGTCCCTAAACTTACAAACTACTTACGAACTAACTAAGGACGGCACAAATATCCATGCCCGAGGGGGGATTCGAACCCCCGACCGTAGTGGCCGTGCAGACCGTGACTGACGCGCCTCAGTCCCCTCGGCCACCGCGGCCGGCTTGTCGTTACAAAAGAACAGTTAAGTGAAGTGTCAAGCTAGTTAAATTTATAAATTTAAAAACCAAAATTCGTTAACGTGATTAAGTAGTAATATTAATTGAACATCAACTAATCATACTTGAAAATAGTTTCTTGTTACTGAAAGCTGGCATTAACGAAAATCTAAATTAAAAAAATTAAAAAATCTTGTTATTATATTTTTATACAATATTTACTGTTTATTGTTTGCCTATTTCCGTGTTGGTTTGTTCCCATTTCTGCGTTATTCATGTGTTGAAATTCCACCGTGTCTGTTCTGCTGAATTGTTTGGTAAGTCAGAATCATTTAGGCAGCAAGTAAATCAGTCATTTTTTCTGCAAACGTAGTTATACTGTACAGGTGAGTAAGTAATAATCATAGGTGGCGTCAAGTATTGTATCATTTATCTGCGATCAATCAAAAAATTTTCAATTAACTAGTTTATTTTCTAAATTATTTTCAATTCAAATTCTGTTATTAAAGTCAGTAAATTCAGTCCATTGTTTTCGTAGAAAGTATTGCATTGTAAAACACGTGTGTCAGAACTTTCTGTTGCGCCACACTCCACTAAAGTCATTAGTCAATTATAATTCTTAATTGGATATACCACAGATAGTGCCCAAATGGACTGTTGACCGTATTCAAATGTTTGTAAAGTAATTTTATTGCCAGTATATGGGTAGATTCTGTATGCTCGATTTTCCTACATTCTTCACGATCTACGTGTTCGACTATAATTATTTCAAATAATTAAATCAACAGACAGTATAGTAGGTGGAACGGGTTCATCTGTTACGATAATTCGCTGTGGCAACTTTCCTTTACTTGTCTGTCTTTTGCACACGATACTTCGAAAAAGTTAGAATAATAATCGGTAGGTGAGGGTGATGTTACAATCTCCGACGGGGAGCAACTGCGCGCTCCGCGGCCGGCGCCTTAGAGCGCTAGCCCACTGCACCTCGGCTGTTACGAACGTATCAATATCGCACAGAATAGGAGCTGCTATATGCATCACAGAAAATGAAAATAGTACACCTGGAAAAACTAATTCCATTTTGATCCCACGACCGATGACGTCACCTGGGGCGATGGTGGTAATTGTTTCAATATATTACCAACAAATAGCATAGCGACATAAATTCCCGAGCGCTACCTATGTATGCCTATAATGGGAAATGTTTACAGCAATAATTCGTAGTCTGATTACATGATTACCATGTAGTAAGCAAACAGGTGTAATGACACGGTGAAACAATCATGCTTCCTACAGGTAACTGAGCTAATTTGAAATGAAGCAAATATGTTGCCTTCCGAGAGTTGGCATGGTTGTTTCGGAGAACTGCCACACTTTGTTGTTTGGAATGGTCAGGTGAACATTGTCAAACTCATAGGCGTCCAGGCAACATAGACAAATCACAGGTTTTGTGAGCCTAGAATTGAGGGGCGGTGGTATTCCGCGACCAAAGCAGATGCTGCCTGCACCTAAGTAATGGACGTTGGCGCGTCCGACGTAGGCCTGGCAAGCGCTGTCTCCTAGACAACATTCGTCCAATACACATAGGCCTTAAGGTCTGGGATGCGGTAAGTTACGAGGAAAGATTTCCAAAGTAAGATTTCAGTGTTGAATTTTCACTCTGCAGCGGAATGTGCATATTAAAATTTTATGGAGAAACGAAGATTCGAACCTAGGATCTTTGACTTAACGCTGGCAAGCTCTACCCTCTGAGCGATCTCGGCACTCTTAACGGTCCGTCCTCACTACTCTACTTCCGCCAGTACCTCGCCTTCTACTTTCCAAACTTCACAGAAGCTCTCTGCGAACCTTGCAGGAGTAACACTACTGGAATAATGGATATAGTGGAGATATGGCTTAGCCACAGCTTGAGGGATGTTTGGAAAGTTGGAGGCGAGCTACTGGCAGAAGTAAAGTTGTGATGAGGAATCGTGGAACGTGCTGGGATGGTTCAGACGGTAGAGGTCTAGCCCGCGAAAGGCATTGGTAACAGGTTCGAATCCCGCTTCCAGCACACAGTTGACATCAGCCAGGAAGTTTAATACCAGCGCACATTCAGCTGTAAATATTTCATTATGGAAACATCCCTTAGGCTGTACCTAAGTCATGTCTTCACCGTATCCGTTCTTCTGCAAGATTCCAGGAGAACGTCTGTGAATTTTGGAAAGTAGAAGGTGCGGCACTGTCAGAAGTAAAGTTGTGATGAGAACGGACCGTGAAGCATGCCGAAATAGCTCAGTCGGTAGAGCGTTTGCCCGCGAAAGGCAAAGGTACCAGGTTCGAATCCCGGTTCCGGCACAAAATTATAATCAGCCAGAAAGTTTCATGTCAGCGCACATTCTGCTCTAGAGTAAATATTTCATTGTGGAAAAAATCCTTAGGCTGTAGCAAAGTTCAAATGAAGTTCAAATGTTGGTAGAGCTTATGGGACTTAACTACGGGATTATCAGTCCCTAAACTTAAAAGCTACTTATAAACTAGCTAATACTAACGACGGCACAAATATACATACCCGAGGGGGTATTCGAACCCCCGCCCGTAGTGGCCGTGCAGACCGTGAATGACACGCCGCAGACTGCTCGGCCACCGCGGCCGCCCTGTAGCAAAGTCATGTCTCCACCATATCCTTTGTTGTGCAAGGTTCCAGGAGAACGTCTGAGAATTTTGCAAAGTAGTAAGCGTGGTACTGGCAGAAGAAAAGTTGTGGGACGAACCGTGAAGAATGCCGAGAGAGCTTAGACGGTAGAGCGCTCGCCCGCGAAAGGCGAAGGTACCAGGTTCGTATTCCGATTCCGGCACATAATTTCAATCTGTCAGGAAGTTTGACATATAGATTGTTCGCAACGGGAAACTGAATTTTGTTTCAGTAGGGCAATGCTCGCCAATACGATTCCCGTGAAACTGAACATTCTCTAGAAAGACCTGCAAATACATCCCTGTTCAGCACGATCTCACGATTTGTCATCAATAGTGTTCGTGTGAGATATGATTGACAATCAACTCACACTTACGACTTGCTAAGACATAGCTCTTTCAGAACTACGTTAACATGTCGACAGGCCTAGTGTCATGTATCCCAACACAGTATTCACTATAAGTATGATCGAATGGATTCCAGAATCAGCGTCTGTATTACTGTCCGTGGAAGCTGCAGCGCGATTTAAAATGGGCGTTTCAGAATGGATCGATATCTGGTACTTCTGTACAGCTTGAGCTATTGATCTACAAGTGAAGTAATTTCATGAATTTCATACGACTGTTTCAACAGTAAATCTTTCGAAATGGTGCACCCTGACAGGATGTACTGAATTTTACTTCCGGTAGCCTCAGCCTTTAAATATATAACTTCAGCCTACAGCTTTATTTTTCACAAGCATTGTTTTTCCGGATAATACTATTCACGCCACTGTAGCACTTATTAACTATGCATAGTGTAGCCTTCTGCTATGTAACTTTAATACATGGATTATCTTTCGCGTAATTTATTGCCTAGTCTGATGAAGCCACAACAGCTTCCTGTACCAGCATCTGACAAAGGTGTAGCACTTGCAACTAATATTTTCAGTAACTCGGTAGAGTTATTCCAATTACTGTCTAACGTGGTTTTTACCTATATGTAGCGCCTCCAGTATCATTTCATAATGTATTATAATACACTCCTGCAAAAAGAAGAAAAGAACACCATGATTTCGTCGACGCAGCAGAGGGAAATTTTATTGACACGTTCCTGAGAATGTATGCAACGCACGATCACACAGACAGAGACATACACTCAGCCATCAGAGCGTGCGCAATGTCGACGTTAGTACCATGTAGAATTCAAGCAGCAATTCTCACATGGAGACGATCATAGAGGTGTCGAATGCAGTCTTGCGGAATGGCCTGTCAAGCAACTATTGCCTCGGTTGGATCAGATACAGTGCCAGTCGTGCAGACCGTACATGATGAAGTTTCATCCGGTCCAAAACCTGCTCAAAAAGGAACAGATCTGGGTGTCGTGGTGGCCAAGATAGTTAACGTACCCCTTGAATAGAACTTTGGGTGGTACGGCATACATGTTGACGTGCATATGTCCTGTTGAAAAAGCATTTCGCCTTGTTGGTAGTAGTACTGAATGAATGATGGTTTCAGTATACCGTGCAGTGTACAACGCCTTCTAGACGATCTCCAGAGGAGAACGGTCAGTGTAGGATAAGGCTTCCCACATCACGATGCACGATAGTGCTTCCGGATAAGACGTTTTCGCTGACGCCCCAAAATCGTTCAGCCCAACTCCAGTGGTGGCACGCTAGGCGCTTATGGAAGAAAGAATGGAAACGTACCTCATTGAATGAGAGAATTGCTCCTGCCTCAGTGCGAATAATTAACCGGCATCATGATGTGGGCCATTCTCTTCTGATAATCGTTGAGGATAACACTGAAGAGTGCACGGTAATTATGAATAGCAGTGTTTGTCCGTCTTTGCAACTACAATAAAAATGCGATTTTTCTCACAAGACGCGTTTCGTTTTAATGACAGTAAAACATCTTAAGTGGTCTGTAATAATAGAAATCTACAGTTTGTTTTGTTTTTAGATCGAAAACAGTTCGTTAACGGAACATGAAAAGTAGGCCTAAAGTTTTGTTACTTACGGAAATTTTGTCTTGTTTCCGCTTCACATTATGGAATGCCGGTCTGTTTCATGCAGTACCGCCGGTTCTTCATGCTGTGTCGTTTTTTCCACTACTTCCACTGTCACTTTTGCACTACCGATAATTGTTTTCACAGATCAGACGCGTTTGTTTCCACATCTCATTACACATAACACTATCAACACTCAACAGCTAATGTCAAATAAAATCACATACCCACCTCTCCGCTAAACATGAGACTCTTCGAACGTGTCACACTTATTGAAATAAAACTCCCCAATTTTCTCGCTCCCTGTTAACAACCAAGGAGATATTCTTTTCCAACAGGACAATGCACGGTCACATGTATCCTATAACACACAAAGTGCTCTTCAAGGTGTACGTCAACTACTCTTGCAGCAGAATCCCCAGATCCCAATGGAGCATGTCTTGGGTCGGATGAAACGTCATCTTGCGCGGTCTGCGCTAGGAGGATAGAATAGGGGGAAATGGCCTTAATTTCACAGAAGTGAAACCATTGTCGCCATATTACGGTGCCAGTAACATTTGTGGTGTCGTGTGTGTATCCATTGCATTCTGAGTTGATAGTGATACTTGAAAAGAAACGCTACCTGCGTTATCTATCAATGTGCAAGCAGAACAAGGAAGACATCTCCTAGTTTACACAGAAAATTTTTTTTGCTAAATTAATACTTGCTACTTGCTTCAGTGTTTTTTGCCCAACTACTCTAATTTTTATTTTTACGGGATATAAGTTCCCTTGAAATTTCAACGACTTGTATATCCTTCATTTGTAGAATGCAAGTTGCAATTCTCCCATGGAGACGATCATAGAGATGTCGAATGCGGAATGGCCTGAGGCGCCATGTTGCGGTGTGCGCGACCGTTTGCCTTCGGGGGTTCGAGTCCTCCCTCGGGCATGGGTTTGTGAGTTGTCCTTAGGTTAATTTACCTTAGTTGAAGCAGTTTGTAAGCTAGGGACAAATAACCAAACAGTTGAATCCCATAGATTTACAAACATTTTCTTAGTATTAATATTTAATGACATGGAACGTGTAGAAAAAAATTTCGTTTCTTTTTTTTTTTTTTTTTTTTTTTTTTTTTTTTTTTTTTTTTTTTTTTTCCAACATAAAAATCTTCTCTTCAGTACTGTACTCAGGAAAATGATGCAGCTTGATTCTGTTATTATTTGAAAAGTCGTGGTCTGCATTTACTGCGAACTACTATCGATGACAACTTGACAACTTCAGCTCTTGTAAAGCATTTGGGTATTATCCCGATAACCAACTCATAATTATCGAATGGAATTTCGCGTTAATGAATCTCAGTTCAGCTATCATGAGTTTCTGCATTTGTCAACAAGAGTATACTAAATGAAATGTGTACTCAGAAATGACAGTCATTTATATGTATTTACGTAGAATGGCAAGAACCATGCAGTGCTTTACTCTAAAAACAATTTGCCTTGCCTCCATCTTTTCATACGAACTGTCTTCAATTGACAGATAAGCTTTGCATAGTAGCGCTGTCTCCCCTCATTTTAACCTCCTTTGGGTCTGCACGACCAGCTCGAACTATGACACAACTGAGGCACCGGGTGTAAAATGCGTGACAGGCTTTGCCGTAAGACTACATTCGGCTCCTCAACGATCGTGTCCATGGGATAATTGCAGCTTGCATTGCTGCAAAAGGAGTGTACACACGGTACTAGCATCGACAATTCCCACTCTCTGTACTTGCTTGCGGATGACTCTATTTGTCAGATCGTATGTTGTACACTTCCTCAAGATGCGACAGTAAAATTTCTCTCTGCTGCGTCGACGAATTCATGGTGATCATTTTTCTTTCCGGGAGTCAATTAAGAATTAATTATGTCAGAAATAGATTAATAGAATATACTTTCTGTATTTATAAGAGGTAAGCGAATAACAGCTAAAGAAGAACAGCTTTGGTAAGATTAATTCTAACTAAAATTCTGTTAAATACGTCATTATATAAGACACTAGGTCTACTGTTCAGTGCTCCTTTTTCGAATGTACCTACATTGAACCCCGTTATTGCGCAACAATTTCTGAAACTGGTCTCCGACACGCACCAGTATCTTATATGGAAAGAAGATTGACCACATCTTGAAAGAATCTCGCGACAGGTACCAACCAATACCACCTTGTTTTATTCCATAACGTTATTCGTAGCAATAGTAATAGACTTGTAAAATGTGACGTCATACAGAGTAGAGGTTTCCTCTGTAAAATGCTTTGAACCTGGGAATTTAATTATGGACACTATTTATATGCGAAGTGACGTGGGTAAGCATTTAAAAGCTTGAATAGAAGAGTCTTGTTAAATCCCTAAACTCGTCTTGATTCAAATTGACCAGGGTGCCGCACTCTCAACACCATTTGCTTGGCTCTGAAGAATGGCACCTCCAGAAACTGGCAGTTAATGGAATCAGTAGGGGCCATGGTTTGCAGGTACTCCATGTGCATGTACTCGTTATGCACTGTTTCAGGAATGAATCTTGACTGAATTGGAAAACTCTACGACGATCTAATAATTTTTTATTTACTGCAGTGTATTGGAATACTTTGACAATTACTTTTATTTTTCTATCAGAAATTAGTAAATCTAATAATTTTACATTAAGTTCAAAATGTTCAAATGTTTGTTAAGCTTATGGGACTTAACTACGGGGTCATCAGTTTCTAAACTTACAAACTACTTAACAACTACCTTATACTAAAGATGGCACAAATATCCATGCCGGAGGGGGGATTCGAACCACCGACCGTAGTGGCCGTGCAGACCGTGACTGGAGCGCCCCAGTCACCTCGGCCACCGCGGCCGGCTTACATTAAGTCCAAAGACAATTAACAAACCATTTACTACTGCCAAATTAATTCTCGCACCTGACACTGGGGTCCATGGAACCAAAGTGTTTATTTCAAACAGTATGGCATCCAGAATTTTTTGAAACTCAGTTTATCCAAATTTGATGACGCTGCTGTAATGTCTCTTGATAGCTTGAGAGAATGGGTTGAGGAAGAGTTTGGTCAAAAACAAATTCGTTCATTGCACTTGATACAAAAATTTGTTATAAGATACTAGTAACCATAATTACGCAAAGTAAAACAACAAGAAAAATTAATTTTAGAAATCAATATATATATAATTCAGATAATCAATACCCTGCGGTCGGGGGTTCGAATGCCCCCTCGGGTATGGATATTTGTGCCGTCCTTAGTCTTAAGTAGTTCATAAGTAGTTTGTAAGCTTAGGGACTGATGACCCCGTAGTTAAGTCCCATAAGTTCTACAAACATTTGAACATTTTTTGATAATCAATATTAGCAAATGTGGTCTCAGCTTACCCCCAACAAGAACGCCATCAACTCAAGCTCGGCGGGAAAGTTGATTCAATCGCTTACAGGCGTTATACCGCGACAAACACGCGACTGTAAATGAACAGAGTATTGTCGAGCCTAATTTGGACCTTCTCTTATAGAACCAGCGAATTATTCCTACGGCTGCTTACGATTGGCCGGCGATTACCTTTTAGGGATCAGCCAGACGACTCGCCAGTCAGTCTCGCATCCACCAAGCAAACGACAGCCCCGTGAAAGACTTCGAAGAAGAAGAAGCTCGATACGAAAGAAGTCACCGAAGACCGTTCGCCGCCGTACTGAGAAACCACTCCAGCTACTCCAACAAACTTCAGTAACCACCTTCGAAGTAGCGACCATCGTAAATAATATAGAGAAAGTTCAGTTGTAATAAATTGGATAGAAGAAAAATTATCAGAATAGCAAATAATATTACCAAACTGAAACACTTCATATCAAGAACAACCTAGACAAGTAATTAGTTAAATCAATGGATACTGAGACAACACAAGAGCAAACTGAAAATTTGTAACAATCGCTTATGCTTTTGGAACACGTCCACTGAACGTGTAGTCGTGTTCCATATTGATTGATTCTTTAACCTAAAGTGTTTCTGCAACATTAATGCTATCTATTTGTGTGTTAATTTTTTTATTCCTTTGATTAATGATTAATACTCATTTTTATATATGTTTGCCCCCCATTTATATATGTTTCCACTCGTGTGATCGAATTTGTGTGTTCATGTGAATGTCAATGTGTGCTCTTAATATTGACTGACTGCCACCCAATGGCTTACAGTCGCCGCCTCCCAGTTTAGGCCTCGTTTTGCTGTAGTTAAGAATGCATGGCTCCGTTTGTTGTCTGCGCTAGCGTCTGCAGCGTGGCTTACTTGGCAAGATGGCGAGGTGGACGTGTTCTTAATGTCGTATCAACCTAATCTTGGAAGAAAGAGGTGACAGGAGGCCTCTCTGGGAGCGAATGAAGAGGGAATTGATAGCTTTTAGCGCGCTCTACATCCGGTGTATGGCGGGGGGACGTTTTTCCGACGCCTTTGAGCTTTAGTTTTCACTCTTCATTCTGGCTCCGACGTCTGTGGAAGTAAGTACTCTGCCCAATCGTGCAGAGGGAAAGGCATGCTGTTGGGCAGTCATGGTTTTCAGTGATAGTTTTTTGAGTAATTCTTTCGTTATGCGAGGCGAAGTGTTTCTTAATTTACAGAACACGAGTAAATTCAGTGTAAAATTATTATTTGCATTTCATTCGAAAGATGATTAGGTGTCCGGTTTTGCTCAAGTTAGAATACATGTGTGGTGCCTTCTGCCTTTGTGTAAAGTTAGTATGTTTGTATTTCCTTGTGTTTTTAACTGACTTTTCGCGTCGTTACTGTATCCGTGAGTACTCTAAATATTTCTCAGATTTTCTTCTTTGATTTCATCTTTCCTGTGTTGCATGACCGATTGCACCAATTGCTTTCGTAACGGTCGCTACTTCGGCCTCCAACCATGCTTTTGTTAATACTAGTTTTCTTGTATACAAATTCTTGCGTGTGCCCTATTCGGTTATTCTGAAGTAATTTCCTTTGTAAATTGTATGTAATTCACCGTGGTCGCACACCATGTGGTATTTAAGAATAGTATGCCGGTGCTGTCCCACACATGAGTTGTTTATTGTGCAGTATATTTAAAAGTTTATGATCAAGACGCCGCCGACGCTTCGTTTCGCCGCTGCTTTGATGTATTCCAGGATTGTATTGTACTGCCAAGATTTATGCGTGAGTCTGTGAATGAAGGAATGAATGAATGTGCTTTCAGCTACCCACTGTATATTTGAAAATTTCCTCCCACGTTACCTCCATATTATAAAGGGCATAAACAATTTTAATACGGACAGTAATTATATGTTTTAATTCACTTTTGTACCAGTTTTATGCTTAATTGGTCTCCCCTCATTTATTTGCTTGTTATTTTACTGAATAGATCATGATTTTAAAGTATTGAACCTCTGCTTTATGATTTGCTCCTGTCCCATGTTTAATTATCTTTTCATATTGATTTTGTGTTTGGTAAAACGTTGGCTGCTGCGGTAAGGAGTGAGCAGTTACATAAATTTCCACTGCGCATGTACTGTGACCACTCATAAAGTAATTTAGAGCAGCAATGAGCGTTTTAACTTACGCTCGCAGATCTCAACTACCCGAGATTTTGCTTATATTAATAACAGGCTACTTTCACTTTTTACAACTAGGATAAGTAATTTAGATAAATAACTGTCTGGAATGAAATTCATAGGCGACTGTTTTGACAATATTAGCAAGTTGGTGTTCATGTAATAGGTCAAGATGCACATGAACAATTTCCTCCAATCATTATGGTTACAGTGGAACAAGTACATAATATTACTGGACAGTATTAACAGTAAGTTACCATCTTTCATAATTTTTCATAATTTTTAAACCCGATAATTAGACAGTCTAATGCCAGCTGTCGCCAGTACAAAAATGTTTAAATGTTTGTAAAGCTACGGAACCAAACTGCAGTGGTCATCAATCCCTAGATAACGGCATGATCCCTCGCTCTACGTAAACGCCATATAAACCTCGAGAGTTGAGACAGCAAAATTTCGTACTGTATCCCACGAAATTACGAGTACATTTGCAGCCAATATCTGAATAAATTACATTACTAACTGAATAGTTGAAACGTGTCCATAAAAAATATTTTTGTAAGAAAATGTCTAATATTGTGCCTCATGTTTTGCAAGAAAACGTATAATATTGCTTCTACTGTGTATCGATATGTGTACTTAAGTCTGTAAAGTTTCATCTTTGGCAAAGATCATGTATTAAGTAGCATTGTAGCTCGCGCAGAAAGAGAGACTTGTGGTTCAGCTCGCTTAGAGAGCGGTTGAATTGTGTGTATGGCTCCGATGTAGAGCAGAGGCTGCTGTGCCAGAAAGTTGATTTGATTGTATTTGGAATATATATTGTATTTTTTATTACTATCACCGCTGGAATGAAGGTAATTGCATTTGATGTCATTAGGAAAAAGTTGTATTATGTAGGTAATGTAAAGGTGATTATTAATAATAAGTAACAAAGTTGACCTTTCTTTCCTGTTTCATTTACGTAGTTAGAAAATTAACCTACTTCCTTCATTTGATAATTAGTTATTAGTGGATTTAAAGTGCAGCATTGACTTTGGTAATCTGGTTAAAAAGATTTCGTTATTTGTGCTATAGTAAATGATTGTTATGCAACATTGCAGTCAATTGATTAGGATACTGAATTTTGATAATCTGATCTGCATAAAATTCCCGCAGTCAAACATTAAGAAAGTATGTCTGCCCATACCGCTCTGTTTAACGGTCGCATTTAAGTTCCGTAGTTATTAAGAATACTACCAGTTGTAAACGTGGACCTGCCGCAACAGCGACTCCTCTGCTGCTATGGCGCCCAATAACACAAATTGTTAAGATACCTCCTAAACAGCAATAGACAGTTCTGTGGCTCCATCTCCGCCCAATCTGACGATGCTCTAACAGCGCGAAACGCGTAATTGGAAAATAAAATACTGCAACAGAGACTGAGCATTTTTTAATATTCAACACTGTTGCTGCACCAGCCGCCACCGCCACCATCATGGAATGGAATGAAATGTATTAAGAAAGTGGTTTGTGGTTTTTTATTATCTTTCTCGTAGTCAAATATTTTGAGTATAGTCAGTGTCTGTTTCATATGGTGACTTGTCACAGTTGTTTTGTTATAAGATCCGTTGCGCACATAATCAGTTTAATGCACTGTTTCTTATTTAATAATATATACATCAATATCAGGGCCATAATTAAACCAAATTACAGTGTTAACGAACAATTTGTTGTATGATTTAACGATAGGTTCAACATCTACAACACACACACAGCTTTTATAGTGTATATTGAAGTTCAGACTAATTTTGACTATACACAAGTTATAAAGCACATACGAAACTAATTCATATTATGGTGTTGACGTGTTTCATGTATGTTGCTCATAACTGTAACTTAAGAAATTCAAGTTAGACATTATATATATATATATATATATATATATATATATATATATTAATTAAGCGAAACAGTGGCGTAGACCTAAGGGATTATAGTTGACGTGTATGGTGTTGAGGTGGAACGTGGAAGGTGGAATTTCAAAATGTTCAAATGTTCAAATGTTTGTAGAACTTATGGGACTTAACTACGGCGTCACAAGTCCCTAAGCTTACAAACTACTTATGAACTAGCTAAGACTAAGGACGGCACAAATATCCATGCCCGAGGGGGGATTCAAACGCCCGACCGTAGTGGCCGTGCAGACCGTGACTGGAGCGCCTCAGTCCCCTCGGCCACCGCGGCCGGTGTGGAATTCCCTGCATAACAATGCCCCTCCGTACACTGCGATCCCCGTGCGTAACTTTCTTACTAGACGTAAGGTTACTATGCTTTCACACTCTCCTTACTCTCCAGACTTCTTTCTGTTTCCCCGCCTTAAAGTAGACCTGAAAGGCTTACGCTTCGCAACGGTTAGGGAGATCCGACAACGCTGACAGTGCTTCGAGCGATTCCACAAGTAGCGTTAGCTGACAGTTTCCAACAGCTGTACAACCCATGTCAGTAGTGTATTACAGCCAATGTCTATCACTTTGAAGGCCAGTAAAGGTATTTTATTTGTACATCTAGGTTCCTATATTTCATGTCACGTTTCACCGAAATTGTCAGACGCATCTTATATTAACAACCAAAGCGGGTGAAATTTGAATACGCCGTTTTCGAATGTCTTAGTGCGATATCTAGGGACACGAAGCAGGCATCGTCATCTCTCCTAAAAAATTCAATGCTTTGCCGTTAGAAGGCAAGGTAACGCTTACCGTCGTTTTCAATGTCCGAGGTAAGACACTTATCGAATTCCTCTAGCACGGAAAAATAATAACAGTGACGTATATTCTAAGACACTTCGTAGTCTACGCCAGTCCATCAACAGCAAACGGCCTTTGCTTCTCACGGATGGAATAATTCTTCTGCGTGATAAAAACAGTCCACACGTCTCCAGGGTCACATCACCGGCCAAGTGGAAGCATCTTCAGCAAGCACCCTACAGCTCTGAAATATCGCCTGGTGACTTCCATCTGTTTTGTCCGCTAAAAAAACATCTCAAAGGGAACGTGTTTCTACTCGGATGATAAACTTAATGACACAGTCGAAGACTAGTACTGGTCACAGCCACAGAGATTACGGAAACAGGAAATCCCTGGGTTCTTTAATCAGTGGGATTATTGTGCTCAGACCTCTGGTGATTACTTTCGAATAAAGTCTTAAATTGTGCCCACAGTGTCATTTCCTCTTCTTGTTTCGAATGGGCATACTTTGGAGCTCGCTTCTTCAACTGTTGGGCTTTGACTTTTACCCAGTGCTGTCGCACTTCCTGCCTGTGTAATACCTTCCTTTTTCTGTCTGGTGTGTACCTTTGCTTTGGAGCTTTTCCTGAAATCCTCGGACTTCCTTCAGAGCTGTTTTCTGTTCTTAAGATCAGTGAATTTCTGTTCTTTAATATCCATATCTGTTTATGCCAGCCAAGTGGTACAAATCTTCTTGTTTCGCCAGAAGGTGAACCCTTCTTTTTCTTGGTCAGTCCGAGAGCTTCTCGGCATTTTCATAGAGATCCTAGTTATGACGCCTTCTGCATTCCCCATCCTATTCTACTGCACCTAGGATCTTCCAGAGGAGTGGCCTCATGCTGACCAATTTCACCACCATACCACTCCAGATATTCCATGGCAAACAGGAATTCTTGTCGTATGACTGATGTGTAGTATTTAAGTTTCAGGTTGCGTGATAGGCATTTTTTTGTTCAGTCAGTCGATAGGATAGTTCCAACTTGATGCAACAGAACCACAAAAGAAACTGCATACACTACGCTTGTCCATCCTTTTTTGGACTATTGCTGTCAGTGTGGGATCCATATCACGTGGCTTTGACGGAGTCCCAAGAAGGGCAGCTCGTTTTGTATTGTCACGATACAGAGGATACAGCGCCACGGAAATGATTTATGACCTGGGATAGGAATCATTAAAACCACGGTGCATATCGCTGCGGCGTAGTCTACTTACGAAACTCCAATCACCAACATTGCGAAAATATATTGTTGACTCACAGATGTTCTTTCTTCCTGCGCGCTATTCGAGGATGGAATGGGAGACGAATAGTAGAAAGGTGGTTCGATGAACCCTCTGTCAGACACTTAAATGTGATTTGCAGAGTATCCCAGGTAGATTTAGATGTAGATGTAAACTCCAGTTCGTTCTTCATTTGAACACCCTCGTATAACAAAAGCTAAACATTAAAGAACAGGAAAATAAGAAACGAACACCACATACATTTGTAAAATTCCTGATTTATCATTTTTGAAGTAATAAAAAGATATTAGATAAGAATATATAGTTATTTACAACCTCCCACACATGTAGAGAATTCCAATGTTCCTATACTTGATATGCAATAACATTTTACTGGGGTCCAGCTGACACCATTGTGACTTACAACCATACTGAGATCAAGAATTAGGTACAATGTTTAATATATTGCATCAGACAAAACTATTCATTACATACCTACAGCGAATATTGAAACATGCGATACAGGCCCAAGGCCAGAGAAGAGAGGATCGCTGAGTGGGAGGAATTAATGGCCGGTGTCATGTACCCCCTGCAGTAACAAAAAGAGTAGTTGCCGATGGCGGGTGTAACTGTGCAGTAACAGCGACAGCCACCTTTCCCCTTTTTTTCTCCTGGCAGCCGCGCGGCGCTGGCAGCGCTCGGCCCAGTGGGCGGCCGTTGTCGGTACTGCGTCCCCCGCCCACTTCCGGCTCATCAATTAGCAGCGCCGCCCCGGGCCAGCCATTGTGCGCAGGCCGGCTCGTAGCTTTCTTACGCTGGCAGCGGCGCGGTAGACCGCATCCCGCAAACCCCTGCTCCGTGGAGGTCCTGGGACGTCTGCGGAAGGTGTGGGCGACCGTGTCCTATATATAGGGGGGCGCTGCGGCTGCTCGCGCCACTAGCGCCACAGTGACCGCCATCTTCCCTTTTCCTGAAATAAATGAGCACACCGGACCAAACGTTAAGCGCCTACCTCTACCCTCCTTACTCGCTCTTTCTCTCTCTTCTATCGCCAGAAAAAAATAGCACGCATTAAAACCATGTAGGACATGAAAAGAGCAGTTTAGTCCAATCTACATCCCCTGGGTATGTAAATCAAATTAAAGTAATATCCAAACATTGTATTCCTGCAAATACTTAGAGGCTACTGGAAAACCCAGCAGTCCATGCTTACCTTATAAGGAGTCCACATGGGTATCGTATTTCAGATTTTTTTTTAAATATATTTATGGTACGTAAAGTATGGTCTTAAATAACCATCAGCCAAAGCCATTCGACGCAACTTTCAAACTCTCGAGAAAATCGAATTTAAGTTTTGAGAGTACATAAAAACACCAATAAAACAGTATAGCTCAGGTGGTAGCGTTCTGGCCTCACAACCAAAGAGGCGGTAGATCGATTCCTGCTACAACAGATATTTTTTCAAAGCAAGACGTATTGGTCTCCAGGGAGTTTCTGTGATCGTCATATGAATAAAAATCTTGATTATCAGTCTCCAGATCACCTTTATTTTCTAAAACATGACCGGTTTCGGGACAGCTGCCCATCTTCAGATCAAATTTTTGAAGTTACAGAGTAACCTGTCCTGTGATGAACGAACATGTGACTGTGAACATTCGTTCATCACAGGACAGGTTACACTGTAACTTCAAAAATTTGATCTGAAGGTGGGCAGCTGTCTCGAAACCGGTCATGCTTTAGAAAATAAAAGCGATCTGGAGACTGATATTCAAGATTTTTAGATATTTTTTCGTTGTTTTCAAATTCAGTTATATAAAACAGTTTGGGATCTCTGATTGCACATGTTGTGTATGAAGACGAGCTGAACAGCATATCATCACCTAAAACAAACGTTGCCTAATTTTTAGCTGCTTGGAAAAACATTAGTAGTTATGGAGACGACTTTCCAAAAACAGCGTCGTAGCTCTTCACAAACATAACAATCAAAGAGAACCGCCACTAATAGTGAAGCCAGTACTGTAAAATAAACTTAACTGTGTTTCGTTTCTTTTTCACATGAACAATCTTTAACAACCTTTTATAAATATATGAAATTACAAATAAAGAAATACGTGTATTTTTGTAAAAAGTACAATTACGATTCAAACCACCAACCCTGTTGTCAGGCCAGGACGTTACTACTACACCGATAGATGCTACAGCTGATTTATATTGTTGCTTAAGTGTACTTGCAAAACTTCAGAGTAGATTTTCTTGGGAATTTTTTAGAGTTGCGTCGAATGGCTTTGGCTCATTGAGTTCTGAACTTCACGTACCATAAATATCAACAAATAGTAAAATCCGATACCTATGTGGTCTCCTTGTTAGTCTACTTCCAGTCCCCCCCCCCCCCCCCACCATCTCTGTCTGTATCTTCCTCCTCACTCCTCTATCTGTTCATCTCCTCTGCACTCTCACAATCAGTGGCGTAGATATCATAGGGCTAGGCGGGGCAGTGCCCCGGGGCCCCCAGTTCCAGGGGCCCCTCAGCCTTCGTGACCGACGATCGAAAAAAGTTATAGTAGAGCGTCGAATTTTTATTTAATTTTATTTTTACCCTCCCACCCTATAATCCATCATATCCCCTTCCCCTCAAACCAAGTTTCCCACAGTAGCCGCACTGGGCCACCGGCTGGCGGAACAATGCTTCTAATAGGGCCGTCACAAGACACGCTGCCGACAGGCGAAGCTGCCAGCCAATGTATCCAACAATAGGCACATTTCAGTCGGCGTAGTAGCAGAAGTAGCGGCAGCATCAAAGCTGCTCATTGCAATAGCGGCGTCTTCCAAGTGTTGCGGCGTGCTGCTCGGCGCAATGTGAAGGATCGCGCTCCTCCAAATACACTAGAAATACATTTACTGTACACTACTTTTTATTGGCAAATAGAATTGTACAGTTCGTATTTCAGAATAAAACAGTTTTCCGAATATTTGTGTCCCCAAATTACTTCGGATAATAGACGTTATACTGTATATAATATTTTAGTCGAATGAAGGAATTTCGACTTTTAATTTCTCCTGCCGAAATTGACCCCAACATGGACAGTTCGTCAATTATGTAAGGAAATTGTAACAAAATATGTATTATTAAAATTTGATGTTACGAAAGTGTTTAGTTTTATTCTTCTGCAGCAGTCGAAAGGTCGTCCAAAAAATTAAAAATTATCAAAACGCATCTGAGGTACAGTATGGCTCAAGCTCGACTCGGACATTCGGCACTCATAGCAATCGAAAACAAGGCTGCATCAAGTCTAGATTTAACAGACCTTATTGATGATTTTGCAAAAACCAAATCCAAGAAAAGACTGTAAAATAATTGTTGAAATAATTGTAATTGTGTACCCATATTATTACTATAACGTACTGCAGTCACGAAAACGCTTACCGATAATTACTGATCAGAAACCATATCTTTGTCAACATCTGCAACCTAACAGTTTGAAGCACTGTATTACTCCAGTAGGTATTCTTTTATTCTGACTTTGGTGCGTGAGGAAACACGAACGAAATCCCCACGACTTGAAAAGGAAGTCTTTTATTCGGGCCACGTTAAGTAAATACAACTCACGGACATTTTTCTATTTAAAGCTCTGTGGTGCAGTTGTAACTCACAGTAGCGTGCTGTGACTTGGTGTTATTGCCCCAGTAACAAATCATGTTCGTGTTGTCCAGTTTTCAAGAGCTCAAGAGTAGTTATTGACACTTGAAATCGTAAATTATATATGACTCACATGGTCCAGTCATATTGGAGTTTCCTTTTCTTTAATAATTTATTATTTGGTGTTACATATTACTTATACAGTAGATTGTATATCACATCTAGTTTTAATTAAATTCTCCAACTCTAATTGCAACAACAGTGAAACAGACTGAAAAAAAGGGTAATTTCACTTTGTATCTCTAACACCTGCACGCACTGTGCTTTATGAAGAAACACTGTTCGCAAAAATATGAGTCACAATTTCTTACATTTACATGTAGTTAGTTTGCATTTCTTGACAGCTTGCTCTCGTCCAAATGCATTCTTCATTTTTTCGTAGCATCCGTACACCTATGACTAGCTGCTCCCATGTTCACAAGAGCACAATCTGCAGGCAGCTCGCTGGCTAAGGTGAGAGATTTCTCAGGGGCATCGACATTTTCTGTATGGGTAGACACTTTCTCTTTGAATTCTGTGATTGAGATGATCTTTTTGTTGATGTATCGGTAAATCAGAAGAGCATTTACCAGTGCTGACCCTGTCAACAGTTCAACTGCAAGCTTCATGTACCATTTTACACCCCGCCGTAGACAGTATAGGACTTCATTTGGTGAGAGAGATCTATAAATGACTGATTATAGTCAGTTATAATTGCTGGTTTTTTCTTTGTGCCCCTCTTGGTTTGAACTTCCGCTTCTTCCTCTCCATGAACAGTACTCAGCATCAACACATTCCTCTTTATTTTTCCATTTCAGTAGTATCTTCATCTTCTTCACTTATGTCCATAACTTCATCTAAAACACGCCTTTGTTCATATACATAACTTCTACGGGACACTTTCTCCTACTACAATATCACTGTGCTACGGAGCACATAACTCTGAATAAAGACTGTAGTAACAATGCAGAAAAACAATAATGGACCTGCACGCAAATAATGTTGGGGAGTGAAAGACTTACAGGAGTACCAACCCAAAATTATTAGCAACATAGCAAATGACACTCCTAGCACTTTACTCTGGCGCCATGTGAGTTATTTATAACTCACACAAAGAAACATGAACTAAGGTACTAAATTGCAATATTTTTAACTTATTTGTACTTAAATAGCTTACTTCAAGCAAACTAAAGCAGAATACGGGAAAAAAAAGTAAATAATCCAAGGGGGTCGATAACCCAGGTATACCTTTGACAGCCTATATGTTAATATAGTTATTGTTAAACAGAATGGACTAAGAGAAAATATTAAATGTACACAGCATATTTAAGTACAGTAGAGCAGTATTGGGCATATGATTTGTTGTGGGGATGTGACAGGTGACAGCAGGAAAAGGGGGGGGGGGAGTTGGAGGGCAGAAGGTGCGGGAAAAGGCAGACCGCTGGAATGGTCAGCATTGCCGTTCTTTGTGCACAAGCAAAGAGAATAGCGAGAAAGCGAGTCTCCGCTCTGTCTACCCCACTACGTCGCAAAAGGTAATTACAAGGTGTTTTACAAAGTTATACCGACCCTTCCACAGAGCACCTCATAAATCATAGATGACGTACTGCGCAGACAGACCTCCAGAGTGCGCATTTTCTACAAAATGAGTTGCGCCAGGAAACAGGCATGTATTTTTTTCCCCACAAATGCGTTAATACTGAAAGGAAAACCGAACAGAATCTACATACCTTTCTACACATTACCTTGCAATGGTAGGCGGGAAATGGATTCGGCATTCTGTGGCTTTTTTCTGGGAACGGTGCCTTCCCATACCATAAGAACTATTCGTTCTTCAATTTACGTTCATAGTAACACTATACCCTCCGTCGCATTCTGCTCAGTTCTTGTTTGTGAAAAACAAACAACTTCACTGTGGTGAGAATTCAGCACTTCAAGCAATCTTTTAAAGTACGTTTCTACCCGCACACTATTTGTTTATTCTGCCATTTAAAGGTTAAATTACATTCAGGGATTAGAAGTTTCATGTAATAATTACTTTGTCTCAAAAGAGAATTGTGCATCAAGACGTTGCCCTCTACCCCACTGTCACGATAATAAGCGAAGATATCGATTTAGTTATTTTACGTATTACTTTTTCCTGGCCAGACACTAACATATACTTCAAGAAGCCTGGTAGGGGCACGGCTCAATCCAATGTGTTTCATCAAACAAAATACGGCAACTTACTTTTGATGAATACGAATATTTCCCCTAGTTTACTTGTTTGATTGGGCTGTCAACGAAATGAGCCAACAGCGCTAGGCTGTGTGAGTTGTCGGCACTGACAAAAGTCCGCCTGCTGTCGCCGCTGACGAAAAATATAAAATGGGCCATTTTCATCTGTATGTCCTACCCAGGTCCAGCTCTATCTCTCTGCAAAAATTCATCCAAATCACCTAGTAATTTTTGCGTGGAAACATAACAAACAAACCAACTTTCACAATTATATTAGAGAGTACGATTAAACATTATCTGCTGCGTGACACATAATAATTTACTTAATAGTTTTTAGGTTTGCCTTATTATGTCTTCCAGTGGGCGGTAAGGAGCTGATGATGTAGTTGTTTTGCATCTGACAAGTATTAGTGTAAAGAGGGCCCAGTGTCATTTTTGCCCCGGTGTCCTTGGTGCCATGGCTACGCCACTGCTCACAATCCCTTCCCCCTTCTCACTATGTCCATCACGTGATGTGTATATTCAATTACCCCTCTTTAATACATCGCCTATAATGACAAAAAATCACATATCTGTTAATTTTCAGGGTATTCACTTAAAAACAAAGACAATGTTTATTGCTTGGTACTCTCTGTCATGCACTTGACTTGCGGCTTACAAAAACTTTCTCCATGAAAACACACATACATGAGCCAGATTTCATAGTAGTCAGTAAAACTGAGTCTGCTGTAGGGTACCTTCTGCCAGAACAGCTGACGTTTGACAAAAATAAAGCGCACAGTTAGCGTGTCCCCAGACCCAAATCTAATCCTCATTCAAGTTTCTGAGCTCGCCATCTGCACGCTTTATTCATTTCGAACCTCAAGATAGCCTTGCATTGTCTCCGGATGTAACTGACGTATTTCGATGCAATCAATGCCATTATTTTTGGTTAATTTTCTTGCTATTAACACCATAAGAAGTCAATTGGGGTGTCCATAAAGAAAAAAAGAAAAGGATACATAAAATTGTGTTAAAACAACATTTGCTTACCAGAATGATATTTCCACTCTGCGGGGGAGGAGGGAATACACTCCTGGTCATTAAAATTGATACACCACGACGATGTCGTGCTACAGACGCGAAATTTAACCGTCAGGAAGAAGAAGCAGCAACATGCAAATTTTTAACTTTTCAGAGCTACACTTGCAACGTGCTAACATGAGGAAACCGATTTTTGTCTTGGTTTACTTGGAATCCCTTCGATTTTTATTTGTGGATTTTAGTTACATATTATCTTACTCAACATTTGTATAATAGTATTTATTGGTCTATAATGTATGTCATTTTCTTCGACTTTATATATTTGCTGTGTTGCGATTCTGTTATGAATTTGTATTTTGCTTATTTGTCATTGGTTCGCTATTTCATACATTATATATGAGTACATTTTCGATCCACTCTTTTGTTTTAGTACTGCTCGTTCTTGCAATAAATTAAAAAGATTAATGTACTAACGATAATAAAGTTTAGTTTCCTCGTCGATAATATTATTGACGTTTTCTGCGTAATCTGGAGAAATTTTAATGCTTAGTTTCCGGATTTTACTTTAGTTATTTCTGTTCGAAGTTTCTGGATGGATGGATTGCTTACACTTTCCGTGGTGTGTTCTTAAGGTCAAATGTTTGTAAATCCATCGGACCAAACTGCGTGGTCATGAGTCCGTAGCTTACAAACAACTTAAGACAGACAAACCTAAGGATAACACACACACCGATGCCCCGGGGAGGACTCGAACCTCCGACGGCGAGCAAGATGTGTTCTTATTTCTAATGTTGAAGTTTATTCTAGTATGACATCAACGGCACACAGTAAAGACATAAAATACAAAAAAACACAAAATTATACCAATAACATAATTACATAAAAATTAATTAATAAGATATACAATTAAATCTCCAGCACTGAATAGAGAGCAAAGGTATTTGAGGTAAACTAATACCTGCTGAACAAAAATTAAATCTATCGTGATGCTCACATCAGAGCACACTTCGTTGCAGAGTGAAAATATCGTATATATGGTCAAAAGTATCTGGACATCAGCCATATTAGGTACTACAACATACCCGTAGGTACTCCACGTCAACCACCTCAGTAGTCAATAGATATCGTGATAGAGCAAATGGGGCGCTTCGCGGAACTCACGAGCTTGGTCTAGTTAGTGGGTGTCACTTTTGTTAGAACTCTGTGAGATTCCCACCCTGCGAAACATCCCTAGTTACCTGTTTTTGATGTGACAGTGAACTGGAAACGTGAAGGGACACTTACAGCACGAAAGCGTACATGGGCAGGCACCTACCCAGACCATCACAGAGGATTCATTCCTGGCCATTAAAATTGCTACACCACGAAGATGACGTGCTACAGAGGCGAGATTTAACCGACAGGAAGCAGATGCTGTGATATGCAAGTGACCAGCTTTTCAGAGCATTCACACAGGGATGGCGCCGGTGGGGACACCTACAACATGCTGACACGAGGAAAGTTTCGAACCGATTTCTCATACACAAACAGCAGTTGACCGGCATTGCCTGGTGAAACATTGTGATGACTCGTGTAAAGAGAATCAATACGTACCATCACGTTTCCGACTTTGATAAAGGTCAGATTGTAGCCTATCGCGATTGCGGTTCATCGTATCGCGACATTGCTACTCGCGCTGGATTCCAACGGCCTCGTATCATTAGCAGTCGAGATGATAGACATCATATCCGCATGGCTGTAACGTATCGTGCAGCCACGTCTCAATCCCTGAGTCAAGATGGGGACGTTAAAAAGACAACCGTCTGCACGAATAGTTCGACAACGTTTGCAGCATCATGGACTGTCAGCTCGGAGATCATGGCTGCGATTACGCCTTGACGCTGCATCACAGACAGGAGCGCCTGCGACGGTGTACGCAACGTCGAACCTGGATGCACGAATTGCATCATGATGGACGCATCCGTGTTTAGCGACATCGCGGTGAACGCACATTGGCAGCGTTTGCTCGTCATCACCATACTGGCGTATTGCCCGGCGTGAAGACATTGGTTACACTTCTCGGCCACCTCTTGTTCGCATCGACGGCACTGAACTGTGGCCGTAGCATTCAGATGTGTTACGACCCGTGGGTCTACCCTTCATTCGATCCCTACGAAACCCTACATTTCAGCAGGATAATACACGACTGCATGTAGCAGGTCCTCTCCGGGCATTTCTGGATACGGAAAACGTTCGCATGCTGCCATGGCCAGCACATTCTCCAGATCTCTCACCAGTTGCAAACTCCTGGTCAATGGTGGCCGAGTAATTGGCTCGTCACAATACGACAGTCAGTACTCTTGATGAACTGTGATATCGTTTTGAAGCAGCATCCAAGCTCTGTACACGCCATCCTGGCCTAGATGCCCAGGCATATGTAGGCCGTTATTACGGCCAGAGGTGGTTGTACTGGGTACTGATTTCTCAGGATCTATGCACCAAAATTGCGTGAAAATGTAATCACATGTCAGTTCTAGTATAATATGTTTGTCCAATGAATACCCGTTTATCAACTGCATTTCTTCTTAGTGCAGCAAATGGACAGTAGTGTAGTTGGGTAATGTCTTCGGCAACAACCAGTATTTCTGCAGGTGAATGTCTGTCATTTTCAGGGTATACGAGAAAAGACTGCTCTTCATGTCTACAATCTTTTTCAATAACCCTTCATTCTTTTATCAACTAGTCTCAAAATTTTCCAAACTCAGAAATAATTCAGAATTTTTTTATGGGGAAGGGGGGGGGGGCGGTGTCACACCTTTGATACCCGTCATCCTTTGGCGAGGGCACCTAAATATTGGTCTCGATCTGACAAATTTATCTACACCTTTGTTCAACACGATCGAGCACCCGTTTATAACACACGGCCTATGCTGGTTACATGACCCTAATATCACTGTAATGGAATGGCCTGCACAGAGAACAGCTCTAAGATGTTTTGAAATGCCGAGTACGTGCCAGACCTACATCGATATCCGTGTGCACCACTCCCTGAAGAACGGGTGTCATTCCGCAAAGAAACCTTCCAGCACGTGACTGAACGTATGCCTGCGGAACTGAATGCTGTCATTAAGGCTAAGGATGGGCCAACACCACATTGAATTTCAACATTACTGATGGAGGGTACCACGAAATTGTAAATAATTTTAATCTTGATATCTGTATACTTTTGATCAGATAATGCATGTTATTCATTTACAGAAAACTTGAGGATTTGCAGTGGCATCTGGTGCTTCAGATTGACCGAAGGTTTACTTCCCCCCCCCCCTTACCCTCAGTCTAAGTCTAGACAATTTGACACACCTCTGCGAGTGTCGACGGGGGGAAATCAAATTGCGTGGTTATGGTATATCGCCCCAAATTTGCGACTGGATAGGGAATTTCCTGTCAGAGAGGACACAGTTCGTAGTAATCGATGGTAAGGCATCCTTGTCAGGTGTGTTTGACGGAGGACATCGAAAGAGTCCAAAGAAGGGCAGCTCGTTTCAGGTTGTCACGATACTGGAGAGATAGCGTTACGGAAATCACACAGGATCTGGGATGGGAATCATTACAACAACGGCGATTATCGCTGCGGCGTGAGCTACTTACGAAACTCCAGTCGCCAAAATTCTACTCCGAATGCGAAAACATATTGTTGACTGCTAATTACATAGGTAGAAATCATCAGAATAAAATACGAGAAATCAGAGTTTCAACGGAGAGAGATTCAGGTGTTCTTTCTCCCCGCGAGCTATTCGAGAATGGAATGGGAGATAAAATAGTATAAAGATCGTTCGATGAACCCTCTGTCAGGCACTTAAAGGTGATTTGCAGAGTATCCCATGGAGATGTAGATGTAGATGAAGAGAAGAGAAAATTGACAGGTAACGGAACTAAGCCATGAATGCGTTCGTTCTGGTAGGCGTCTTGGAACAGAAGAAAGAGATGCGTTGAGCCTCGGCTCCAACAGCGTGAATTCGCGCACGTCAGGAAATACAGTGGCGTGATCTGATTGGAAGGGCGGCTTTGCTGATGACGATCGGCCTATTTCGGCGAGATCCGGTGGACTGTTCGCGCATCAGCGGTACGTATTATTTTTAAAATAAGGAAAGTAATCGCACTCTGGTCTGAGACGCCTTGTACCAGCACCCACTATAGAAGAAAGCCTGCGCACGACGTCACAACATGGCAGCGACGCGAGGCTTAGAATCCTCTGAAAGATTGTAAACATTAGTAGTGAATGCTGTTTATAGTGCATTGTTTCGTTCATGAGTGTATTTATTACGTAAATTGGTGTTGTGTACGGTGTGAGCACTACGATAGAAAATTTGTGTGTGTGAGAACAACGTGTGATCTCTTTTTTACTAACAAAATGCCGTTTCTCTGTTCTGTGCCGAAAAGTAGAGGAAATTACGATTGTGTCCCAAAAGTTACCGTCCACAGAAGAAGAAATGGGTATCAAGAATTCCAAGGATAACTTGGCTCCTTCTTCAAGTTAATGAGTAAGTTTTCGTTTTTGTTTAACCTTATAAAAGAGTTTTAAATCATAACTGTTCACCGTTAGATATTACGATTCATTTTATTTACGTAACCACCCCCATTAGCTTATTCTTCTCCGGACGTTTGAAGACGGTAACTTTTGGGCCACAGTCGTAATTTCCTCTACCTTTCGGCACAGAAGAGCGAAATGGCATTGTATCAGTAAAAAAGGAGATCATACGTTCTCACACACACAAATCGTCCAGCGTAGCGATCACACCGTACACAACACCAATTTACATAATAAATACACTCCTGAACGAATGAATGCACTATAAACAGCGTGCACTGCTAATGTTTACAATCTTTCAGAGGACTCTAAGCCACCCACCGCCGCCATGTTGTGACGTCGTGTGCAGGCTTTCTTCTATAGGAGGTGCTACTTGTACCGATGCGTATAAAAACACAAATGAGGAGATCGTAATAAAATAAGAGTGTAAGCAGTGTAATGGGCTTAAAATTCTATTACTTTGGACGATAAAAAGATATTGAATCCATCATCGGTGGTGGAACGGGATAGCGGCTGGTCAAGAGGCTGAAGGAACTGAGGTACCAAGTATAATGAAATATTTATTCTACTACAACCAGTTTCGGCATTTCACAATGCCATCTTCAGGTCCCTAAATCGGAGCATGATATCCAAAAGTAGGACTAGTGCTTGGTGTCACAGTTGCTGTTGTTGTTTACAACTAAGAGACGAAATCCACGAATCCAGTTTTGTATCCTTACTTTTGGATAACATGCTCCTATGTAAGGACCTGAAGATGGCATAGTGAAATCCCGAAACTGGTTGTAGTAGAATAAATATTTTATTATACTTACGGCTGTTGGTACCTCAGTTCCTTCAGAAAAAGATACGGCCCGCAGTGGCGGCTGCTGATAATGTGCTAATGTGCTGCAGCACACTGTAAATATAATACTAAAATTACGCCATTTCTCTTCTAAAGCAAGCGAGAAATCGCTGTAAAATGACATCCATTCTATTGGAATGCGATCCAGATATCACAATAAAATTATGCCAATTCCCTCCCTACGTATTAGAATGCTACTGATAAGGATGAAAACGCATTTTGGAGCTCTCTCGCCGCGATAGCTGGAAACCAGCTCCGTGTGCTGAAGTGGGATTCAGCCGCGCTGGTACGTGCGCAGAGGGGCGGCGCAATCGTCTGTTCGCTAGAGCGCATGCGCAGACGTGACGTCAGGTCTGGCGGCTCATATGTTCTGAGACCTACTGCAGCACCAGATCAGTATTTCTCTTCGCGCTGAGTGTAACGGCTGCGGAAAAATTTTATATGCCAAATATTGCGGCATACAGAGTCAAATAGCGCACTGGCTCAGGCATCTTGCGCGTTATCTACATCTACATCTACACATCTACATGGGATACTCTGCAAATCACCTTTAAGTGCCTGGCAGAGGGTTCATCGAACCACAATTATACTATCCATTCCATTCTCGAATAGCGCGCGGGAAGAAAGAACACCTGAATCTCTCTGTTCGAGCTCTGATTTCTCTTATTTTATTCTGATGATCATTTCTACCTGTGTAAGTGGGAGTCAACAATATATTTTCGCATTCGGAGGAGAATGTTGGCGATTGGAGTTTCGCAAGTAGCCCACGCCGCAGTGATAAGCGCCGTTGTTGTAATGATTCCCATCCCAGATCCTGTATCATTTCCGTAACGCTGTCTCCCCTGTATCGTGACAATACGAAACGAGCTGCCCTTCTTTGGACTCTTTCGATGTCCTCCGTCAAACCCACCTGATAAGAATCCCACACTGGGCTGCAATACTCCAAAAATGGACGGACAAGCGCAGTGTATGCAGTTTCTTTAGTAGTTCTGTTGCATCTTTTAAGGGTTCTGCCAATAAAACGCAGTCTCTGGTTCGCCTTTCCCACGATATTATCTCTCAAACCTACTTGTGTGAGGATCGTATTCAAATACCTCTGGGTCCAAATTTTTAATTTCTGTAAATAAAACTACAATCACAAACAACATTAGTTATGTATAGCCAACAGGCGAGTGAAACTACGATTTATAGCAAAGCAGTTTCATTGGTCGCTCGTGTAGAACGCAGATGACTTGGTGGGGATATTGCTAAGCTCCGTTATTTCCATTATCAGTCACGCTTTTTATTGTAGTTTATTTTGTTCCCTGTTTATTTTTGTAATATTGTAGCATAATGGTCAAATTTTGCACGAGACGCCACTGACGGCTCGTATCGCACGTGTTGCTGTGCCGTGTTACACGCCGCTACCTGGTCCGGTTAGAGCCACGTGCAGCCGCACCCGGCGCTGCGACACTCGCCGCCCCCGCCTCATCAATTACGCCTGTGGCCGCCCGCGGCTGCCCATTGTGCCCTCCGCCGCCCCTCCGCCCCCGCCGCCCCCGCCTCGGCGGCTTCTTACACCGCGCGGTCCCTGGCCGCCGGCGCGACGCGCGGTTTTGCCGCCTCCGCCGCCTCCGCTGCCGCCGCCGCCGCCGCCGCCGCCGCCCCCCGTGATGGATGCAAATGACTTCCCCCGGGACTGCAGCCGGTGCCAGCGCCTCCGCCTGCCTGGCTGGCTGGACGGCCGCCCCCGCAGCCCTTTTCCGCTTTTGTCCGCACTCCTCGTCGCCACTGTGCGATAGTCGTCGCTGTTGCTGCTAACGACAGTTCCGAAGCCCCGCCGCTTACACTTGTACAGACGCGAAGCGAGACAGTGCTCTCCCTCTGCCGTTAACCTCATTAACTTGACTGTGCACATGCTCGTTTTCCTTCTCGCTCCAAGAAGCTAACTGCACTGCCTTTAGTCCAGTAATATCTGATTTCTAATTTTTTCTCTTTTCTAGAGGGATTCGTACTATACAGTTTTACACAGTATTAACCCTAGGAGAACCAACACAGGACACCAACCAAGCACAAATTTTGCGATTGTTAGGGTAATGTATTTACTTATTTATTTTGCTGTCTGTTATCCAGATGGTAAAACCGGTAGTATTTTGCACTGAATAACTTCTTCTTATATCTAGTTGATTTTAACAATACACAGCCTAACTAATGAAATAAAACTATAAATAATAATTAGTAAAATTAATTAAATAATACATATCAATTTAAGAAGAAGAAGTAAATACTAGAGCAAGTACAGACGTTTATGTTGAAAAACACAGTGTGCCGCGAGGGAGTAGCCGAGCGGTCTGGAGTGCCACGTTGCGGTTCGAACGGACTTTAGCGTCGGAGGTTCTAATCCTCCCTCGGGCAAATGTTCAAATGTTTGTTAAGCTTATGGGACTTAACTACGGGGTCATCAGTCCCTAAACTTATACTAAGGACGGCACAAATATCCATGCCCGAAGGGGGATTCGAACCCCCGACCGTAGTGGCCGTGCAGACCGTGACTGGAGCGCCTCAGACCCCTCGGCCACCGCGGTCGGCTAACCATAGTAGAACCAAGATATTGGCGCACTTTAGGTCACGGTAGTAACACTAAAAGTGGGCCTTTGCGATCGTCTTTTGACAGCTCGAAATTTAAATAAAAATAACGGCTTACTATTCATCTGCCACGAAAATTGAATAACCGAATTTGTAGTGGAGAAAATTCTCTACAACTTTGCTCTATTATTGTTTTTTTTTTTCTTTTTTTTTCAAGTCTCGTAGCGTTCCAGAGATATTTGCCAAAATAATGGCGATTTTGTGATGTATGTCTGTCTGCCCGTCTGTCCATAACGTGTTCCCTGTTTTTAAGACGAACCGTTCAACCGATCAGCACCATATTTTACAGACACAATTGTAGGCCGCCAGAGACCATAAGCTCCGTTTTTTAAATTTTTCGGACAAGAAATACGTTAGTAATACAAAAAAAAGCCGTTTGTAATGTAATTATAATTGCAAATAAGCGGTTCTTGCGACGCGAAAATTTAATAACCGAATTTATAGAGGAGAAAATTCCCTACAACTTTGATTCCTTGTATATTTTTTTTCATATCCTGTATTGCTTGAGAGATATTTGCAAAAATAACGGACATTTGACACCCTCCATTGAATTAACGAAAACCAGCCGTTAAGAGATGTCACGTGACATTCCTCACGCAGTACTCTCTCTGGCATACGTCATCTTGCGTTGATTATTTGATGATTTTCTTATTGTAACTTACACGTTGTCATTGCAAAGCAATGGCGCACTTATGAATTAACAAAAACACATCGTACGATAAATGACAATCTAGTGTCTACAAATGCCATATTAGTATCAGTTAACAACGGCCATCAATAGTAAGAGATTAAAGGGCGCAACTTTTCCTTGATGGCCGTAGCATAATGGGCAAGGAATTAGACTACGACACTTAAGGACATTGGTTCGGAACTCGTCAATACTTTCTTTTTATTTTCTAAACGGGTTTCAGACACTCTTATTAATTAATTCTTTATATTTAGATTATTATTTTGGTCCAAAAGATTGCTAAAACTTATAAACTACAAATGTAAAAGTGGGCCGTAAAACACGTCAGTGCGATTTTTCTTTAGTTTACATGGGACACCAACCAAGGGCAAATTTTGCCCTTGTTACGCTAATTTATTTATTTTTCTGTCTTTTACAATGACCTGTTATCTAGATGCTAAAACAGGTCGTATTTTGCACAGGTAATTTATTTTATTTAAACTGAATAATTTATTCTTATAACTAGTTGAATTTAACAATATACAGCTTATGAAATGAAACTATAAATAATAATTAGAAAAATTAATTAAATATTACATATCATTTTTAGAAGAAGAAGATTAGAGCAAGTACAGACGCTTATGTTGAAAACTACAGTGAATGAATAACATTAATTTATTTAATAGAAGAAGATGATAGGAGAGATAAAGATTGAGAGGATGGAGTCAGACACTTTGTGATGCAAGATGGTCGAGGATTTGGCATTCCCATCAAGTCGCCAACTATCAACCATCGTTAGTATTATCTATAACAGTTTAACAGTTTTAAAGTGCTGTTTTGCCGGTGAGAAAGAGCGACAGTTTCATATTTGTCCATACTACTACAATTACACTAATTATTGTCTATTAAATGATGATCACTGTCCGCGTCCGTGTGCGTGTTGGTGTCTGTGTTGGGGTCCGAGTTGTTGTCCCTGTCGTGTTCTCGATTTCGGTTCCTTTGCTGGTTCACTCTATGCACTGTGTTTCCTCACTGCATATGTTGTTGCCATCTGTATGGTCTATTTTGTTTGTACTCGTCACATGTCGCGTGCGAGATTTTATCTGTTAGTATACTGAGTGTTGTCCATTGGTCCTCTTGTCTTATGGCCTCGTATATTGTTGTTCTGTGTGAGCATGTAGTGCTGGTGATGTGTCTCTGCGATGATTGTAGGTCCCGCAGAATAACGTGTTCGGGAGATCCCCTCTCCCCACATGTGCAGTATGGTGTTTCCCTAAGACTGACGCGGTTTAAGTGCATAGGATAAGGGCCGTGTCCTGTCAAGAAGTGAAAGGCAAGCTGTGATCCTGCAAAAATGCATTTATTCAAGTAATTCTCTTTCAAATGGAAGACGACCGCCCAAAAAAACTCAGCACCACGTCTCCCTTCACCTCCCCCTATGATGTACTCCGAGATGGGGTCTACGAGGAACTTTGAATTTTCAATTTTCCTCGTACGCAAAGGGCCATCCATCATGTCAGTTTATTTTGGCGGGAAAAGTAATTTTCACCTATAGATGTCAGCACCACAAACACTAAACCATTCTTTAAAGAAAGAAACCAACGGGGTTCTTGGTAGTAACTCTTGATAACTCCCCACAATTCAACAAAATGTTTGTTTTTAAATGTTTGTAAATCTGTCGAACTCAATTACTGGATTATTAGTCCATAACTTACAAACTACTTAAACTAAGGTAAACTAACGTAAGACAACACAAACATCCATCCCCGAGGGGAGGGGGGGGGGACTCTAATCCCCATGGCGAACGGCCGTGCGCACCTCAGCACGGCGCTCCAAGGCGCACGGCTAATCCGCCGCGGCTAATTCAAAGATTTTCACAGAATAGACGAGCTATTTTCGCCAGTCACATTCCAAATTACTCCAAGCAACTAGGATTGAATCACTGGAAATTAATCCTGCATGAGTGGGAGTTAAGGGAGGTATTTTGGGGAATCCGTAGACCGCAAGCCATTTACTGCGCGCCTAAAGCAGTATAACCCTTGTTTCAGTACCAGCTATATCGCGTAGTAAACGAGTCCTCCTCTTGCAAAAACAGGATATTTATGAAACGGCTATATAGTGCAGAGTTTCACGGCAATAAACACATAACTACAGCGAACAAACAGCGGCAGCTCTTACGGCTAAATGCTATGAGCAATTAAACTGCTCAAATTCTGCCATCTCCGATGTGCATCACAAATGTTCATTGCTTGTTTTTATGCTACAACAACAAACGGATGTTTTATACATTAAACGAATAATGACGTATGGAAGAAAACCGCTCTTTAATGTCGCAGTTTTATTACGTTACAGCCACAAGGATGAATTTTGATGGAACCAACACAATAGAAAAATGAGAGAAAGATGGCTAGAGTAAAATTTTTGCCACTTTACGACATAACAGAGGCACATTTTCGTAAGCATTTAACCACATTACTCAATAAACGAACCGATGTTTGAATTTCCCGAGTATCGAATCGCTATTCTCTACGTAGAAATATTTATTACCTACCCGCCCTTTATAACGAAAAATTGACGTTTTACAAACCGGAAGAAGTTTAGTTTCATCATGAAAAACTTCAACGGGTTCTGTAGTGAAGATAAATGGCATTTGCATAATTTGAACAATTATTTACACCCCTTAAAGTAAATACACATTTGTTGTTGTGGTCTTCAGTCCGGAGGCTGGTTTGATGCAGCTCTCCACAATACCCTATCCTGAGCAAGCCTCTATCTCCACATAAGAACGGCAACCTACATCTGTCTGAATCTGCATACTGTACCCATCTCTATCTTCCTCTGTGGTTTTTACCCCACACGCTTCCCTCCAACGCTAAATTCACAATTCCTTGATGTCTGAGAATGTGTCCTACCAATCTGTCCCTTCCTTTAGTCAAGGAATGCCAGAAACTTCTTTTCTCCCCATTTCTGTTCAGTATCTCCTCAGTTACGCGATCCACCCACCAAATCTTCAGCATTCTTCTGTAGCACCATATTCCAAAAGCCTCAATCACATTTATGCACCACTCAAATGCACCACTCTAGATGCATATTTCCTTACAAGCTCTTTAACCAGTTTGTTGGTGTACGTTCATTATATGTATGTTGTCTGACGTTTATATACTTGTGCTCAGTTCGATGTGACTGTTTATGTTTATGTATGTGTCCGTGCGAGTATATGCGACTGTGTGTGTGTGTGTGTGTGTGTGTGTGTGTGTGTGTGTGTGTATGAGAGAGAGAGAGAGAGAGCACCCATTTGTTTGAGTCTTCTTTTATTCTGTAGTACTGTTATATTTAATTATACAGAGTGCCGTAAAAGTCGCAAGAGATTTGATTAAAAGGAAACAAGGTATAGTGCAGACGGAAGTTTTAACCCTTTAACTTGTTATTACCAGTTGGTCACAATTACGCTTCATCATCTTGGTATAATATGTAATTACAACCTAAAAGATACATAAACCATTGAATTGGTAAAAGAGTCATCTGTGAGATATGCCTCCCGAACTGACACGACAGAGATTTTCGTTTTAAAACAGTTTATAAAAGTGATGCTACTGCAGTTGTCTTAATGGGGAAGACATCTTAAATCAAATCCACCGTCTACGTAAACAGTGTACTATATACCAGATAGGTTTGAAGAAAATGGATTTCTCATGGATGCACGAAGATCTAGCAGTTCAAGAACAGTCACAATTGAGGAAAATGAACTGCGATTAGGCGACTCAAAGAACGCGAACATTCTCCATACGGTTATAAAATTAGCTGGATTTATGACGAAGATCAGTGCAAGGAATGTTACACATAAAAGTTTAAGAGTTACATTCTGCGCTTACGACATGTGCTACAGAGCGAAGTCTTCAGCTTTGTGAATTGATCCTTCAAGAGAACCATGCTCTGACCAATTCAGTAAAATTGTATGGTCTCATGCGGTCAAGATAAGACATAATTGCACTTACTGCAGAATGTGAACCAAAATAATTTGTTACAACAATAACTATACCAACCTGTTGCGATGCTATAGATATTCGTATAGTCAAATAACCATACATCCAGGTTGTTTCGGTATGAGCGTGAAAAAAGTTCACATGACGGAGAAAATTCTCCACTGAATAATTGGATTTGGGTACCTGCAGACGGAAAAATCAGCTTACGGAGGTACAATCATCTAGCTGTGTTGGCTTATTTTTACATTGGTTACATTTAACTGTAAATACCACTGACTCAATGAACGTAATGTTTGCACAATATATTAAAACTATATAAACTGACGCTCAACCTCAGTGCAAGCATGATATCAACGAACAAGTTCTTGACACGCAAAATAGTCCGTGGTGTGTTTCAACCCATGTCACAAACAGCTACAGGTTTGGTAAATAATGCCTGCTCCATATCCAGTGCAACTTGAGATATGAAAGGGGATTCAGATCACGTTGCATAGTTGGCCAAGAATCACGACCAGTTGCATATTTGTGGGTTCTGTGAAAATGAATCGGAAGTACTCCATTATTGTATACTATACTTCTCTGAAGAGCACTGAATAATGAACGTGTCTTGTTGATTCATAGCACGTCCTCTTAAAACACACTCAACACGATACACCGGAGCCGTCTTATGGATAAGCAGAATTAACAAAACTTGTAACATGACTTCCTACTAATAATTATCTGTTTCCTTCTTTCCTTGCAGGAAATAAAGGACATTCAATTAAATAAACGGCAAAGCACATTTAAATTTGTTCGCATGTTAGTTTTAAATGAGGGGCTTAAGAAACTACTGCAAGCAATCGCCATTTTTGATTAAGGTATATATTAAATCTATAAAGATTTCTGTCACGATCAAGATGAGTGGATGGTCTGGGTTGGATTGAGTGTGGTATTCCTTTAAGTAACACATTTTTACTACTCCCAACCCTTAGATAATTGTAAAATAACATATTTTGACATAGTAAGACACGAACCATTCCGGCAATAGAATTTATGAAAAAACAACTAGGCTTGAAGGTTATACTAAATTTACCCAGGTTAATTCAAATAAGTGCGCGCCTTTCTTAATAATAACTAACGAACAAGTAAAACAGTAGCAATTTAAGTAAGTCTCACAGTATTTTAACTAAAAGACAAGAACCAATAACAATAAATCTGAACGATTGAAATAAGTCTGACAATTTGCCCACTGTTATATTCCAAAGGAATTAACGTCACTTCACCAGCATCTCAAGTTTTTCTCGCAACATGGGCTTGTTACATGTACTCCATTGGTATCGAAACCCCGTTTATGTTCAGAAGCACAACAGCATTCGCCTGCGTACCGGTAATAGTTCGTTGAGAAAAGTCCGACTTAGCCACCCGTATGTTACGCTAGCGACCAAGTTTTTGCTGCTACGGCGGTGTCGTGTTGTTAGGTTAGCGAGGAGTTGCACCCAAGGGCACGTACTCGGCGAAGGCTCAGTCCGACAGACAGGTGCTCCCAACGGCAGGTAGCACTCGCGACAACCAGGTGCAATATCGGCACAGTTTCGAATGTTTTAGCATCTCATCATCAGATGATTTATTAGTTCATTAATTCAGTGTATTTTGGTTGTGACTTTCAGTGTATTTTGGTCGTGACTTTGTGAGGATTTCTATGAATCTGTGGCAAGACAGAAAACCAGAGCAAGTAAGCACTAAATGTGGGACGCTACTCAGAATACATATTTTCTTCAAGATTTTATTAACAGTTCGTTGATTAATTACAAATATATACATTCAGTTACCTCTTAGAAAAAATTTTTGCAAACGGCACTACACTTAACAACAACAAAAAAAAAAAAAAAAAAAATTCAAATGTTTGTGGAGCTTATGGGTCTTAACTACGGGGTCATCAGTCCCTAAACTTACAAACTACTTATGAACTAGCTACGACTAAGGACGACACAAATATTCATGCCCGAGGGGGATTCGATCGCCCGATCGTAGTGGCCGTGCAGACCGTGACTGCAGCGCCTCAGTCCCCTCGGGCACCGCGACCGGCTACACTTTACAGGTCGTCCATTAATTCTTCTTCAATGTGATATTTATAGTTAGGATATTCAATTTAAGTATAGGCATTTTATTTATCTCTTGGTAAAACATTTTACAAATGGCACTACGCTGAAAATATTATTTTTTTACACACACAGAAACTCGGGAGTTATTTACAAAATTGTAAGCAAACTAAACCGTACGATTTGACTATAGGCTCAAAGTTTACGAATCAATGGAAATATTATTTTGGTCGTCACTAACACTTACGAAAGTTTTAGCTTAGCTACATGACATAAATATAATGGCATATTCAATTATGTAATAACAAACGTTTTATTAGAGTTTACAAAGTGTATAAAACAAGATTTATCAGAATATTAAACTTAAAATTAAGATTAGATTTAACAGCAGTTGTTTTGGGTCTTATAAATTGATTTAACTGGCGTAGGACATTCTAAAGTAGCATCTTAATCATTAATTCAAAAGTTATAGATACTAAGGAGTGCTGGAGGAACTGGGGATGGCAGTAGGTGTTGCCGGCCGCGGTGGCCGAGGGGACTGAGGCGCTTCAGTCACGGTCTGCACGGCCACTACGGTCGGGGGTTCGAATCCCCCCTCGGGCATGGATATTTGTGCCGTCCTTAGTATAAGGTAGTTGATAAGTAGTTTGTAAGTTTAGGAACTGATGACCCCGTAGTTAAGTCCCATAAGCTTAACAAACATTTGAGTAGGTGTGGAGAAGAGGAGGGGGGGTCAGGGAGTGAGAAGAAGAAAAAGAGTGAAGAGAGATTGTGTGTGTGTGTGTGTGTGTGTGTGTGTGTGTGTGTGTGTCGTGGGTATATCTTTCAGAATCACTGTTTAGTTCTTCACATTTTAACAGTCTTTGTTATTCTGAAAGAATGAGTTGTTCGTTGATTCTGATGCACCTTGAGAATGGCGTGTGGTGATTTATGTTTGTGGTTGCAAAATTTCTAATTCTTCAAGAAAGTCCAAGTTTATTCCGTTGCCGACAGGGTGTTTTATATGGGGAATGGTTTTTGTTTCTAGTGGAATATGTGTTTTCTGCAAGATGGGTGTAAAATTGGATTTGTGTAAGTTTTAGTGTAAAATACTACATTTCTGTTTCGATGTTTAAAAACCAAATACTTCGAAATAAAAGGTCATATAAATATCACAGAAATAGTTATTATTATTTTGGTATATTACAATATTATTCAAATAATTAAATCATATAATGAAATATTAGTGTGTTATATGTAAAAGGGTGTGATTTTTCTTTAGTGTTATGTTTAGTTTAGTAAGACTGTATAAGATATTACTGATAAATGGCCTAGAGACATGTTTTCTTTATTCGGCTGTTGAAGATAGGTTGTTGATGTTGTTGTTTGCTTGCAGTTACTTTTTTCATCCAAATCATCAACTATGGTTCGTCTTACTAGATCTCAGAGAGCTACATTTGTCAATGACGTACACTAAAGCAAGATTTGAGAAACTTTAAACCTCTCTGTGAGAACATAATCATTAACATGAAGATTAAATACTTTTTAATGTTTTAAACTACGTCTTAAGATAAGTTTTAAGGTAAGGACGTTAACTGCTCATGGTTATGTTTCTTAGCATTGTTAACATTCACACAGTGAACAAATATTTGCGACTAATTGTCGTTCAATATCCACATATCATAATAATGGCTAAGCACAAGGATTCAATATGGAATCAGATTTCATAATTTAAAGCTATTATTTTTTATTAAGAATATAAACCGATACCACTTGTGGATGATTTTATTACATTTTGGATGACCGGTTCCAACACAATTGGTTGTCAACTCCATATCTGCAACTATAAAATTTTACGAAATAATACCTCGTGTGTCATAGTGCTTCATGTCTAAGTCATAAAAGTCACATACATATTTTAAATGTACTGTCTTAAGTACATAGAAACGAGAAGTGTCAAATTTATTTATCGTAGATCGTCACTTTAAAAAATCAGTCAACACATTTTCCTTACTTCTTCACACTGTTTGTAGAATCTGCTGCTTAAAACAGTATGAACAACTGAGAAAAAAAATGTGAGTCCGTTTTATTTAAAAAGTGAGGAGCTGTGGCAAATAATTTTAAATTTGATACATCTAGATCCTATGTATGTAATACAGTTCATCTAAAATGTGTACGTGACTTTTGTAACTTAAGACATGAAGCACTATGTCACATGAGGTGCTATTTTTGTAAAAAATTAGAGTTGCAGATCTGAAGACGATAATCAGAATTGTCGAAACCGGTCATCTAAAATAAAATCTTCAACAAGCGATCTGGGCATATATATTTAGGTAGCCCCCTCGCTTGAAAAATGTAAGCATATACAGCTATTATTGTTATAAAATTATTTATTTAGTTTTTATAGTAGGATCACCTAGAATTTTATTTAGTCTGATAAGTACTAATTTAAAGAAAGCTAGCTTATGTTGATATGGATGACATGATGTATTATGACATATACGTTTGCTGTTTTTGTGTGCTATGCAAAGGTCAAGTGATAATTACGTTGACCTTATCTTAGATCGTCTTCAGAATCATATATACAGCCCATATGGCTGGTGCTAACTTCTCCAGGACCGCAGTGACTGCACTCTGTGGCTAAACGTTGGTATCTGCTCAACGTGCAGAGACAGAAGCCCTGGATAAGTTAGCCCGTGCCACATGGGCTGTATACATGATTCTGAAGATAACCTAAACTAAGGTCGAAATCGATTAAACAAATAACCTTCTGTGGGCTAGACTGTTTTTGAACATAAACATCTCTAAAGACGATCACTGTTCTTTATTTGTCAATGTTATCCAAATTAATAATTGATCCCAGACTGAGTTTTAAGTGCTTCTCTAAACTGTATTATGGGGTGAACGTATTTAGTTTCTAAATTCAGGTTTCAATAATAGTGATTGTTCCAGTATACAGAAACAAGGTTTCATCAACACGCCATTCATAATAAATGATTTTGTCAGTTTCAGTTAGGTTTGAGTTTGAAAATCAAATTAGTAAGGAGAAAACCTAACTGAAACTGACAAAATCATTTATTATGAACGGCGTGTTGATGAAACCTTGTTTCTGTATACTGGAACAATCATGATGAAGTTATTGGCAAGTTTGCCAGTTCATGTTCCGTGTATATTTTGTTTTTGAAGTTAAAGCAATTATTTGACAGGACTAACTCAAGTAAGTGCATTACCTTATAGATTTATATCTTCCTAAGTTTTTTATGATGCATTAGGTCATTTTTTATTATTTGCAATGTGCCTGTTATAGCTATATTGGAGTACAGGTTGACTTTGTGAAGGGATGTAAACGTTGCTGAACTGAGGATTGTCTCTGGTTCTTTCAATTAACTAATAACGGTTTTTATGATGTAGCTGGTTGGAAATGTGAAGTACTTTTTGAGTAATTCACGCAGTTTTTCTTGGATTATTTATCGAATTAACTGTCCAATGTATTTACATTTCTGTGAATCTTGGGATGTGTTGGGAGCTATAACGTTTATTAATTCACATGCTTCATATTTCATATATACAGATAAACTACCACATCAGACGATGAATAGTGCATCATTCCCCACGAGTCTGCATACATTTCTTTAAATCAACACTTAACAGAATAAACAAAATCCAACACGACACTACAACGAAACTAAGGAAACAAATATTGTGAAAACAATTCTTATGAGCAAACCGTAGTTTTATTTGGATAAATTAATGGCTTGCAATCAATATCAAACGCAGAACAAAAACAAGTATGTCTCTGCACCATTTATCAATAAAATCTCATAAAAACGTGCTGCCGTGTTGAATGACCGCGTGGTCTACACAGTCATGCTGTGGACTGGACAGCCGTTCCCGCCGAACGTTCAGGTCCTCCGTCGGGCATGGGTGTGTGTGTGCGTGCGTGTGTGTGTGTGTGTGTGTGTGTGTGTGTATGTGTGCAAGCCCGCACATAAAATGTATTCCAAGCCACAGTTACTTGTTAAAAAATCTTGTAATGACTTCACATTTAATGCACGTACTCTGCCGTCATTCTCAAGTGCTCATCATTGCTAAAATAAACCACAAATCAGGAAGATTTATAAAAATACAAGGTTAAGACAGAAATATAGAATAGGATACATTACATGTATGAATAACGTCAGAAAAACGTTATAAAATATGATCCTGTAGGTATCATTGTGGACAACATTTCTGTTCGACCAAGTTATACAATAGCCTGCGCTTTAGAGTGGTCAATCCTATTCTACCTTGTATCATTCTTCTAGGTAAAAGTCAAGCCACTTTCGTCAACTCGATAGTGCTCTCTCTCTCTCTCTCTCTCTCTCTAAGGAGCTCCACATGCCTGTCTGGACAAGCTGACTACAAGCTTAAAACTAATTGTAAGACAGTGTACAAACAGTTTTTAACTCGTAGTCAGTTTGTCCAGACAGGCATATGGAGATCCTTACACAGAGAAAGCACTATCGAATTGACGAAAGTTGTTCGATTTTTACCTAGATTGGAAGAATGATACGTCAAAATTGAATAGGATGACAACTCTAAAGCGCAGGCTATTGTTCAACTTGGTCGAGATACAAATGTTGTCCACAATGATACCTACAGTATCTTCTTATATTAATATATACAAAAATTTAGGTGTTTGTGCCTATATTTCACTCTGCAGCCAAAACTACACATCAGAAACGAATAGTGTTTGAATATGGTAATAAGTATCAGTCTCCCATTGTGCACTATGGTGGTAGAGAGTTGATAACGATAAGGGAGTGGAAGATATGTGAGTTGAAAGTTACCGACTTATATAAAATTCTACGTTTGGGTGTCAATATAGCATTCCAAAACACACAGCCTTCAACTGACATGTGCTTGGCATAGATAATGCCATCTCTCTTTATTTTAACCTCCTCGGATGCACTTTCTTCAGTTGTTTTTCTGCACCAAGCGTACGAATAAAGGAAAATACTTTGAAAAGTAAAAGTTCTAAGAAAGATTCCAAAGCGTAAGAAAGAAATTACGCGTTTTCGATCCGTTTCTAAACGACAGAAAAGGGCAAAGAAAAGTGAAGATACAGACGACAGAACCTTGAAATTTGTAGACGTTGTTTATCTTACACTGTAGGTATCAGCGAATTTTTGATATTCCCATCCGTAAGGGGGTGAAATACGGGATGAACGGTTTTTTGAAAAGACGTTGCTATTCAGGCAATTTTGATGCAAGAAGTACAGAACTTCGGTTTTAGATTTTTGACTGGCATTTTGAAAACACGTGTTTCGTTATTTTTTTTTTAATTTCAACCCTTAACCGGCTGAAATAAGAGAAAATCTTTTAAAGGTGCTACTAAGACTATTATGATGCTAGATATGCGAAAATTTGGATTTGGAACCGTGATTAAATGTGTTTCTGGATGTTTTGAATTCTGCCATCAGTGGTGCAATAGGCGGTGACAAGTTGTATCAAAATACTTGACTGGGAAAACATTTTTAAAGCTAAATCTATGAAAATTTATATTTAAAGTAGAAACAACCAATCCAGACCTTCCAGTCTACGCGTGCGAAAAAGCGTAAATTAACCTAACGTTTTATTATTTTTATAAATGTAATGTATCCTGATTTATATTTCCGTCTTATCCTTGTATTTCCATAAATCTTACTTATTATGGTTGATTTTAGCAATGCTGAGCAGTTGAGAATGCCGGCATAGTACCTCGAATCTAGTTGTGCAATAAATGTGAGGTCATTAAAAGATTTTTTTAACAAACAACTGTGGCTTGGTAATGTCATACCCCCATGAATGCCATTCACAGATTGTCAACTAATCACAATCCTCGGTGCTGTTCAATAGGCAGGCCTGTATTTAATCCTCGTATAATCTGAGAGTCCCACACTCTAGGTTTCTTACTGATCAGTGATAGCCTATCGTTGGATTTTGCACGACAGATTTACGCTTTCCGGCGTTGATACAGATACGTTCGGTTAATGGGAGCGAGAAGCCTGCTGCAAACAAACCGGAACAGATGCGTCACTCGAACAAAGCCTCGCTTTCCAGTGGGGCTAATGCATCGCATAACGTTCGTGGGAGTACTGAATCACACTGCACACGTGACGTTCGCTTTCGCTAAAGGCAGCAATGTGCAATGTCCATGGAAAATGAGTACGTTACTAACTTTCATTTCCTGCATATTCTGAACTCAGAATCACGTTTATTGTACGACATTATAGTAAGGAGTGTGTGACTGATTAATTATTTATTATATTCCACATATATAGTGGTTAAGCCATGTCACGCAAATTGAATTTTAATTTACAAAACGTAACTAGTTTCAATGAACTCTGCTTAAGTTTGATAATGATGACAGAGTTCATTGAAACTAGTTACGTTTTGTAAATTAAAATTCAATTTGTGTGACATGGTTTAACCACTATATATGTGGAATATAATAAATTAGAATCACGTTATACTCATTACGATGAATTGTTCGAATATAAAGTCGATGGGGTACGAGCATTTTTATTGATAACAATTGCAGTTTAATAAGCAAATTACGAAATCATGTCACAAGTGCGACATATTTAAATCGAGGCTGGCGCTCTAACTCGATGACACACAGCCGAGCAGTTAATGATTTTGTGAAGCTGGTCACTTCGGCGCCTACGAGGCGGGAGGTCAGAGGAGGCAGGTGGCAAGGACCAATGGGTTACCCACTCTACTGTGTCGCCCCGGGCGGTCTCATACGAAAGCCACTTAAAAATTCCCCTCCCCCTCGAAAAATACTGACCCATTAAATCCTCTTAAGCCGCGACGGAACGGCCGAGCACATTGAGGCGCTATGCTCCGATGCGCGAGGCCATTCCCCGTCGGTGATTCGAATCCACCCTCGGCATGGATACTTGTGTCGTAATTAGTATAAGCTAGTTCGTAAGTAGTTTGTAAGTTTAGGGACTGATGGCCCCGCAGTTTGTAAGCGTACAGTAGGCTACATCTTTGACTGTCCGAGTGATATCGAATGCCGGCCGCGGTGGCCGAGGGGACTGAGGCGCTTCAGTCACGGACTGCACGGCCACTACGTCGTTAGTATTAGCTATTTCATAAGTAGTTTGTAAGTTTAGGGACTGATGACCCCGTAGTCAAGTCCCATAACTCTACAAACATTTGAACATTTTGATATCGAATGTCGATCACGTCCAAGGAGTCGAGTTTAAAAAGGGCAGTTGTTCGTATGTGTGGTTGAGAGCGGGCAGATCTAGTTAACTACGTCAATGGCAAGAACGAAATGGTTATTATTGAAGCTGGTGCATTTAATTGGCCAGTCACTCTTACTGATGAGCCACGCTAAGCCATCGTGTGTCTTTACAGTATTTCTGTCAAAGTGTGCGCTAACGTGTGTCGTGTCGTCGAGAGGAAGAATCAACCGCGTCGCGACGGCAACGGGTTTATATATGAATTGGATCTAAATGCAGAAGATCGAACTAACGTGGGACTTTGATCTCGTAAAATACAAACTTTCGTCGCAACTGTGACATTAAGATTATCGGGCAACCGCGTCGCGATCGGACGTGTCGAACTCGCAACAATTGCTGTAACTGAAGTTTCACTGCCATTGCACGTGAATAACGTATTGGGTTAGCGTATTGTGTAATATGTGCTAATACCTCAAACTACTCCTTATTCTGGAACAGTACAATTACTCTCTTGTGTACTGTTCATTTGGGACGATGTGTGAACCTTCAACCTATCGTTATTCTATTTGTTTTACTACAGTGCAACTAAATATTATTGCATAAGTTTCAATACACTGATTTAAAGCTGAATTAACGTGTGTTAATGAATGAGAATCCTGTATTGACGATATGGCATCAGAGTGAAGTGCATAGTTCGGAATTATGGTGTATTAATGGCTTAGGAAAATAATGTGGGCAGACACACGGTCAGTTCCAACTAAAAATTCACCCCCAGTCATCTAACGATCATAATCAAAGCAACATTTTATAACTAACGTAATACATATACAAACATTTATTCCCCGAGCCCATTACAAGTTAAGTCTCTTACGCTTGACAAACATTTGAACATACAGATCATTTTAAAAGCGAAACACAATACAAATCGGAACAAAGGATGCTTACTGGCAGCAGAAAGCCAATCTCACGTAATTCCAAGTTCGAGCCAGGAGGACAGGAAGAGACTCCTAAACGAGTCATTAGCAGACTCAATATTGGGCGATGAGCCATATTGGTAGGAGTTGCACTGACGTGGATCTGGTAGCGGTATCGCTTGATATACACAGAAGAACGAGCAAAAATAAGACACTCTCGCTCGCAGCAGCTGTGTAGCACTTTGCGCGCAGGCTTTCGGTACGACTCCCTCGTTTTGTACTGAGGAATACCGCGCTTCCGGATGCTGTTCCTCTAGAGAGACGCTAGTACACTTTTGGTCCAGCTGATCCCTACGAGTTTAAGAGAGTAACTCGGACGACCGATCCTTGATAGCCGTTGGTTCACTCGTGTTCCCGCGATATTTCATTTTTAGTCTGGAGCAAAGTCTCAGAGATAAATTAAATTGGTCCCAATCCCCCGGTTCCGACCAAGGTTTTCGGGAGGTTTTCTTTGGTTGTAAGGCGTATGCCGAAACTGGTAGTCTCCTCCCACTTATTCTCAGTTGGAATCTCCCTTTGCCCCACTATCAGCTTGTCTGATAATTGGCTGAATAGAACCGCGACACTTTACGAGCCGGATCGCAAACAGCCCGCTCCACTCCTCGGAGTGGAGAATGAAAAGCATTGTACTGAACGAAGCACCTCTGTAATGGAGCGAATCTAGGTAAATCTCCAAAAGGATGACGTGCTGATCTTAGTGTTGACCGAGATACCGAATATCCGATGGGGAGATAACAGCGAATTAGTTAACGCTTGAGAGCGCATTTTTTGAGTAGCAGAGCGGTGGGCTGGCTTGAGACTTATGTACCACACCAATATATAGCCAGACTAGGGTTGACAGGCCGTACTTGACTTGATCAAGACGTAGGAAACGTGCGATCACCAACAAGGCAGAAGAAGTTTAGTTTTGATTTCAGCGTGGTCACAACTAGCAGCTTTCGGCGCAGTTAATGGTATCGTGTGCAAACGCTTTAGGTGATCTCCACACATCCCCAAGCGGTAATTACAGATACGTTTTTGAACATTGCATAACATTTCTGACATGGCGGCAGCCTCAATCATTAACTGACGAAATTGTATTATTTTTAAAGTCATGTAGGCACAGTTATTCGTCCACTCTACCGACTTTTATTTGTTTTGAAATTATTTATACCTTTCCTCAAGCTTTGATCTATCCGGAACACGGAAATATAATTTCAATTTTTTTTTATCAACTTGAGTCTTTTTTGAAAAGAATTAATTTCAATAAACATAAAATTCACAATGTTTTCCATTTTTCACTTTAACACCCGAACTGATCCTTACTAGTTACACTTTGTTATTTTTAAGATTTTTCTTACAGGAGATGTCATCTACGTTTATCATTACATAAGTGATATAGTTTCACTGACTGTAAGTAGACAAGGAGCATCTTCCTGAATTCTGCTTGACATGCTGTTGATGTCTTCCTTGCAGGTGCCAAGGGTACGTCATTAGTCAGATAATTCCGTTACGCACTACAAATACTTGAAAGAGCGGTAGTAAAACATCAATACACTTCACGTCAGACATCTTACACATCCAGTTACGAATTAGGATACCAGGTCGAAAGTAGTATTCGCATGTGTGATGTAGTAGTTGACCCTTACGCCGTCATCGCGTATAAATTACATATACAGGGTGGTCCATTGATAGTGACAGGGACAAATATCTAAAAAATAAGCATCAAACGAAAAGACTACAGAGAAGAAAACTTTTCTAGCTTGAAGGGGTGAAACAGATGTCACTATGGTTAGTCCGCTAGATGACGCTGCCTTAGGTCAAACGTATATAAACTGAATTTTTTAAAACAGGTATCCCCATTTTTATTACATATACGACTAGTACATAAATAAATATGAATCTGGAACACTTTGTGATAGATGGCGCTGTATAATTAACACACATATTACTCACAATTATAGACGAACAGTGGGTATCAGGTTGGTTTTTTAAATTCCAATGCAATACATGTACTTTTGTGAAATTATCATACATTATGGGAACACATGCTGTTAACGCGTGATTACCTGTAATTACCTCATGACTTCAATAAATACTCAAAATGATGTCAATCAACTTGAATGCATATGGAAATACGCGTAACGAAATTCCTCTGAACATCGAACAGTTTAACTCCTCTCAACAGCGAGTAGTTCGCCTTCAGTAATGTTCTCACATGCATTGACAATGCGCCGGCACATGTTTTCAGGTGTTGTCGGTGAATCACGATAACAAATATCCTTCAATTTTCCCCACAGAAATAAATACGGGGATGTAAGATCCGGTGAACGTGGGTCCATTTAAGACCGCTTCAGCTGCACGGGAGCCTTGTGCCGGACATCCATCATGTTGAAAGTACATCGCCATTCTGTCATGCATTAAAACATCTTGTCCTAAAATCGGTAGAACATCACGTAAGAAATCAGCATACATTGCACCATTTAGATTGCGATCGATAAAGTAGGGACCAATTATCCTTCCTCCCATAATGCCGCACCACACATTAACCCGCCAAGGTCGCTGACGTTCCACTTGTCGAAGCCATCGCTGATTTTCCGTTACTCAATAGTGCATATTATGCCGGTTTACGTTACCTCTCTTTGTGAATGACGCTTCGTCACTAAACAGAACGCGTGAAAAAAATCTCTTATCGTCCTGTAATTCATTTTGTGCCCAGTGGCAAAACTTTACACCATGATCAAAGTCTTCGCCATGCAAATCCTGTTGCATAGAAATATAGAACGGGTGAAATTTATGTTGATGTAGAATTCGCAACACCGACGTTTTTGAGAATTCCGATTCTCGCTCAATTTGTGTGCTACTGATGTGTGGATTAGCCGCAGCTGCAGCAAAAACACTTACTTGAGCAACATTATTTGTTGCAGGTGTTGATTAACGTTTGACTTGTGGCTAAACACTTCCTGTCTCTTTAAATAACGTAAAAAACCGACGGAAGGTCCGGACACTTGGATGATGTCTTCCAGGATAACGATCAACATACATAGCACAGGGCCGTTGGGCATTTTGATGACAATAGCCATACATAAATACCATATTGACCTTTCTGCAATTGTTAAACGGTCCATTTTTATAAGAATATTTTTTTTTCCTTTAATGTGATTTCAATTCCCGCTCATAGGCGCTCTTCAGCCAACAGAAATAAAATTTGACGTAGTAGAAAAGTAGAAATCTAAAGGAGATAAAATTTTGGAGATAAAACATACATAAAACGGAGATCTAAAATGGAGATAAAACAAAGTATATAAAATGGAGTGAAGCAATGGCGTCATAAAAGATTTGATACGGCGATGGTGGAGAATAAAAACAGCTGCTCGAAGGTCAGTGGCACACAGAATTAAAATGAGCGTAGGGCGGCGGCTAAGGTTTGACCGTCCGCTATTGTGGAATTAAAACGAAAAACTCACCACACACACGGAGAAACACACAAGTTAATACTGCGGGTTGGCCGTTCACTGTTGTAAAAATAAAACAATGTAACTAAAAGGCATCACACTTGTCGAAGCACTGGCTTGGAAGCACAAAGAAGGTTCCACAGATGACGGAGCACTCACAGCATGGAAGGTGCGGTGTGGGGGGATGGGGGGGGGGGAGGGGATGAGAGGAGAGGGCGAGGATGGGGAGGAGCCACAGGGCCGGTGGGGAAGGGACGGGGGGGATGACGTCCCATCCTAGGAAGCCTCAAGTTGGAAGGAAAGGGGAGGGGAGGGCGGTAAGAGGAGGATCCGGAGGGACACCTGGGTGGAATGAGGGGGGCGGGTGAAGGGGGTGGGATGGGAGGGATAGTTAATAAGAGTAATGTATCACGAAGCAAATATTGTCCGCACTGGGGAAATGTTACGCGATACCACATACTTATACGTTTGTAAAACTATTACAGTGTCATATATCACAAAGAGCAAAAAAGTGTTCCAATTCAAATGTTCAAATGTTTGTTAAGCTTATGGGACTTAACTACGGGGTCATCAGTCCCTAAACTTACAAACTACTTATGAACTACTTACGAACTAGGACGGCACAAATATCCATGCCCGAGGGGGGATTCGAACCCCCGACCGTAGTGGCCGTGCTGACCGTGACTGGAGCGCCTCAGTCACCTCGGCCACCAGTGTTCCAATTAAACATTTATATTTATTTACGTACTAGACGAATATGTAATAACAAATGGGGGTACCTATTTTAAAAAATGTTGTTGATATCCGTTTGACCTATGACAGCGCCATTTAGCGAGCCAACCATAGCGCCATCTGTTTACCCCCCTTCAAGCTAGAAAAGTTTTGTTCATTGTAGTTTTTTCCTTTTGATTCTTATCAATGGGACCACACTGTATACGAAGACTGTTTCCTCCCCAAGTGTGAGAGAGTGCTGCAATCATCAAAGGAGAGTCAAGCTAGTGCCACTGGTATCCACAAGGCGTCGAGCAGTTGCAGTCGTGCCAAAAGCAACGGCCCGTTGCTCCCACCTGTTCGGTGCGGCAGTAGGAGAGAGCTGGGAGCTGTCTGCTGTCGGCTTACAGGGAGGCGGAAAGCGGAGGCTCAGGGCATAGGCGCGGTTGCTTCTCTGAGGCCGCGTAGGCTGGCTGTCCGAGTGCCCAAGCTGCGTCTCTGCTGCTGTCTGACCCGACCGAGTCACTCCTCTGCCGCTTAACAGTATGCATGAGCTATCAGGCAGTGCTTGTCGAGTAATTACAGCATGACAAAGTCAGGGAGGAAATGTACGATTTTTCGTTATATAATACTAGCTGTATACCCGGTAGTCTTGTGTAGTTCGCGAACGAACTAGTTCGGAAGAGCGCTCCCACAGGTGAACTACGCGAACTAGTTCGCAGATCCCTCGTCTCTTAGTTCGTCCGCTCCTTTTTCCGAAGATTGAGGACGCGCAGAATCGCGCGATTCCCTCTTGTCAGTTGCCGCATTTCGATCTTAGATGCAGCTCAGCTGTAGTTTCAGTAGCGGCAGCAAATGCCAAAACGAGAGGACGAACTAAAAAGAGCGACCTACTTCGTGGCCGAGCGAACTAAAATGAGAGCTGCCGGTCGCGAACTAAAATATGCGCGATAGGTCGCGAACAAAATTAAAAATCACGTGTTTGCCTTCTGCTGATGAGAGGCATTTCGAGGTTAGCGTCTGCCTGCTACTTTACATAGTTCAGTGCTACAAAATTTCTGCTTTGAAGTAGTCTGCACTCTGCAATATCTGAATAATAAATTCCATAATGCCAAGATATAGAGATAACTATAAACTTAAACGCGAGAAATTATCCTGAAACTGTTTCTTCTGGCTTGCGTGATATCATTAGCGGCTCAAGCAGCAAGCGCATGGAGCAGCTAGGTGGGGGAACTTCTCCCTCCTCCTGCATGCGCAGACCACGCCGCTCAGCCGTTACTGCGAGCGGACGAACTAAAAGAACGAACTACGACAGAGCCGCGAACTAAAGTGAGCGCTCCCGATCGCGAACTATTACGCGCAAGTATAAAAACCGGCGCTGCCCGGGTGATTGTTTATTCTACACTCTCATAGTCTACATCCCTTCCCCCCTCTCTTTACATCCACATCTTTCACTCCCATCTGTCTGTTCATTTCAACCTTTCCCTCTCTCGAAAAAGACTTTTGCAACGTACCCTCTGTCATGTACCATACAAACATTTATGTACCCAATGATCTTCCTCTTGGTTTAAAGGTCATGTGTGCAAAAATTGATAAAGATTGGAACAAGACTATGCATTTTGTAAAATTCCGTAAGTTAAGTAGTCTATACCATGCACCGAACGATATTTTATAAAGACAGTGACATTCCTCGTGTTTGTAAGGTTGAGTGTGCAGAAATGCATCAATATCGGAAACAACCTATAGATTTCTATGCAAAATAACGCAGGGTCATATAGATAAAACGTACTTTGTTGGTCTCAAATATTCCAATTTTTTGTTCTGAGAATAACTAAAACAACTTAAAAAGGATCTGTGAAATCGGTCGAGCCGTTCTCAAGTTATGGCGCGACCAAGGTATTTAGGGAACAATTTTTATGTTGCAAAGTACCCTCCCCCGTATGAAAGGTAGACGATGTGCTTCGTCTCTTGTTTTGAAAGTGAAGCGTGCGAAATTTCGTGAAGATAGTAATGAAACTGTAGATTTCGTGAGTAGCAGAAGTATTCTCCACCATCCACCTATCACAAAATACTTTCTTAACCGACGTTTTCTATCTCTAAACTATATTCCTGCCAAATTTCAGCTTCATAGGTGAAGCAGTTTTCGAGATTTCGTGTTTAGTCAGTGAGTGTCCTTTCGCTTTTATATAGTAATTAAGAAAACAGATTGCTTAATTTTGGATGCAGAATTAACAAAGACTTGTAGAAAAAAATAGTAACATGCAAATCTGTAATGCTAACTTTATTTGATACAAGGTCAGTTTTAGAATCATTTGAAGAAAGTCTACAGCAGGTAGTGCGTAGGTATCCGGGCCAGTTAAACCGGCAACCCACGCGCAATGGAAATATTCTAGACCTTATAGCCACGAACAGGCCTGACCTTATTAACGATGTCTGTGTAGAGACAGGAGTTAGTTTTCATGATATCGTCGTAGCGTCAATGCTGACCAAAGTTCATAAACCAATCAAGAAGGCTAGGAGCGTGATTTTGTTGGTAAGAGCCGATAAACAAATATTAGGATCGCACTTAGAAAATGAATAGGCCTCGTTTAATTCAGGGACTATGGATGTAGACGAATTGTGGACTAAATTTAAGTGCATAGTAAAGAAAGGGTTAAAGAAATATGTGCCAGTAAAAACGATTAAAGATGGAAAAGATCCACCATGGTATAATAATAATGTTAGAAAGCTGCTGAGAAAGCAAAGACTGTTGCACTCTCGGTTCAAAAAAAAGGACACGCAAATGATGATAGCCAAACGTTAGCAGAGATTCGTGCGTCTATAAAAAAAAATCGATGGGCGAAGCATACAATAATTACCACAGCCATACCTTACCAAAAGATCTTTCCGAGAACCCGAAAAAATTCTGGTCCTATGTAAAATCGATAAGCGGGGCAAAGCCTACTATCCAGTCACTGGTTGATCATTCCGGGGCAGTAATAGAAGAAAGCAAACGGAAAGCTGAAGTACTAAATTTAACCTTTAAGAAATCTTTCACGCAGGAGGACCGCACAAGTGTACCATCATTTGATCAATGTACTAATTCCGAAATCGAGGACATAGTAATACGTATTTCCGGTGTAGAGAAGCAGCTGAGAGCTAAATAGGAAAAGTCTGCTGGTCCGGATGGAATACTAGTTCGGTTTTACAAAGATTATTCTGCGTCATTGGGCCCCTACTTAATTTGCATTTATCGCGAATCTTTAATTCAGCGCAAAGTTCCTAGTGATTGGAAAAAAGCCCAGGTGACTCCCGTTTATAACAAACGAAAGAGAACTGACGCACATAATTACAGGCCAATATCGTTGACATTAGTTTCCTGTAGAATTTTGGAGCATATTCTTTGTTTGAATACAGTAAATTTCCTTGAAACGGAAAAGTTTCAAATGTTCAAATGTTTGTTAAGCTTATGGGACTTAACTACGGGGTCATCAGTCCCTAAACTTACAAACTACTTATCAACTACCTTATACTAAAGACGGCACAAATATCCATGCCCGAGGGGGGATTCGAACCCCCGACCGTAGTGGCCGTGCAGACCGTGACTGGAGCGCCTCAGTCTCCTCGGCCACCGCGGCCGGCCGGAAAAGCTTCTTTCTATGAATCAGCACGGGTTTAGGAAACATCGTTCATGTAAAACTCAGCTTGCCCTTTTCTCACATGACATCTTGCGACCCATGGATGAAAGACAAGGCGTTCGACGAGGTGCCACACTGCAGACTGCTAACGAAGATCGAGCTTAAGGAATAGGTTCACAGATTCGTGACTGGCTGGAAGACTTCCTAAGTAATAGAACTCAGTACGTTGTTCTCGACGGCGAGTGTTTATCAGAGACGAGTGTATCGTCAGGCGTGCCCCAGGGGAGTGTGACAGGACCGCTATTATTTTCTATCTATATAAATGATCTGATGGACAAAGTAAGTAGTAATTTGCGGCTGTTTGCTGATGATGCTGTGGTGTGTGGGAGGGTGTCGTCTTTAACTGACAGTAATAGGATGGCTTAGACAAAATTTCTAGTTGGTGCGAAGAATGACAGCTAGCTCTCAATGTAGAAAAATGTAAGGTGATGCGCATGAGTAGAAAAAACAATCCTATAATGTTCGAATACAGCATTAGTAGTGAGCTTCTTGATGCTGCCGCGTCGTTCAAATATCTAGGCGTAACATTTCAGAGCGATATGAAATGGAACAAACATGTAAGAGCAGTTGTGAGTAAGGCGGGCAGCGGACTTCGGTTTATTGGGAGAATTTTTGGAAGATGTACTTTATCTGTAAAGGAGACTGCGTATAAAACGCTTGTACGACCACGTCTTGAGTATTGCTCAAGTGTTTGCGACCCGCAGCAGATCAGTTTATAGGAAGACATAGAAACAGTTCAGAGGTGAGCAGTTAGGTTTGGTACTGGTAGGTTCGACCAATGTGTCACGGAAATTTCTGTTGAGGAAACTTAGAGAGCCGGAATTTGAAGCAGAGTGTAGTACGATCTTGCTGCCGCCTACTTACATTTCGCGTAGTGATCACAAAGACAAGAGAAATTAGGGCTTGTACGGAGGCAAATAGGCATTCCTTTTTTCCTCGTTCTATTTGGGAGTGGAATAGGAAAGGAAATGCCTAGTAGTGGTACAGTGTACCCTCCGCTACGCACCAAAATCAAAATGTTTGTATCGGTTATGGGACTCAACTACGGGGTCATCAGTCCCTAAACTTACAAACTACTTACGAACTAGCTAAGGACGGCACAAACATCCGACCGTAGTAGCCGTGTAGACCGTGTCTGGAGCGCCTCAATCCCCTCGGCCACGCACCTTCTGGGGGATTGCGAAGTATGTATGTAGATGTAGATGCCTGATGCGACAGTTTTACGGCATCAACAGCGAAACTGCTGTGAGCGGTACTTTTTATTTCACCTTTTTATTTATTCATTAGTTTGTCATTTACAAAACGCTTCATAAATGTCCGAAATAACATGCCAACTTTGTTTCAGGTCCCTAACTACTTCCATTTTGCATACATATGGTTATCTCGCGCGGTGGCCTCTCATTATTTATGACGTCATATATCCTGAGCTATGTGTCGTGCTCTTTTATTTTTGGTTCAGGAACCTTCGTGGTCGTACGGTGAGCATCTGTAACTTATAAAATAATAGGCGACGGGAAATTTTAATGCGGTAGGTAAACACAAGAAATATTACACTTTCTGCGGATCTGTGAACATAGTTCATTGTATCATTTTCCAAAGAGCAACAGCACAAAGATATAATTTTTAAATGGAACAATAGTTTTTTCTATCGAACACTGGAATCGTTGAAACCAGCTGCGTCCAAAACAAGTTAAACTACATTCCTGTCACTGTTAGTTTGAGAGCTACAACCCTTCAAAATTTCAGGGGCAGATACCACACGCTGTACATAATACATGGCTGTGTGGTGGGTGATGGATATTATGGCGGTGTGAAGTTGATGTACATGAGATGTTGAAATGTGTGTCCCATAATGCATAATGCAATGCGCCGTCGAAAGGATCAGCGGACGAGATGTAACATCGCCGGTGTGACGGAGCGACATGCGTCCTCCATGCGCCGTTTTAGATCATCTGGGGATGTGGGCTCAGTGACATAAACACGATCCTTTAGATATCCCCACAAAAAGAAATCTACTGGTGTTAAATCGGGCGACCTTGCAGGCCATGAATGAGGACCATGGCGCCCCAACCATCTTCCTGCAAATCTGTTGATTAGTTCTTCCACAACAGCACGCGCGGAATGGGCTGGGTGACCATCGTGCTGCATTTACATATCGACTCTCGTGTGTAGACACACATGTTCAAGGAGACCACCCAAACTGTCTGCTATAAATAACTCACCTGTCAGTGTACCTGGGAAGTAGTATGGACCGATGATTTCATCTCCAAGGATTCCACACCACACGTTAATAGACCATCTACGTTGACTTTCGACAGGTTGTACCCACCGAGGATTGTCTGCGGCCCAGTAGTGCATGTTATGGCGATTCACTGCACCATAATTTGTAAACGTGGACTCATCAGAGAACATAACACTTTGTAAAGATTCCAGCGTGAAATTACGCATGGCCCACTCACAGAATGTCACTCTTGCAAGGAAATCGTTCCCATGCAGCTCCTGGGTCAGTGACAGGCGGTACGGGTGAAACCTGTGGCCGTGTACCATACGCCACACAGATGTGAGACGGACACCAGCGACTGCAGCAACGGCTCGTAAGCTGACATGAGAATCGTGGTGTAGTGTAGCTAGAACAAACACCTTCGGCTCCTCACTTCTTACAGGTCTTCGTCTGCTACTGCGGCGCATTACCAAGCTGCCTGCTTCCCGAACGCGTTGTTCGGCACGTAAGAACGTAATCGCTGCCGGGGCTCTTCGCCTAGGATATCTCACGGCATACGCCGTGGCTGCTTCAGTGGCATCGTGTCGGCACTCGCCGAGCATCAGCAACATGTCAACGTCATCGTCATCCGATGTCAGTAACTGTGGTATATTGAGCCCCGGTTGTTTGTGTGGCTCCAACTGTCGGGTATACGGCCGTTTGCGGCGACAGTCGGCAGTCTAACAGCGCATCGAGGAAGCTTCTCGCTCCGTGACACCGGCGACGTTACAACTCGGCCGCACCACATTTAGAAGGCGCATTGCATTATGCGCAGCGCTTGTGGTATCTGCCCCTGAATTTTTGAATGGTTGTAGCTCCCAAACTAACAGTGATAGGAATGTAGTTTAAATTGATTTGGACGCAGCTGGTTTCAACGAATCCAATGCAAGATAGAAAAGACCATTGTTCCATTTTTAAAAAATATCCTATGGTCCATACAATGTAATTGTTTCATTGCAGTAATTTTATACGGCTACAGTCCGGGTTCTACGGCCTTATGTACTGTCGTACGAAAGACTTTGGCCTCTTGTGATAATTTCCTTACTTATTTTGTTGGACTCCAAAAGATAATGTTACGATGATGTCGAGCTACCGTTCTTTTAAGTTCGGGTGCATCATGAATTGAATCTAATGCCCGGTATTTGCGAATTAAATCGAGTTCAGTGTCAGTGTCGAGGTGTCGACGTAGGAAAACGCAATCGATATTGTCGTCTGCCGCGGTGTAGTAGCCGAGCGGTCTAAGGCGTCTCGCTGCGGAGCGCGCGGTTGCTCGCCGTCGGGGGTTGAGTCCCCCCTAGTGCTTGGGGGTTCGTGTTTTCCTTATGTTAGTTTACCTTAGCGTAAGTAGTTTGTAAGCTACGGACTGATGACCACGCAGTTTGGTCCGATACACTTACAAACACTTGAATTGTCGTCTCACATGCTCTGTGAAGTTTCCTCCTGCCCGGAAAACCTCTTCCGGTAAAAAGGCTCTCTCTGTGACAGTAATCATTCTCACTACACTCAGTATACAAGAACAAGACAATAACACAAGTAACTGAGTTGTACTTCCTGATCATTATCTACACTTTCTTGGTAAAGACCTTCCAGCATTATTGCAAGAAATTTCTTTGTCTCTGAGAATGCGTATGTTGTTCCACCATGATAGGGCTCCTGCGCGTTTTATTCTTCAGGTTACACATTATCTAAACCTAACAGTTCCCGGAAGATAGAGGATGGAGCGGTAGAAATAGGCACGTTTCTTCGCTTTCGAAGTCGCCGGACAACCTATTTTCAGTTTTTCCTGTTATAATGGTTGAACGGTGAAGACTACAAGGAAAATTTAAACGCAAAATACGATTTGATCGTTCAGATTATAAATAGTGCAGCCCTTACAAAAGAATGCAAAGACATCGTAAGAAGAGCTACACGGGTGTTATCAAGACGAGACGAAAAAGAGAGGGAAAATTCACTTTTCCGTTTTTCACGTTGTAAAAATTTTTGATGATATATAGGATCACCCCGCATCGTTTTATTAACCTTTTTTTTCCTTACAAGCTTTGCCTCGCCTGTGAAAAAGTAAAAAGTCTACTTTTCATCCCGCGACAGATTTTAGTTTCGTTGCGCTTCTTACTCGATTTTGAATAAAGTAATCAGCCAAAAAGTCTGATTTTTGGACACGTGGTAGTGAAATATCTCAGCTTTCTAATAAATCATTCACGTTTTCTAAATTCGTAACAGACGTTTTCAAATGATGCTTTTTGTCAAGTATGCGCATCTGATTTACAAATCGTGTATTGAAAAAGTTGGATAGCGGGCAGCTTACTGTTATATCCATTTTAGACCATACATTACAGCGAGTGAAATGGAGCTAAAGGTACGGGAATATAGTCATTTTTATTTTATTTTCGCTTTTGTAGCTCTTAGAAAATATCTTACCACAAATAAAAACAACATAACTCACGCCCGAGATTAAAGTAAGATCGAACTAATTAAGAAAATAAAAGAAGATTAAAAATTAGATGAAAAACATGTTTCACCTCGTTATAAGAGATACGTGAGGTTTACCGGTTTTATGTGGGACAGGCTGTGTACTGTATTTCAACTCATATCCACTTTCAAAGAACTCTACACAGGTCTCAGAATTTGATTATTTTATTTATTTTGTTAAGAAGCTGTCTGAGAGGGAACTGCATTCCTAAGAACATTTTGCTGAATCATCTGTTGACAGTTTTCCTTATCTGAATGCTACTTAGATTTTTCTGTAATTTAACCGAAACAAAAATGCTCTGATTTAGGCCTCCGAGATACTCCAGGTCCGTTCAGTAAAGAATAAGAAGCGCGTGCCACTTTGTATCTTGTGTTTTGTATTTGCTTCTTGGTGGGCATGTCAGCTGCAACAAGGTACCCCCACCCACTGTCAGCTGAAGATCGAAAGAAACATGGTGCTGAACAAAACTTGTTCATTGCTTCTACTAAGAGCCAACTAACAGTGCATTTGTTTTGTTATTTTATTTCTGTTGTTCTCACACTGTAGTAACTCATCGGATTTTACGCACTTTAGAAACAGGTGGTGATGGACTTATCCCATGCATTTCGACTGACTTTTGATTTTTTTTTTTTTTTTAGTTTTGCAGAGTTAATAGTAATACAACAAAAAATATACAGAACATATTTTTATAAGTGTAATAAATTAGAAAAGAAAAAGAAAAAAAGCTATCATGCATAGAGACTTGTATTGGAAACAGGCTGGAGACGTGAGATACTTGTGCTGCAGAAGTAACACCGTAGCGCAATCTGCTCGCGGCGGAAATATTAAACATTTCGAATATCGTCAGCTCTGCGTGGGCCGGCTGAAGCGGAGTCCTCTCGGCCCGGCCGGCAGTGTGAACAGCGCAATTAAAAACAATGTGTTTAATCTCCCGGCCCGGCACGGCTCGACCGGCAGTGTGAACACGGCCTTACATTATCACTGCTGAATTCATTGACTCTAATAAAACTGTGCTAATACCCCACATTATCCTCAACCTTCTGATCCAACCATGCCTTTCTAAATAATAAGAAGACAATTCCCAATAAAAGTAGCCTTCACTAAAATCATAAATAAAACACTAGGTCAGACGATTCAATGGGCTCGATTATATTTACAAATTTTCATGTGTTTGTAAATCTGTCGGACCAATCTGCATGGTCATCAATCAGTAGCTTACAAACTACTTAAACTAAGATATACTAACATATGGACAAACCCATACCCAGGAAAACTACGATCGAGCGTTCGAATCCCCCCTCGGGCATGGATATTTGTGCCGTCCTAGTTCGTAAGTAGTTCATAAGTAGTTTGTAAGTTTAGGGACTGATGACCCCGTAGGTAAGTCCCATAAGCTTAACAAACATTTGAACCCCAGGAAAGACTCGAACCTTCTACGGCGAGCAACCGCGCGATCCGCAGTGAGGCGCCTTAGATCGATCGGCTACTCCACCGCGGCTATTATATTTCCAGAACCTGTTTTTTTATATGGCTTTTTCGCGAGTTCGCTCATTCAGTGATAGTTATGTGCTAAACATGTACAGTCAAAAAGTGAACGCTGATCACATTGTAACTACTACCATTGTTTTCAAAGAAGTTTTGTTAAATAAACAAGTTTTCAAACAATAACATAAACATGAACAAGTCAATATCTCATTTATTATATGGTTCACAATTTATCATATTTTATTTAATTATAAAAATTTTCTTACTACGAGACTAATATTTGTTACTACTACTACTCAAAGTTTATCTTTTATACATATATAATTGCATCTAATTCTTCTCCATTACTATATTAACTATCTTTGGCGGACCAGGATATAGTGCGAATTATTCGCACAGGTAAGCTAGTTTATACCTAGTAAGGAAAGAAAAACCTACACCAGGTGCAAGACAGACACCTACACCCGAGAGAGGACTCGAACCTCCGGCGGAATCGGCCGCCCATTCCATAGCATGACGCCTCAGACCAAGCGGCTAACGAGTTCCCAATCATTTGTTTTGATGGTCAGATTTCTAAAGTGGCTTTTTGCTTTCTGGCAAATGTTATAAAATGTTGTACCAAAACATCCGTCAACGCTCAGGTTGACTGCTTAATTATGTTTAAACACGGCGATTTTGTTGTCCTGCGCAGGTATTTTATAATTATCTGATGCTGTACAACGGACGACAAATCTTTTTTGCTGTGCCTCTGATGTATTATCTTTTTCGGAAATGACAGTGTTTGTTAGCAACATGTCAGTTATAGTAAGCAGTTAGTTGTCGGGGATAACAAGATGGTCATTGGCAGTTACACGGCGAGTGAGAGTAATGAGAGTTGAATATAGTTGTCATGACGGAACTTCCGCCAAGTTTGAATGTAGGCTTTACCCTTCGCGGTTCCTTGTAGGAAGCAATGTAAACGATAATTCAGTGTTCCCTATCACATACCAGTACCTAGAGTAACCAAGTAATCGCATGATCGTAATAATGAGATCCAGGCGTTCCAGATACTTAATGGTAAATTATCAGGAGGTATAGATGTGAATAAAATCTCAGAAAGACGTTTGTACAGAGCAGCTCACAGGGATATGTCGACATGCCAACACAGATCGACTGCGGAGACATAGATTTGACTCGTGCATTATGCATGTCTTTGCCGTCGACCAACGTGTCTGGCGCAAATGTATCTGTGACAGAAAAGCTTCGTTGTACGAACAAGTACGGGTTCAAAAAACATCGTTCATGTGAAACCCAGCTTGCCCTTTTCTCGCATGACATCTTGCAAGCCATGGATGAAGGGCAACAGGCAGATTGTGCTTTTCTCGACTTCAAAAAGGCGTTTGACGCGGTGCCACACTGCAGACTGCTAACGAAGATACGAGCTTATGGAATGGGTTCACAGATCTGTGGCTGGTTAGAAGACTTCCTAAGTAATAGAACGCAGTACGTTGTTTTCGACGGCGAGTGTATTGTCAGGCGTGCCCCAGGATCGTGATAGGACCGCTTTTATTTTCTATCTATATAAATGACCTGATGGACAGATTAACTCGTATTTTGCGGCTGTTAGCTGATGAAGCTGTGATGTATGGGACGGTGTCGTCTTTAACTGACTGTAATAGCATACAGGATGTAGACAAAATTTCTAGTTGTTCGAAGAATGGTAGCTAGCTCTCAATGTAGAAAAATGTAAAGTAATGCCCATGAGTAGGAAAAACAATCCCATAATATTCGAATACATCATTAGTAGTGAGCTTTTTGATGCAGTCGCATCGTTCAAATATCTAGGCGTAACATTGCAGAGCGATATGAAATGGAACGAACATGCAAGGACAGTTGTGAGTAAGGCAGACAGCCGACTTCGGTTTATTGGGAGAAATTTGGGAAGATGTACTTCGTGTGTAAAGAAGACCGCGTATAAAACGCTTGTACGATCACGTCTTGAGTATTGCTGAAGTATTTGGGACCCGCAGCAGATCAGTTTAAAGGATGACATAGAAGCAGTTCAGAGGCGAGCAGCTAGGTTTGTTACTGGTGCGAGTGTCACGGAAATGCTCCGGCAACTCAATTGGGGATTGGTGGAGAAAAGACGACGTTCTTTTCGTGAATTTCTGTTGAGGAAATTTAGAGGGCCGGAATTAGAAGCTGAGTGTAGTACGATCTTGCTGCCACCTACGTGTCTACGGAAGCATATAGGTATTCTTTTTTTCCTCGTTCTATTTGGAAATGGAATAGGAAATGAAATGTCTTGTAGTGGTACAGTGTACCCCCCCTCCACGTACTTTACGGTGGATTGCGGAGTACGTATGTAGATGTGGCCGCAAGCGCAGTTGCGCGGAACGCAAGTATAAAGTGCCGGAGCGAGCACTGGAGCGTCAGTCCACTCACTGAGAGAACGGTAAACCATCTTCGGCGGCAAATAAAGGCTGCACTCGCTGCTCACCGAATTGGCCGATGGGAATAAAACTGGCAGCTATTGACCCACAAACGCCGCCCTGGAAAGTTGTTCGTACATTTACGCGTCGCCGGACTCAACCGCCGACACTTGTCACACCTCAGAGAACGGTCTACATGCCAGAAGGTAAAGCGAACGCACTGGCGACAGTTTTTGAGCAGAACTTCCGGCCTCCGGAGCAACATGCCGGTGATTCTGTTGTCCTGTGTCGCTTACGTATTGGCCCTACGTGGTTGACGCATGGCTACCTTTTATGTCAAGAGGACCCAACGAATTGCCGATCTGGAAATTTGTTGACAGTGGTCCACATCCTGTCGGACTGTCCGCTTTTAGCCGCCTTGCGGCAATCTTTTAGCTGACAATGCCTCAATGTCTCACGGGTTTTAGGTTTCATACGCGTAGCTGGATTTTATCGTTCTATTTAGTGATAGGCTGGCTGGTTCTCAGGTCTCCAACCCTCACCTTTTAATCTGATGTTTTTCTTTCTTCTACCCTGTTTTTTACCTCCAGGTTTTTAGTCTGTGCAGAGTGACTGGCTCGTCTTGTATTAGTTTGTGATCAGCCAGCCACTGTTCCCTGCTCTATTTTAGCTTAGTTCAACACTTGGTCTGTCTTCTTCAGTGGTGTTGAGAGTATCAACAACATTGGCACTGCTCCCTTATGTCTCTCTTCTGGGTGTTGAGCTTCGCTAGGAACAGGGGACTGATAACCATGTAGTTTAGTCCCCTCTAAACCCCATTCTTAGACCCGGAAGATGCAGATGACGACATACCACCGACCGCAGTCCAAGAGGTGAGAGAGCACATCCGGCAGCTGCTATAAAAAAAGCACCACATCACGATAATACTGACGCACGAATTCTAAGACACCCACCATACGAAGTTATCCTATACATGGTAGCACTACCTTCCTACAAAGAATACACCCGGATGCTTGGAAGAGAGCTATCGTGCTTGCCGTCCCAAAGCATGGCGAAAGCCAAGCAGACCCCTGGAATACTGTCCGATTAGTTTACTTCCCACCGTGAGTAAGCTGTTCGAGAAAATCTTCCTCATCCGACTTGGAAGGCAACTCCAGATTTGCAACGTCACACCTAACGAACAATTTGGATTTGGAAGACAACACTCCACGATCCAACAACTTATGCGAATCGTAGAAGAAGCCACACTGGCCGTTAATAATAGTGAGTATTGCGGTGACGTTTTTCTCGACGTGTCAAAAGCGTTTGACCCAGTGTGGCACAGAGGACTGACCTACAAGCTTTTCCACCAAGGCATGTTCCTGAACTACGTACTCCTGATTGAAAGTTACCTTCGTGGACGAACATTTGTCGTCAGAGTGGGTACCGGAACGTTGACCGCCAGAGATGTTGTCCGGAGTACCGCAAGGGAGCGTACTTGGTCCCATTCTCTACACTGTTTACACAGCTGATTTTCCAACATCACCAAGAGTGATTACGCAGAGCTCTTCGTACGAAGTCGGTGGACAGTAGCAATACACCGGCGACTCCAACAGGCTCTCCTTGACCTTGTAACACCAAATCGCGACCATAGCATTAGAATGACCATATTCCAATATTTTTCATCGATCGTCATTTTAATTATTTGTTAAGAGGCAGAAATTTCTAATTTTTCAATTTTTTTAGTAAATTAAAATTATATCAGCGTAATTCAGAATTATAGTATACAGGGAATAAGTAGGTCAAAACACCTCAAATATCAGAGATCATTTGTCAGATTGCCATTATAAACAGTACCCGCGGTTGATTTACACGCTCTCTGTATGATTAACTCTCTATGTGATTAACAATATATTTGATTAACTCACGGTACTCAGTGCTTAATGTCAAAGTAACATACGCGGATTATTTCCAAGATAGAAAGGAATCCGATAAATTATTTATTATTTATTTCTTAATATAAACTTTCATGTCGTGATCATACGCTAATGCATGCAATATCTTTGGACTTTGATCGCGATAGGCTAGGAAGAAAGAATTAGAAACTTCTGCCTCCCGTTAATAAACCCGATTAATATTCGTGATATTGGTATTCGAACTTATTTGCAAGTTTTTAGGAAATAACTTTTAAAATACTTATCTGGAAGAATTAATGTTCATAGTCAATGTAATAGGATCCAGAGACTTTAATGTAAATGAGACTTTTACGAAAATAGTCACGAATTGTGAACATACGAAGTGTTTTTTGCGAAAGTGATTTGTTCCTAACTACTAATTTCAAAATAGAGAATCTGTGAAACTTAAAAAAAGTCTTAAATAGTTATTCAAGTATTTAGTTCTCTAATATGATCCAAGATTATCGTAAAGGTGAACATATATATCTGTGAAGTCAGTTAATGTGTGAAAGAAAAACATCTAACAGCATTAGTTAGGAGAGACTTTTAATAAATCTTTTTTAAAGAATAATTCGATAGAAAAGGGAATTAGGCACAATAATATCTTTTGTGACTGGCTTTAAACGGTCTGAACTACCGGGACTCAATGATTCAAGTTTTTTTCTGTTTATTAAATATCAGTTCCTGAGAAGCGGAATTTCATGCTCAAACAAGTCTTTAAGTTTAAATTATGGACAGAACCAAAATTTACAGTTTGGAAAATTCAAGAAACATATAAATTTTATTAATTACGTAGAAGTACCAGGTCTACAGGGCTACCAACTTAAATTTCATACTGGGATGACAAATTAAATTTAGAACCTATACATCCATTACAAACTGTGAAAGTTGTGACAATACTGCTGGCCCTCTCATCTCAATGTTATCGTACGATACCGTCTGCGTTGGATCCGGAACCGTGTGGTTCAATAGTGATAAATGTTGCTTTTGAAGTTAGTTAAAACGATATAGCCAGGCCGTCCGCGGTGGCAGAGGGGACTGAGGAGCTCCAGTCACGATCTGCACGGCCACTACGGTCGGGGGTTAGAGCCCCCCCCCCCCCCTTGGGGATGGATATTTGTGCCGTCCTTAGTCTTAGCTACTTCATAAGTAGTTTGTAAGCTTAGGGACTGATGACCCCGTAGTTCCACAAACATTTGAACATTTTTGATACAGCCAGTCTAGAAATCAGTGTAGGACAGTGTCTCGGTGATACTGTGATTAAAACAAGTGATACAATTCATTAATTAAAAGATTCGTTTAGATACTTTCCAGACAGTTCTATAAACAATAGTTTCGTCATTGTATGTTTTTTAAAGACTGAAACAGATGAATTGTAAAAACATTTATGTCAAACATAAAGTCATGAAAATAAATAGCATTGTTTATAGGTTAGGCTCATAAATAAGTTGTATTGACCAGCTAATTGTGTTAATTAACGTAATAGTCAAAATTTGAATATTGTAATTCCTTGTATATATTGACTGACATGATCTTGTAGGCTAAGCCCTACTGGGTTAAAACTACATTCGAGATAATCCTTGGTATGTACCAAGGACCAGAAGATGCGGGGTCGTCGGAGCGTCAGTCTGTAGAACAAGATTCTTCTTAGGAGAGTGTTCCATGTGCCACCGGACTTTCCACACCAGTATATCCACAAACAGGCACAGGAGAAACTAGCCGCTGAGACATTTAAGGAAGCCGCCAGGCGATTCTATTCCCGCACCCGACGTTCAGACAATCCACTCATCAGACACCTAGGAATGCCCAGTGACCCCTTCGACCGTTACAGGCGGCCCGTTGCCCTGATTGAATAAAAACGGGGCAACAACGCAGTTAATAATACAAACAGTTTCTCCGCCAGCAGTTCCAAAATAAATAAAGCAGTGCTCTAACTTTAACTGACCCAAGATTGATGTAGGCTAAGCCATTAGGTTAAAACATGCTGCTCATCGTGATTTGCTTTGAGACTTCAGCGCCAGTTGGGGACTGGCGCGTACATAATTGTGTTTACGAAGATGGATGTGCTTAAAATTACGCAATACCTCTGTTAACCATCATAAAAAAAACTATTTTCTTTCTTATGCTTGCAAGTGGTATGCAGTACTCTTACAGAAATTGTATCTTTTTTTCTTCAAGACGCACAAAGACAGTACATTTATCTGAAAGCGGTTGAGAATAATAAAGAAATTTACGATAAAATCACTTTTGGCAAAAATTCTTTAAAAATATGTCGACGGTAAAATAAATCATTTCCACCAGCTAAAATTGTTTTGCTCTTATATCCTCATTTTCCACGTTGTAGATAGTCTACATATTCTGAGATAATAGGTTCTGACCAATACATTTTACTTGTTATACACGCGGGACAACGCCTCAACTCGCAATGTTCGTTGTGAAAATGTTTGCTTTTAGTATTGAACGTACTGTTCCTCCTACACTGCATCTGATTCCGTAAACACGCGCTAGCCATGTTCACTTTGCACTGTGAAACTGAACTATTCCAACACTGTACTGAACTGAAACTTAATTCAAACACTGTGGGGAAAACCGAGTGGGCTAGAACGAAAAACTCAAATTCTCTCGTGGACAATGTTCATTCTTGTTTCTAACAAATAATGTCGAACACCGAATATTATAATTGTATTAAATTAAAAAAAAAAATAAGTTCCATAACCCGTAATTAAACCAAATCGTTGTAAACATCTGGGAGAGTTTTGATGCTAACCTGTTATTTACATTTCTTTTTCTTCGCAGCTCGTGACGCTAACCACTAAGGTAATAAGTCGTCTTAAAAAGACGAATATTAGATATTATACTTGAATTATAAGAAAGAACCAGAAACATTAAGGAAACAAAAAAGGAAAAAAAAAATATATTTTGGAAGTGCACAGTGATTCGCCGATCGTTTCTGCGCAACTTCCGCGACGCTACCAACTAGGCTTTTCCTATTCTCAAGCACATGCTTCTGAATTCAGATATACTACACTTCTAAAATATGTTTTAATATGTTACTTATGTATGACATAGTATCACAAAGACGCTTATGCGTTATACCGTAGCAAAGGACCGATAGCCTATTCTTTCACCTTGAGCAAATTATAACACTGACACGCGTTAAATACGAGAACCTTTAAAGCTATGAAAATGCTGTTTCTAGTAATTTATTATAACAAATCATACCTAAAATTATGTCTTTTCAAAATCTCTTATATATTTTGACGCTTTCAAAAAGATTGTATTCATATATCGTACGCTACAACGAAAGAAATACGCAGTACCGTTTGCAATACGGCGGCTCAAATGTTCTGCTTGTCGCGTGAAAACCAGGCCGCTTCTCGCTGGCCACCTTCCACTCCACGAAACAAAAGTCTAACATGCTGGATCCTTCATTCCACGCTTCGCACGGCAGTGGAACGCGGTATTCCACGCTGCGGCGTCACCACTTCCTCCTCCACGTCCCGTGAGAGGACGGCTTTACGAATCACTCTGAGGATGGCTGGACGTTAGACATCTGAAATATTAGAAGGAGAATTTTCGCGGCTGCACACCCGAAAGTTAAGGGAACAGTCTTTGCGCCGCTAAAACATGAAGATTCGCAACACATCCAAGTTTAAAATTTTTACGTTTCTTTCGATTCAAAATGCATTTTATGGACAAGTGGTGACAAATGATGAAAAGTAATTTAAATTAAAAGTATAAAAATACCGCATAAATACTTCATTTTGTACTGTAGGAGAATTCAGCCCCACGAGTTGCTTCCTAATAATTTAACTTTTATTCAGATTTCCGGCCAGCCATTATGTAATTATTTTTCTGTATTCTTGTCATAACTAGCAAATGTTTTATTACTAACCTTACAAAACATGTGCACATTTAGCTCTTCGTGTAAATGTATCAAGTTTCAGTTTTATTTCTGATGTAGGCACCCTTACTGGTAGTCGAAATCTGGATAAAATTTCGGTTATTTTGAAACAACTGGTGGGGCAGAATTATTATGGAGTACATGACGTTAAAGCAATTATTTCTGCACACAGGCCATGTGTAAGTTCATGACTTGAATTTGTAATTTATTTGAATAGATTCCGAGCTGTAAGTGTCATAACCGCATGATTTCTTGAAATTACGTTATTTTCGCTCCTAAGAAACAACCCGAAGCGTTCGCGCATCACAGCTGCGAATTTGGAAGAGATATTAATTTCTACTTTGTTTGACAGAAAAACGTCTACTTAGTATAACACAAAAATGAAACCGCACAGGGAAGGTTTCCTTCTGTCCGATTTGAAATGAAATGGCACAGATGTGTAACATGTGTGGTTAAAGTCGGATCGGTAGTTTAATTCAAATGCTGAAGAAAATGGCATAATTTTATTTTATTTAAAAGTGCATAACAAATGATTAGAAGTACTTGAAATTTAAATTCTAAAAATGTCGCATGAACACCGAATAAATCCATACAACAGTGACTTCATATTGTATTTTATATTTAATAGGTTTCCGAGCTATGAGTGTCATAATCGATCGAATTGAAGAGATTGCGTTACTTTCGCTCCTAAAAACCGGAAGTATTTGCGTATCACAGATCCGAGTTTGTGAAGGATTTTAACCTAACGTCTACTTTCTATGACAGAAAACTGCAGATCCACAAGAATATGCAAGATCTGCTTCTGTCCGATTTGAAATGACCTATATGTGTGTCTTATAGCGACTGGCGATCCACGTCTAAAATCAGAAATGATGAGACTGACACTATTCCAATAGGAAAAATAAATCAGATTAACCAATGACACATAACGGAACAACTGTCAACGTTAACCTAGCCGGCTCTAAACATAGAAAAGCTTTGTTCGGTGTATCAATTCAATAAGAAAAAACCACTGTTCACGAATCAGTAAAGAAGATTTCGCCCCACCAATGTCCTCTTAAACTATGCCCAATCGTAATCAGACTTCAAATTAATGAAAATAAATGAAATGAATAAAGAATTTCTTAAAAATGTGGCTCCAGAAATGATACATACTTTAAGCAAACAGAATGGCCACATATGTGTCCAGATGTATCCTTGACGGAAACAAATAGTATCGCTGGTGCTGGAGTGTACAGTGAAATATCTTGTTTTTACAAAACTGTAATCCCGTATTACTCCCATTTTAATGGAGAGTTGGAGGCAATAAAACGCACTAAAACAATTTTTGTCCGTCTCCAAAGGTCGCAAAAAGATGGTTATTTTTTGTGATTGAACTTCTACAATACAGGCGAGAGGAGAGCATACTTCCAAACTTGCAGAAATGAACTAAAATACTCTCTTTCCTCAGTCACCAAAGCTGGAAATGAAATAGTTTTCAAATGGATACTAACACATCCATATATCCATGTGAATGAAATGACAGGCTTCTTAGGAGAAAAGGGAATCAAAACCTCTCTCTGTAGTTGCCCATAATTATCCTACATCTGCATTAAAAGCGTTATAAACAATAGTTTGAAGAAGTTTTATGACCACTTGACAGCAAATGGGCAAGGAAAAACGTGGCTTCTACTGTTAGGAGAGAAGAACGCACTTCCTTAATACCCACGAAGGGAAACGGTGGCAGCATTTCCAAGAATTACTGGCCACGACTGACTTACGGAACACCTGCAAAGGATTGGAATCTTTCCCTCGCCGAAGTGTGTTATATTGTTGTTGATGTTGTTGTTTTGAGAGGACAAAATATCTAGGTTATCAGTCCCGAAGTGTGTTATATGTGATAGACAAAACACCATTATGATTTGGGAGCACCTTAGAACCTGTGAAATACTGCAATATTGTGACAGGGTTTCAGATGGTCGAATGTTTTCGGCAGTGTATCAAATGTATAAGCATTAAATAAGTAAACAGCTAACTAACGGGACATCACCAGTTGGAATTTTTTGTTATCACTCAAAGGCTTTTGATTGTGTAAACCATGGGTTTCTTCTACGTAAGCTTAAGTGTTGTGGCAGGAGTGGGACAATGGTTAAATCATACGTAACCGGAAGAGTGCAGAAAGTTGAAATAAGCAGTTCACTTGATATCGATAAAACAATTAATTGCTCTAACTGGGGATTTATCAAAAATGGGGTCCCACAAGGTTCGGTCTTGGGTCCCTTGCTGTTCTTAATATATATTAATAACTTGCCATTCTACATTCATGAAGATGCTAAGCTAGTACTTTTTGCTGATGATACAAGTGTAGCTATCACACCTGACAAACAGGAATTAACTGATGAAATTGTAAATTATATCTTTCAGAAAGTTATTAAGTGCTTCTCTACAAATGGACTCTCATTAAACTTTGAAAAACCCAGTACATACAGTGTCATACAGTAAATGGCATGACACCATTAATAAATTTAGACTTTGAATATAAATCTTTAGCTAAGGTAAAATATTCAAAATTTTTGGGTGTTTGCATTGACGAGGGACTGAATTGGAAGAAACATATTGAACATCTCCTGAAACGTGGGAGTTCAGCTACTTATGCTATCAGAGCCATTGCAAAATTTGGTGATGTACATCTCAGTAAATTAGCTTACTATGCCTATTTTCATTCATTGCTGTCATATGGGCTCATATTCTGGGGCAATTCAACATTGAGTAAAAAAAAAGCATTGCACAAAAGCGTGCAATCAGAATAATTGCTGTAGTCCACCCAAGAGCATCCTGCAAACATTTATTTAACTATCTAGGGATCTTCACTGTAGCATCACAATACATATATTCACTCATGAAATTTGTTATTAACAATCCGACCCAATTCAAAAGTAACAGTAGTGTGCATAGCGACAACACTAGGAGGAAGGATGATATTCATTATTCAAGGCTCAGAAAGGGGCGAATTATGCTGCCACAAAAGTCTTTGGTCACTTACCAAGTAGCATCAAAAGGCTGACAGATAGCCAACTAGTGTCTAAAAAGAAACTGAAGGAATTTCTGAATGGCAACTCCTTCTACAATGTAGATGAATTTTTAGATAAAACTTAAAAAAACAAAATAAAAATAAAAGAACAATAATAATGTAATAAAAATCCTTTAAATATTGATTGTCAAGTGTAGACAACATTTTCTAGACTGACACGTTCCACGTCATTACGAAATGTCGTATATATGATCTATGGAACAAGTATTAATCTAATCTAATCTATGTTACTTTTATTAATTTTTTCTATTTTATTGTCATTTTAAAGCCAACTAGTTACAGTCAGCAGGCTGGCAGCAGCTACTTTGGATGCTCTTCAGCCCTGCGAGGTTGAGACCAGGTGGGCAACGGGAAGAGAGAATAAGCTGAAGGGCAATTGCCTCGGTTCTGTGGACGGAGCCTCTGCCTATGTGTGTTTGCGTGTGGATGTGTGCGGGTGTGTGTGTGTTTGTTTGACTTTTTTCCCCTAAGGTGGGTCCTTCTACTCCTGGGATTTGGATGGCTCCTTTTCCACTTCCTTGGGGCCCTTATCCTTTCCTTTCTCCTCCCTTTTTCCCTCTTGTCCTGGGGGGGGGGGCGACCGGCGGTTGCGGGGGCTTGTGTGTGTGTTTGTGTGTGATTTTGTTTGTGTCTATCGACGAGCCAGTCCTTTGGGTAAGTCATCCGTTTTTCTATTTTTTATATTTGTTTATCCCACCAGGAAAGTTTCCTTCTATAAATTTCATTACTTAGAAATGATAAGCATTTCAGTCACCTCAGTATAGCATGTGTCCCATTGCCTTGTAGGCACAGGGGTCCACTGTGTGTCCTGATAGCTTGTTGCTTGTGTGATAGGATTGACTAATGTGGCTTACCCATCTGTACTGCATCAGCTGGTTCCAAAGTTCATCTGTGGTTGTTGGCATTGGGTCACAATGCTGTTTCACCACATGTCACACATTGTGATTGGTGACAAGTCTAGTGCTGTGGCAGGTTAGGACCAAAGGCCGACATCCTATGACACCAAGAAGGAGGGTGTTTGTGAATGCATGTAATTGTGCATTATCTCGCAGAAAAAATGCATCCAGGGTGCTGTACAGGAGGGGTACTGTTACAGGTCGCAGAATTTCATTCACATGGCGCTTATCGCTGCAGCTTGGGCTACTTACAACACTCAAATCGCCAACATTCTGCTTTGAATGCGAAAATATATTGACTCCCACTTACATAGGTAGAAATGATCATCGGAATAAAATACGAGAAATCAGAGCTCGAACGGAGAGATTCAGGTGTTCTATCTTCCCACGCACTATTCGAGAATGGAATGGGAGATAAATAGTATAATGGTGGTTTGATGAACCCTCTGCCAGGCACTTAAATGTGATTTGCAGAGTATCCCATGCAGATGTAGATGTAGATGTAGATATCATGAAAGGATGTGAATAACATAAGACAGATGAATAACAAATGGGAGATTTTAAAAACAATAGACAAGTTGAGTTGTTGAAGGACAATATGTAAGTGGACAGTGGGACAGGCTTATATGGGAAAACGAAACAGGTACAAACATATTCAGTAAAATTGTCCAAGGCCAGGGCGGCAGTTTAAAAGTTCATTGGAAGATACACAAAGACGAACAGGGAGAGAGTTGACGGCGCACACGGTAAAACTCGTTGACACTGATCGTGGAGGCACTGATTAAAAACCACACGGATTTCACTGAACACACTAGCACTGTGCACGTTTAAAAGGTCGAGACGCTTCTGCGGGGGGAGGGGGGTGGAGGGGAATGAGGTGGGACAGGGGTGGGGCAATCGCGGGGCAGGGTATGGGAGAGGGGGAAAAGGAAGGGAAAGAGGGATTGACGAGACTCTGGGCGTGGGAGAGGGGTAGCCAAGCGGGGGAAAGGAAAGGGATGGGAGAGAGGGGAGGGGCATAGATACTATGAGGAAGGGATCAGGGTTGATAGAAAGGGTATATATCGGGATGAAGATCATCATCTGGCAAGCGAAGCGTGCGGAAGTTGCCCTGGGAAAGGACATGGAGCGTGTGCAGGTGAAGGCCGGGAGGGATATTGTGGTGAAGGCGTGGCAGAGGCCCGGGATCAGTGAGGATGGGGTATACCAAGAGGTTATGATCTTGCGGGTAGTATAGAGGGCTAGCAAGGCTGTGTCATCAGCATATTGGAGGAGATAGACGGCAGGTTTGGGTTGAGGTATCTCAGCGGAGTAGATGGGATTGTAATGTTTTCTTTTTCTCATTATTGTGTTTTATACCAGTATACTGGCAGGCTGGCAGCGGCACTATAGGCTGCTCTTCAGCCGAGAGTAATAAAAGACATGAATGAGTTGAGAATTAAAATACATAACAGGAGATAAAACAATGGAGATACAGTGACATAGACAAGGTGACAGTTTGGAGTACACTACAATAGACAGTTGATTAAAACCACATTTAGTTAGTTAAAAATGATGAGCCACGGTGACCTAAAAACTATGTAGGACGACAATAACACAGGACGGCGAGTACAAGGAGACACTAAATAAAACACACGGTGCGACGCTTGTCTGATTGTGGTGGACGCAGTTAAAAAAAAAAAAAAAGAAAAACAAAAGCATACACTTCACTGGAGCACATCACACAGCACTTGACGTATGTTAAAACTGTCGGTTCAGGACCCCGAGAGGGGGGGGGAGGGGAAGCGCGGGGAGAGGAAAAACGGCAGGGAAGGAGGCGGTAGAGAGGAGCCGTAGGGACTCCAGGGCGGGGAGGGGGTAGCCAAGTGGGGGAGGCGAAGGGGAGGAGGGGGAAAGAGGGCCCGATATCTAGGGGGGGGATCAGAGCTGGTAGGGTGGGTATATGTCAGGACGGAGGACGTCATCAGGGAGGTGGAGGCGGCAGAAATTACCCTGGGGACATGGAGGGTGTGGAGATGAAGGGAAGGGGGTATAACGTGGTAGAGGCGTGGCAGAGGTCCAGGGTTGGCGAGGATGGGGTGGACCAGGGGGTTGTGCGACTCTATTTTATGGGTGGTATAGAGGATACGGGTATGCTGGAGGTATTCAAGGAGGTGGGGAAACAGCATCAGGTCATACAGGATCCGCATGGGGGAAGGGAGCCAGATGTGGTAGGCGATGCGGAGGGCGTGGCGCTCAAGGACTTGAAGGGTTTTGTAATAGGATGTAGGAGTGGAAATCCAGTTGGGATGGAAGCTGCAAACGACAGGACGCATCAGGGAGCAGTAGGTGTAGAGGATGGTGGAGGGGCTGAGACCCCACGTAAGGCCAGTGAGGAGTTTTAGGAGATTAAGGCGGAAGAGGGCTTTCTGTAGGAAAGGTGGGGTCCAGGAAAGGTTACGGTCGAGGGTTAGGCCAAGGTACTTCAGGGTGGGGTTGTGGCAGATAGGGCGGCTGTGGAGGGTAAGGTAGAAATCATGGAGACAGAAGGAGGGGATGGTACGACCTATGATAATTGCCTGGGATTTGTCAGGATTGTCGGAGAGGAGCCACCGTTTACACCATGAAGCGAACTCAGTGAGGTGGGACTGGAACAAAAACTGGGAACAGTCAAAGAAGGGGGCGAGGGCTAGGAAGGCGGTGTCGTCAGCATATTATAGGAGAAAGACGGGAGGCTTGGGTTGGGGCTTGTCGGCAGAGTAGATGAGATAAAGGAGAGGAGAGAGGACGGAACCTTGGGGCACCATGGCGGAGGGGTAGAACAAACGGCAGTCAGAGTTGCAGACAGTGACATAGGAGGGGCGGTGGGTGAGAAAGGACGCAATGAGGCGGACGTACTTAATAGAAAGGCCGTAGAACTGCAGCTTGAAGAGGAGACCGGAATGCCATACACGGTCGTAGGCTTCTGGATATCTAGGGAGACAAAAATTGCGGAGCGACGGGAATTGAGTTGGACGGATAGGATATGAGTTAGGCGGAGGAGCTGGTCATCGGTAGAGGAGGGTCGGAAGCCACATTGGGAAAGGGGGAGGAACTGCTGGCGGCGAAGGTGCTGATGGATAGATGGGAGAGAGATTCTAATGTGTATCGAGTGTGGTTAAATCAGATCGGTGGTTTACGGCGAGACGTCGATCACACGTACACTTATATTCGTGTTTATAAATGTTTGGATAAATAGATCGTGTGGTAAAATAACCGCTGAAAGATAAAAATAAAGCGAAAACTTTATACAACTGAAATTGTCTACATTACGACCGCGCTCACCCCCGAATAATGAAGTTACCACTCCGCGGTTTGGGGCTGCTGGTTGCGGATGCGCCCGCAAGGCGCGCCACCGTCAGCGCGGCGGCGCTGGCGTCGCGCGCGGCGTTTGACGCTGCTGGCTGCGTCGCCGGCTACCCGCGCTTCAGTGTGCGGCCGACCCGCACGGTAGACGTGTCTTGTGTGATGCGCGCCTCCCCGCGCCGGTAGCTCGCCGAATACGTGGACTACGTAGGAGCGACGAGTTCACAGCCCGTGCCGTGTCGTGTGCTGAGTGTGACTTGACAAGTCTCTATTGACAGGTGCCACTGGTCCGGACCTCTTTCGGTGGGATATGTATCCTGTCTCCCGCGCCTGAGTCCACTCTACGACAGTGTCTAAGGTAACAGTGAGAACGACAATCGTTGCGAAAAGCGTCGCATTAAGTACAAACAGTGCGCAGTTAAATTGTTTTAGAGACATATGTGTGGAGGTGAAGGAAATACTATCAATGCCATCCAAATACTATTATAGTCCATCGCGCGCAAGAGATTACTGTGACAACAATAAATAAAATAGCATTTTTTAAAAATACTATCCGTTATGATTTCTCATAAGTTAGCATTGTCAGCCTGTGTGTCTAAGTTAGGGTTACCATATGTTCATCACCAAAAAAGAGGACATATTGTTAATTTAAGAAATGCCAAATGCTGCTTCACTTTATAGATGTTAAAACTGTTTATTATTATCGCAATAGGCCTATTTCGGCACTGTGGCCATCATCAGGCTATTTCCATAAAGCATCATGGAGGTATAATTTATTATAATGACTGCAATTATTGCAGTATATATGTTCTTTAGATGGTATATATATTACGTTTATCAGGTATTAATTCTTTACAGCTAATCTGTCAGTTTGACATATCCTCCAGCGATGCTCTGTCAAACTGACAGATTAGCTGTAAAGAATTAATACCTGATAAACGTAATATATATACCATCTAAAGAACATATATACTGCAATCATTGCAGTCATTATAATAAATTATATCTCCACGATGCTTTATGGAAATAGCCTGATGATGGCCACAGTGCCGAAATAGGCCTATTGCGATAATGATAAACAGTTTTAACATCTATAAAGTGAAGCAGCATTTTGGCATTTCTTAAATTAACAATATGTCCTTAAAAGACATACACAATGCTGCAGGCCCAAATGAAATGAAAAAAAAGAGGACAGTTCATATAAAAAAGAGGACACTTTATCTGTAACATAATGTAATTAACAACTTTATTAATGAACCACGTAAAACTACTACAAACTAAAACAGTAGCAATTAAATTTATAAGGGGCAGCCCTCAGTCGCAAAGTATGAAAATAATCGTAACTAGGATTCAATGCCGCTATGGGAACCTTCTTCAGACGAAGATGAATATGTTAAAACTACATGTCAAAATTGAAAATACAAAAAAATATATCTGACATAATCAGATAGTCATACCTAAAAAGTAAATAGTTGTAGACAGGCGGAGCAGTCACTAGGGGCTGCAATGTCTCCGCTGCCAACGTCGACGGATAAGGTAAGACTATCTGATTATTTCAGATATAATTTTTTGTATTTTAAATTTTGACATGTTGTTTTAACATATTCATCTTCGTCTGAAGAAGGTGCCCATAGCGGTATTGAAACCTGGTTACGATTATTTTCGTACTTTGCGGCTGATTTAATTGTATTGTAACAGTCGCTGATTCACAGCCATGCACACAACTAAAACAGTAACCCTGTGTGGTTGTTGGGAAACGAAATATTCTGAACCTTGACAGTTTATCCCTCATCACTACTTTCAATTATCTCGTTCTTGTCTTATTCACTTTTGAACCAACTATATTTGGTGGACGACGAAATCTCTCTCAAGAGCTTTTTTTTTTTTTTTTTTTTTTTTTTAAAACAAGGCATTTCAAATGTTTGAAATTATACTGTACACAAACAGTACAATTAAAGTACATTTTAAATCTATTCCTGTCTTTTGTACATTGTGTGTTCACATGAGAAAACACAGGTTCTGTGTCGGCATTATGACTAGTTATAGAAAAAAAAAAGAATTTTCAGCAGTTCACAGTAACTAACAACACTACTGTAGATGACTGATTTAAATATGCACACTTCAGCTGCTGGTATGTTCCGTTTCCTTTGATAATCTTGAAAAAAATATATAAAATTACAAAGCTATTCGGAGCACAATGTATTATTATTCTTACATTCGTTTGATCATTCTCTTGAACGATTTGTATTTCTCCAGGAGCACATATTTAACACTGACTTTCTCTTCTATATTATGTTATATTTAAGTTCGTAATTTATTTTGAACCAATACGCTACCTACGATCTCGAACACACAATAGAGCTTTAACCTAAGCCACAAAGTATATCAAAAGCAACGCCACAGAACGTAACGCAGAAGACAGAATCAACTGGTTTAATACAGGATAGGCAACCGAGTTCCTTCGCAGAGAAGATCCGAATCGTTTGAAAATGTCAGATCCATGCGGAGTGCGAAATTGTTAACGGCGATTTCACTCTCTGTATGCGCGTGATAGTTGCGGTCATTTTGGAAATGCAGTGCGAATGAACATGTTGTCGCCAATGGCACAAAAATAAATTTTCTTTCTCGGAACCCAAAAAAAAAAGAAAAAAAAAGAGGACATTTTGTAGAATATTATAAATTTCTGTCGGACACATTTTCTTGCCTCAAAAAAAGGACATGTCCGGGAAAAAGATGACGTTTGGTAACCCTAGTCTAAGTGTCCTAAAATCTCCTAACCACTAGAATTTCTGTTTTATTGCTGGAGATGCGAAATGTTATTAATAATAATCTTTGGCGTTCTTAAAATGTTGAGAATCTAATTACGACGAACAGATTCAGAAGTATTCATTTTGGATCATCTTACAGAGCGATATTATTTCATAAATGGAAGGATAGATGCCAAGACCGCAAATTTCTATTCTATTTCTTCACGACGACTGGTTTCGATACTTTATGGTGTCATCATCTGGTATCATTGACAAAAGCCGCGGTGGAGTAGCCGAGCGGTCTAAAGCGTCTCGCTGCGGAGCGCGCGGTTGCTCGCCGTGGAGGTTCGAGTCCTCCCTGGGGCATGGGTGTGCGTGTTTGTCCTTAGGTTAGTTTACCTAGGTTTAAGTAGTTTGTAAGCTACAGACTGATGACCACGCAGTTTCGTCCGATAGATTTACAAACATTTGAACATTGACAAAAACTGCTTATAAGAGTACTGGTTGATAGTCATATATAAAATCATGTGGTGGTGGGTAGTCAAAATAAAATAGATAGCTGGTCAAATTAAAACATTATTTCATGTATATTTCATTGTTTTAACTTTGACCAGCTGTCTATTTTACTTATGACTACCCACCTGCACCAGTACACCCACCCGATTTCTTGTGGAGCATTTTCATAAGTAGTTTTTGTCAATGACACCATAAAGTATCGAAACCGACCAACGTGAATAAATGGAATTTAAAAAAAAATTGCGATCTTTGCATGTGCCTTTCCATTTATAGATATGGTGTCTGTTCGTTTCGGCCATGTTCGAAAGGACACCTTTTGTTGGCATTAACGGACGTAAATTTACGAATTCGAAATATTTAAATATTTCGACCGTTTCAGGGCACTGAAATAAAACGGCAAAACTGGATAATTGTGCTGGTCCAGTCGAAATGTTTAAATATTTCGAAATCGTTAATGTTCAGAAAGTACAGACGCCATATCAATAATTGTAAATATGCTCCCAACAGGCAACGCAGTTTCAATGCGGACTCATTAATACTCTCGTCCCGTGCGGGAATCAAGTATAGGCTGCGAGCAAGAGGAGCTAATGGACAGGGAGAAGTACCATCGTATTGTGCTATAAGCTGAGAATTTGGGTTGGCACGGGTGCGTGCATGGATAGCCTAAATGGATGCGCTCAGTCAGAGGGCATAATGTCCTCTGTAATAAAAACATCCAGCCAAATAATCAACGAACAAACAGAATCAACATTAACAAACGACCGCAGAGAATCGGTCTACTTAAAAAATGGTAAAGCGACTGCTGGTCCGAAGCAGGAAATCTGGGTTCGAATCCCGGTCCAATACAAATTTTTAATTTTATGTTGGATTTATTTCGATGGCATGAAACGGGCGAAATGTTTAAATATTTCGAATTCAGAGAAGATTCAGGTTGATGTGCATCATCCGACGAACATAAAATTAACGCTTCAAATTAAACTAAGCTATCTGATATCTAAAATTAATACCACAGAGTGCAATATTTTTTTCTCTTCACCCAAAAGAATAGATTTAATGATTTCCTTCGAAATAAACGTATATTTATGAAAGTGTCAGCATCGTGTGGTTTTCATCAGTGAAAAAGTCCTTCAGACATGTAGTGGTTGACATATTTTGTCACAGTTCCAGCTTTATTATTCTTATTTCCTAATACCTTTTAGTATGATATCCGTGAAATCTTGTCTTTAGGATGCTTTTCACTCATAGTGGCTACGTTTTGTGCCATAGCTATTAGCCCCTGCATCTATTATGTTGGTATTCTTTCGCATTTTTTTAATACTTAAATTTAGTGTCCTTAAAAATAACATAATCTAATTACGACAAAAAGGTTATAGTTGACTCGAACATCAAGTACCAGTACGAATTAAAATTTTTCATCTTGTCTGACTTTTTAATTTAATTACATAGGGTGTGGACTGTGTAATTTTCTTATTTTTATTGCCTGACACCACTCTTGACTCGGCGGAATGTAATTACGTGACTACTGTTTCCGTTCGACTCTCACCTCCAGCAGTGTCGGCATTTCTGTTCGTTGCACACCACGTCGTTTCCATTCTGTGGACCGTGCTTCAGAAGGGCACTGATTGACAGAGTTATTTAGCCCAAATTCCTGCTTCATTATTGCTCTCACCCTCCGATGATCAGAGAAAGCGCGTGAACGATTTCAAAATATACACCGCACGTTGGCTTAATTAAATTCAGCAGAAGCGCGATCACCTTTGCCCAATAAAGCTAAAATTGGCTCTGCCTGTGGAAGGAAAACAGAACACGCTGAAACATCGACGTGCGTGGAAGTGAATGAACGAGATTCGCGCGTTCTTTCTTCCTAACTTCTTAAATCCTATGACACTTAGCTATTCCGCTAACAGTTCTTCGAGCGTCATATACTGTATTACCGATGTTTAGTAGTAGCAGGATATATATGTATATATATACATGTGGCGTTTGTTCCAAGAGAACAGACGTTACTTCTGATACTGCAGTTGTTATTCTTTCATATTCACAGAATATATGACATCAACCGCGAATGGGCAAAGCTGAAAATGCTTACACAGCCGGAATTCGAACGCCGGCCGCGGTGGCCGAGGGGACTGAGGCGCTTCAGTCACGGTCTGCCTGGCCACTACGGTCGGGGGTTCGAATCCCCCCTCGGCCATGGATATTTGTGCCGTCCTTAGGATTAAATATTTCATAAGTAGTTTGTAACTTTAGGGACTGATGACCCCGTAGTTAAGTCCTATAAGCTATACAAACATTTGAACATTTTTGGAATTCGAACTCGGGTCTCCTGCTTTCTAGGCAGTTGCGCAGAACACTAGACCATTGGGGACACAGTGATCACCGCACCTGCGAGGTGCAATGATCCTTTTAGTTAGTGGGCCGTAGTAGGCAAGTTTGAAGCCCTTACTCTTACGGGAATTAGTTTAATAACTACGATTTTGAGTACTGTGGGCAGGGTTAAGCTGGGAATTTGACGGGAGACGTGCTTGGGTAGTCCTTGCAGGTACCGTGATCACTGTGTCCCCAGTGGTGTAGTGGTCAGCGCAGCTGCCCAGAAAGCCGGAGACTCGGTTTCGAATCCCGGCTGGGTACACATTTTCAGCCCTACCCATTCGCTTTTGAAGTCATATATTCTGTAGCTCTACATTGCATTTTCATCGTGATGTTGTTGACTATGTATTTCATTTTCATCAATTTCAGTGTTAGTTTTCAATCTACTATTAGTATGTGAAGACAGATCTTATTATGGTAGTGTGAGCTGCAGCAACCGATCATATTAGTAACAATTATAATAACAAAAAGAGATAGCGATATTGGCTGTTGTTTGAGTAGTAAGGTTCTATATCAGATCGCCCACAAATTTCAGATATTGCTTCAAAAAATGTTCAAATATTTGTATTGCTTATGGGACTTAACTAGGGGGTCATCAGTCCCTAAACTTACAAGCTACTTATGAACTAGCTAACACTAAGGACGGCACAAATATCCATTCCCGAGGGGGGATTCGAAACCCCCGACCATAGTGGCCGTGACTGGCGCGTGACTGGCGCGCCTCAGTCCCCTCGGCCACTACGGCCGGCTCAGATACTGCAAAGGTACACGACGTAATGTGTTACTAACTTTGTGTGCAACCACATAATGTGACCTGGTGCATTAAACCAATGTGATCCACATGCGAGTTGTAGGCAGAGTACGCATTTATGTATTTCCACACAAATAACGCAATACATCACGAATCTTTGACACTACTGAAGTTTCCTGATGAGACTTACGAAACGTTAAAATTTAGTCATTTTCCCACCTGTTAATTCCTAAGCGATTTTACCAACTATAACCTAAAATATTTACGCTGGTGGTCAAGTCCTTCTTGACTCGTCGAGTTCTTACAGGCTCTAGGACTAAACGTCACTACAACGTGTTAAGCTATGATGGTGAATTTTGGCTGACTCACAAACGAATAGACAATAAAAGCCTGCCGCGGTGTCCAAGCTGTCTGCGGCGCGCCAGTCACGGTCTGCACGGCCACTACGGTCGGGGATTCAAATGTTTGTTAAGCTTATGGGACTTAACTACGTGGTCATCAGTCCCTAAACTTACAAACTACTTATCAACTACCTTATACTGAGGACGGCACAAATATCCATGCCCGAGGGGGGATTCGAACCCCCGACCGTAGTGGCCCTGCAGACCGTGACTGAAGTGCCTCAGTCCCCTCGGCCACCGCGGCCGGCTAGAAATACTTTGTAAGTTTAGGGACTGATGACCCCGTAAGTAAGTCCCATAACCTCTACAAACCTTTAAACATTTTAGACAAGAAAAATGGATTGCTTTTTGTTTATTCCACCGAGAGCAGTGCTGTCATTGGATTAGCCATGTCTGTTTTCGAAGCACGTGTACTAAAAGGACTGTAAACATACTACTGACAGATACCCACTGTTTAATCCTCTACCTTATGGTTCTCGATCAAATGGCTTAACAGCTGGCATTTTGCAACAATCCGCAGATAAACACGCCTCTATAGACACACACTACGGCTATTTTACTGGAACTTATTGTACGAGTGATATTCTAAATGCAATCATTTCTGTATCAAAGTATTCACCTACCATTGTAATTTCGTATCTTCCGTACTTGTACTAACATTTACGTTATTTGATGCGATTACTGGAGAAATGTATCAGAATTACAAACGATATAATGAATTTTCGGTTTCGTTAATCACGAAAGCACTGTGCGTCTTCATCTACATTTACATAGATACTCTGCAAATCACATTCAAGTGCGTGGCAGAGGGTTCATTAACCACTTTCATAACTTTTCTCTACCGTCCCATTCTCTTATAGCGCGCGGGAAGAAAGAACACCTAAATCGTTCCGTTTTCGATCTGATTTCTCTTATTTTATTGGGATGGTCATGTCTCCCTAAGTAGGTGGGTGGTAGCAAAATATTTTCACATTCAGAAGTAAAAGTCGTTGATTGAAACTTCACAAACAGATCACGCCGCAATGAATAACGTCTTTCTTTTAATGACTTCCACCCCAATTCGTGCAACATTTCCGTGACGCTTTCCCCCCCGTAACGTGATAGAACAAAACGAGCTGCCCTTCTCTGAACCTTCTCAATGTTTTCCGTCAGTCCCACCTGGTGAGGGTCCCACAAGGGACAATAGTACTCCAGGAGAGGACGCACAAGTGTGATGTAGCCAGTCTGTTTGGTGGAGCTGGTGCATCTTCGAAGCGTTCTGCCGATGAAACGTAACCTTTGGTTCGCCTTCCCCACAATATTTTCTTTGTGTTCCCTCCAGTCAAAGTTGTTCGTAATTGTAACTCCTAGCTATTTGGTAGAATCTACGACCTTAAGGTTTGACTGATTTATCGCGTAATTGAAGTTCAGCGGATTTCTTTTAGTGTTAAAGTGTATTACTTCACACTTTTCTTTATTTAGTGTCAATTGCCAATTTTCGCACCAAGTAGAAATTTTGTCTAAATCGCTTTGCAGTTGCTTTTGATCCTCTGCTGACTTCACTAACCGATAAATGACAGCATCATCCGCGAACAATCTAAGGGAGCTATTCAGATTGTCTCCTAAATCGTTTATAAACACGAGGAAGAGTAGGGAACCTATAACGCGTCCCTGTGGAACGCCAGATATCACTTCTGTTTTACTTGATGACTTACCGTCAATTACAACGAACTGTGTTCTTTCTGATAGGAAATCGTGAATCCAACTGCACAATTGGGGAGATATTCCATAAGCACGCAATTTCATAAGAAGCCGCTTGTGGGGTACAGTGTCAAATGCCGATGATAGTAACGTTAACATATCTGCAATAGCTTTTAGCCCCAATGTGCTTTTTCCTCGTGATCGAGCTTTATTTCTACCATTTTCACTAGATTTTTAGATGAAAACTGCGTGAAAGTACTGTACAGAAACAAATTTATAAACCTGCCTTGTTAATCATCTGTCCTCTACATTTCTGCATTTTTAACTAGAGGTTTTTGATACTAATATCTTATTCTATGTATGGTCGCGTGTATTTTTATGATAATAGACAAACATTTTCCTGTGGACTGTATATCCACTTCAAAACCCACAATCCGCAAGCAACCATACGTCGAAACTTCATACAAGATTGTGTGTGCCTTACAGGGATTTGAACCCAGGAACTTTGATATCAGCACACACTCCGATGCAGAGTGAAACTTCCATTCTGGAAGCGTATGTTTCATGTCGCAGAGCGCTTTAAGCAATTCTAGCAGTCTCAATTCAGTTTTTTGTAGAACTAAGGGGCTTAACTATTGCCGTTATCATTCCTTAGGCTTACAAATTACTTAAATCAATGTAACATATCCTGAGTAACATACATACAGCCACGGTGGAGTGGCCGAGCGCTCTAAGGCGCCTTGTTGCGGAACGCGCCGCTGCTCGCCGTCGGAGGTTCTTGTCCTCCCTCGGGCTTGGGGTCTATTTTTTGTCCTTAGCATTAATTAAGTAGATTGTAAGCCTAGGGACTAATTACAAGAGTAGTTAAGTCCCATAGATTTACGAACATTTGTAACAACACACACACACATCCAAATCCGAGGGAGGACTCGAACCCCCAATGGCGAGCAACCTGGCGCTCCGCATCAAGGCGCCCTAGAGCGCTCGGCCACTCCACCACGTCCCTAGCAGTTTCAGTACCTGTATCACTCGCAAAAAGTGTCGGGGAGATAACGGCTGTCTTTATGACTACGTTCGAGCCCTGATTTCTACTGTTTACGACTACTGACGTTGCTGCGAATAGAATGAAAGTTTAGCCAGTCTCATTTACTGGATTTCTAAATTTTCTCGAAAACTTCTCTTGGTCTTTCTTCGAATAATTTTGTTTTCACATACCGGCTACGAATGTAGCCCATGTACGCTGAATTATTCGATGTCTTCCTGCAATTCGACCAAGCGATTATCCAAAAACACCCGAGCAGTACTGTAGAATGGGTCAAGTCAGCATCCAACATACGGATGGATGCTACATCAGTGGAGACAAGTCTCCCATAAAAACGAGTTAGACTATTACCCTTCCCTACTACCGCCGTTCCTTCTTCGTTTCTTAACGCTGTACGACTTTACGCCTAGATATTTTATCGACGTGACGGTGTCAAACAGCTCACCACTAACGCTTCATTCTGGTCGCGTGGAATAACCAAAGGTCTAAGACCGCTTCCGCCGGAGGTTCGAGTCTTCCCTCTGGAATGAGTGTGTTCCGTATCCTTAGTGTAAGTTCGTTTAGGTAGTTGTAAATCTAGGGACTAATGACCGTAGCAGTTTGGTACATTTCAACATATTTGAATACCTGATTCGTACGTTACGGGATTGTTCTACTCATCTGCATTAGCCAACGTTCTTTCTACATTTGGTTTTTAGTATTCTCCTACATACCGTCTATGAAACATATACGAGGCGCGTCTAGAAAGTAAATTCCGTTTCAATTTATCACCGCTTCAGCGTTGCGATTGCAGTTCCGCACATGTGCTGTAGACTGTGTGTATCAAGGAGAAGAACGTGCGCCATTTGGAGATCGCTGTCAGTTACGTGCGCTTTGTTGTGCTTGTTTGAAATGTCGGCGTCGATTGAAAATCCCGCCGCCTGTGACTTCAGGTCGGTGATTCGGTTTCTGAATGCGAGGAAAGTGAAACCAAGTGAAATTTATCGGCAAATTTCCTATGTTTACGGACCAAATGCGATGAGTGATTCGATGGTGAGAAGATGGGTCCGACAGTTCAATGGCGGGCGTAGTGATGTGCACGATGAAGAACGAAGTGGGCGTCCACCTTTGGTTACAGAAGAACTGGTTCACGCGATTGATGACAAGATCCAGGAATACCGTAGGTTTACAATTAGTGTTCTCGCTATGAACTTTACCAATGACGACGAGCTGAAAGAAACTGTTTCCAACTGGTTGAACGCACAGGCGGCATATTTCTATGAAGAAGGTATACAAAACCTGGTGCCACGCTATGACAAATGCTTGCAAAATTTCGGCAGTTATGTGGAAAAGTAGTTTAAGAGCTGAAGAATTTTGTGCAATAAAAATTTCTTCTGTATATGTGTTCAATTTCATTTTATTACCAAACGGAACTTATTTTCTGGACGCGCCTCGTAGTAGGCCTATGTCCTAGGGAGTTGAACGGACATTTTGGTAGAGCTTCAACCACGAAAGGCAATGACAGAGTTATTGGTTCGAGCCTGTAGCTTTTAAAAGTTACGATGGAGTGTTTACTTATATCGCCCAATGCGTTACCTTAGTTTGCAGTAGATTAAGTAACCCTCTTTCCAGATTCGCAAGTAGGAGGTGTTCTCAAAAATTTCCGAAACTTTGGACACAAAAAATTTTCTGTGTTTATATTCTGCTTATTGGGCATGGACTGATCCACAGTCGATGCACTATTACCAACGCCGTTTCCACTTCCGGATTCAGTCTGGCTTCGCATCTTGCCCGATCGTGTAAGCGGCATTTGCAGATTTTCCTTTATAACGTCTGTAGTTGCAGACATTTTAGACATTTCAACAGGGATTTATCTTATTTTAATGTGTGGATGCTTGGATGTGGAGCGTGTCAATACAATCTCACAAATACAATAAATGGTACAGAATTATAATATAGTACAATAATACAAAAATTATTAATATTTAAAAATAATATTTACTAGTTACCATTTAACTAGTATCGTAATTACTGTTTAACAGTAACATAGTGCTGTATCATCCAGCTTATAACTGAATAACAATATAATTCTTTTATTGAAGAAATAAGTATAGTGGATGGTCAAGCAAGTATTTCTTTAACGTTCATCGGATCAACGTTTTATTTTCTCTTGTACCTACTTTTAATAAAATTAGGCAGTTCATTAAAAATCTTAATAGGAGCATATTTTACTCCCTTCTGTACAAGAGACATTGTCCTAAATTGAGCTCTTCGTTACCTCTAGTGTTATAGTTCTGAATTGAATAATTGGTTTCAAACTCAGCATGATTTTTAATGAAAAATTTCATCAGAGACAGTGGCGCAACAACGGGTTTGGTGGGTGGGGAGGGAGCCTATAAGGCTCCTCCCAAAGATTCTTTAATTTTATTATTTTTTATTGTTTTTATTTTTTAACAAGTAGGCACCGAAAATTTTAAATAGTACATATGTAATAAATCACAACGAAACTATGCCAAGAACAAGTGAACATGACAGTGTGGTGGCAACGTGATGCCGCCACTGAGAACGTGTGCTGCTGTTACTGTGAGCGGTTTTAATGCCGCCGCGACCAGCTTTGATGTTGCCGCTATTGTTATTGCTGTGCTGAAGTTACGAGCTGCTTGTTCATATGCTCAACCCGATGCTTTGCAGGTCAGCGGTGCCACCGAGTGCAATCTTATGAATAACAATAGTGTTGTTTTAGTTAACTTTTTTACGCATAGTCTCGTGTTAATAAAACAGTAAAGATATTTCTCTTTGGCTAGTGACATAGAAGCTGCTTAATTTTTTACCAGCTGATTATATACACTCCATTTCTACCAAGTTGCTCCTCTTTCTTGTGTAATTATTTTGTAAGTTAATAATAAATTAAAAATGAGATATAGATTGATAAATTCAATAGGCTTTATTAAAAAAAATGCCTCCCCCCCACACACCGAACCACATCCTTGCTGCACCCCTGATCAGAAGGTAGATGTACCGACATGTTGTCAGTATTCATAACTGTATGAAAACTTTTCATGGGATTGGTGGAGGAACCCCACACATAATTCTGAATGCTGAGATGTAAACATTCTTTATGAGGAGAATTAACCGAGGAGATTATGCCATAACTCATGTTTGAGTGAATGTACCCCAAGTAAGCTAGTTTTCAAGTACTGATCTCTCCAAAATGAGTGATTACTCTTAAAGCAAAAGTTGGTGGTGAAATCCTTTTTAGACTCAGGGACACGTGGTGTTCCCAGTTCATCCTACTTCCAATGTTGATCCCTAGCATTTTGTTGGCGTGCACCTATTCTAGTACCTGGGTGTCAAGTGCAACTTTGTAAACAAGAAACAGACCGCAGCGGCCATATCTGCGTAGTACGAAGATGAGTGCGCACAATGATTCCGTTGTTTGTGCAACAGTCACGCAACAACACGCACCAATGTTCGGGTGCATTATAGTGATGGAAGATGCAGTGTGAATATCTAATGGTATGATCCAACAGAAAGGTTAAATTCTTCTACAAACTCTCGGTCAGTAGTTTTCGATTGTCATGTACCATTTAGTTTCCGTCGTCGGTTGAAGTCGAAGGTCACTGTGAACCAGGGTCGTCTTTAATTTACATACGGCAATTTTTAAACAGCATTAAAAAGTAGTAGAACGGAGTACAGTGTAAGTACCCATCACCGTAGACTACCTTCATAACTGTGTCTCGGCAGAGCTTTTCTGGGGATTCGCATAAGCCTTAATACGCAAGATGTATTTCTGCCATCTCCAATACGCAAACTCTGTAACACAAATTTCTAATCAATACAGCACTGAACATTAAGTAACAGACATACGATAATGAAATTGCCGAAAGTTAAATATTCATCACCAGCGTGTGCAGGAATGCCACCCACATTTCGCTGCATACTGCGCTGGCGCGTAATTACGGACGTTTTAAGAATTTTCTGAACAGATTCATAATGACTAGCTCTCATCATGTAACTTATTAGATATTGACGACGTTAAGACATCCGATCCCCCAAACAGACTATATACAGCGATGTGACAAGTCATTGGACAGTTAGGCGCACCAATGGCGAGCTACGTTGGAATGGCCGGGCGTTCTAAGTTGTCTGGGAGTGGAGCGCGCGGTAGCATGCCGTCGGAGTTTCGAGTCTTCCCTGAGGAGGGGGAAGGAGAGGGGACAAGACTAAGGTAAAGATAAGTAATTTTAAGTAGACACTACCTTATATTTTGTAACAGTTTTGTTGCTTATATTCAGAGTATAATTTCTGTTGAACTCCCTTTACCGAGAGCTCTTTTCATCGTCGGCATTAAATCATAAAAAATAGCTATTTAAAACAACTGGCACAAAATTCACACCACATTGACCCCACTCTCGTCACCAATACGGGGAGTTGCGACTGTCTACCTTGACGATGTCTTCATGCATCATTCGTTAAAATAAGTTAGATACCGTACTTACTTTCCTTTATATCACTTCGATGGGGGGCGGAGGGGGGGCAGGCCTACTCTCCCCTCTTATACAGTGTGGCCCATTTATCTTCATCGCCCAAAAATATCTGAAACAACAATAGCTATTGTAAAACGCACCGGTATCAGTTTAAGGCAGGAGCACAAGAAATTATACAGGTGGTCCTTTCTTAGTTCAAGCTGGTTTACCCAGGCTTTTGCATAATCTTGTTACAGTTAATGTTCGAACAAAGTAATGTACTTGAATATTCTAACAATGCACGAACACCTCCAAAGACTACACGTAATTATGGGATAGCCAGACGCACTTCGGACACAGGTTCAAGGATATTTGCAGAGAGGGCTCGTGATATATTAAGTGCCTACGGACAATGAATGGTTCTTAAAACTATTCTGACATATTTCCAGTGTGGTCCACAATCATTAAGGGGGAAATGAAATCGGGGAACTTCACTGCAGTGAGAATGGCAAGCTGTTGAATTACCATCCCGTCCGCTACATGTTACTGGAGACTACTTGCGTAGTTCATGGTATTTGGTAAATTGTAATCGACAGTAAATGTTTTAAGAAAGATGCTACCCGTAATCATAGCACTTGCACTAGCCACACATTTTGCGTCTTTCGAGCATCAGCTTCGCTTCGCAATTTGTCGGGATGTGATTGGCGTATTGCTATGCAATCTAGCTGCTGGTTTCACGGAGGAATGGCCTGTATAGAGAACCCGGAATCTCGCTCAGAACGGGTGTCGCAAGATCCAGAGAAAATCTGCAGAAATGGTGTTACCCTACACCATCAACCCTTTGCAGAATTGAGCAGAATACAGACCACTTATACCTGTGTGCAGGATGTCCATCAAGATGCACCACTGATGACCTGATGTCCACAAGCCCCGAAGCTGTTGCGGCTGCTAAATTCTGGGCTAAAGTCGCCTAAATTGTCAACTTTGTCCAATATTATTTTTCCTTGCTAGCCTTATCATTTCTTTCACTTCTAAATGTAAACCAATGTAAATTATGACATAATATGTAACCTAGTTGTAACGTCAGCTAATAGTGACTATTATGTATGTATCTATATCCATGTACCATTGTGCACCGTAGTTGGATGTTATGACGTGAATAAATAAATGCCATGGATTATGTGATTTGTCATGCTGTAGATTCCTGATGAAATGTAGGGCGTCCATTTTAAAACACATATGCTTCTGCTTTAGAATGTTTCAAAATATTTACATTCGACCGCCCATTCCTTACATTGATACCGGTGAAAGACTATTTAGAATAGCTGTTGTTGTTCCAGAGATACCTTGGTAGGTCAAGATAAATAGGAAAAAAATGTTCAAATGTTTGTAGAGTCTATGGGACTTAACTACGGGGTCATCAGTCCCTAAACTTACAAACTACTTATGAAGTAGCTAATCCTAAAGACGGCACAAATATCCATGCCCAAGGGAGGATTCGAACCCCCGACCGTAGTGGCCGTGCAGACCGTGACTGGAGCGCCTCAGTCCCCTCGGCCACCGCGGCCGGCGATAAATAGGACACCCTGTATACGCCACTGATGGGCACAAATATAAATGGCAGCAGTATCAAGTGAACAAGGCATCAAGGGGCAGAGCACTGCTAACTGATCTGTCGTTTGCACCTTCAAAATTTGTGTGAAATGTTACAGGCGTATTTAGGGTTGCAAGACGAGATTTAATAGAAGTTTACCGCGAGACACGTAATCGACATGTTTTGTTGCAGTAGAATGTATTTATGTTATTATTGGGAACGGGACACATCGTTTCCGAAATATGCGTTTCAATATTTGAAGAAGGAGCTCTGCAAAAAACATCACACAGCGACGGCGTCTGTTTGGTATTGTCACTGCTAACAGACAGTGAAAAAAACACAAAAAACAATGTGGGACATACGACGGACGCATCCATTAGTAGAGTGCGCGTCAATTTGGAGTTGACTACGGCAATTTTATAGCCTCTTTTCGGTATCGATCCGCACGTAAAAAGTCTGCTGTGACCACCGTAGGAAAGTAAGCAAAACGTTTCCCACTTGAAAGATGGAGATGATGAAAAATGTTTAAACGTTTGTAAATCTGTGGGGCTTAACTGTATTTGTTATTAGTCCCTAGGCTTACAAACTACTTAATCTAAAGACAACACAAACACACATGACCCAGGGAGGACTCAAACTTCCGACGGCGAGCAACTGCGAGCTCCGCAGCGAGGCGCCTTAGACCGCTCGGATACTCTACCGTGGCGGAGATGTTGAAACAGTGAAAAACTTCGTTGATAAAAATTCGTTTCATTTAATTACGTTAGCTCTAGCTTTATAGGCCTCATATATTTCGGTGGCCATGAATGTTCGCAGTAAAGAAGACTCTCACAACGTTTCTTTTATCTGTAGTTTATCACTAGATTCTTCGAAAGTTACTGTTAAACCACTTCTCCGGATATTGTTTGCAAAACATGCTTAATTGAGATTAGCGCTTTTAGATGTTTTCCTGTTTCCAAAATGATCAAATGGTTGTAAAGCTTATAGGACTTAACTGCGTGATCCCCAGTCAAACTTATAAACTACCTTATACTAAAGGCAGCACAAATATCCATACTCGCAGGGTATTCGAATCCCCGACGGGGAACGGCCTCATCCATCGCAGCATAACGCCTCAATGCGCTCCGCCGCAGCCCCTGTTTCCAATATGGAAAAGAAGTAAACTACATCTATTCCAATGATAGAAATCCTATTAACATTCATTCTACTTGAACTGTTCTCATGCGGCCTCGTCAAATAAATAACATGTGCAGTGACATTCCGAACATATAACTATTGTTGCTTTCTTAATTTGCAATTGTTGAAATGTTTGTTAAGGTTATGGGACTTAACTGTGAGGTCATCAGTCCCTATACTTACAAATTACTTATGAACTACCTTATACTAAAGACGACACAAACATCCATGCCTGAGTGGGGATTAGAACCCCCGACCATACCGTTCGTGCAGACTGTGATTGGCGCGCCGCAGTCCGCTCGGCCACTGCGGCCTGCCCTTTATTTCCATTCATATGTTATAAATACATGTAAGCCGTCCATGTAGTAGGGTACGGTACCATTGAAATGCTGAATTGACTATTTTAACGTTTATGGCTTTCGTCCTTCTTTCTATGACAGTAATACAGTGTAGATTCATGTTCGAAGTCTATGTAACCACATGTGCATATTAGGAAATTGACGCAGTATCCAAGCGTAAATCTGTTTCCAAACTGATTCGCAATCATTGTTCTTTGCTTGAGGTGACTGTCGTAATTTATGCAATTCACAGTCATTGATAATATTGTAGAGTCTTTTAGAGCCCTATAATTGTGTATGTTTCTCATATTAACCTACCGAGCGAGGTGGCGCAGTGGTAACACACTGGACTCGTAATCGGAAGGATGGTGGTTCAAATCTATCTCCGACCATCCTGATTTAGGTTTTCCGTGAATTCCGTAAATCACTCCTTGCAAATGCCGGGATGTTTACTTTCACAGGGCACAGCCGATTTCCTTCCACATCCTTACTCAAACCTTTCGAGCGTCAGCTCCGTATGTAATGACCAAGCTTCTTCCTTCATATTAACCTAAGTGACGAGGGACCTGCTGACTGAGGCGTTGCAGAAAGAGAGAAACAGAGAGAGAGAGAGATAGAGATAGAAGGAAAGGGAAAAAAAGTAAATTGAGGATGCTCCTTAAAGGTAAAATATAGAAGTAATCTCAACCCAACGATGCACTGTTGTGCGAAAGTGCGCTTGATAGTTGATGATGGATTTAAGCCACTCATTTGAATAACCTAGTTGATGTTCTAACACAACAACACCTTTAGGGACTACATACAATGATGATACAGCCATACACACCTGGGACACAAGTTCTAAGGACATTGGGAGCAGGGCTCGTGATTTATTAACTGCCTGCGAACACTGAATGGTTCTTAAAACTTTTCTATATTGTCATATTTCCCGTATGGTCCACAATTATCAAGTGGTAAATGAAATCGGAAAAGTGCACTGCAGTTAGAACATTAAGCTGTTGTATTACCTTCCCGTTCGCTACATCTATTACAGATGACTACTTGCATTATTCACGGTATTGGGTAAATTGTAATTGACAGTAATTGTTGTAAGATAGATAGCCATGTAACTAACTGGCAAACTACTGACATGTTATTAAAAGAAAGTAATGATTAAAACTACTCAAGAACTTAGTGAGGTAAATTCCTATTACAAAAGTTAAACTAACATTTAACGTTATCTACTTGGATCAGTTTTTTATCAAGGTTCATTCAACATTGTCCAATATTGCTTCATGCGTATATAAAGTGCCTAACAAATACTCGACTAAGACATTCATAATTCCTTATTAGCACTAAAACGTGTTAGAGAGAGAATGTTTCGCCATTATAAAATTTTAATAAATACAATACATGACTTTAGTGAAAAACTATATGCATTAGAAGATGAGTGTAATCCAGAGCTTTCCATCAAGCACTTATGAAGATTTGCTGATAGGAACATTTACATTTAGTTTTGATAAGTAGAAATATAGATGCTAGTTTGTTCGAAGTCTAAAATCTCAGAAAATTCTACAGAGATTGTGTTTACATTTTGGGACATTGTTTCATTCGATTTCGCACATGTTTTTATGCTCACTTTGGAACGGCATCATCTATATGCAAAACATACATCTAATAATTGGGAAACATTACAAAAATGTAGAAGTCCTCTTCTGCAATTCGTTAATTTCCGAAAGGTCTTGACCTATTACTTTGAAATTTTAACATAATGTTCAGTTCTAATACAGGAAAGATTTTCATTCACTAGTTCCTTAATATAATATGTGTAACTAACATATATGTAACATTTTGCGAGATTTTTAAAACAATGATTCCCCATCGTGTAACTTATAAAAGCATAAATGATAAATATTTAAAATTAGACTCATAGCAACACGCACTTATAAAATTGTAACGCTGTGTTATAATTTTAAACCATTTTGTTAATAACTCTTCATTCCCAGTGTTTTTCCTGGACAACAATATGTTAAAAGTTGATTTATACAGTATTTTCTGCATCAGTCCTCAAAATTGCATTTTTGTTGATGAACAACATGCTTCTAGTACGACATTTTGCCGCTTGGTACGGCGTGTAGCCTCTTCTGGGGCATTGATGTGTCCATCTGGGAGGTTACGTTGCGTTGCCGTCTGTACGTGGCTGAGAGTGTGAGCATGAGTGTGGTTCCTTTTATATTATTCCAGCAGTCAATTGTCTTGTCTTTGGTGCTGTGGCGAAGATTATTATAGTATTATTGATCTGGCAGTGTTAACTATCAACAAAATAATGTCCATGTAATAAAATACCACGATACAAACGTCTGTGTTGTGCATTAAATACAGGACATAAAAATCAATAGATCCACCAAATAATTTAAAACACGTATATTAAGGCTTACTGCACTATATTAACACAGAAAGCCATGAATTTTAATTTCTCCAAAGCTGACTGCATAATATGGGTCAGAAGGGTTAAGAAGTTTCGTAGATATAAGATTTTGGTGATAACACTAAGCAGAGGTTAGACACAGTTGTAAAAGAGAGAGATGGTGCAAATGGTGTAAGAGGGGGCGGCGGGATTAGGAGATGAACATTGAGACCATGATGACCAAGTGGAAGAGGGAGTACGAAGAAATGTCCAGAAAGGGGCGAAAGAGCATACGTTAAATGGGAGAGAGTAAGTGACGAGGAGATCGGGAGGAAAGATTGACAGGGAGAGGATGGAGGTGATGTAATTGCTAAGGCCATTATCTGTCTTACAGGTCATCGTTGTTTGAAAATTCGGAAAGAGAAATTTTTGTTTTCTGTTTCTTAATCTACACACACACACATAAACACACACACACACAGAGAGAGAGAGAGAGAGAGAGAGAGAGAGAGAGAGAGAGAGAGAGAGAGAGAGAGCAGGGAGTGTGGGATGTATATCCCATTCCCATTCATAAAGCACTATGAAATTGTCCATATTGAACTGTTTGCGTTCTCTTTCATTACTTTTTCGGTTAATCCCTTAGAAGCCATAGCAACGCGTTGACGGCTAAACTGACAGTCCACATGTTGCAGCGGCTTTTGCCCAATCGAGGCGCTCAACGATGCACCCGATCCGTTCGCCGTTTCGAAAGTGTCCCGAGTGATTAATTTAATTCTCTGTCCAACGTTCTTTCCTGATGTGTTTTGAGCCCGAATCATTTCGCCCTTTCATTTCGCATTTCACCATACATGATATCTTCAAAACCAATGTATGTACGACCAAGTTAAAAAAACGCGTACTCGTGTATTTCATAAATAGCGCTCTTCGAGTACTAATTTATCTGCATCTTTTACCACAAGCCTTCATTTAGCGTCACATATACAGGCATTACAACCACAGAGATTCGCTAACGTTATTTTAGCTTCGTAATAGTTACGTGAAGCAGAACTCTGCAAAGGCTACAATTCTTCGTTGTGACTTGGTGGCAGCAGTCATAAATCAAACAGGCAACACAGCTGCGGCCTGGTGTAATGGCTAAGGTCATTATGTCTTACAGATCGTTGTTGCTTGCAAGGGAAACGTTTGTTTTTTGTTTCTTAATCTCATCAACATTATAAATATCAATTTGAATATAAATTCAGTAACCCTGAGACGGTTTTTCGTCTGGAATATGTCCAAGACATTACAGATAAAGGAGAAGCAATGAATTAAAATTTGTAATGCGGGCGGGAATCGAACCCGGACCTCCATGCTTAATATTTATGACGTGGAGGGAAGTCGTACTTAGACTATTCCCAGGCGCCTTAAGCGTTAGTGATGTGGTGGTCTAACGGTAAGACGTCAGCTTAGTAAACATGGAGGTCCCGGTTCGATTCCAGGCCGCATCATAAATTTTAATTCATTGCTTCTAATTTATTTGTAATGTCATTAAAGTTACTTGCCGGGCGCCGTGGCTCAGCGCGCCCGGTCAGAGGGCTGAACGCTCTCTGTAATAAAAAAGTTGAGCCAACAACTCATCGAACAAAAAGGATCAGCGTCCGCAACAAACAGAACTACCCATAGAACATAAAAAAATTACTCTGATCGTTATTTCTACTTAGTTAATTTGTGTACTTGAACTTCTTTTATACGTAATACTTTACCATGTTATTACTCTCTTCTGTGATTTTACCGATATTCTTGTCTGTGTGTTTGAAAAATCATTCATTACAATCTTCTTTTTTGTATCATATATCCATTGTGTTTTAACTCAATGTCTTGTTTTTAATTTCTTTTTTTTATTAATGATTGTCACAGGGGACTAGAGCAGCATATAAAGCTTCGATCAGCCTGCCCATGTTAGAGCCTTAAATAGTAATAATAATAAAAAAAGAAGTTCAAATTCTTGTTCACCTTAAGGAACTTAACTACTGGGTCGTCACTCCCTAAACATACAAACTACTTATTAAGTAACCTCTACTAAAGACAGCAAAAACATCTATGCTCCAGGGGTAATTCGAATCCCTGACGGGGAACTGCCTCGCGCATCGGAGCATAGCGCCTCAATGCGCTCGGCCAGTGCACCGAGGTTTTAAAATTACACTGAAGTAAAGAAACCACGCCATTTTCTTCAACATTTACCCTTGAATCATTATTTTTTCGATCAGAATATGCCTGTCTCGCCTGTTGAAAAATGTTCAAATGATTGTTCAGCTTAAGGGTCTTAACTACGGGGTCATCAGTCCCTAAACTTACAAACTACTTATGAACTACTTACGAACTAGGACGGCACAAATATCCATGCCCGAGGGGGGATTCGAACCCCCGACCGTAGTGGCCATTCAGAACGTGACTGAAGCGCCTCAGTCCCCTCGGCCACCGCGGCCGGCCGTCTCGCGTGTAACATGTACGGTTACGTACGTAACGCGGTACCTCGTGAAACCGCTAGCGTAGCCACCGTGGGATATTTTTAGGTAACGCCGAAGGTGTTGGTGCAGTGGTAACACAGAAGACTCGCATTGTGGAGACCGGTGGTTCAGATCCAACAGTCGGCCTCGGGCCGTGTTGCGGTACGGACGCGCCGCCGCTCCGTGCCGTGGGCCGCTGTAGTGTTTGTTTACACGCCCGGCGCTCGCATAGCGACACTCATGGAACGACCCAGCAACATGACCGCCCTTTCCTACAGGAAAGCTACGATCAAGATAACGTTCTCATCACAATACGCAAGACCAAAGGCCCACGAGATTGAACGTTTTCTCCGCGAAGTGATGCGTATCGATCCACAAGAACTAATAGGTATTCATTTGTCTATCGTTTCCAGTACTGTGTACCTCAAACTCGTCGACGAAGCGGCCTGTCAGAGACTTCTCCATAGATCTAAGGAAGGATTCTGCTTTTGCCACTCCGATGGGAATGTGGGTGAGTTGACAGTAGAACATGTAGGATTCGGTGTTCGGACGGTGCGAGTTTTCGAACTCCCCTTCGAAGTGCCCGCCCAGATAGTAATGGATGCTCTACGCCCGTATGGAAAAGTTATAAGCCATGTGGCCGAAAAATGGAACACTTTTGAGACGTACCCCGTGCTCAACGGCGTACGACAGGTTAGCATCGAACTCTGCAAGCACATACCGTCGTACCTATCGGCGGATGTCGTGCGATCATCATTTATGACGGTCAGCCGAGGACATGTTCTGGATGCGGCCAAGTAGGACACGTTCGGTCTGAATGCCTACAAAGACGTATTGTACAGATACCACGAACGGAAAAACCACAGGAATCGGAACCAACATCTTTACCACTCCTTTATGCTGCGGCAGTAGGTTCCGGATTACAAGACAGCTATGAGCAACTCCCAGCACAGTCTCCTATGCACATCGATCAGGATTCTGCAACGACTCACTTACAGGAACCCCAACAACACCAAGACCCTGAAGCACCCTCACGGGACCACAGTACGATACCTGAGACGACGCAACAGACCCCTCTCGCCGAGGCAGATGGGGAGAAGAACGCACCCCGTTCTCTATCAGAAACGGAAGGGCGACAGAGAAAACAAAAATCTCCGAAACGCCATAAAAAGCGACGGCTGACAACCGAAAATGAACCATCAGAGTAAGACTCGAAGCAAGAGGATGAGGACGAACCTGACACGCGGTTGTCACCTACATCCGGCTCCACCGCTTCCGACAACCAACTTCTTCCAGCTGCCCTGACGCAACAACATAACCGAAGAGAAGACAACACACCACGACTAGAAGAACCCATGAAAGCAGAGACTAGCGACCCTCCACAGCTAACCCCAGCGCCAACCTTTTTACTAGGAGATTGGGGCCATGAAATGGAGATGAATGACTTGCAGCAGGAGACAGGTGACCAACCGATGCCCATAGCTGACGGTGTGTCGAATGGGCCTCGTGAGTAAGACAATCACGCCTTATGTGTAGTTTGTCCCTATGCTGAGCCACCGAACAGACGATAGACGCGACACTGTTGACTATTTCTAAGTACATATCACCATGTAACAAGTCTATCGCATAGGGACCATCAACATAAACGGAATCAGTACATTCATTAAAACCCAAATGCTACGAGACACGTTACGAGCGGCGGATTTAGACATCGTCTTTCTTCAGGAAGTTAAGCCGGGAATAAATCTACATTTTTACGGATATGTTGTTTATGACTTTCCGACTAATGAAGGTGGAGGCGGTACGGCCATTCTTCTTAGAGAAGGCATCACGGCGACGGACGTGACCTCTCTACCCTCGGGCCGCGGAGTTGCCCTCACGGTCGGGGCGGTCCGTATGGTGAACATCTACGCCCCTTCAGGATCATCAAGACGACGGGAACGAAACATCTTTTACTCAGAAGAGGTAGCACCACTATTCCAAGGCAACACGGAACACTACATCGTCGGCGGCGATTTCAATTGTGTTCTGCGACCTGAGGACCAAATTCCCTACTTTCTACCGTGCCCAGCACTTCAAGCACTGACAAGAGACCTGGCGCTTCATGATACGTGGATAGTACAACACGGAGACCGACGAGGATACACACCCTTCACCAGCCATTCGGAAAGTCGGCTGGATAGGTTGTACGTTTCACGTAACCTTCGCACGACGATTTCTGGGGCCGAAATGTGACCGATAGCCTTCACCAACCATGAAGCATACATCTGCGCTGTCACCTTACCTCGACAAGGAACCAGACGTAGTAGGGGACTGTGGCGACTTAATGTTGCCATTCTCAAAGACGCTACTTGTCGCCGCGAGGTTGAAGAAACATGGCACCGATGTCAACGGAGAAGGCATACATACGACTCAACCCTGACGTGGTGGATTCGATGTGCAAAACCTACATTACGCCGGAGTTTCATGAACTATAGTCGTGAAAAGACAAGCTGGCAAAGGACGACCTCTGAGTTCTATTACACGGCTTTAAGAGAACTTGCCACACAACCACCATCGCCAGACCGCCAAAAAGCCGTGCAACACATTAAAGCGCGTTTGCTACGCCTGACCACAGAAGCGTTCGATGGTGTACGTGTCCGAGCGCGGACGTTCGACGAAATTTACGGCGAACGCCCTTCCACGCATTACATCATACAGGAAAGGCGGCACCGCAAACGTACACTCATTACAGAACTAGTGACAGAGGATGGCAGACGAGTCGAGACCCAAATGGATATCGTCCGAGCTTTCACTCACTTTTACCGGACCCTTTACGCCGAAGCCCCTAGAAACGACGGGGCAATGGAGGATGTAATACACCCTATGCCAGCTTCCCAGCACACACAGGATGACGCCGAATTCCTGGCAGACATCACACAGGACGAACTACGCACGGCCCTGCTGAGGGGTGCTTCCAATAGATCGCCTGGCCCTGACGGACTGCCACATGAATTTTACAGAGCCTTCGCTGATCTCATGGGCGCAACGTGGATTCGGATGTTCCAAGAACTTATGAACCCCACTATTCAAGTCCCTCACGAATTTACCGAAGGCATTATGATTCCCGTACCGAAACCACGTGGTGGACACCGACCGCAAGACTATCGACCACTGACATTATTAAACGCAGACTACAAGCTCTTCGCCCGTATACTTCGTGGGCGCCTCTACACAACGGTCAAGGCCGCAATACACGCTTATCCAACTTGCCTCGGCGGCGACAACAACGTCCACACCACGTTGGGATCGTACAGAGACATCATAGCGCTGGCGTCGACCTGTCGCCTAAAGGGCGTGCTGGTGGCAGTGGATTTCGATCATGCATTTGACCGCGTCAACCATTACTTTTTACGCGCTGTCATGGAGCACATAGGCATTCCCCAGGTGACAACGACGGTGGTCCTCCGGTTAATCCATGATGCACAATCGAGGGTAATGGTGAATGGCTATCGCTCAGAACCCGTCTCTATAGGACGTTCAGTACGCCAAGGTTGCCCTTTGTCCGCCATGTTGTTCGCAGTCGCCCTCGAACCAGCTCTACATGGTCTCCAACATCGTTTGGAAGGCATCTCCCTACGGTCAGTCCAATTCAAATGCTCCACCTATGCTGATGACGTCGTCTTCTTGGCCCAATCAAGAGATGAAATAGAGTCGGCACTTTCATGGCTCCACCATTATGGCGAGGTGTCTGGAAGTCTCCTCAACCTACAGAAGACTAAATACATGGACATAGGCCGAGGATTACCTACAGCATCAGCAGTACCAAGGTCCCTCAGATTAAGTGCTTAGGGATAACATTTCACAGCAATGTTCAAAAAACTGCAGCGACGACATATCGACGGCTGTTACAACAAATGCGTGCACAGATACGACTCCACAAACTTCGAGGGTTAGACATGCTCCAACGCGCACATTATGTCAACATGTACTTGGCATCAAAGCTGAATCACTTCACGCACGTACTACCAATGCCAGACACGATCGCAGCCAGGTTTCAAGCAGCGTTTGGACACTTTGTGACTGCAGGCTACATTTTTAAAATACGTTACAACACCCTATCTTTGCCCAGACAAGAAGGTGGCGTCGGTTTAACTAATGTCAAGAATAGAGCTCGAGCGCTACTCCTCCGTACGACGCGACGACTATGGCATTCACCGCACAGAAACCTCACAGGCACCCTTATTGATGAAGTCGCGCCACCATCTCTGCAGCCGCCGGCTCCGGTTGGCCATTTATCGCCAGCGTTTGCTCACTTCAAGATCTACTTTGTAGAACACAGTTACATGCTGACTGACCTACCGAGAACGCGAGAAGCCATGGCTAAGGACTACTACAACATTTTACAAAGAAGGAATCCAAGTAACATGATAGAACGGCGACTGCCGGCCGCGGTGGCCGAGGGGACTAAGGCGCTCCAGTCACGGTCTGTACGGCCACTACGGTCGGGGGTTCGAATCCCCCCTCGGGCATGGATATTTGTGCCGTCCTAGTTTGTAAGTAGTTCATAAGTAGTTTGTAAGTTTAGGGACTGATGACCCCGTAGTTAAGTCCTATAGACTATACAAAAATTGGCGGGCAATTCATTCACCTTTCCTGCCGACAGAAGTACGGACATCGTGGTACATATTAGTGAACGAAAAATTCCCTAATCGTCAGCGGTTACATTCCATTCGCCTCCTTAGCGACCCCTTATGTCCACAGTGTGCAGACGTTGATACCGACATGCATCGACTGATTTGTAGCACTGCGAGTGCGTGTTGGAAGCTCACAAGGCAAATGCTGGCCCTCCTTCTACGTCGTCCTTTCACGTCGATCCTATCTACCGAAGTTTTCTACCCTGATGGCGTCTATTTTCCACCAGCGAAGACGAATGCAATCAACTGGATTAAAGGCATGGCGCTACATTACCTTTCCCGAGATAGCGACAAAAACATCCTGGATTTCTGGCAATATTTGCTTGAAACACACACGACTGTCCAATGTGGAGCATCCTACCGAACCACTTTTGCGAACTTTTTAGGGTCACTGTTCACGAACCCTCCACACAGCTGGGGTGTCCCAGGTATGAGAAGAGAATAATGATGCAGCCCATATAACCTGATTGATCCCAACGGTACAAAGGCTACAGCCTTGAATGCGAGAAGACGACTGGGATACTCATGTGCAGGATTGTCGACGGGTTACGTTCTTCAAACTGTTGGCCCCCTATAATAATCATAAAATGAAATAAAGCAATATATTACAACTGACTAAAGAGGCATTCCTTTTGTTTCATTCATTTACCATGTAGAAGCCTTTTCGTTGCACAATGTTGCTCATTGTTCACATATAAATTATAACATAGAAGATGTTTAATTTGCTATTTCACTTGTGTTTTCATTACAAAAGGTTTGGTTAAAAAAAAAACGGTAAGACGTCAGCTTAGTAAACATGGAGGTCCCGGTTCGATTCCAGGCCGCATCATAAATTTTAATTCATCGCTTCTAATTTATTTGTAATGTCATTAAAGTTACTTGCCGGGCGCCGTGGCTCAGCGCGCCCGGTCAGAGGGCTGAACGCTCTCTGTAATAAAAAAGTTGAGCCAACAACTCATCGAACAAAAAGGATCAGCGTCCGCAACAAACAGAACTACCCATAGAACATAAAAAAAAAATTACTTTGATCGTTATTTCTACTTAGTTAATTTGTGTACTTGAACTTCTTTTATACGTAATACTTTACCATGTTATTACTCTCTTCTGTGATTTTACCGATATTCTTGTCTGTGTGTTTGAAAAATCATTCATTACAATCTTCTTTTTTGTATCATATATCCATTGTGTCTTGTTTTTAATTTCTTTTTTTAATAATGATTGTCACACGGGACTAGAACAGCATATAAAGCTTCGATCAGCCTGCCCGTGTTAGAGCCTTAAATAGTAATAATAATAAAAAAAGAAGTTCAAATGCTTGTTCACCTTAAGGAACTTAACTACTGGGTCGTCACTCCCTAAACTTACAAACTACTTATTAAGTAACCTCTACTAAAGACAGCACAAACATCTATGCTCCAGGGGTAATTCGAATCTCTGACGGGGAACTGCCTCGCGCGTCGGAGCATAGCGCCTCAATGCGCTCGGCCAGTGCACCGAGGTTTTAAAATTACACTGAAGTAAAGAAACCACGCCATTTTCTTCAACATTTACCCTTACTACTCATTGAATCATTATTTTTTCGAACAGACTATGCCCGTCTCGCCTGTTGAAAAATGTTCAAATGATTGTTAAGCTTAAGGGACTTAACTACGGGGTCATCAGTCCCTAAACTTACAAACTACTTATGAACTACTTACAACTAAGGACGGCACAAATATCCATGCCCGAGGGGGGGGGATTCGAACCCCCGACCGTAGTGGTCATTCAGACCGTGACTGAAGCGCCTCAGTCCCCTCGGCCACCGAGGCCGGCCGTCTCGCGTGTAACATGTACGGTTACGTACGTAACGCGGTACCTCGTGAAACTGCTAGCGTAGCCACCGTGGGATATTTTTAGGTTACGCCGAAGGTGTTGGTACAGTGGTAACACAGAAGACTCGCATTCTGGAGATCGGTGGTTCAGATCCACCTCTGGCCAATCAGATTTAGGTTTTCCATGATTTTTCTGAATCATTCGGAGTGAATGCGATGATAGTTCCTTTGAAAGGGGACGACCGAATTTCTTCCCCATCCTTACCTAAAAAATCCGAACGTGAGCACTGAATCTAATGACCACGGTGCAGACGGGGTGTTAAACCATTATCGTCGTTCATTTTTTCCTTCCTTCTTTCTGCCTTCAGGTAACCAGTTATCGCAAGAAATTAGCTTCGTTTCAATGCTGAAATTTTGTAATCTTTAAGTAGCATTGTAGGCAAATTATTCTCTGGTACTATTGAAAGGAGAGTGCGAGTATTAATTGATGACAAGTTAGATGAAAATCAGTGTGGGTTTAGGCCTCTTCAGAGGCTGTCAGGACCAGATCTTTAGCATACGGCAGGTAATGAAAAGTGCTATGAGTGGAACAGGGAATTGTATCTATGTTTCATAGATCTAGAAAAGGCTTATGAACACGTTCCTAGGAAGAAGCTACTGTCGTTTCTACAAGATTATAGTATAGGAGGCAAACTTCTGCAGGCAATTAAAGGGCTTTACATAGACTGTCAGGCAGCAGTTAGGGTAGAGGGCAAATTAAGTTCATGGTTAAGGGTAGTTTCAGGGGTAAGACAAGGCTGTAACCTGTCACCACTGTTGTTCATACTATTCATGGATCATAAGTTGAAAACAGTATACTGGTAGGGCGAGATTAAAATAGGTGAAAACAAAATAAGCAGTCTAGCATATGCGGATGACTTAGTTGTAATGGCCGATACGATTAAAAGGTTGCAAACTAATATTTCAGAGCTCGATCAGAGGTTCAAGGATTATGATATGAAGATCAGCATCTTCAAAACGAAAGTAATGTCTGTGGGAAAGAGATTTAAACAGATTGAGTGCCAAATCGGAGGAACCAAGTTAGAACAGGTAAACAGTTTCAAGTAACTGGGATGTATTTTCTCACAGGATGGCAACATAGTGAAAGAACTGGAATCGAGGTGGAGAAAAGCTAATGCAGTGAGTGATCAGCTAAGATCTATTCTATTCTGCAAGAAAGAAGTAAGTACCAAGACTAAGTTTGCAGTGCACCGCTCCCTATATTGACCAACTTTGTTGTATGGGAGTGAAAGTTGGGTGGATACAGGTTACCTTATTTATAAGGTAGAGGTTACAGATATGAAAGTAGCAAGAATGATTGCAGGCACTAATAGAAGGGAACAATGGCAGTTGGGTTTCCATAATGAGGAAATCATAGAAAAACTGGGAATGAACACCACAGATGAAGCAGTTAGAGCGAACAGACTGAGATGAGGGGTCATGTTACACGCATGGGAGAAGCAAGGTTACCTAAGACACTCATGAGCTCGGCAGCGGAGGGTAAGAGGAGTCGAGATAGACCAAGAAGAAAGTACTTAGATTCGGTGAAGAATGATGTTGTAGTAAAAGGCATAACATTAGATGAGGCATCAATGTCAGCATTGAATAGAGGATCACGGAAGAATTTTATTAGAGGTACTATGCTCCAGACTGAACGCAGAAAGGCATAATGCATCTCTAATGATGATGATGATGATGATCATGATCATGATGAGATTGTTCGTTGAGGTTATCTTTAAGCTGCGCAGACAAACTTAATGTAAATGTAGTTCTTCCGCCGACTGCTGACCGCCGTTTTCCAGTATATATCGCACTTCACGATATTGTGCTTAGATTAAGGTATGAGTATAAATTCAACACGTGCTCTGCTACAGCTCAGTGATTGGTCGCTTAAAAGCACGTGGCAACATTACGGTATCCTGCTTTCCCATAGCAGCTCGCGGCGGTGGCTTGGAACGCTGCTGCCCGTTACACATTGACATTGTTTGTCAAGTGAGCCGCCCTGTTTGCTCGCCTCTGACAAGCAGTAGCCGCCAGCGTGTGTAGCAAGCCTGCAACGCCCCGTGATGACAAGACAGTGATTCTCCGTCGGACTGTAGTGTTTAGAACAGCTATTCCAAGAGTTTCCAAAGTTTCCTCATACATAAAACAAGTCTCATTCGTTCATTATGATGATAAAAAAGTTCAAATGTTTGTACAGTTATGACACCTAATGGCAGTGGTCAACGGCCCTTTGGCTTACTAAGTAGTAACAGCAACACACACACACACACACACACACACACACACACACACACACACACACACACACACACATGGCCGAGAGAGGATCGAACCTCCAACGGAGAACGGCATCTCGCACCGCTGCATTTCGCCTTAGTGCGCACTGTTATTCCACAGCGACTAAGACTCTTTAGCCTTTCGAAATTCAATTCTGTCACAAGATTTTTAAAGTTAAAAGAAAGAGCTACTTACTGATTTAGAACTGTATTTGTAACGTACTTCTGTGTCGTTGTGATAACTAAGCGCCGGCCGCGGTGGCCGAGGAGACTGAGGCGCTCCAGTCACGGTCTGCACGGTCACTACGGTCGGGGGTTCGAATCCCCCCTCGGGTATGGATATTTGTGCCGTCCTAGTTCGTAAGTAGTTCATAAGTAGTTTGTAAGTTTAGGGACTGATGACCCCGTAGTTAAGTCCCATAGACTATACAAACATTTGAAACATTTGCTTCAGTCACGGTCTGCACGGCCACTACGGTCGGGGGTTCGAATCCCCCCTCGGGCATGGATATTTGTACCGTCCTAGTTACTAAGTAGTTCATAAATAGTTTGTAAGTTTAGGGACTGATGACCCCGTAGTTAAGTCCCATTAAAAAAATGGAAAAAAAAACTAAGCATGAAACGAATAACTTTTCCATCCAAGTATGAACAGAAGACGTATAGTTGCAGAGATTACTTTAAAAACGTGTGATATTGTGTCAAAACAATTTATTATTTATGGAACAATCATATACATAACTTGACATTTGTCTACCTTAATACAAACCTTCCTACTATCACTTCTCCACCAAATACGATACAGCAAATTATGGTTGTCTCAGCAGTCAGCATTCCTATTTTCAAGTTGAAATACCTGAAATTGTGTAAAGTAGCATGATGCGAACTGAAAAAAAAAAAAAAAAAAAAAAAAAAAAAAAAAAAAAAAAAAATGCAAGCCGAGTTATCCCAAGTGCCTCTGTAAGTTTGTCGATGAAGTAGTTTATGCGCATTTACTATTAAAATTAGGTTAAAAGTTAATCGGAGCGTTTAAACGTTTAAAACTATGATAAATAATTTTGGCCAGGATTTCGGTAGAAATACTCCACTGTGTGCCTGCTAAACTTATAGTCCACGTGTTGCAGATAATTTTGCCCAAGTTTTTAAATACGGGTATGTATTTATGAAAATTTAGTGATGGCAAACACTGAATGATTCTTAAGATTTTTCTATTTTTAAATATTTCCAGTATGATCCACAATTATCAAGTGGGAAATGAATTAGAAATCGGAAAACTTCACTGCAGTGAGAACGGCAAGTTGTTGTATTCCATTTCCGTTCACTACATTACTGGGGTCTATTTGAATATTCATGGAATTGGGTAAAGCCATATACTCATGTAACTGGCAGACAAATGGCCATGTCAACGACTTGCGCGGCCACCTCCGTCGGTGGTTTGAGTTCTCCCTCGAGCATGTGTGTGTGTGTGTGTGTGTGTGTGTGTGTGTTTGTGTGTGTGTGTGTGTCGTCCTTAACATAAGTTAATTTAAGTGGTTCGTTACTCTAGAGACCGTTCAGCCAGTTGGTCCTGTAGGATGACAAACTTAAGCGCATTTTGAAAGCAGGTGCTAAACTCTTATGCGCCTTAAGGAAACGGAAAAGAGCGCAGTCGATCCTTAAACTCATTTGCAGTGGCGGCTGGTGCTTTACATCTTTGAGTGTCGGTTCTTGATAGTGGCATCCCCCCCCCCTCACCCATCGGTACGATGTTCCGGTGCTGGGGAAAAGGGACCCTGTTTTGTTTACCCTCCCACCCCCCCTGTAGATATATTTTCGTTATAAGATCTGCAGATAGGCTTACCTCGGCTTGTTTGCTCTTGCTTGAACTCGAGCTGAGATGTCGGCCTAACAAGCTTCTTTATTTCTCACTTTTGTTCCAAGCTTGAAGATGAGTAATTTTTTTCCTGAAAGATTCTGAACGTCTTCACTTTTCTTTCATGATAAACACCAAGTACATGAACACTGAAACACAGTAAGTAACTGATTACACTGTTAAGTGATTGTAACAAAATGCATCTGTTACGATGAAGAGACAAGCTACCTTCGGGTCGCGTGACACTGTAAGCAGCACCACCTCCTAACTTTACCTATCCAAAAAGGCTGCTCTCCCCCATCTCATTTCAAATATTTATTACAAGAAGAGTATATATATCATTTACCCTCAAAATCGTGACATATTTGCTAAAAGGTCGAAAGATATGTGGCAAGTAACAATACAAAAGGCATATGTTGTTCCCGTATCTGTTAAAAAGAAGATTGGGTTTTAAGAAAATTGCCTGTAGTCGGTCTCGAATCTACTACCTTCGACGGGGCACCGCGATGCCCCTGAACACACACGGCTATTCCTGCTAGATGGAGTAGTGACTTCATTATCATTCATCTTCTGAAAGATTTTACAATTGATGCGTCTTTAATTTATATTTTACCAAATATGACGTGTTTTTTATGAACCTTCAATGCACCAAAAATAAATATGAAGAGGGGGCGAATGTTGTCTTAATGAAGGATATGCCCGTACGCAAGGCGAGGTGCGCAGTGCCTCCATTGCTTTTACTTAGACACCATTTCTTTTTCATTTATTTATTTATTTATTTTATCAAAGGGATTTGGCCTTTTGTGTGGAACCGCCAGAGCTCGAGTAGCCTGGAGCTGGCGTCTCTACCAGCTCCAACGTCAACGTTAAAAGCGGCGTTACCCCTCGCCCCTCCCTACCGCGTGAGCGCCTATATGCTGCCCCCCCCCCCCTCCTGTCATCTATATTAGGTGGCCACGCTAAGACTCGTATACGTGCTATTTCTGCGATATAAAACGTTTCTCATGCGATAACTTCGTATCTGGTAGATGAAGGAAACGAAGAATCATAGTTAAAAAGAGTTTCCAGTTTTTTTTTTTTTTTTTTTTTTTTTTTTTTTTAAGACGTGCTTTTTCTCCCAGGGGTTCACTGATCCACGTGAACACATTGGACGCGCCGCCACTGGTCTAAAACATTTTATTACAGTTTCGTCGAATGGTTGTATTTTTCATTTAATATCATACGATTTCCCAAAAACCGACATTTTACTCGGAACAGTCATTTAACGGAAGATGAATAGTCGTTGAGGTTTAGTTATTTTATTCATAGAAGTTAGTGTGGTTAGTATCAGAAACGATATTTTTTCCCCTTTCTTCCATGTTTGGTAGTTGATCCGCATGTGCCATTAGCTGCTGTAACCATCTATTCGCATCAGAAGCAATTTTCCTCGATAGTTCTGGAGCAGTGATTCCCAAAGTGGTCTATATAGTCCCCGAGGGGTCTGTTCCAACCTGCAAGGGGTCCACCTCAGCGGAAAAATAATTTGGGGGTGTATTTGATGTAAATAGGGATCCGTTATAGTGGCTCACAATTAGGAAAATCTCAACCAAACTACAGAATTATTCTCACAATGCTGAAGCATCTACATCTACATCTACATGGGATACTTTGCAAATCACGTTTAAGTGCCTGCAGAGGGTTTAACGAACCACCGTTTTCCATTCCATTCTCTAATAGGGCGCGGGAAGAAAGAACATCTGAATATCACCGTTCGAGTTCTGATCTCTCGTATTTTAAACTGATGATCATTTCTGCCTATGTAAGAAGGAGTCAGCAATATATTTTCGCATTCGGAGTAGAATGTTGGCGATTGGAGTTTCGTAAGTAGCCCACGCCGCAGCGATAAGCGTCGTTGTTGTAATGATTCCCATCCCAGATACTGTATAGTTTCCGTATCGTGACAATACGAATCGAACTGACCTTTTTTGGACTCTTTCGATGTCCTCCGTCAAACCCACCTGATAAGGATTCCACACTGGGCAGCAATACTACAACAATGGACGGACAAGCGTAGTGTATGCAGTTTCTTTTGTAGTTCTGTTGCATCTTCTAAGGGATCAGCCAATAAAACACAGTCTCTGTTTTGACTTTCCTACGACATTATCTACGTGTTCTTTCCAATTTAAGTCTGAAGTAATAGTAATGCCTAGGTATTTTGTGGAGTTTAAGGCCTTAACTTTTGATTGCTTTATCTTGTAAACAACGTTTAACGGATTTCTTTTCGTATTCATGTGGACGACTTCACACTTCCAATTATTTAGTGTCAATTGCCAATTTTTACACCATAGTGATATCTTATTCAGATCGCTCTGCAGTTGGTTTTGATCTTCAGATGATTTTAATAGACGGTAAATGACGGCGTCATCTGCAAACAATCTAAGAGAGCTACTTAGATTTTTCTTCTAAATCGTTTACATCAATAAGGAACAGCAGAGGACAAATAACACTACCCTGTGGAACGCCCGATATCACCTCTCTTTTAGTCGATGCCTTGCCATCGATTACTAAGAACTGTGTCCTCTCTGACACGAAATCCCCTTTTTAATCGCAAATTTGGGGCGATATACCATAACCACGCAATTTGATTAAAAGCCATTTGTGAGGTACAGTGTCAAAAGCCTTCTGGAAATCGGTATCTCACTGTATCATTTTCAAAGCAAGAGGGTGGAGGAATTCTCAATTTTCGATCTCCTACTGCAGTCCCGTAGTCAGATTTTTTTTTCTTTTTTTTGGCATTTTGTAAATCTAAAGGTGCGCACGTATTTCAATAGAGATAATATTACATTTTATTAAATGCAACTCTCCAAACAGGCACCTGAGCATACCTTTCAATTACGATACCATCAGCTACTTTATTGACTATTTTCATTGCTCCACTACGTGAACTACTACTCCCTCGCCCTTCTCCGAGGAGTGGGACGAGTATCGGACGCTGCCCACGAAGGGTCAGTAAATGTATCGTCATTCGTAAAGGGATATATTGACATATTGTGGACTGGGTAAACGTGGGCTTCAGTTTTTCTGCATTTTGTGTAGCATTTACTACGGCACAGAATTTAAATCATTTATTACATTTGAAAGAGCGGCACCAGACAGACGTACATGTTGAAAGTCTCATGTTAAATTATTTAAGCAGTTGAGACCTTCAACTGAAAGTTAAAACTCTCACTGCAGCTCTAAATTACTTCGCGAAGGCCACAGTATTTTCGCAACGGAAATTTATCTAACTGCTCACTCCTGAAGGGAGCAGCCAACGTTTTAACAAACACAAAATCAATGTTAAAAATAAAAAGATAATCAAACATAGGATGGGGAGCATAAAATTATAAAGCAGAGGTTTGATACTTTAAATCATCATCTGTTTAATAAAGTGAACAAGCGAATAAATGTGGGGAGACGAAATTAAGCACACACATTGTACAACAGTGAATTAAATCATAAAGTTACTGCCTGTAATAAAATTGTTTCTGCCCTTTATGAACATGGAAGTAACGTGGGAGGAAAATTGCAAACACACAATGGATAGATGAAAGTAAATTCATTCATTCATAGCCAGACACATGCATAATGCTTGCGACACTTTATTCATGCAGGATCACTTAATAGTAGCAATAAACGTAGTGGCGGCGGCGTTTTTGATGAGATGGCGGGTGTCTTGATGCAGAAATTTAAAAATCACTATGCACCAAACTAACTCATGTTTTGGGAGGCAGCAGCATACTATTCTTAAGTACCACGTGGTGTGCGACCACAAGGAATTACATAGTATTTGCAAAATAAATTAATTTAGAATAATCAAGTAAATCACACACAAGAATTCAGAAACACTTCGCTTCGCATAGCGAAACAAGAGTGAAGCCCTAAGGCCACGCCAAAACCTTCCCCACCACACATCAGATTTAGAGCGCACTAAAAAATCCCATACAGAGCGCGTTCACGGCATACGGTCTACCAACCCTCTCTACCTGAGGAACATAATACCCTCTTCAACGGCTCCCACTGAGGTGTCTTGTAACCTCTATCATCCAGTATTAGGTTGTCACCACACTAAGAAGACGGCCACCTCGCCTTTTTGCCAAGTAAGCTTGTCCCTGGCCACCCATCAGACGCCAGTGCAGAGGACAAAGCCATGCGTTCTTAATTTAAGTAAACGAGGCCCTAAAGCACGAGGCGGCGACTGTAAGCTATTGCGCGGCAGTCAGTCAATATCATAAACAACCTTCCACATTCACTTGAACACAAAAGTTCAATCACACAGGTGGAAACATATATACAGTATACATGGGGCATTGATCATTAATAAAAAGAATAAAAATAATTAACATACTAATAGACAATATTAATGGTGCAGAAACAATTGAGGTTAATGAATAACTCAAAAATGGAGCTCGACCAGATTCAGTGGACGTGTTTCAATGTTACTTACCCTTTACTATAGACAATAGAAAGACGGTTTTTGAAAGTTTTCCCAATTTAATACATGGTGGAAACAGGTGTCAGCATTGTTGCCAATCTTTTTACAAAATGATGAAACAGGCTGGAACTCACTAAAAGAGAAGGTTTAAGGTTAAATCTAACAAAACTGAAATCAAATATTGATAATTTACTGAAAAAGCACCAGCCACATCCCTCGCATTAAAGCCCTGTATGTATCAGTTTGTTTAATAAACATTTGTGTCATTTAAATCAATAAATGCTTAATACTTAACAATCTTCTTTTCCACTTTTCTTGTTTTTCTTTCATGCTTTTACAGTTGAAGTTATCAAAGTTAATAACAGCATATCACGTGCGAAAACACATTTGAACTTAGGAATTCGTAAAAAAATGAAGTACACGAAAGGCAGGGGGTCTACACAGTGCAGACAAATTTGGCAAGGGGTCTACAAGACAAAACAGTTTGAGATCCCCTGTTCTGGAGTAACAACACTTTCCAAATTACGTAATATTTTAGATTCATTGCTTACATAACAAAATGTGTCTTTGAAATCAGAACTTATCTGACTAAAAGTAAGTATTTTTGGATGACTTTACTGTTTACCTAATCAAATATTTCCGCAGCTTGTCTCGTAGACGGCGCACTGCTGCGACTGGCGTTGCCTGCAGAATGTAAGAGCGCACTGTTAAAACGGAAACCTACTGGAGCATCATTATCACTGACGTCATCACTGAGTCTTCACTTTGCAAGCTAACTGATTTAACTGTGAAAAGTCTCTTTTACTAACAAAAAGACGGAGACGGCATTATGTGAACTGAAAGACGTCAGTAACAACGAATGGCTCTATACTACAACGCAATTTGTAGCTTAAAGGTGACGTAAACAGACGTGAGACAAAGAGAGAAGAGCACTTGTCAAATTGCAACACTATAAGACACAGATGTAAAAATGGTGTAGCAAGTAAAACGTGAAATTCTATGTACGAGCGTATGTCCTGACCTGTAGTATTTGCTACCGCATATTAGTCAAAGCTTTATGTGTCGGACTGACGTTGAATTTTCAAAAATTAATACCTGAAAGCAAAACAAAACAAGATTAGAGTACGAAATTAAATTTTGAATTGAGTTCTGTCTCATGAAAGTTGATCCAATACGGCAAACACGTTCAAAAATATTTCCAAATTTGAAAAAAAAAGTTTCTTCGCAATTAAGAAAAGGCTACAGCTCCAATCGAGAAGTGTTAGCTTCCCCCAAGATCATTGCTGTAAATGATTAATTACACTCACTAGATTTTTTTAAGGAAATAATATTTCTCGGTTTCAAAGGGATTGTAGAAAAACATTACTGTTCCTCAAATTCATCACATTTGTCACTAGTTTACTGGCTGAAATGTTATTTTCATATCACAGAAATTAAGACAGTTTAGGAAATTAAGCCAAGCAAAAGTGCAAGTTATACGAAGTAATTCTTTTACACTTACAATTAAGAAAGTCTGAAAAACATTATACAACAACATGGAAGCATAGCTCTTTACCAATAAAATAAGCCTAAAACCGTCACTGTTAGTCTATCTCCTGACAAGGTGCAGCCAAATATCAAAAAATAACTTTTTTCTCAAAAAATCTATATATTTTTTAAAGGAAGTAATGTTTTTTGATGTGATTGTAGCTGTGTTTTTCGACACATCTGGAACCTTGTTGAAGCTAAGGGCTATAACGTTTTACATCTACATAAATACTCCGCAAGTGATACTGAAGTGCATGGCAGATGGTTCATCGAACCACTTTTATGATGTTTCTCTACAGTTCCATTCTCTAATAGCTCATGGGAAAAGGAAATCCTAAATCTTTCCGTTTTCGATATGATTTATCTTATTTTATTTTGATGATCATGTCTTCCTATGTAGGTGGATGCTAACAAAATATGTTCGCATTCTGAAGAGAAAGTTGGTGAGAGAAATTTTTTTCGCAAATAGATCTCGTCGCAACGAATAACGCCTGTCTTTTAATAATTTCTACCCCAACTCATGAATCATTTTCGTGACACTCTACTTTTCTCTTTTTCATTTATAGGACTTCACTACGGTTATTCTGCCGGGGCTGACACTCCCCCACCCCTCCTATATTTGCGATAATACGAAACGAGCTGCCCTTCTCTGAACTCTCTCTAAATTGTCTGTCATTCCCACTTGGTGGGGATTCCACAATTCGTACTCCAAAGTAGGCCACACAAGTGAGGTGTAGGCAGTTTCCTTACTAGAACTGTTGCTTCTTCTAAGTGTTCTCCCAAAGAGACGTAGTCTATGATTCGCTTTCCCTACAATATTTCTGTGTGTTTTTCTCATTTAAGTTGTCTGTTACTCCTAGGTATTTAGTTGAATTTACTGCCTGTACTTTAAACTCTTTCCGATAGGAGATGTAATTGTTTTCCTTTATTAAGAAGTTTATGATTTTCAAAATTTCGTTTTTTTTCATTTTTTTATTTATATATTTATTTTGCTCAAGTTCGCCATCTTCTATCGAGTTTCATGAAATAGAAACGCTATTTTAAATTTTATTACCAATTTTTTTAAGTTATTCATTTGGCTTTCACTTCTCCATAATGCTCTGACTATATACACGTCCGTATCAGTGAAAGGATTAAATATGGTTGAAGTCAATTTTGTAAAAATTCATTCGCAAAAACCCGCATTAGATTGAATCATCACCTTTGAAATACTTAGGAGTATAATCCAGTCATTTTATTATGTCTAGAAGGAATTGTGTGACTAGCTATAGCCTACAAAATGCAATGCATAAAATGCGTTCAGTTGCGGAAATCTCTGTAATTTACAGAGAAATGCTCTTCCAGTAATGGCACTTCAGTTCCCCCATTCTGTTGAGGAAAAGGGCTAGCAATTCTTTCGTATTTTATCGCAGTCGTCAACGGGATGCACTTGGGGCAGCAAATGTGCCAAGGAGGAGATTGGTGGCATCAATTCAAAGGCTAAGGGAGGGCGGTGTTTCTGCGACCGCCTGGGTTATGAAATGTCAGCGCCCGCCAGGGAAATCTTCGGTGGCACAGCGTGCTGCAGCCCAAGGAAGCGGTCGCACACATGCGATACCACACTGTGCGTCTTGGCGAATGGGAAGATTCTGCACTGCAGTGGGTAATAGTGGCATTCCGTTCTGCTTCAGAAACAGGGGTTTCTTCTTTTATATATGTATGCACGTATAAAGAGTGGTCCATTGATAGTGACCGGGCAAAATATCTCACAAAATAAGCATCAAACTAAAAATCTACAAAGAACAAAACTTTTATATATTAATGGGGGAAAACAGATGACGCTATGGTTGACCCGCTACATGGCGCTGCCATACGTCAAACGGATATCAACTGCATTTTGGCCCACTGTAGGTTACGGTAGTAACACTAAAAGTGGGCCTTTGTGATCGTTGTTTGACAGCTCGAAATTTAAATGAAAATAACGGATTAACCATTCATCTGACACTAAAATTGAATAACCGCATTTGTAGAGGAGATAATTCTCTACAACTTTGCTCTGTTACGTTTTTCTCATATCTCGTATCGTTTCAGAGATATTTGCGATATTTGGATGTATGTCTTCTCTGTCTGTCTGTCCGCCCGTCTGTCTGTCCGTAACGAGTTCCCACTTTTTAAGACGAACCGTTCAACCTATCAGCACCTAATTTTACAGAACCTCCACTTTTCAAATTTTTCGGACAGAAACTAGGGGGATAATACAAAAAAAAGTTTATAATACAATTGTAATTTTAAACCAATCGTTCATCTGACACAAAAATTGAATAACCTAATTGATAGAGGGGAAAAATCGGTACAACTTCGCTCTATTGTGTTTTTTTCATATCTTGCATCGTTACAGAGATATTTGCAAAAATAAGGAAGATTTGACACCCTTAATTGATTTTACGAAAACCAGCCGTTCGCAGATGTCACGTGACATTCCACGCCCAGAACTCTCTCTGGCATACGCAATCTTGCGTTGTGTATTTGATCATTTTCTTATTATAACTTACACGTTTTTGTTTCAAAGCAACGGCGCACTGAAGAATTAACAAAAACACGTCGTTCTTCGTACGAAAAATGATAGTGTCTAAAAATGCCACATTAGCACCAGTTAACAACTGCCATCAATAGTACGAAAAATTTCGTAATTTTCGTCGTAGTGTAGTAGGCAGCGTGTTGGATCGTGATGCACATGGTCCGTGGTTCGGGACCCGCCACTACGAATTTTTTTTTCCTTTTTTCCTTAAAGGGTTACGTGTTGGGTGCATAGATATTATGACAATAGTAGAGTCGTAATCATATCACTATAATTTTTTATTATTTACATTATTATTTTTGTCCGAAATGTTTGCAAAAAACTATAAAACTATAAATTTAAAGTGGGCCGTAAAACAGGTCAGTGCGATTTTTTTAAAATAGGTACCCCATTTTTATTAGATATTTGTCTAGTACGTAAATAAAAATGTTTTATTTTGAACACATTTTTCGCTTTGTGATAGATGGCACTGTAATAGTTTTACAAACGTGTAAGTACATGGTATCGCGTAATATTTCGCCAGTGCGAACGGTATTTGCTTCGTGATACATTACTCGTGTTAAAATGGATTGTTTACCAATTGCAGAAAATGTCGTTATGGTATTTATGTATGGCAATTGTCATCAAAATGCGCAACGGGCCTGTGCTATTTATGTTGATCGTTATGCTGGAAGACATCATCCAAGTGTCCGTACCTTTCGTTGGATAGTTACGTTATCTAAAGGGACAGGAAGTGATCAGCCCCAAGTGAAACGTCAACCACGACCTTCAACAAAAGACGATGCCCAAGTAAGTGTTTCAGCTGCAGTTGCGGCTAATCCGCACATCAATAGCAGACGAGCTAGAATCTGGAATCTTAAAAACGTAGGTGTTTAGAATTCTACATCAACATAAATTTATCTCGTACTATCTTTATATGCACCAGGATTTGAATGGCGAAGACTTTGAACGTGGGCAAAGTTTTGCCACTGGGCACAAAATAAATTACGGGACGATAACAGATTTTTATCACGCGTTCTGTTTAGTGACGAAGCGTCATTCACAAAGAGTGGCTTGCCGCCCTCACCCCCCCCCCCCCTTTAGACATACTTTCGTTACTAAATCTGCAGAATGTCTTATCTCGGCTTGTTTGCTCTTGCATCAACTCGAGCTGAGGCGTCGGTCTACCGAGCTGCTTTATTTCATACTTCTCTTCCAGGCTTAAAGCTGAGTAATTTGTTTCTACAATGTACTGGTCGTTGTTTATTTTTCTCATCTTCTAGAGTAGCCAGGAGCTGGCGTCTGTACCAGCTCCAAAGCCAGTGTTAAAAGCGGCGTTTTCCCCTCACTCCTTCCTGCCGCGGGAGCACCCATATGCTGCCTGCAGGGGATTCAGAAGAGAATTTGAACCTTAGCCGCGCATGCGCATTGCAACGCTGCGGCCAATGCTGTGTATATTAAACGGCCGCGCTACGACTAGTATAGGTTCCTCATGCAATATAAACACTTTGAATGTGCATATAAAATAATAATTTCGTGTGTCTGATTGGCCTGGTACAAGTCTTTCAATTTGGCGCCACTTCAGTTATTCAACTGCGGAAAGGGGACCTACAGCTTAAAGTGGAATCCGAAACACGTGTCGTTTCTGGTGACTCCTCACATAGTTGAGAGGTGAAATCTGGATTGAAACACAGGCTGATAAATTCAGAGATCCGACCGGGTTTCGAACCTGCGATCCTTACGTTGCCATTCGATCGCTTTTCCCGAGACCACCAGGGATATATAAAATGATCTGATAGAAGAACGAAACGAATAATGACAATTTAAAAAAGACTCTTTTTAAGTGTTTATTTACTTTTTTAAAAGGTGATCTGTCTTTCGGGGGATCACTGGACCAGTGAACACATAGGACGAGTCGCCACTGTACATTTCTATTCCCGTGCAAGCAGCACAAATCGTACTCCACCTGCTACTTTGTCCTGAAACAACAAGGGACTGTTCGTATTCTCATCTACAATCCTTTCTCGCGGCTATTTCATTTAACGGAAAGGAATATTAATTCGTAAGAAATGGTTAATGTATGAAGGTTTGATTTTGTATGCATTTACAGTATTCATTCATTCAATCATATTCAAATTCGTGTATTTTATTTCTCATATTAAGGTTGATATTGGACGTTCCTAAAACTTCTTCTAATAAAGAGAAGGGGTTTGTTAAGAAGAAGCTGTGTAGCTATTTCTGGGTATAAAAGTAAATGATCCTCCGCAGGGTAAAAGTTCAGACCACTGATAGCGAGGTTTCTAACAAAAATTCCAAATGATCAGTTTTTCAAATCATTACTTTCTTTAAATTTAAAATTAGACCATGGTAGGTGCATTTGTGAACGTAAATGGGCCAGGTTGTACTGTAAGTAGTAATGACTGTAACAAAACAAAATCAGATTGCTAACTTCACTCAACTCCACACATCACATAAAAGAAAGAATTTTAAAACTACATTACAAATATTTCATACAGTGCAAAACATTCAATTCACCTGTATCTGAGGCGGCCAACTTTTTCAAAACTCAATGTGGGACTTTTCGCGGATGTGAAGGACTAAGATCACGTGACTCATTGTGTTAGTTATTCTGAAAATAGGAAAGAAATTTAGGCTATTAGAGGAGGCCCCCTCATTTAATTTTAAAGTTGTACATTTAACACGTGTTACATTTCATTGTTAATTTTCAATTTTTATTTTTGATTAAATATTTTCTCATGCTCTTATTTTTAATTTTAGAATGCGACAATTTGTACGTATTCTTTCTCCGTTACGTTTTTCCGATCACCCTCGTTGTCTGTACTACTTTCATTTGTTCCAGTTATAAGACCTCCACAAATTTTGATAAGTAGCTTATTTCGCCCAAAGAATTGTTTTGCGATAACCTTGAATTAAATTCGATAAAAACTACTCCTTAAAACCGTTTGAACTACTATATTTTTCGATGAAGTGCAGAAAGTAATTGTGCCTTATTACATGCAATGCTCACTCACTTTCGTCGTTACATTTTCAAAATATCAGCACCTTTTTATTCCTGAAGGAAGTAATATTAATGTTGATATTGTATTTGCAAGTCAGATTTTAAATACGTTTATACAGACTGTGATAATGGTACTTCATGTTTGCCACATTGAGCACAGAAAAATATTCCATTACACTTTTTTGAAATGTACTGAAGAAGGCACAAAAATGTGCAAAAAACAAAAACAAAAAATTAATAAGTCATCCTATCTCCAAAATCAGTTACAGCTCAAAAACAACTTCCACTGGTAAAGAATTTGTTATTTTGAAATAGATGATGTGTAGCTTTTTTTAAAAAATTATTTTGTCTATTTATTTATATTTGTATTTAATGTAAGAAGACTGTCTTTTATTAATTGATGACGCATTGTGAAATTGACTTTTAAGCATTATGACATAGCGTGCCGTTAAGTTTCAGCTTGTGCTCTTAGACCAAAAATTTTAATATTGCGGGAATGCGGGACGCTTTCGCCATTTTGCGAGACATTTTCAGTGATTATCCCAATGCGGGACGACGAGTCCAAATGTGGGACTGTCCCGCAGAATCCGGGAGGTGCAAGGTGTCCGTACGACCAATATTTTATAAACTTGTTCTTGTAGGACCTGTGCTTGTCGCACAGCCTCGCAACAGATGGAAATTTAACAATTTTTTTTTTTCAAATTTCATGTAAATAGGCATACTGATTTTAAACGCGAATTTAAATCTTCAAAAATGTATTTATTATAATTTATTTTACAATCTGTTATATGCAGTGTGTTTCACTAAGTGTGTTTGCCTCTGTAACTCATAAAACAATAGGTGACGGGAAATTTTAATGCGGTAGGTCAACACAAGAAATGTTACACTTTCTGCGGAGCTATGAACATAGTTTATTGTATCATTTTCCAAAGAGTTACAGCACAAAGAAATTTTTTTTTTAAATGGAACAATAGTTTTTTTCTATCGTACATTGGATTCGTTGAAACCAGCTGCGTCCAGATCAATTTGAACTACATTCATATCACTGTTAGTTTGTGAGCTACAACCCTTCATAGTTTAGGGGGCGGAGGCTACGACAGCGTAGTTGACTGGCTGGTGGTCATGAGACAGTGGGCCGTGCCCCAGGGGCTAGCCACTCGGCCAGTCAGCTACGCTATCGCAGCCTCCGCCCCCGAAACTTTGAAGGGTTGTAGCTCCCAAACTAACAGTGATAGGAATGTAGTTTAAATTGATTTGGACGCAGCTGGTTTAAACGAATCCAATAGACGATGGAAAAAACTATTGTTCCATTAAAAAATTATATCTTTGTGGTGTAACTCTTTGGAAAATGATACAATAAACTATGTTCATAGCTCCGCAGAAAGTGTAACATTTCTTGTGTTGACCTACCGCATTAAAATTTCCCGTCACCTATTATTTTATGAGTTACAGAGGCAAACACACTTAGTGAAACACCCTGTATATGTAGTCTATATGTTATCGGTTCCGGGGCCACCCTTCAACTAAAACAAAATCCCGTTCCTTTTCTGTTCCTTTTTCACTTATTTATTCCTTTGCTTTAAATCCTCAGTGCTCCTAAAACTCCGTACGGCATTGCAGTTTCCTTGCCACTCTGTGTGACGTCACATAACCGCGCGGCCGCTCGAAGCCAAAGGAACACCTCGGAGAAGGAAAATATAAAAGCAAAAAAGAACAGAAAACATACAATAAAATTACTTACACTAAAGTTAAAAGGAAACAAAAATATAATAAAATTTCCTCGCACCTAACACCTCTTTGACTCGTACTTGTTTGTTTAGAGTTTTAAATGTAAGGTTCCATTTTTTTAAAGACAAAAATTTCAAAAATATGTCTGTACCCTTTCTTACAGACGATTGGCCGCCATACCTGTATCCAAAGTCGCCGAAACCGAGAAAAAGAAGCTATTACTCTAAGGCGAAAATGGTAATGATCTTTTCAGCAATTTTCTTTCGCAACACAACCTATAGAAGAAAGGAAGAAATGACATAGCAAAATAATCCCTGATCAAATATTTGATTAGTGCAAAAGAATGAATTGACTTCGTTAAATTTTACTTTCGTTGCCAACACCACTTCTTCACCTCGATAATGAGAGGTGAACTAATGTTAAGTCAAACAGTTCATAGTAAGTAGCATTTATTACAGTAAAAAACAATGTCGCGAACAAGGAAAGTTTGGCATCGTAGTCAATGAGGTGGTCCTCCTCACGGCCAGATAGCAATCTATCGAACGCAGAGTGGGACAAAGTACATACTAGGAGCAGAATTAACCATCCACCCAGAGAGAAAGTGTGTCTGAAAGCACGAGGATGTGTTTTCATTTATTATTATTATTATTTCTTTCTAGAAATCACTTTGAGGTACGGTGCCAATAGGGAAGTAATGGTGATTCGATATCGCTTTCTTAACACGGATGTTTCGATATTTTAGAGAATATCGATGTTAGAACATCGATGTTTTCCCTGTAAACATCGACGTTTATGTACCACCGTTGAATATCGATCATCCCTAGTATCCTTATAAAGGAACATCATTTCACTAAAGTATCTAGTCAACTTTCTCAGTTATTTAAAAGGTAGAACATGGTTGCCACTTGTCATGAATGAATAATTCAGACAGAATCACTGAAAACTACAGAAATGGAAGGTGCTGCAGATGCGCCAGTTTCACGAAATGGATTGGTACTCAGGAGCTCGTATTCTTAAGCAATGAACATATTATAATATCACTTATGTTCCGACAGACGCGCTTGTAAATATAACAATGTTTGTTGACAATGAGAAACTACATGTCGTTAGACTTGAACGTCAGTGGTAGTTTTGATTTCAGTGCAATTCGTTTAGAGTTATTGTGCTCTGAACAGTTCCCATACAGACACATTATAATACATTTCACCAAGAAAAACAAACACGTTCATACGTGTGGATTCTGACAAGTAACGAGACAGTTGACAACAGCAGGTTGTGTCCAAAGTGACCACCGGCCACATCAGCACACACTTCCATTCTAGTATAGAAAAAAATGTTGCAAAGCGAACTGGCATTTTTAGCGGATATTACGAAGCAGGCCACAATAATAGAAAGTTAATTGTCTTCGGGCTTGACACACGTAATATAGTCGAGCCTAAATAGGATGATCCCTGGTGCTTGCGACAATCAGCTTTGAGCACCGGCTGCGGCAGCAGACCATTGTAGTAAGTCAAACGCGAGCTCTGCTCTGCGCATGCGCTCGTCCGGCTGCGCTCTGCACTTTTGCCAGTTCAGTCAGACAACAGAGACTGTTACCTACACTGTCCATCAGGGAACAAACTACTTGGTAACATAGTTGCATTCAGTTTCTGCGGCCGGGGCGGTCTTCCAGCCCAATAGGCGGAGCCAGGGATTATCTTATTTCGGCCCGACTATACTAGACAATCTCTTTCAAATTAAATAAATAAATTTTAAAAAATTCAAATCCTCGGTCTAATTTTTGAATGTAATTAAATATATAAATCCCGCATCCACGTGCACACATTTTGTGCTGATCGCCGCTGATTTTTGTTTGTTCCTCTGGCAGAGATAAATCTACCATCAGTTTACCGATGAGAAGTTGCTCTATATGCACCCTGTCTTCGTTTACCGAGGGTAGAAAATAGTGGTAAAATGACTATTTGGTGTTTTCCAAACGACGGTTGCTACACCCTACTACTTCTGTCTCTATGACGTATTTCTCCATGTTTTGTGTTACGTGTTTACTGCATGCTAGCTGCAATATCAGGCGTTGCAAATGTTCAAATGTTTGTATAGCTTATGGGACTTAACTACCGGGTCATCAGTCCCTGAACTTACAAACTACTTATGAACTAGCTAATACTAAGAACGGCACAAATATCCATGCCCGAGGGGGAATTCGAACCCCCATCCGTAGTGGCCGTGCAGACTGTGACTGACGCGCCGCAGAACGCTCGGCCTTCGCGGCCGGCCTACGTTGCTCTATTCATTCGTCCGTCCTTTCCTTCTAACCCCTTTACCCAACAACTTCTACACCAAATTCTGCCTATGATTTCTGTATCTATAGCCAATTTTGGTCTGCGGTTTCGTTTTGAGGTAACACAATCCTTAAGGTGCAACATATCCTGAGCAACGCGTACTACAACATTAATTTCCAGGTACTTTTAGCGGAATATTACGAAATTGTCCGCGAAACGTGTTGTGAGTAGTTAGTAGTAAAGACGTGATAGCCGCGGTGGAGTAGCCGAGCGGTCTAAGGCGCCTCGCTGCAGAGCGCGCGGTTGCTCTCTGACGGAGGTATGAGTCCTCCTTGGGGCATGTGTGTGTGTGTGTGTGTGTGTGTGTGTGTTTGTGTGTGTGTGTGTGTGTGTGTGTGTGTGTGTGTTGCCCTTAGATTAGTTTACCTTAGCTGAAGTAGTTTGTAAGCTACGGACTGATGACAGCGCAGTTTGGTCCGATAGATTTACAAACATTTGAATTTTGAAAGACGTGATAAATTAAAATTTCATGCGCGACGGGTTGATTTTTCATGCATTTCATGTTTATAACCTAGTATCTCTTAAATAAAGAGACGTATAACGATTTAAGTTTGCGTGCACTTTCAGTCATATATGCTGGTATCGTTTGTAAATACCTTACGAATACAGTCAGTATTGTAGAAATAATTAACTGTGATGTCATGTCGAATGCAGTTGTTTTACTGCACGAACGAAGAAAAATCTTAAAGTTTTAAAGAGGGCTGCCTATTTCCGCGACCGTTTACGATTTTATTTAGCAGTAAAGACAGCCCTCGTGCGCAAAGATGAAGTCTATTCGACACTACGTTACGACGAATACTATGAATACCTTCATCAGAAAATTTCTATGACTGCCTGTTTTTAGTAGTATTTTCTTTAGATCCTTATACTTTGTAGGAGCATTGAATGCCCGAGCAAGCAGGAACCTGCCTTTACTAACAATAAAAAATAATAAAATAAAATAAAATCAGTAAGTGATAAATTTTATTGTATTCGCCTTTCAGTTTCATGAGTTGTCAGTGGGAAATTTCGTATAGGTTTGCAAATATGTGCAAATTCCTTTATAAGAAAAGAGTTTAAGTCCTTTCGTTCATTAATTGTGGATAAATATAACGCGTCTCCCGCATACCTTCTATTTCCACCGTACCAAAAATGTTAAAATATTTGTAAATCTATCGGACCAAACTGCCTGGTCATCAGTCCGTAGCTTACAAACTACTTAAACCTAGGTAAACTAACCTAAGGACAAACACACACACACACACCCATGCCCCAGGGAGGACTCGAACCTCCATGGCGAGCAACCGCGCGCTCCGCAGGGAGACGCTTTAGACCGCTCGGCTACTCCACCGAGGCTCCACCGTACCTCTTTGGAAAGTAGGTGGCACTTACCCCTGCGGCTGTTGTGTGACAGTAATGAAATCATACGTTACGGTCAGTCCAGCATTTCGGAGACATGGAAGATACACACAATAGCTACATTTGATAGCACCAATGACAACTGGGGTAACAAACTTAAATAAATCGTCACTCCTTTCCAAACGAACGTTCATTCAAGAGTTTGATACTGAAATAACCAAAAAACTAACGTGAACGAAATATATTCTTTTAACTACCTTCCGAAATTCTGTTGTGACGCCATCACGCATCTGTACTATGCATCTAGCCAATTCTCGCACCAGTAGTCTGTTATATAAAATCGTCAGAACGACATGTTTGGGTACCAACGTCATCTCATTCTCAAGTCCTACAAGGAAATAGAGTATGAGCAACAGGCGATTTTAAATTATTCATATTTGAGGATCGAGAATAAAAATAGTACTCTTGAAATAGAACTCTTTAGGAAACCCACATTTACCAGTATTGTTATCAATAAAACCTCATGCCACCCCAGAAACACAAAGAAGCTTTATTTAAAAGCGCGTTGCGCAGAATTAACTCCATGCAACTGACTCCCGAAAACAGAATAGAAGAAATGCGAACTGTTCGGAAAAAAGCAGTGGAAAATGGCTTTGATATAGACTTAATAGAAAGATTAGATAACACAAAAGGCATAGTAAGAAACAAACTGAGAAAGCCCCACAGAAATATAGTCATGCCATTTTGAGGTACCATCAGGTACATAGTCGGGCGATTGTTTAACAAAGAGGGTGTAAAAATAGCCTTTAGAACTGACAGTAGATTACAACAGAGGTCGAAACATAAAATCGACATAGGAGAGTACTGGATGGGCAAAGACGGAATGTACGAAATCAAATGTCCAGATTACGACATGTATTTGGGGCAAACCGGGAGAGATATCAAACTCAGATTCAATGAGCACAATGAGAGCGGCTCATCGGCGGTGGCTATGCAACTGAAGGAAGAGCAACAATGCTTGGGGAACGTAAATCATAGTATGAGGGTATTACACTACGAGGACAAAGGATGGTTGCTATATAGTTTAGGACAGGTAGAGGTATTCTGCGCAATAAAGAAAGAGTCGAACAACGTATTAAATGAAATGACGGAATTGTCCAAAGGGCATTTCTAGGTCCATTTTAATACTGTCTTCCTGGAGACGTAGCAAAATTTATATGGCAGTCATAGATCTTCAGCTATGCGGTCATGCACCTTTTTAGAGCCTTATAAGTATTGGGAGTCACACCTTCAGTCATCTTTGAATTGTAGCTGCTCATAGATTATCGATGAAACAACAGGGCAGCTAGCCGGCAGTCCATAGTAGTTCTTCAAAACAACATGTTAGATTACTGCATGACAGTGCACCGACACTGCATTTGTTATAACCCAGATAGCGCTGACGTCCTTCCAGAAGAACTAGAACGGCAGCTTTTTTATTCTTGTCTGTAAAAATTGGTGCACAGTGTCATATTTTATTTCTTTGAATAGCCTGCTCGCACTGTAGATCAATTTTGACTTGTATTGTTGATTGCAAAGTGGTTGGTTACAGCTGAAAAGTTGAGGTTCATACAGAAGATATTGAAGACTTCCTCGTAACTAGATTTATATTTCTTGAACTTTCTTCAATTTTTTTATGAAACATTCATTTCGACGTCATTCCAGACGGCAGAGGGCAGCATTGAAAACTTGTATGGTCCCTATGGTCCCGACATAGTTGGTTTTCAGTAATATTTATGTCACAATGGTGTTCACACAGTACTTGTAGGCTTGTATTATTAATTGTTATTCATACGCTTTGTAATTCTTCATCGTACATCAGTTATTTTGTACATTATTTACAGCAACTATAGACAATTTAATGAATTTTGTGAACTGGCCACAGATATATAATGCAAGTGGCGCAGTAATCTTTGGAAGTTTGATTGTAGAGTAAGCACTCTGGCTGCAAGAGAGCAGTTAGTTGCCAAGAGATGCGAGTTCCGTGATGTAGAACGAGAAAGGCTGTAGTGGAGAAGACAGTCGTTAAGTATGTGTTGCAGCACATTTTTTTCTACTTCATATTTTTAAGAATACATAATTTATTAAATTCGCTTTCTGCGTTCTGATTTGGTAGTTAGTTTCCCCTTCCTTTTGTTTTCTTCATTTATGATAATTGTGTAACTTAATTACTACCCACCTATCATATCTGAAAAATGTTACACGGAAATCAATCAAGTTATGAACCTGCATGCTGCGAGCTGCTTGCTGTTAACTGTTTCCAGTTTTATAAAATAAAATATATTCGAGGTAAGTCACTTTTTTTAATTTATCTGTGTCGGAGTCAGATCGTCTTTCCCTTTCATTATTCAAGTTAATCAGTTTCGTTGTACTCTTTGAAAGTACTTTCGACAGGGCCATAAATTTTAGTGTTTGTGTTTTCCCCTATTTTCCAGGCGTATCCGTTGTGCATATTAATGTTTTCTAAGGCTTACCTCACCAGATTGTCTGGTTTTTAAAAGTTTAGTTTTCCGCTTTATTTATTCAGGATATCTTGCAAACTAAAGCCGTGATTGTGGGAAAAAATCGCCTTTAACGACCTTGTGCAGTCTTATGAAGGTAACTGATAGCATCTGAGAAAAATATTAAACAGAAAATATTTCCGCGCTATCTGGGTGAAGGTGGAGGTTGCCTAATGCCTGATTAATTTTTAGGTACGTTATCCTTCTTCTATTGTGGCGCTGCAGTCCACGGTGAACCTTGGCCTTCCCAACGAGCTTCCGCCATCCTTCTCGGTCATATGCTACCTTCCTCCAGTTTCTGCATCCTAGCTTTCGTAGGTCTTCTTCCAGTCCGTCCATCCATGTTGCTCGAGGTCTACCTCGTCCTCTTTGGCCGCCTGGATTTCCAAAGAGAATCTTCTTTGTCACCTCAGACTCCTTCATTTTTGCCACATGACCTAACGCTCTTATCCTTCATGATCGTATGGTATTTGTTACAGGAGCATCAGCATATATAATGAACAATTCTGCATTGTACCTTTTCCTCCATTGTTCTCCATCATACACAGGGCCATTTATTCTCCTCAAAACTTTCCTCTCAAATCTGTTGAGCAGCCTTGCATCAGTTTCCGTCAAGGACCATGTTTCTGAAGCATGAGAACAGGTCTAACTAGAGTTTTATAAATAGTGAATTTTGTTGGGGGCTGAGGAGTCTTGACTGGAATAAATTACTCCAGGCAAAATATGCCTTGTTCGTTGATATTAGTCTGATCTTAATTTCTGTTGAGGTGTCATTGAAGTAAGTGACTGCTGAACAACGATACTTGAAGGTATCACTGAAGGTTGACGGCATATTGGGTTGAAATGCTTTCCCACAGGTCATGTATTTAGTTTTATTTTCATTAATCATAAGACCCAGTTTCTTACTTGCTTGACTTAAGGCTGTGAAAGCTTCTTTCAGTGCTGGTACTGTCCGTGCAATGATGTCTATATCATCTGCATATGCTAATATCTGCACCGACTTGTAGAAGATGGTACCCCTGGTCTGTAGGCCTGCTTCCCTGATCACCTTCTCGATAACTACATTAAATAATAAGCATGCTAATGCATCTCCTTCACGTAGCCTATTTTTTATTTCCAAGGGGTCTGAGTCGCGGTGGAGTAGCCGAGCGGTCTAAAGCGTCTCGCCGTGGAGGTTCGAGTCCTCCCTGGAGTATGGGTGTGTGTGTTGTCCTTAGGTTAGTTTACCTAGGTTTAAGTAGTTTGTAATCTACGGACTGATGACTACGCAGTTTGTTCCGATAGCTTTACAAACATTTGGACATTTTTAGGGGTCTGAGTAATTTTCTTGAACTCGAATGCCGCTTCTTACATCAGACATCGTCATTTTAACCATTCTCAGAAGCTTTCCATGTATTCCCATTTCCTGTAAGGCATGAAACAACTGGTTTCTATTTATGCTGTAGTATGCAGCCTTAAAGTCAATAAAGAGGTGATGTGTTCCAATTCTATATTCAACAGTTTTCTCCAGACTTTGGCGCAGGTAAGTTATTCTAGAAAGGATAATTGTTTCGTGTGTTCGCATCTTCATTTTTACGTTGCATTTTACGTTCCTTCCTTGATTCTTGTATGACTTGAGAATGGGATAACGCTAGTCACGAAACATGTCTTTCTGACAATTTTAGATAACTGACAACTGAAGCGAGAATTGGCTATATACCTTCCGAAACATTAGCACGATTCTCAACTACGGACTGTAACAATTTCTTTCTCTCGATGCAACGTCACACTCGTGAACTGATATGCCTAAAAACCTTCACGTAGTGTTAGATAATTAATCTGCCCAGCGGTCGTCAGAAGCAGTGGTTAGTGCTGGAGCGATGCAGCGCTTCCGGTAACCACCGACTCGCACGCTGCCCTCGTTTCAGTTAAAACGTGCTGCGTGGGCGTTACGTGCTAACCAATCACGAATGTGTTGCCACCAATGTAAATACGTACCGCGCCGCGTTCGTAAATGAAATTCGATGCGAGTCGCTGTCCATATATCTGCAGGGCCAAAGTGCGTAATTCACGCGGTTGTCGAAGTACTCAGCTACATACATGTGATTTAAATTCGGTGCTGGAAATTCCGTTGTACGTGCGATTCATTCTTGGATCTGAGTGTAGTTAGATTAATATCAACATGTCGGTAAATTGCAATAGGTCATTCACTTAGTATTTGGTTGTAAGTTTTTCTCCTTCGCTATCTTTCAAAAGGCTATTAACTGTTAAATACTGTTCATCTTATGTTTCCCACTGACTGTACTTACCTTTCGAAATATTCTTTGGTCAAATTTGTTTTTCTTAGGAATGCGCCTTATTGTATAACTTTTAATGGCACAGCTACAAACGAAGTTACCACCGTTCTGCTAAAACTGATGTCATTTATTGCCTTCAGCATATAAGCAATAGGCCTATATCGGCAATTAAGGCTATCGTCAGACTATCTGCGGGTAAACATTTTTTCACAGATATTTGTGCGAATATATATACAATTTTAGTTTATTGTTTTATTACTCGTGAATAGTCTGCGTATCGTATATTAAAAGCATCAATTAACAGCTATTCTTGGCGATATATATATATATATATATATATATATATATATATATATATATATATATATATATATACTAGCTGAAAGCCCGGCGTTGCCCAGGTATTTATTTATTTATTCCTGCCATTTTTGAGGCATATATTTATTTTTATAAGGGCTGTATGTCTGTAAAGTCTCTTGGGAATACAATTTGTAGTAAAGAAGTAACAGATTAAAATTTGGTGCGTGATGGGGCGGTTTTCCATGAACGTTACTGTTTATGTGCTCATATCTCATGGACTACTTGTCGTTGTGTGATATATTTTAGAAAGTACATTCAGCTATATGTGTGTATACTGTCTGTACAATTTCATGCGGCTACACGGTGGCCGAGGTGACTGAGGCGCTCCAGTCACGGTCTGCATGGTCACTACGGTCAGGGGTTCGAATTCTCCCTCTGACATGGATATTTGTGCTGTCCTAGTTCGTAAGTAGTTCATAAGTAGTTTGTAAGTTTATGGACTGATGACCCCGTAGTTAAGTCCCATAAGATTAACAAACATTTGAACATGCGGCTACAATTTGTAGTATAGAAATTATAAATTATAACGTCATACCGAGTGCCATAGGTCAAGTCCATGAACAGCGGAAAAATATTAAGCGAGAAACTTTTTTCCTTTCATCATTTTACTATGGTTGCCAGCGAGAAAAAGTTTAATAAAGGATTGAAATTATGTTTGAAGCTTGTTGCAAGTCGCTAAGTACTGTCATTCTCATACAGTGTATTTCGAAAGCCTCGCCGCATTATGTGACATTTTTGGCGGTTTCTATTGGTTATGACGCAATGTCTTTTGAACCATGTGCCGTATGCGATTCTTAACCGTGCAGCAATTGCTACCTCACGGTAAGGTATGTGTGTACCAAATTTGGTTGAAATCGGTCCAGTGGTTTAGGAGAAATTGTCGCTAAATGCAGCAGTTTTAGACACATTTCATTGTTTATAACGTCATATCTCGTGAACTATAAATGGTATGGGATTCTTACACTTACACTTACGGCGACCGTCCTCATGGATTGAAGCTTACGTGTAGAAAACTTTATAAAGATTGGAACAAAACTGTAGATTTGTATGCAACACGTACAAATATATATATATATATATATATATATATATATATATATATATATAATCTTTTTCTGGGGGAACGCTGCGGGACGCCTACCCCTAAACGTTTAATCCACAAAGTAACTATTTCCCCGCCGGCCGCGGTGGCCGTTTTTGGTGGGAAAAGCGATGACATTGATTGTTTCAAGCATTTAGAAGCTTCGACAACCGTTCTTGATAACTGCTTCGCTGGTAGCCAGTTCGACAAGCATGTAGTGCCCTCGCCCGCGGTACTACTAATATCACTGATTCCACTATGCACGTTTTTCGCAGTTTTCATACGAAAATGTCTTGGAAGCAACTGTTACACGCAATTGAGGCCGTTTTGGCTGTGTTTCGTCAGACGCAAAGAACGATGACCGTGTGTTTGAAGAGTATGGCTTAGAATCTGACGATGTATTATAAACAGTGATATAGACTGTGACGATGTCCGTGAGAGTTGTAGAATTGAAGAAGGATGAACACAGGGTAGAAAATTTTTATTTAGGTAAGGACATGCAAACAATCTGGACCGACAAGCCTTTATTCAACAACCCCTTCTTCAAATGTGATCAGTTTTCGTGGAACCTTCAAATGTATATCCCATCGAAACCTGATAAGTATGGTCTAAAATAGTTTTATTGTCTGACCCAGAACATTCTATTTTGAATTCCTGATGGAAAAAGAATGCCCAATTCACGTATTTCGGGACCTCTTTGTCTGATAATTGCAAAGGTGTTACGAAAAGATTACTAATCCACTGCCACATACAATCTTAATTTGCGGGCAAAACGAAGAAAATGTAACGTGTGATCTCTCGAAAGACAGAAGGGGAAATGAATTTGGTGTCATATGCAATTCATGCATATGTGGTGAGCACAAAACAGTATCGTATGTTAGACGTGTGATATTCCTTTCTGTTTCTGTAATCGTGTTTACCCTTTCTTGATGTACTAGTCAGTAGGAAAGTGGATGGGACCTTGGGGTATTCCGTGTACCGGAAACCCACACATACGGACATCTATTTGCAAGCGTCCAGCTGCCACCACCCTGCACAAAATACCGACCTCTTCCGAACGGTGCATCGCGCACACTTTGTGTCTGATGGAGAAAGCCTTTCCACGGAGCTAGAACATCTAAAGTCCGTTTCCAAAGATAATGGATATTCTCCACAGCAGATCAGCGCAGCATTGAAAAGGAAGAAACGTGATGACCCTCAACATTAAGAGGATAAGGAGGTGTGGAGGTGTTCAGGTCAAGAGCTTACCTTCCATCCTTCCATACGTCGAAAAACTTTCGTCGAAATTAGGCATTGTAATTGCAGACAACCAGATTGAGCAAATCGGCCTTTCATTTGGCGGATTTGCTCACACTGGTTGTCTGCAATTACTACAGGTAGTTAACCGCCTTCACCAGACCATATGTATTGCTTATACTTTGTAACGGCTACCTATATATAAAGGTATGTGTTTTCCAGGCAACCTCAAGTATATGGTACCATATACTCTGCAGTCGCTATCTATTTTTAACTGATGGAACGTATTATCCTACGTTATATGTTATCCAAGTGTTAATGGTTCAAGCATGTCAATGGTACTCCAGTAACCAGCAGACAGGTGGAGTATTTTATGTTCAGATACACATGCCTTCGAAAGTTTTTATACAGATTTATAATTTTTATTTTACGTTTGAAAATGACAACTTGTTTTCGAGACCAGTCACGTAGCCGGCCTTAGTTTATAAGTAGGTTGTATGTTTACGGACTGATGACCCCGTAGTTAAGTCCCATAAGCTATATAAACATTTGAAACATTTTGAGCTATTGATTGTAGTGCTGAAAGTTTCTTGCATTGGCAATGTAGTAATTACGGATATCACTGAGAGCTCTCATGATAAGGCGTTGATTGAATTTCTTGTGGTAAACTGTTAAAATAAATTTTGCATGAGAATAGAAGCATTTAATTTTCTGGACGAGGTTTTAAAATATTTATCTGATGTTCTCGTGAAGATTTGGTTGAACTGAGGTAACTTGTTAAAGTTTAACGGCAAGCGTTTAAATGAACTGGCCGTGTAAATTGCTGTAAAGAACTGTTAATTTTCCTAATTGGCCGAAGCACTGCACCCTTGGGAAATAACTGAAAGCTCTATAACCTGATTATAAACATTAAAAATGTAAAGTGCATTGGGTACACTGTACCGCGTTCCAGATATTGAAAATCTGTTAATATTGTTTTTTAAAAACTCCCATTTACAATTTTCTTGTAATGTCTTTTATTTAATTCTACTCAGTCAAAGGTGTTTAAAAATTACCATTTACAATTTTCTTGTAATGTCTTTATTTTCAAGCTCTGCTCAGTTAAAGAGCACGATAAAATGAAATGGTAGGGCACGGTGTTGATTGTTCAGCCAATGTAAGAACATTCTTTGTGGGCTATAGAAGGTTAATGAACCTTGTAATAAAGTGTTTGACTTTCAATATAAAACCAGTCCGCTCCATTTTCCACAGAATCTCTGCCTATCACAAACGTGTTAACCATTTAATGCCTGAATTAATTTCTACTGCAAGAAAAAAAAATCATATATTGCGCTCAATATTGGGGTCTCAGACCATTTGTAACATCAAATATAAGAAATGTTATACATATTTAGTATAATTAGGTATGCGTCAAATTTGCGACAACAGGCATTTGAGAAATAAAACGCTTACAACTCTTCATTGAGGGAAATTATTTTATTGTTCTCATAAGATTTAATGAAAAAAATGAACATGCGTTTGAATTACAATTATGGTTACTTATAAATCTAATGCAGAGGATCAACATTTATTTACTCATTAAATTGCCTAAAACAATTGGAATTTTTGTTTAGGCAAAGGTGAAGTTTGCATTTCACACACATGATGACTGTCTGTCCTTTACAGTTGGGTCTTTTGCATCTTTGCCTTCCTGTTACACAAGGCCAATGATCTATTTCATCGGTACGGGTAGATTCATCAGGGAATGGTTTCATTGGACCCCGACGCTTCTTACGTTGAATTTGTTTCCTACCTCTCTTTTGTCGTGTCATGTCTTTTCCTGCCGGCCGCGGTGGCCGAGAGGACTGAGGCGCTTCAGTCACGGTCTGCACGGCCACTACGGTCGGGGGTTCGAATCCCCCCTCGGGCATGGATATTTGTGCCGTCCTAGTTCGTAAGTAGTTCATAAGTAGTTTGTAAGTTTAGGGACTGATGACCCCGTATTTAAGTCCCATACGCTTTACAAACATTTGAACTTTTTTTTTTGTCTTTTCCTTGCTTACAGAGAGCATCTGCTATTCTGGATTTGAATTCCAGAAGATCGTTTTGTTTGCGACGGTGAATTTCCAAAGCATCACAATCCCTTCGATACAGCAACCACGAATTCACTATCACAAGATCAACTAGGTGGAAAAACAATCTATGGTAATATTTCCTAGACTTTACGAAAATCCTATAACAGGAAATTAGAGCGTCAAGTAAATCCACCCCTCCCATGAATGTATTGTAAACTGTAACAATGCTAGGGCATGGTACTTGAGTGCGTGCTTTTTCTTCCGGTCCCATCTTGTTATTGTGATCACCGGATGAACAGATGCAAATGCACTGGAAACAATTACACCTCTGTTGTCAAACCATCGTCCTTTCTTCGTTTTATTTTATCGCTGGCATTTGCCCACAGAAATGCCCAAAGAGCCTGATGATGCATATTTTACACAAACCGTATTTACGTGTTCACTGAAAGATTTATCTGCTTTATCACATCTAAATATGATATAATATACTTACAAGATATTAGAAAAACAAAATATAATATTCAAAATGTAACTGACCTCTGTATTTAGCTGTATTTCCCGGAACAAAAAATGTTCAAATGTTTGTAAAGCTTATGGGACTTAACTACGGGGTCATCAGTCCCTAAACTTACAAACTACTTATGAACTACTTACGAACTAGGACGGCACAAATATCCATGCCCGATGGGGGATTCGAACCCCCGACCGTAGTGGCCGTGCAGACCGTGACAGAAGCGCCTCAGTCCCCTCGGTCACCGCGGCCGGCTTCACGGAACAATGAACACAATATCAGGTCTTGGTTAGCAACACGCACATAATACACAAATGTTGTCATAGAAAGACAGTTAGTGCTCGGTAGATGGTATCACATGTCACACGCACTGCGCCGGTCCCTATAGAATCTGATACAACCGGAGCTGGGGTCTGAAAACACTTACTCTTCCACATATATGGGTCACAATGGTATGAGGCGAATTTGCGACAACCGGCATTAAGTGGTTAAGAGGGAGCGGGTGGGATCCGACCCGAGCGTAGCATCTACTTCGTCTGGAACCTAGGGTTGCCAGATTGAACTCGAGGCAAGCCCGGGGACCAGACGTGCCCATCTCCCCCTTGGTCAATGACTCATCCCCCTCCCCCAACCAGGATTACACGTGAATTCTAAAAGGAAAAAAAATGCCTAATGAAAACGGGACATTTTGCTTTTTAATTCGCTTAGTATCTTCTCTTTAGCATAAGGCAGAAGCACATTTTTTGCTAAAGCCTCGCTTTTTGTTCGGACCCATCTTACTTTCGTTGCCACTGAGGAATCTCTAAAAACATAAGGATATAGCTTATTACCACAATATTGAGAATTGTAAGAATGATGGTGTTTGACACCAAGTTAAGTCAAAGTTAATTCCGTAGCAGTGACTTTGTCATCTTGTGCAGAAAATTGGTTCGGCAAGAATTTAAGAAGCGACTGATTCTTCTTTTGTGTGGTAATATTCGCTTTGTGTCTTTCTGATTGTAAATGTTTATTCACAGCTTTCACACCGTCGTACTTAACAGTAAATAAGATATTGCATATTCTGCACTTGCACATACACACATCAGTATCGACTTTTTGTAGCCACTCTTTATAATTTTCTTCCTGCACGGAACGAACTTAGATATCGTCTCTTCATTTCACTGTTATTACTCACTAATCTGAGTTAATGTAAGCTTGTCTGTTCACACACGATCGGAGTATTCCAAAAATTGCCGGTAAACTGATAACAAACAACGAACGAACGAACAAAAATAATAGACGTCGCCAGTTGACACGTTGCCGCAACAGTGTTTGCTTAATAATGCGCTAGCCGATTACTACCGACGCACCAATGAAAAGTTTTCAGAGGAAGAATAGAAAAGCAGCGTTTTGTTGCAATAAGAAATTGACATTTATATAAAGTTATTCATAATTACTAGAGAGGAGCCGGCCGGGAATGGCCGAGCGCACTGAGGCGTCTTGCCACGGTGCGCGAGGCTGCTCCCGCAAGAGGTTCGAATGGCCCTCTAGGGCATGGATGTTGTGTTCGTCCTTAGTTTAAGTTACGTTAAGTTCAGTTCGATGTAGATCGTCGCTACATGAGCATAGTACTTAAACCTCCGTCGGGCGCAGTCGGCCTCACAGGCCAGCAGAACACTTTTTTTATTCCCGTGCTTAACAGTGGTGGCCCAGCGGCCCGCCTCTCCGTTTACTCGCGTAACTTTAGGAACCTCACACAGTGCCGATCCGCAGGCTGCCATCGATTTCCACGCGGATCACGGGGAACTCCTTGGGCCTCACAGGCCATCATCTGCACCCGATTACGTTATAGTTTTGAAGGTGAGATTTTTCAAGATATTTTTATTTTATTACTTCGTTTCAATCAAAGTAAGTCTGTCCTCTGTGATTTCACCGTTACCCCCTTCGGAAAAAAGAAGACTTTGACGATCCTGTCCCTTCAGACTGAGTGCGCCTGATCGAGATCTAATTTCAGTTTTCCTTTCTTTTCCTACATTATCACATCCATATTTTCTGCTGAAATCTCTAGAAAAGTATATTATGCCTCTAAGCCAATGATCTTGTAGAAATAATGCGCCTCCTCGAGGACGAAACTGCTGAAGATCCAGCCGCACTCGAAGATTTAGTCGATGAGAGAGACACCCACTCTCAGGATGAGGTAGGAGAAGGCAAGAAGGACTCAGCAACTGAACAGGAAGTTTATGGAACAGCTCGGGAATATGAAGAAGAGAAGAAAATATGTGAGGAGTTTTTATTTTGGAAACGATAAGACGACGAAGTAGTCTAAGTAGATACCTTCTATGTTCATAGTGTGAAGAGTCTCATCATTATTACACAACATCCAGTGTAAAATATATTGCTACAAATGACGCCACCAATTGCAAAACCTTGTGTCATCAACTTCTAACTGGACAATTTAGCCTGTGTATGCTATGAATATATGTGGAATGTCGATTCGGCTGCAAACTCGATTGAAAAATTTTTTACCCCACAAGGAACGGGAAAGTTCTCCCACATTACCTCCCAAATGGCTAAAACGTCGACCATGCGTGGCTGAAACAAGAGTTAGGAGGATGAAGAATCACGAATGTTCAGCTTGTCATCAACCAATCTGCTTGAGCGACGTATACGTCCTGTGCCATACCTGTGTTTCAGCTGTTGATTTGAGAACTATAGCATCGGTTTTTGGCTGCAAATGTGGCGAGAAAAGATGATTCCATGTCAGAATAGACTGCCTAATGTCCTTTAAAAATAACTTCATTACTTTTATGGATGTCTGTTCGACCAAATTTTAATGTTCTTTGTGGGAAAATGGCAATTTTGGTCACTTTAGTTTAAGGTGTATTGTGTTCAATAAATCCATTATTATGCTTTAAGTTTGCTGTAACTACTTCCTTTAGATCCTCTTCAAGACTAGCCAACACGCATTTTGAATTTGATTTAATATGGCGGAGCTAGCCCACAAAATATGTGGGTGGCCTCTCAGGTCGGGTGCGCCTGATTTTGTTTCATCTGGAGGTGCGCCTGACGGAGGGTTAAAAAGCGTCGTAAAAAAAGAGAGAGAGAGATGAATGTTACATTCAAGCCCGGAGATGTGAGTCATTGGCCCGTAGACCCGGAGAATTCATTCCAAACCCGGGCAAGTATCGAAATAACATTATTTCTTAGCGTTGTATAAATATACGAACACCGAAATTGTAGTTCCATTTCAAGTATTAGGCTAATGAAAGTTATATAATTCGTAAATGGCATGAGAAGTATATACTTCCGTTCTTATTTGTTGTTATTGTGTCAGGCATTTCCCTTAACACGTAAAAGATGCCGTTTCGTACCTCCCAGTGCCGGTTAACCCCCCAGGGGGCCCACAGTTCTTTTGTGGGTACGTGTGTGGCGCGCACGGGGCCCCGAGCCGGAGCAGCCTTTCTTCTGCCCCAGGCTGCTTCACTTTCCCTCCCGGTTTATGCCTTCGCCCGGAGACGGCCGTATTTCACGAGTTCAGGTGTTTTCTTGTTGTCGTTTCTCTTATTCCTTGGTTCCTTCCTTTCTTACCCTTTGTTTCTGTCTCTCTCTCCTTGTCCTCTCCTCGCCTTCTTCTCCTCATTAGTCTCCGCCTCGGCGTTTGAGACACCTTTCCTTCTTTCTCTTCACTTCCTCTATTCTTCTTCTTTCCTCCCTGTGCGTGTCTGAAGGCCGACCCACGCATTACCATGCGTAGCAGGTGACGGGGGTAACGCGTAATTCCCCGCCCCGGGTAGACAAGTAGGGCACGTACGTACCCCCTGGTAAAGGCCAGGCCCAGGGAGGGGTGATTACCCGAGCTGGTACCTTTCGAACATGCCAATTGGTCCCTCCGTCAGTTCTCGGGAGGTGTGACCTGAGGTGTGAACAATCACCTAAGGCGGGTAAGCCCTCGGAGAGGGCCCCCACTAGGAAGGAGCGCGCCATCGGAGACGCCGGTAATCACGGGGGACACTTCCGCAATGACTTCCTTCTCTTCTTCACTGACATTGACCCAGAAACGTAAGATAGACTCGCCTCAGCAAAAGAAGACTCTGCCTAATTTGCCGAAATTTCTTGTTGTGTCGCGCACCGACGGAAAAGACTTCAATTCTGTCAATCCTTTCGTTATACAGAAAGGTGTTGATGCAATTGCTGGCCCTGTTAAAACCTGTTCGCGTCAGCGCAATGGCTCATTGTTGCTGGAAGTGGACAGTGCTTTCCAAGCCCAGAAACTTATCCGGACTACGTTATTGCACACGTTTCCAGTCAAAGTAGAAGCGCACCGCACACTCAACTCGTCACGTGGGGTAGTTTTTACGAGATCCCTTGACGGGTTGTCTGATGACGACATCCGGTCCTATATGTCCGATCAGGGTGTGACAGCCGTCCACAGGGTGATGAAAAAGGTAGATAACCAGCTGACACCGACTCGTACTGTGTTTTTGACATTCGACAGAGTTGACCTCCCGTCGAAGGTCAAAGCAGGGTACGAAGTTATCTCAGTCCGCCCTTATATTCCAAACCCAACGCGCTGCTACCAATGCCACAGGTACAACCATACCCGTGAACATTGCCCACATGCAGCAAAATGTGTCACTTGTGGTAGGGACGCCCATGAGGGGGATTGCCCACCTCCGTCCCCTCACTGCCTTAACTGCAACGGCGACCATGCGGCTTCCTCTCGCGACTGCCCTGTATATAAGGATGAAAAAATCATTCAGCAAATTCGGGTTACGGAGAAGGTATCGACATCTGCCGCTCGTAAGTTGTTGGCGAGTCGAAAGCCCACTGTCCTCCCAGCGGGTACATACAGTAAGGTACTCACCTCACCTCGACCTACCAAAGATTCCAGTACCCAGACATGTGATTTCACTTTCGCTGACACAGTTGTGCGATCCGCCAGCCCGAAGATTGCCCGTTCCACGTCCCCGCTTCCTCCTGCTGCTTCTAAGGTACAGTCTTCGTCAACATCTAGTAAACCGCGGGCACCTAAACAAGATGCCCGGACCTTGAAAAAGGAACCCGTCCGTGAGGATTTTCTGCGTTCTCAGGCTTCCCAACCGTCAACTGCCTCTTCCTGCCGTCACTCTTCCAGAAGAGCTGACAAGAAAAAGAGTTCCTCTCCTTCCCCGCCGAGGCGTGACCCATCTGTCGCGCCGTCCAACAGTTGCCGGCCTCGGCCGTCTTCTGTTTCACCGGGACGCTCCGTTTGCCGGGCGCCCGGCCCTTTACCGGCGGTGGAAACTGCCCCTCCTGATCAACTCAGGGAGGTGGCAGGCGCGTCGGTCGAACCTATGGACCACGACCCTTTGCCCCTGGACAGCGATAGCAGTGCTCCCTCGAAATCCGGTCCTCAGCGGCCGTCGAGGTGACCCCGCTCGCTACTTGGTTTTTATCCTTATTTCTTCTCTCATTTTTATCATGGCGCTCCTTCAATGGAACATTCGCGGCATTCGTTCTAATCGGGAGGAGTTAAAATTACTCCTTCGATTGCACTGCCCGCTTCTAGTCTGTCTCCAAGAAACTAAGTTGCGTCCACGTGATCGTGCAGACTTTCCACACTACACCTCTGTGCGGTTCGACCTGCCACCCGTGGAAGGTGTCCCAGCCCATGGAGGGGTTCTGATGCTCCTTCGAGACGACGTCTATTTCCATCCCATTTCCTTGCACACTCACCTACAGGCAGTTGCCGTCCGCATCACCTTATCCACATTTACCTTCTCCCTCTGTAATATATATTCGCCATCGTCATCTGCCCTTACTAGGGCAGATGTGCTAAACCTGTTGAACAGCTCCCTTCACCTTTCGTGTTGGTAGGCGACTTAAATGGCCACCACCCCCTATGGGGCTCTCCGGCACCTTGTCCGAGAGGCTCCCTTTTGGTGGACATTCTCCACCACCTCGATCTTGTCTGCCTCAACACTGGTGCACCGACCTTCCTTTCTGACACAACACACACTTACTCCCATATAGACCTCGCAATATGCACTCCTCAGCTTGCCGGTCGGTTTGAGTGGTATGCACTTTCTGACACGTACTCGAGTGACCATTTCCCTTGTATCATCCACTTCCTACATCATTCCCCATCTCCACGTCCCACCAGTTGGAACATTTCTAAAGCCGACTGGGGGCTTTATTCTACCATGGCTGTTTTTCACAATCAGAATTTTCCCAACTGTGACAGTCAGGTCGAATACCTCACAGAGGTTATTCTCACTGCTGCTGAACGTTCCATACCTCGTACATCCTCTTCTCCACGTCGTGTCCAGGTCCCTTGGTGGACTGCAGCCTGCCGCGACGCGCTTCGAGCCCGGCGCCGTGCTTTACGCACCTTCCGCCGCCACCCAACCTTGGAGAATTGCATCAATTACAAACGTATGAGAGCGCAGTGCCGTCGTATCATAAACGACAGCAAGAAAGCTTGCTGGACAGCTTTTACTAGTTCTTTTAACCGTTTTACTCCCTCCACGGTTGTCTGGGGTGGCCTACGCCGTTTGTCCGGCATCAAGGTCCACTCCCCGATTCCTGGCCTGACCGTGGAGAACGCGGTCCTCGTGGACCCAGCTGATGTTTCAAACGCATTGGGTCGTTTCTTTGCGGAGGTTTCGAGCTCTGCCCATTACCACCCTGCCTTTCTCCCTCGCAAACAGGTAGAGGAGGCACGGCCGCCTTCTTTCCGCTCTTTTAATCGTGAAAATTATAACGTCGCCTTCACCATGCAGGAGCTAGATCGTGCTCTCGCCCTGTCCCGGTCTTCTGCTCCCGGGCCCGATTCCATTCACATTGAAATGCTGAAGAACCTCTCTCCAGCGGGCAAGTGCTTTCTTCTTAGTACCTACAATCGCATATGGACTGAAGGTCATGTTCCCACAAGTTGGCGTGAAGCCATTGTTGTCCCCATCCCCAAACCAGGGAAGGACAAACACCTTCCTTCCAGTTATCGTCCTATTTCTCTGACGAGCTGCGTCTGTAAGGTGATGGAACGCATGGTTAACGCTCGGTTGGTCTGGCTCCTCGAATCTCGCCGCCTCCTGACTAATATCCAATGCGGTTTTCGTCGACACCGCTCTGCTGCTGACCACCTCGTTACGTTGTCGACCTTCATTATGAACAACTTTCTGAAGAAGCGTCAAACAGTAGCCGTGTTCTTCGACTTGGAGAAGGCATACGATACCTGTTGGAGAGCGGGCATTCTCCGCACATTGCACACATGGGGCCTTCGGGGCCGCCTTCCTCTTTTCATTCAAGCGTTTTTGGCGGATCGCAAGTTCCGGGTACGGGTGGGCTCTGTTTTGTCAGATACCTTTTGCCAGGAAAATGGGGTACCACAGGGCTCAGTCTTGAGTGTGGCGCTCTTTGCCATTGCAATCAATCCGATCGTGGACTGCCTTTCAGCCGACGTCTCCGGATCTCTTTTTGTTGACGATTTCGCAATTTATTGTAGCGCCCAGCGGACGTGTCTCTTGGAGCGTTCTCTCCAACGCTGTCTTGACCGTCTGTATTCCTGGAGCATCGCAAACGGCTTCCGATTCTCCACTGAGAAAACTGTGTGTATCAATTTCTGGAGATACAAGGAATTTCTTCCACCTTCTCTACGTCTCGGCCCGGTTGCTCTCCCTTTCGTGGAGACTACAAAATTCTTGGGACTCATGTTGGATCGGAAACTTTGCTGGTCCACACATGTGTCCTACCTGGCTGCCCGTTGTGCCCGATCCCTTAACGTTCTTCGTGTCCTCAGTGGCACGTCATGGGGAGCGGATCGTACCGTCCTGCTTCACCTTTACCAGGCCATTGTTCAGTCGAAGCTCGACTATGGAAGCCTTGTATACTCTTCAGCACGGCCGTCGATTCTCCGCCGTCTCAACTCTATCCACCATCGTGGATTACGTCTGGCGACCGGTGCATTTTATACCAGCCCTGTTGAAAGTCTGTATGCCGAGGCTGCTGTATTACCCTTGACCAATCGACGTGACATACTCTTGTGTCGGTACGCATGCCGCCTACGGTCGATGCCCAACCATCCATCTTACAGATTATTTTTTGACGACTCACTCGATCGCCAATATCAGTTGTCTGCGATTGCCTTGCTTCCACCGGGAGTTCGGTTTCGCCGCCTGCTACAGCGGCTCGATTTTACCCTTCCTTCCACCCTTCGGTTGAGCGAAAGCCCATTGCCACCGTGGCATCAGGCCCAGGTTCACACACACCTCGAACTTAGTTCGCTCCCCAAGGAGAGCACTCCGGATTTGGTATACCGCTCGAGGCTTGTCGAACTCCGTTCGCGGTTCGATAATGCCGTATTTATTTACACTGATGGTTCCAAGAGCACTGCCGGTGTCGGATCTGCCTTCGTCGTCGGGGACAACCGTTTCCAATACAAGCTCCCTGACCAGTGCTCAAACTTCACGGCTGAGCTTTTCGCCCTCCACCAGGCCGTTTTGTATACCTGCCGCCACCGCCACCCTTTCTATGCCATATGTTCTGACTCCCTTAGTGCCCTGCAGAGTCTTAAGGACCCTTTCTCGAACCATCCTCTCGTGTATCGGATCCAACGCTCCCTCCAGTTGCTGGCGGATGACAGCTGTCACGTTTCTTTCCTGTGGGTCCCTGGCCATGTGGGTGTGCCCGGGAATGAGGCCGCCGACACAGCAGCCAAGGCAGCAGCTCTTTTGCCTCGCATGGCTACCTTTTGCGTCCCATCGGACGATGTTCAACGGGCTCTTCGCCGGAGTATCGTGTCGCAATGGCACAGTGTGTGGCTTTCACTGTACAACAATAAATTACGAACTGTCAAACCGATCCCGACCGCTTGGAGGACATCCTCACGCCCCTCTCGGCGGGAGGAGGTCATCCTGGCTCGGTTGCGGATCGGTCATTGCCGTTTCAGCCACCGTCACTTGCTATCCGCCGAACCTGCACCGCTATGCTCCTGCGGTGAACTGCTGACAGTGCGACATGTTTTACTGACTTGTGTAAATTTTAATCATCTCCGTGTAGCCCTTCACTTTCCGTCTACTCTGGAGGAAATTTTAGCTGATGACACACGAGCAGCTGCTCGAGTTTTGCGTTTTATCAACTTGGCCAACTTATCCAAGGATATTTAACTCTTTTAATTGTCTTTTTTCGTTTTTAGCCTCTTGGTGATGTTCTGACAGTCTACATTTTTTTAGATCATAGCGAATCTATGTTCTTGGCTGGGCGCTAATGACCATAGAAGTTGTGCGCCCTAAAACCACAAAAAAAAAAAAAAAAAAAAAAAAAAAAGTGCCGGTTAAATTTTACCAAATATCCCAGCGGCCTCCTATGATAATGTTGGCAACAGATGCTGAATAGTGACAATCCTGTGAGTCGTCATTTTAGCCAATCGCTTGACAACGATGATGTTTTCTCATGGAATCTTCGCTTTACGAGGGCAACCCTACTGGAACCACCGTGCCGCCTGAGTGTTAACTGGCCTGAAACGCTGCCCGGCAGGAGTCGGCCCGCCACGCGCGCCTTCGGCCGCCTCGGCGCTCGGCCATTGTCGCCGGCCCTTTGTCTGACGCTCACAGCCCGCCCTGCCCTCTGCCGGATTAATTACAACTTCGCGCCGGCGCCGTCTCGCAAGATTACGTGTCGCGCCTCGCAAATCAAACCCGAGGGCTTTCCAGGCTGTGTCATTAATTAACGCCGCACTCGAGGCGCGCAAAGTAGTGGCCTTTGAGAGGTCGCGAACGCGCCGATCAACACGATTTCGTTTCAGTAATCGTCGATCTCATTTTGAATGCTCCCTGTGTTTTATTGCTTTCATTTCAACTCTTCTGTAACGGTGAACTCTTAGCGTTGTGACCTGGCAGCTCACGAGTAAAATTACGTATCTAACACAGCCGACTTTTCATATTTGCAGCCCATGATTAGGAAGGAAGGAAGCTTAGGGTTTAACGTCCCGTCGACATTGAAGGAGCCAGCCGCGGTGGCCGAGGGGACAGGCGCTTCAGTCACGGTCTGCACGGCCACTACGGTCGGGGGTTCGAATCCCCCCGCGGGCATGGATATTTCTGCCGTCCTTATGATAAGCTAGTTGTTAAGTAGTTTGTAAGTTTAGGGACTGATAACCCCGTAGTTGAGTCCCATAAGCTTAACAAACATTTGAACTTTTTTTTTTTTTTTTTTTTTTTTTTTTTTTTTTTTTTTTTTTGACAAAGAACCGGCAACGACAGCTAAAATATTTATACATATTTAATCAACTTTCACACAGTTAAAAATTAGGTGTTAAAATTGTAAGAGTCTGAGTGAAAGTCCTTGGTCCACTTGATCTGTTTTTTATTGGAGTCGCACAACCGGTTTCACAACCTACAGTTGCATCTTCAGGCGCTTTATAACAGTTTTCCATATAAGTGATTTATGATGGATAACGGGGTTAATGGTTAGGTGGTACCGCAAGCACCTTGGCCCTTTTCGTCAAAAAGATTAAAAAGAAGTCTACCGTGCGGTTTTGCCATTTTTGTTAAAAGAATAGAAAAGTCGGCAATTGGTAAAATTTGTTTGGCCTGTGACAAAAAGCTACGTGATGGGTAGCCAGATTGTTGCCGTTGTAGTGAGGATCATCAGATCCTTCCAGGTGATCAAAAAGTTGCATATTCGTGCTGGGCGGAAGTGCAAATACAACTGAAGAGACGGATCACCCTGTGTATGGGCCGCTAGACTGAGGCCATTGACATTTGACATTTGACATTGAAGGATTATTTTTAACAGTCATCAAGATCGCAGGGTACATTAGAACTGAGTAAGGAAGGGTAGGCCCATCTACATATTTTTTCTTGCTACACTATAGGATATAAACAAACCAACTTGAAAATTGATCAGTCAAAAGCTGCGATTTTTTACATATACCTTTCAAGTTTATTAAATTCAAATAGTATTTTGATCAGTTTGACCTTCATGGAGTACACAAATTTTCGTTAATAAAAAAAATCCACTTAAATATTAACAAACTGACAGACTTGCCTTGCCCAGTCCATTCCAAAAACAATTACAGTAGTAGAACTGACGGACAAATGATTCTCAAATAAAATTTTTAAAATCTGTAACAGTAACCTTAAATCATTAAGTGAACTGTCAAGGGTAAATAACTTGCAATAAATCATTATATAAATACGCTAACACGAAAATTGTGGTACAGATTACTAATTTATTCGTACAAGAAGGCCAATGAAAGTTACATAATTCGAAAGATTGTTTGTCGTAGATTTCACGAATATAAATATTGTGTGCGCATTTAACCATTAAAAGTGGTAAAAGGAAGTGAAATTTTCCTATCTATAGCTTGGATCGAGTTCTACATTCTCTAACAATCTGCTCACTGATTGGCTATTCGCCTCGACCAAAGACGCTGTAATGCAGCGCATCTGCAGTATTAAAATAAGTGAATATCGAAACATGGAGTGCTCCCAACTCACTTTCTTGTGCCGTTCAAATGCTTCATTTTCGCAGTGATTAAGAGTAGTTAAAGGAATTGGATGTTTTCATATGAATGGCGATATAAAGGATGATGCGCCGGGAGAGGCATCTAGCGGTGATCGGGTGGAATGACGAAGTCGAGAATGCCGATATAAATGATGAGCCAGGAGAGGCATGTAGCGGTGCACGGATGGAATTACGAAGTAGACATGTTGTCAGCACTGGAAGTCTAAATATCGCAGTATCGAAATAACATTATTTCTTAGCGTTGTATAAATATACGAACTCCGAAATTGTAGTTCCATTTCAAATATTAGGCTAATGAAAGTTATATAATTCGAAAATGGCGTGAGAAGTATATACTTCCGTTCTTATTTGTTGTTATTGTGTCAGGCATTTTCCTTAACACGTAAAAGATGCCGTTTCGTACCTCCGAGTGCCGGTTAAATTTTACCAAATATCCCAGCGGCCTCATATGATAATGTTGGCAACAGATGCTGAATAGTGACAATCCTGTGAGTCGTCATTTTAGCCAATCGCTTGACAACGATGATGTTTTCTCATGGAATCTTCGCTTTACGAGGGCAATTATTTTTACTGAGCGGACGAGGGTACACACAAGAACCTGTCAACCATAAATCAGGAACAGCATTATTTGTTTACTTCATTGTCTGTACGATACACTGATCGAGTCATTCTATGTGGTTCGAACAAATGGGCAAAGATTTGTTGTCGGGTTGTTGACGTTGCCAACATAATCACGCGAGGCAAATGTTCAAATGTTTGTAAAGCTTATGGGACTTAACTACGGGGTCATCAGTCCCTAAACTTACAAACTACTTATGAACTACTTACGAACTAGGACGGCACAAATATCCATGTCCGAGGAGGGATTCGAACCCCCGACCGTAGTGGCCGTGCAGACCGTGACTGAAGCGCCTCAGTCCCCTCGGCCACCGCGGCCGGCTCACGCGAGGCCGCCGACTTGATACGTAAAATCTTACCCCCAGTGACCATTGTTAACACAATTGGTCGATTTTCGACCACAGGCAATACTAGTTTAGATAATTACACCAACAAATCTTCACTCAATACTAAAGCTTCAACTACATTTCTTTTACATTTCGGCCTTAAAGCTCCAGAATTAAAGGAACAGACAAATGAACTGGAAGAAAGCTGTAAGTGCCTGAGGTAAACCAAACAGCTAAACACTCAGTTTGGAAACCTGACGCAAGGAACGATATCTCACTAATGTAACGATTACTTAACTGAAGAAAAGGACGCACTCCCACCGCGGGCTCGTAGACCTAACGATACGACTTAGAAACCACCCGTTACGTTCGGCTCCCCAGGGCTGAGTGGCTCTAGAACATGTAACAGCCTAAAACCGAGCACATTGAAAATGAGTCATACACAAAACAGGTCAATAAAATAGCAGACATAAAAGGTGACAAGGAGGGGTGATGCTGAATAAACACTTAATACTAAAACTATACCCACGTGCAAGATAACATTTTTACGCTCACTACTGTCCAACGGTCTACATATACATGGATACTCCACAAATCACATTTAAGGCCTGGCAGAGGGTTCATTAAACACTTTCGTAATCTTTCTCTACCGTTCCATTCTCTAATAGTTTTGTGTCCCAGCCTCGTCGCCGCTTTTGTGTCCGTTTCCGTCGTAGGTGTCGGTGGCCGAGTGGAATGAGTCCGACACAGGAATAAAGATAGCACGCTGGTGCAGGTATGGAGAGGAGCAGCCAGAAACTAGAAACACTAGAGTAAATTAGAATGAGATATATATTGCACAGAATTTATACAATACTCAACTTTTAGATAGTTCAATATGGCAGAATGCTGATACATAGTTGAGGCCTGCGTAGTGCCTATACGATAGCCAAGTCTTCACTGGTGCCTATCAGATTCCGAAGGTCTTAACTGGTTGCTATCTCAGTTCCAAGTGAACGATGTCGTTCAGTGGTGGCCACGAGCGGAGTTGTAGCAGAGGGCGCCTGTGGCTGTCGTCGCAAGAACGCCGCGCGTGCGTGCATGGCGGCGCGCTGAGAAAGTAGGTGGCGCGCACTTTGGACTTGTGCGACACCACACCCCTCCCCCCCCAAACCTCCGCGCCGTCGTGGCGTAGGGCTGAGGACACGGCGACGGCACTGGGAGGAGGGCCTGGGCGGGGGCGTTACTGGTGGGACGGGCGTCGTAGCTGAGGCTGGGATCGAGACGCCGTCCGCGCCCCGGTATACACCTTGCGATCCGCTGGAAAATCCGCGAAAACCAGCGGAAGGGCGCCCGCCCCCTCCCAGAGGGAGCAGGTCTTCTTCTGAGGTGCGTGGCCCAACCTGGGGGGGGGGGGGGCGCACGGTCCCGGAGTCCCTCTCGGTGACGCTGTCATCTGCGGCGGCGACAGCGGCGGCGACGACTGCGTCGAGGGTACGTCGACGTCCATAGGGATCTCATAGTCCGGGGACGAACGATGTGGCTGTGCTCCCTGGCGGTGAACTGGGTCTGGAATCAAGAAACCCGAGACAGGATCGCGCGGCCTGTGCAGGCGCAATTGGTTTGCGTGGCGCCGCAGCTCCGACCCTGTGGAAGAACGTACAACATACATATTGCGACCGAGCACACGCCGAATGATGCCCGGTAACCACGTCTTCTTGTTGCCAGCAAACACCCTGTACAGCACCGGCGTGGAAACCTGAAAACGCGAAGCGCCATACGAACCAACTCGGTGCGTGCGAGGCTGCAGCAGGTGAAGGAGAGTGCGATGACGGCGGCCGTGTAGCAGCTCGGCAGGAGACGGGCCGTCACGTGGCATGCACCGATACGTAGACAGGAAAATTTGAAGAGCTTGCTGCCTGGAGTGCTGACCTTTCACCTTTTCCATCTGAGACTTGAATGTTCGAACGAAACGTTCTGCTTCACCATTGGACTGAGGGTGAAAAGGTGCGGTGGTGATATGCTGAATGCCATTCACACGACAAAACTGTTGAAATTCCGCACTAACAAACTGAGGTCCATTGTCACTGACGATAGTTTCAGGCAAACCTTTGATGAAAAACACTGATGTTAAGGCACTGATTGTACTAGACGCCGTCGTTGAGTTCATGGCAATCACGAAAGGAAACTTGCTGAAAGCGTCTACAACAATTAACCAGCGCGTATTCCAGAAAGGTCCGGCAAAGTCAATGTGTAATCGTTGCCATGGTCCCTTGGGGCGAGGCCAGTCTGAGAAACGTTGCGGAGGAGCCGCCTGATGCTCCGCACAAACCGTACACTGTGACGTCATGCTCTCTATCTGAGCGTCCATACCAACCCAGGTACAATGACGTCTGGCCAATTGCTTTGTCCTAACAATACCCCAATGTTCATACAATGTAAGCTTTCACGGCCGGCGTCAACTTCATTTAAAACTTCCGGGCTCATAAGCCGTGGTCTATTTATAAAACTTTCCCCTAACGTTTCATCTTCGGCTGCGGAAGACATCTTCAGAGGTAGAATTGCCATTCTACCTCTGAAGATGTCTTCCGCAGCCGAAGATGAAACGTTAGGGGAAAGTTTTATAAATCGACCACGGCTTATGAGCCCGGAAGTTTTAAATGAAATACCCCAATGTCCTTGATGCAGGAGGCGTAATACTTCTCGTTGCAGGGAACGAGGAACAATCACTCTTGCTTGGTCGTTGTCGGTATGCAACAACAGAACACCCTGACTTAAAGATAATGCATGACGTTGTGCAAAATAACGTCGAACCCGAGGCCGCTCAATGTCTTTGGCTCTGGCAGGCCACCCTAAGCGAACAAAACGTGCTACCACACTTAGGTCTGCATCCGCAGCTGTTTCTTGTGCAACCCGACGAGAGTTCAAAGGGAAGTCTGCAACAGCGGAAGCATCTCTGGAGTCTATCTGACAACATGCCATTTCTGAAGAATCAAACGAAACATCCTGGCCAACCCGTTAGTCGGGAAAGTGTGTCCGCGTTGTCATGTTGAGTGGTAGGTCGGTACAAAATCTCATACTCTTAATTAGACAATATCAAGGACCATCTCTGAAGCTTTTGTGCCGTTCGTGGCGGAATTGGCTTTGTGGGTGAGAACAACGACGTGAGAGGCTTGTAGTCAGTCAACAATAGAATTTTCTGCCATAGAGATAATGATGAAACTTTGTGACGCCGTAAATGATTGCTAAGGCCTCCTTTTCTATCTGACTGTAATTCTGTTGCGTTGGCGTCAGAAGCTTGGACGCAAAGGCAATAGGATGATAGTGACATCCAATGCGATGTGACAAAACTGCACCCAGACCGTACGACGAGGCGTCAACTGCTAACACTACAGGCTTCTGTGGGTCAAAGGGAATCAAACATGCATCACTGAGTAGTGCAAACTTTAGTTTGTCAAAGGCAACCTGACAATCTTTATACCATACAAAAGGAACATTCTTCCTACGTAAGTGATGCAGTGGAGCTGCAATCTGAGAGGCATTGGGAATAAATCTGAAATAATAGTTAAGCTTTCCCATCACTGCTTGCAATTCATGCACATTCTTAGGAGGAGACAAGTCTTTGATTGCTCGAAGATGTGACTGTAAGGGATGAATTCCTTGGGCATTAATCACATGGCCTAGGTACTCTATTTCAGTTTGAAAAAACGAACACTTTGCTTTATTACAACGTAGACCTGCTGCAGTGAAAACTTGGAAAAGGCACTCCAGGTTTGCTAAATGTTCTTCAACTGTACGTCCGGATACCACAATGTCATCTAAATAGTTCGAGCAACAAGGTACCGAAACTGTCAGCTGTTCCAAAAAGCGCTGAAAAATAGCGGGAGCGGAAGAACTGCCAAAGGGTAGGCGTTAAAATTGAAAAAGGCCCATGTGAGTATTAATGACGAAAAACTTTTTTGACTCGTCATCAAGCGGAATCTGTAAGTATGCCTCTGCTAAATCAATCTTAGAGAAGAAGCGAGACTGTCCTAATTTGTCCATAAGTTCCTCAGGTCTGGGCAGGGGGTAAGTGTCTACAATAGTTTGACTGTTCACTGTTGATTTGAAGTCCGCACAGAGACGAAGTTTTCCTGACGGCTTGGGTATAATTACTATAGGCGAGGCCCACTGACTCGCAGAAACAGGAGGAATCACCCCACTATCTTGCCAACGTTTAAGTTCTTCGGCAACCGTATCACGCAGTGCGATAGGCACTGGTCTAGCTTTACGAAATTTTGGAACTGCAGATTCTTTTAAAGTTACATGTGCCACGAAGTCTTTTGCACAACCTAGTTCCGGCGAAAACAAGTCACTGTATTTTTCACACAATGCATTTATTTTGTCCTGAAGCACTACTGACGAAATCTGAAGCACATCCCTTTGAATAGATAAACCAAACAAATCAAAAGCACCCAGTCCAAAAATGTTCTGCGTAGATTTGGCCTGAAGAACTACAAAAGCAAAAGAGGCAGACAGGCTACACGTTCCTAGCACGGGAATAGTTTGTCCTGTATATGCTGTTAACACTTGCTGTGACGGCGACAATTTTGGCGAACCCAGAAGTTCATACGTCTCTTTATTCATTAAAGTGACAGCGGAACCAGTATCAAGCTGAAATTTCATAGTCTTATTTTCTATGCAAAGATTCACAAAAAGCTTTTGCTTGTGGCGCTCGACAGGTGCATGAATGTGGGCAACATCTGACACCGGTTGTTTGCTGCACTTGCGCATGCGCGGGCAAGGTAGTGAAGTAAGCGGCGCAGGATCGGCACACAGCTGATTAACAACACTGTCACTAGATGGCACTACCGCCGGATCGGCGTCCGCGCATGCATGCGAAGCTACTCCAGATTTACTAACTACTGCACTACACTTTTGAGTAGCTACTGTCACTAGCTACACAGCACTGGGCACTATTACAAGGAGCAGTTGCAGAAGGCACTATTTTCACTACAGGAATGCACTGCTCATAGTCATTTTGCTTGTCCCGAACCCTTTTCCGTTGCACTGTTTTACGCGCTCGTCGGCGCTTGCTACGTGGTGCACTATATAGTTTTGCCATAGGCGCAGAACTACTTTCTTGCAATTGAGATCCAAGGAAAGCACTGTTAAATTCCACAGCCCGTATAACATTTACAGAATGAACTGTTCTCGCACTCTGCGAAGCACTGTTCTTTGAGTTTTTAATTTGCATACACACAGACTGCACATGTCCCGATTTGCCACATTGATAACAGGTTGCGTTGCGACTAGGGCAATGAGCACGCTTGTGGCGAGACACACACTGAGGGCAAGATTTACGTACATTTTTCTGAAATGAGCGTTGGCGCCCGTTGTTCAAACCACTGTTTCTAACACGACGGGGCGACCTTTGTGTCGCACTTATACACTGGCTACTGTTCACTGTCTGTTCAGCACGGCCGGTAGGGCCACTAGGGCCAAAATGAGAACTACGGCTAGGAAAGTGTCCGTTACGGCGCAATGAATTAACACTTTGGCTTTGCATTTCTGCACATGCTAAGTCAAAAGTATCATGCGCTTCTATAAGCTGCAGTACACTGTCTAATGAAGGGTCTGACTGTTTTAGAATTGCTGCCCTAATTCTGGGGTCCTGAATGTTCTGCGTAATCGCATCCCTCAACATCACGTCACTATACGAAAGTCCACAAGAGCAAGTAAATTTACATTTGCGGGTTAAGCCCTTCAACTCAGTGATCCAGTCTTGGTGTGACTGCTCAGGTAATTTTTTAAGTCTGAAAAATCGGTACCGCGCCGCAGCTACGAGAACTTTTCTCTCATAATGAGCATTCAGTGCATCTACAATTTGATCGAATTCTAGATCACGAGGAGATGCGTGGGGGAATAGTTTTTGCAGTAACACGAAGGTTTTGGGGCCCACCACGGACAATAAAAGATGCTTAACAGTCTGACCTGTAAGTTGATGAGCCACGACGAGTTCTTGAAACTGTGCGAAATAATCGCTCCATTCTTCCTCACGTTCGTTGTATTGGCGAAACGTAGGAAGCGTTGCGGCGGCAGGTGTGGGCTGCTGATGCGACGGCTGTTGTTGAGTTGTCGTCAACTGCGCCACTGCCTGGAGAAGTTGTGTTATTTGCGCCGTCTGTAACTGAATAATTTCCATTAAGTTTGGGTTCGGGTTAGCGGCCATGCTGACCGATTAGGCGCCTCGAATATACAAGTAAATTATAACAAAACACAAATGCAATATGAAAGAGGACGCTCTGCAACAAAAAAGTCCACAAAACACGTAACAGAATATCTTCCCCAAAATTCTTATAATAAGGGTGGGTGGGCGGGAGCAATTTCTGCGTGCTCCGACTGCTGCTGTCTGGCTGCTGGTCCAAGGTTCCTCTATCACTCCTTGTCGCCACTTTTGTGTCCCAGCCTCGTCGCCGCTTTTGTGTCTCGTTTCCGTCGTAGGTGTCGGTGGCCGAGTGGAATGAGTCCGACACAGGAATAAAGATAGCACGCTGGTGCAGGTATGGAGAGGAGCAGCCAGAAACTAGAAACACTAGAGTAAATTAGAATGAGATATATATTGCACAGAATTTATACAATACTCAAGTTTTAGATAGTTCAATATGGCAGAATGCTGATACATAGTTGAGGCCTGCCTAGTGCCTATACTTCTTCACTGGTGCCTATCAGATTCCGAAGGTCTTAACTGGTTGCTATCTCAGTTCCAAGTGAACGATGTCGTTCAGTGGTGGCCACGAGCGGAGTTGTAGCAGAGGGCGCTCGTGGCTGTTGTCGCAAGAACGCCGCGCCGTGCGTGCATGGCGGCGCGCGGCGAAAGTAGGTGGCGCGCACTTTGGACTTGTGCGACACCACAAATAGCCCTTGGGAAGAAAGAAAACCTACTTCGTTCCGTTTTAGATTTGATTTCTCTCTCTTTTTTTTTTTTTTTTTTTTTTTTTTTTTTTTTTTTTTTTTATTGGGAAGGTCATGTCTTCCTATGTAGGTGGCTGCTAGAAAAATATTTTCACATTCAGAAGTAAAAGTCTGTGATTGAAATTTCGCAAATAGAACTCGCCGCAACGAATAACGTCGTTCTTTTAATGATTTCCACCTCAAATCGTGCAACATTTCCGTGACGATTTTCCCCCTATAACGTGTTAAAATAAAACTAGCTGCCCTTTTCATAACCATACCAATGTTTTTCTCAGTCCCACCTGATGAGGGTCCCAGGAGTACGCCAGGAGAAAATGCACAAGTGTGGTGTAGTCAGTCTGTTTGGTGGAGCTGTTGCATCTTCGAGACGTTCTGCCAATGAAACGTAACCTTTGGTTCACCTTCCCCAGAATATTTTTTGTGTGTTCTCTCCAGTCTAAGTTGTTTGTAATTGTAACTCCTAGGAATTTGGTCGAAATTACGACCTTAAGATTTGACTTATCGTGTAATTGATGTTCAGCGGATTTCTTTTAGTGCTCAAGAGTATTACTTCGCAGTTTTCTTTGCCAATTTACGTAACATGTAGAAATTTTGTCTAAATCGCTTTGTAGTTTTGATGCTCTGTTGACTTCACTAACCGATAAACGACAGCATCATTCGCGAACGGTCTAAGGGAGCTATTCAGATTCTCTTAAATCGTCCCCTCGGACATGGATGTTTGTGCCGTCTTTAGTATAATGTAGTTCATAAGTAGTTTGTAATTTTAGGGTCTGATGACCCTGCATTTAAGTCCCTTAAGCTGAACAACCATTTTCCTAAATCGTTTACACAAGGAAGAGTAGGGGACTTATAACGCTTCCCTTGTGGACGCAAGATATTTGTTTTACTGGGATGACTTACCGTCAATTGCTACGAACTGTGTCCTTTCGCCAAACGTACTAAGCGAGTTGAATTGTTTGGTTGGTACAGAGGGACTAAACTGCTAAAGTTCTATCTCCCGGTAGGGAGGGGAAAGAGTGAGGATAGAAAAGGAGGGGAAATGTAGTCCGGGAGGGAAGGAAGACTGCATAAGCTAGGTGCCCCGCGCTCGCCATGAACATACTAACGAAAGAACCGGAAGGACCTTGGGTGGCGTACTGAGCCACTGCCTTAGCGGGAATTACGCTACAGAATGTACGGGCACGCATGGACAGCAGTCACTGTGTGGCATATGGAAATTTGGATAGGTCCGGAGGCGAGTCCATTTGTCGGTAAGGCGACTGATCGCGAAAGGTGGGATATTGGTTCGAGTCCCAGTCCTGTATATATTATCTTATGTCAGTAAGTAAATCATGCAGCTGATTCTGAGTAACATTCGAAAATGCGAATACATTTATCGTATTTGTCGCCGGTTTTTTTTTCTTTTTTTTTTTTCTTTTTTTAGACGATCATATTTCTTTTTGAATGCTTTGGTGAGGCGAGTGTCAACAGCCGTAATATATTTCATAAAATGCATTTTTTAAACCATCAGCTGTTTATTAAAAACCTTATACATCTACCAGTTTCGGTCATGGACCATCTTCATGGATAAAAAGGTGTTAAAACAAAATGGTAAAATGCATCAAATAAAATACATACAACTGAGATAAACAGGAGTCAGTAAAACTAAAAGTGTAAAAAATTACTATGGTCATCTTAGTTAAAATCTATCAGTCAAACACAGATTTTATCTAAGATGAACATTGTAATTTTTTACACTTTTAGTTATACTGACTCCTGTTTATCTCAGTTGTATGTATTTTATTTGATGCATTTTACCATTCTGTTTTAACACCTTATTATCCATGAAGATGGTCCATGACCGAAACTGGGAGATGTATAAGGTTTTTAATAAACAGCTGATGGTTTAAAAAAATGCATTTTATGAAATATTTCTTTTTACCCGTAATACAGGAGTGTTTTATGAAATAAAGAATGTAAAGCCCGAAGGAAGAGTTGAAAAAACTGGTAATTTTGAATGAGCATCGGCACATCGGATTAGAATCCTATGTTATGTGCTTCCACACCTTTCATCCGACTGCGATAAAATTTTGCACTTCCTACATAAAATTTCGTATAAAATTCATAAATATGTATACAATTTATTTAAAATCGATAAAATAGTCTAGACCGCAAAGTGAAATTTTTTGTTTACGAAGTGGTGATCGGTTTCAACTTTTCAGTCATTTACGAACCACTGAGACTGAATAAGTAAACCAGGACTGAATCTGAGCAGTCAAAAATGTCCTTTCCATCAATTAAAAAATGATCAGCCAGGGCATAAAATACATCAGTTGCTGGTGGTAGTGGGCGCCCAAGGCAAATGGATGAACGAAGTGATGGGCAGAGAGGTTTGGGATGGAATGGGAGATGTTTAATGAGTTCCCATTCATATTTAGCAACTGCGAAGCGTTGCAGGGTCCGCTATTACTAGTATATTTATCTCCCGGCGGTCCGTTGCGGACAGACAGAGAATGTTACTGTAAAGAGGAGGTCGTCCGTGTTGAAACGCAGCTGCTCTCTTGTAGCGCACATCTGACGCAAAAAGGACGAGGTCACTGGTGCCGAATTCACCGGTTCATTTGTCGCAGTGGGACATGTCTCCTCGGCCCATTGACGAGCAATTGACTGGGGGCGGGGTGGCGTTTCACTGGAAATTTGCCATCGTCGGGCACTGCGCGAGAGGATCGCACGGGCCGCAGCGGCCAGTGTCGCGGAAACAAACGACTGGCGACCGCACAGCGCGCCGCAAAACGCGAATAAACGGCGAGTGGCCTTCGGCTGGGGGCAGTCGATCGACGCGATAGACATATGCGGCCGGGCCGCTGTTTTCTGCTGCGTCATTGCTCGGCCGTACCGTTCTCGCCAACGAGTTTCTGGTGTCGTCACAATAAAAATAAGGGTTTTTACCAACTCTTGCGTGTCGTAACTGGAGGTCACATTTCCACTCTGCACACCGATGCCTAACGTTTCTCAGTATCACCATAAGAGTACCGAAACTATTCGTGTGAACCTTTCAGTCGTTTTATTATTACACATGGTGTATCGCTCTAACGTGTCGGCCCAAATATCTCTGAAACAACAATAGGTATTCGGAACGACTTTCAGGTTCAAGACCTGGTAACGGCCGAGGACCCACGTACATCGAAGGAAACGACATTCGTTATGACAAACACGAAGCGGTCGAGTTCAATTGTATTTTTGATTGCGTAGAATTTGTGATATTTTCTTGTACTTTTCCGACTCAATATGTGGTTCCCATTTGAAATACCGAAAGAAATATCGGCAATTTTCAAGAATGGTATATATCGAACGTGCAACTGTAAACGATTAAGTGTTTGTGAACCGGAGATTCGGGCGCTGCGCGCTACACGTACTGAAAACAAACTTCTTGTTTTACCTATACCTAACCTTCTCAAGGCTACGATACAGACCACTTTTAGTTTCAAGTGTAAGTTAGCTTAAGTACAGGTTAAACAAGAGGTTTCTTTCTAGTGCTTGATGGTGCGTAGCGCCTGAATCTCCGGTTAAGAAACAATCGATTTACACTTGTTTGTTAGATATACCCTCAGTCGCAAAAGTATTCGGACAGTGGGAAGTTTCACAATGAGTACTCGAGAAACACTTACTGTGAAACCCAAACATATTTATTAGCAATATTATATATGCTTAACAACATTAATTACGAAAGAATTATTGTATTATTTCGTTTCCAAAACATAAATAACAGAAAAAGTAACAACAGAAATGAAACAACCTGCACACTCTGCTCCTACGAAAGTATTCGGACACTGTCCAATAAATATTCATAAGTTGTACGATGAAAATGTCAGTACCTTGTGAGTCCACCTTTCATTTTCAATACCTCCTCCAATCTACTAGGCACACTTCCCACGAGTTTCTTTCGTGAAATCTGAGCCTATATTTTCCCATTCTTGGCGAAATTTCTCTTTCAAGGGCCGGCCGCGGTGGCCGAGGGGACTAAGGCGCTTCAGTCACGGTCTGCACGGCCACTACGGTCGGGGGTTCAAATCCCCCCTCGGGTATGGATATTTGTGCCGTCCTAGTTCGTAAGTAGTTTGTAAGTTTAGGGACTGATGACCCCGTAGTTAAGTCCCATAGACTATACAAACATTTGAACATTTCTCTTTCAAGGTCTCCTTCATATAGATGTTGTCCGCGCGGAGGGTACGTTTCAATTTATCCCACAAATGTTCGATTGGGTTAAGGTCTGCTGATTGGGGAAGGGGTTGCAATACTTTCGGGCAATTGAAGAGTAACCAAATTTGTACAATATGCGGGGTAAGCTTGGGATCATTATCCTGATAAAAATAAAAGTTGTTCGCAATACCTACATGTCGTGCACTCTGCTTCAAATGTCCTCGCAGTATATTCAAATACGCTTCCTTGTTCATCGCATCATCAGTGAACACTAAATCACCGACACCATTGTCGGACATGGATCCCCACACCATGATGCTCCCACCTCCAAACTTTACTGTTGGTTTGAGGTTCCTGAGATTCAGCTCTTCATTGGACTTTCGGCAGACGTTTGCCTTTCCGTCGCTTTGCCATAATGTAAATTTACATTCGTCGCAAATCCACCCGATTCCACCAAGCCTGATCGTATTCGCGTATTCCCTCGCAAACTGCATACGTTTCTTCTGGTTCACTGTATTTATGAATGGCTTTCGCCGTGCTACTCGACCACGGTACTGCGATCGTCGTAGTACTCTCTGGATGGTTTCGGGATGATCTTTTATACCGAGGTCTCCATCCACCACACTTGCAATTCGTGTGGCAGATATTTTCGGATTCTGTTGTACCTTTCGCACAATCACATGTTCATTTCTCTGTGAAAATGTCCGTAACAGACACATGTCCAACAACAGTTATTCATATTTGACGCGTGTTTCACGTTGCGACATCGTACCCGGAGTCCCAAATACATTACAAAGAGCAATTTCTGTATTTTTTCATGCGGCAAACTGCAAAATAATGCGCATTATCGTGCTGTCCGGATACTTTTGCGACTGAGTGTATACCATTTCAGGCCGAGGATCTTCGATTGCAAACATTCCACGTTAAGCTGTAGGTCCCCTTTCCCTAGTTGGATAACTGTGGTAGGCTAGGGACACGCAGGTCGCCGAAGTTGCGTCCAATTGAAAGACTTCCACCAGGTCAATGAGCCACACGAAATCATTATTATACCACGCAAGAGACATTTATGGCACACAGCGACCAGTAAATGGGGCACTACTGTCCTCAAATCTAAAAATTTATTTTTAAACCTTGATACCAATAATTGACCGTCTACTTGTAATTCGTCCTCACCCTGTTACCAATAAAAAATTTCTGCGCCGTGTCTGAGGGCTACGTCTAAATAAGCATGACAAAGAACTGGTGACGAATTTTATGTTCCGTATGCAATATTGCATAACTTTACAGGAGAGCTGTTGCTGTTGAGCTACTTCATTGCGAATACGAATATAAGAATGAGGTACGACAATCCATTCCCTGAAATATACATGTACGAGGGTTGGGGCATACGTCATGGCAACGTTTTCTGCAGATACCAGTCCGGTTGGAAAATGTGACATATACTGACGAAAGGACAAGGTGTTAACTACACGTGTGTACAACGAATAACACTGAAATACCACAACACACTAACAAGGGGAAGACCTCAGACAAGGCCAACCGATGCGGCCCACATGTGGCAGGTCGCTTCTGTACAACCTAATACGAAAGCCCCTAAGATATTTTGGCTCAACATTAATCCAATTTTTAGAAAATCAGAAGATTTTGACGAGAAACCTACTTAAAACAACGGGATCATTAACAATTTAAATAGAGCAGTTTTCATCAGCATGAATGTGCTCAGCAAACGAATCCTTTTCTAGAAATCGAAGAAGGAAACTTTTACAACCGTTGCTTATGTGTCCTTAATTATGGTAAACGCTTCTCGCCGAGAGCACAGCAGTCAAGGTAACTTGGCTGGGAAGCGGAGAACCCGATATCCTATGCGTGGTACGTATCAAAATTAATTCCCGAAAATAGATATTTTTATATCTAAAGTGAGTTTATTTTCAGCTGAATCTTCAGAAGGAGCAGTGTAGATGTCGGTAGATTGCATTCGTTACAGGTTCTTGGTGCCGCGAGTATATTTATTTGGTCCATCTAGTTGTTCGACGCGTAACAGTGAGCGGAAGAGCCGGTGTAAAGTCACCAGCAAAAACTTTTTATTTCTCTATTTTATCTCCTTTTTATCATTCCTTACTGAGTTCCTCACCCTATTACACATTCAGTCCCTACATATTCTGATACGACCAACTACAATGTAAAGAAATGACAACCGTTCAATTTCCTGGAGATTCGCACCCGGCTTCCTCGCTTTCTACATCTACATGGGATACTCTGCAAATCACATTTAAGTGCCTGGCAGAGACTTTCAACACGGTTGCGCTATCGACGCCATCGCGAAAAAGATTTTTCCACGTGGGTGCACAAGCGGCAGTTTTAAAAGTTGCTTTCCTCGGTTTCAGGAAAAGTATGCGTCTGTGGACCCCACTCATGATGATAAAAATTTTCTGTATAAATTACCCATTGATCCCGACATTGTAAATATATTTCTCTTCATAATCTGTACAGATGATTTACTCAAAAACGGAGGGGTGTTGAGTCGTAATACTCTAGGATCCTTCGTTTTAGGTTGTTCTCAAGCTAACTTCCAAATTCGAGCACAATCTGTTAGCCGTATCTAAGGCCTTACCCTTGTAAGATATTACGGTAGTATATAGGACAATCTGACCCTTCATGGTGCAAAAGAATGACAACAAAGTACACATACAGTTGACATGACAAACCTGGGCCCACATACCTTCAAAGTAGCCACCTGCTACTTTTTTCTTCTCTCTCCCTCTATCTCCTCCTCTCCCTCTTGCTCAGTCTCCTCATCTGCCTTCTCTCCGTCCATCCCTTTCTACCCCTCTTATTGAGAATCTGAACCTTCCGATTTCTCTGCTAATCACCTCGTCTCTCACACTCCTCCACTTGCTCAATCCTTAGCCTCCTCCATCTGTGAAAAAGTTATTTAAGTCTGTTAACATTCATGGAGATCAAGGTACCCTCCCCACCATACACTGTATAAAATCTTAGACCGACGGTGACGTTCTTCTTGTTTTGAAGATTAAGTGTGCAAGATTTAATAAAAATCGTAATAGAACCGTAGATTTTTTTCGACGTTCCGAGGTAAAGTACCCTCTGCCATTCACCATACAATGTTTTACTTAGACACTGATTTTTCTCTCATTTGGAAGGTCAAATGTAATAAGTTTCATGGCAATCGGATGAACGTTACGGTAGCGCATAAAATATCGACCATGCAAACGAACATTCAATTTTATATAATAGGTTACTCTGTGGAGGATGTGTTACATATGACAGTTATAAGGCCAGGTTTGGAGAGTCATCAAGAATTACCATGTGGTTACACCTATAATATGTTACACCTATCGAAAATTATCGCCAAAAATTATTATCAACGCACTTATATATATATATTAGCATTATCAGTTTCTTTATTTCTTTATAATAGTAGGTAGTTCCAGTTCCCAGGTTATGTTCAAAATTATTCCTTGTTTTAGCCCCCAAACACTGTATATTCATTTATTACTGTTTAGTTTTTAAGTTTCCAGTTGTAATAATACAATGTCAAAGTTGTGTTTTACTATGTATGTCGGTCTAAGTGCAGACGTTTGTCTTCTCTTCCAATACAGTATCAAAAAATTGTAACGCCTTTGACACAGTGGTCAAAACTCTGAAGATGGTCTTATAAGTAGAAAACCGGTAAAGTTAACAAAATAAACTCGTAGAAAACACACGGAATTTTTTTTTCACTTATCAGATTTTTTACATTAACAGTAGTGACGTCTTGGTAGAAGGAAGATATCTTTCCGTTCTTCAATTCTGCTTTAGTTCATCAATTTACAGTAATGAGCTGATTATTTTGGACATAAGAAGCAGAAACGAAATCCGCACAAAGAAAGATGGCGTAGGTCCTTCTTGTGCACTACGAATGTCGAAAAACGTCAGTGAAAATGTGAGTTGGTATCATGGTGGAATTCAGATATTAAAGTCAGTCAAGATAATGAAATGTCGCTTAATGATTCCAGTTTCCTACGCTGCGTTAATGAGTCTGCGAATTTGTTTATCATTCATGTTTTCATTTGTAACTCGCTAGCGATCGAACTCTTTAAAGTCACTCCCACATATCCCCATTGCTGTTCCATTGCGCGGCTCGTATTTTCATCACGAGGTAACATGAAAGTTCAGCGAGCAAGCAATAACTGATGAGGTTCGCTTAGCTGCAAATGGATACCAGCCAACGCACGCACTCACTCACCGAGCAAGAAGTCGCTGGTGCGTTTGATAAATCGACGCTGTTTGTAGCACCATTGCCCACAACGAGAAAGCCGTTACGCCTGTCAATTGAACGGCATGAAGCGCCAATCAGAGTGAAGAGGTCGGGCACTCAGAGGGCAGCGGATAATTCCTCCATTTGGCTCTGACGCTCCGATCGCTTCCGTTATTGCCTGTCAATATCACATATTCGTAACGCAAGAGGCAGCGTCCGCGTCGGCCGGACTACAGCCAGGCTCTGCCGACCCCGTATTCACAGCTTACACTTCACGCTCTATCGGGTGTAACGAAATGAATACATCGCTGATTTTAAGTTGAAAAGGGCTACCTACCACTGAGGTATCAGACGTTCATGGTAATTTTAGTTCTCAGGTGCTTCTAAATCAAAACATGATGAAACGAAAAACGCTTATTAGAATAAATAGAAAAAAAAATCGGTAAGAGAGTAAATGTTGTGATCGCAATTTCAGAATAGTTTCAATAAACATGCACAGTCTAACATGTAAAATCGCGACATTCTATGCTGTAAAAGTTGTTACCAACTAACAGATGCAACGACGCTAGCGCTCCTAGTGGTGGGCAAGCAGCCGAAAGATTGATGTTTATCTATAAATGTGAATGTCTGTGTGGTGTACGTTTATCACGTCTGAACCACAACAATTTGTACAGTTACTAATGTCTACCCGGGGAAGGTTTTAGGCAATGTTTTATGGCGATCGAATAACTATATATATATATATATATATATATATATATATATATATATATATATATATATATATTAATGTGAATGTCTGTTCGGTGTACGCTTATCACGTTCGACCGACAAGATGCAGTTACTTAAAATATTTGTATAGTTACTAATTTATACCTGAGGGAGGTTTTAGGCATGGTTTTATAGCGATCTGATAGATATTTAGTAATTTGAAGAGTATAACGCGAAATGTGGAACAATAATTACTCTTAAAAATTATATTTACTCTTTGAAAATGGTTTTATTGGTTGCATTGTTGCTTGAGGGTTGATAATGATAAAAGGGTGGAGTATATTGGGATGGAAAGTTGTCGGTGTCTATAAAATTCTACTTCGTTCTGCAGCGAGAACTACAGAACGGAAACGAATGGTCTGTGTGTAATTGTCCGAAGTCTCCAAAAAAATGTTCAAATGTTTGTATAGTCTATGGGACTTAACTTCGGGGTCATCAGTCCCTAAACTTACAAACTACTTATGAACTACTTACGAACTAGGACGGTACAAATATCCACCCCCGACCGTAGTGGCCGTGCAGACCGTTACTGGAGCGCCTCAGTCTCCTCGGCCACCGCGGCCGGCCGAAGTCTCCCGTTGTACACCATGGCAGTTCCACGCCGATAGCTATAAGGAAGTGGAAGATATGGTGGCTGAAAGTCGTCAAATTATTAAAAAAATCGTACTGAAGGCCAGCGATGACGTTTGCGACTCTATAGCAAGGAGCTTACATACAGCGAAACGTGATGCAATGGACCATATATTTGTTCTATGCGTGCTACAATGCCATCAGCTCTTTCTTTGTAAGGATAAGCATACGAAAAAGGAAATATAAGAATAAATAAATAAAGCAGCAAAAAAGAAATAGCTTTTCATACATCTCTTTAAGAAAATAGATTTGACGTTTCGCGCATTATCTACCATAATCAAACAACACGCGAGCGGAGCCGCGGGTTTAAGCTAGTTTATAATAGTTTTTGTACTTAATTAACGAAATCGTTAGTATAATTTTTGCGTTAGAAGCATTATTAAAATATGAAGAGAAGACATAATACGAAAATTACTGTAAAAACAGCCGATCTTAACAAATTGAGTGGTATAACGAAGAACTTCGTCATTAACCAAAACTTACGAATCAGTGTATATTTGCAGCTTATTCCGCTGAAAGTAAGTAGAATATAAACACAAGAGAATCATAAATTTCTTTTATAGACTGTTCTTACTCTGACATAGAGTTTTTTTAGATGTATCAATACGGTATGGAGTCTAATGATTCACACATTTGTAGAATTCACTCGTATTTCTTATACATGTATATTCTTTTGAGTGTGATTAATTTAGCGTATGAAGACACTATCTTGAATATTCTTGCCGTTTTTGGTTCAGCTGTAGCAACAATTGTGGCATCGGGTTCTTCTTTGTAGAAAACAATTTGATTGCTTTTTCCGTTTACTTGTCACGTCTGTGAAGTTTTTCCTTCAGCTGCAGCTGTGGTGGCTGATTTGGTATGTTAATTACAGTAGTTATTGCAGTCTATATTCGTTTCCAACGTTTCACCCTCACTGATTTTACTGGAATCCTAGTGATGAAAATTAACGTTCTTGGGTAGAAAAGCGATGTTTTTCTGCTAAAGGGCATGTCTTCTGGTGTTTCCTAGCCATTTTACTATTTTAATAGTAAATGAAACTATTCAGTAAAAGCCAGTACTTTCAAAATAACAATGTTGGATACGAACTGCAGCTTTAGCGTAAATTAACGGCTTATTTTCGCTAAAAGAAATGCCATTTATGCACGTTTTTTATTATTGCAGAACTAGTTTTCGATTCACTGCGGGCTCATCTTCACTGGATACTTTACAGGAACATTTATTATCTTCCGCTTAGTGTAGGGTTACGCTGTCATAGTGGTTCAGGTAACATAAGTGAACTTTAGTAATCCAGAACAGAATAAATCGGAATTGAACGTTAGGTTGTTATATTTTACGTACTTACTGTGTTTTTATTGTAGGTATAAATGTAACCAAGTTGTGCATTGGGCGCTAACTTTATTTACACATGACAGCATTTTTGCTACACTTAGCGTTACACATTCACAAAATATGAACATTGAATGTGAATACTTGTTCGTGACCTATCTGCCTTTTTAGAGTCATTTGTATGATTGAATTTCAATATCTGTCATTTTGCCATTTGTGCAAAGATTCATAGGAGGACGTGCAGTAGAATTTTTCTCTTTGAATCAGGTTTGGATAAAGACATTTAGTATTTCTGCCTTTTGTACACCATGCTCTGAATACGCCTTAAGGTCACAGAGTGTATGGATATCTGCTTTCGAGACGTTTACCGATTTGATATAGGACCAAAATTTTCTAGGGTTTTTTGCCAAGTCGTTACGCATAATATTGCTAATTTTGGCGTCATTTAACTTTTGCTTGTTTGAAAAACCATGGCTACATTCAAATTTGCGGTAAACTTCTCATTGCTTCAGTAACAGATTCCTAATTCGGTTGTTGCACCACGGTGGATGTTTCTTGCTGCACTTAAACTTCGGGAACAGTTTCTCAGCACTGTCTGTGGCTTTAAGTGAAATCCTATATAACCATCTCAAATGGCTGTATTTTCAGACAGAAACTGCCTCACATCAACAGGAACTGATATTCACATTACCTCATTTCGCAGCATGGAGGCGATCAACATTGATTAATTACCATCAAAATGAAAACGCCAAAATCGCGGTATGATTAATTAATTCACTGACGACTGATTTCGTAGGGCCGGCCGCGGTGGCCGAGGGAACTGAGTCGCTCCAGTCACGGTCTGCATGGACACTACGGTCGGGGGTTCGAATCCCGCCTCGGGCATGGATATTTGTGCCGTCCTTAGTATTAGTTAGTTCATAAGTAGTTTGTAAGTATATAAACATTTGATTTTTTTTTCTTTTGACTTCGTAGGGATTCGCCATCTTAGTCATCCGGTATTAGAAATTCTACATTGTGGTCATGTTTTTTTGTATTTTGACGAAGTCAGTGTCGCACCTATTGTTTAACCTTCATTAAGAACATCATGACTACACTGTAGAATTCATACGACCAGATGATGATGGCATAGTCCATCGAAACCGGTCGTCAATAAATTAATCAATCATAGCGCTATCTTGGCGTTTTCCTTTTGAAGATAAGTGACTGATATTCAGTTGGAAAATTCAAAAGTTCTACTGACAATTTAACACATTAACAAGTCTCTCCAATGTGTGTCGACTCTTCTACTAATATGACTCGCATGTGCTACGTCATAATTTACAACCAATATGTTCATGGATGGCAGTCTTTCACAACATGCTATATTCGCAAACAAACGAATCTTTGTATATATCGCGCGAGACCGTCATACGAGTCCCACTAATCAGCAGAGTACAGAGCGAAAAAAGGAAGGAAAGTAAATAATGCCCTGTCAACAGATTCCCCTTCTAAGAACGAACTACAGGATACTACCGCAAGTAAAGGAAAGGAAAGGAAGCAAGAGGGAGGAGACAGGTAAGTCGCCTGCAGAAATCTCTTTGAGACAGTTAAAGCTAAAAGATTAAATTGTACACACCACAATACGAAAAATGGAGGACAGAAAAGTCCTTGTGAAAGATGAAGAAAATGATGGAATGAAAAAGAATCTGAGAGAGAGGCAGAAGCGCGTCTCTGTTGGAACTTTTACTGCATTTATAATGAGGCATTGATTCCATTGCAGAAATGTTTGAAATGTATACAAAATTCACTGCTGGCATTAACAGTTATGATCAAGGACAAATTATGATTTATGAATATTGTCGAGTTGGGTGGCTATGACGCATTTGAAAAACTGTATAATTCTCAGAATAAGAATATTTTCTTATTCTAAATATTGACTTCCTTAATTTCAAATCCCTTATTCTGAATTATCTTTTATGCAACATTATGTCGTAATATAAAATTCCGAACAAATTCTACATTTATACACTGATTCAGATACAAAAAATTAACTTACACAATTATACACCATGGTTGTGACTGAATGGGAAATATGGAGCCGCGGCGAAATAACCGTGCGCGACAAGGCGCCTTTCTGCTGTGCGCGAGGCCGTACGCCGTCGGAGGTTCAAGGCCTCCCTCGGTTTTATATATATATATATAAATAATCTGTGTGTGTGTGTGTGTTTGTGTGTGTGTGTGTGTGTGAGAGAGAGAGAGAGAGCGCGAGAGCGTGAGAGAGAGAGAAAGTTAGTCTAGGTTAAGTAGTTTGTAAGCCTAGGGACTAACCACAGTAGTTAAGTCCCATAGATTTACAAACATTTGAACATCGAAACTATTCAGGCATTTATTTGAAAGAGTGTACGAGGGTCCGAACATATATAGTGGCAACTATTTATTCACAAGCGATACAAAAACGTTACGTGTTTTCAACTGTTGCTGTCCTTAAAAGTAGTCACCATCGTTGTGTACAAGCTCGGAGGACAAGTAGGTAAGTCAAGAACGTACGCTCTTCAAATGTTTGTAATTCTATGGGACCAAACTATGGTCATCAGTCGCTAGACTTAAAAACTACTTAAGCTAAGTTCGAGACGAAATCATCGGAATAAGCACTAATGAAGAACTTGATGTCCAGTTTACAAATGGCTATCAGCAATTTTGGCTCCAGAGAGACATACCTGTTACACTTTATTAGCGCCTATGGCAAGAAAGTGTTTGATACCTTTCCAAACTTCATACCAGGTGGAAAAAAGGTTTCAGCACTATCTTTTTACAAAAGAAAAGGAACAAGCTGAAAATCACTTAAATTGGAGACTTAAGGTTAAACCTAACGAAACTGAAACCAAATATTGATAGTTTAGTAAAACGCATCAGCCATAACCCTTTCATTAAAAGCCTGTATGTACCAGTTTTGTAAAGTATACATTTGTGTCATTGAAATAAATCAATAAATGTATAATACTTAACATCTTTCTTTTCCTTTTTTTCACTCCACCCTTTTATAGTAAAAGTTATGAAAGTTAGTAGCACAATGTCAAGCGGGAAAACACATTTGAAGTTAGGAATTAGTAAAAAATTAAGTACACAAAAGGCAGGTCTACACAGGACAGAAAAATGTGGCAAGGGGCCTACGGGACAAAAATGTTTGGGAACCCCTGGCTAATCACGAAGCAGTTAAATCCTATAGATTTAAAAACATTTGATTTTCGATAACTCGTAGCCTGTAAAGAAAGAGATGATTCCATAACTTAAGGTGTTCTTTTCCACCGCCACAGCTGTAACCCCATCATTCACTTCAAGGTATAAGCTATTGCGATTCCATCACAATGTTAAATCGACGATAACCCACGTACGCAGTGAGAAAGTAGGGCGCGGGGCTGTCTAGATAGCAGCGCCGGCGCCGTCAGAGAACCCAGCAGAGCGCGCCTGTTATCTGGCGGGCCGCGCGCTCTCGCTGGAGGCGGATCTGTCAGCCGCGGCCTGCGTCACACGCGGCAAGAAACGCGCCTCTTCTCGCCACATCCCGTGCCGGATCCGCGCCGTCTGCCGCCTGCCGCCTGCCGCCTGCGGCTGCTGGAGGCGGCGTTATTTGTGGCCGCGGGACCCTCGCGCTGCTATCTCCGCGTCCAGAGATAGGCCCTACTAGGGGCGGCGCGCAGACACACGGAGAAGACGCGGGATTCCTGGCGCCGCGGCGCCGGCTCTGCCGTGGTTACACTGCGCTCCACCGGACCGCCAACTACCACCGAGACCAATTCCCAGATTCCAATATAGGAGAGCCCTGGAAATTTGATACGCATTTCACAGGGAACATTGAGGCAGAATTAAAGTATGTTTTGTGGAGGGAGACGTGCTTTAAGACAGTCCGTGTAGGTGCCTTGGCTGCAACGCTGTGTTAGCTGAGTGCTCGAAAGTACCTACCTAGTACGTATCGCGGCCAAAGCATAAATTTTAATTCAATGCCTCTCCTTATGTTTAATTTAAAAGCCAATTTGCGAAATGGCCAGTTATAAAAGGATACTCGACGTATTTTGCTGGCCATCCATCCTCGCAGAATTCGGACTCGTTAGTAAAAACCATGTCGTTCCAATTCCAATTACGGAAGCACCACCACGAGTTTCCTGAAAGAGAGCTGAACTTTCTCAGTACCTAATATATACATTAAAAATTTCAAAACAGCCAAATCACATTTTTTTCCTTTTCATCGACGACTAGTTTGGGGCTTGCCTGATCCCGTTATCAAGCCACCGTAAGCACAAGAAAATCATTACTGAGGCGTGTTTTTTAAGTAAATACCGTTTTGAAAAAAAAAAAAAAAAGATAAATGCTAAGATATCTCAATAACTTTACTTTACTTTTGCTAGAAAGCCGGTACCTTAATCTACTTTTCTACATAATTTCCGTCAATATTGAGGCACTTCTCATAACATTGAACCAGTTTTTGAATAGCCTCCTCGTAGAAGTCTGTCGCCTGACTTGTTAACCATTGCATTACAACTGTTTTGACTTCGTAATCGTCTTGAAGACGCTGACAGTTCAGAAACATTAGGAAAGTCATCCCGCAAGGAGGAAATCGTAAAGCATCTGTTTTCTCTCACCTTATTTCTCAACTTCCTGCACCAAACGTTCATTAACGAGCGAAGAACGCGCAATCCGTTGTTCATCATGCAGATTTATGGCTCCATCTTTAAATGCTCTCACCCACTTTCTTACCATTCCATCACTCCATCCCTTTTAAGCTTTTATCACTCAGAAATCTTATACCATCCCGTACTTGACGTCAGTGGGACTCTCGATTATCGGAGGCAGCTTAAACTCTCAGTACACAACTTAAACAAGAAACAATCAGAAACTAATTCAGACATAAGTAGGTTGAAGGCGCCCTTCAGCAATATCCACACTGAGCATATAAGGATGGCAAAACATGTCGGTAGAAGGGCACGTAGTGCCCCAAACTAAATGTAACTGAAATTCTTGAATACCCGTCTCCAGATCGCTTGTATTTTCTAAAACATGACCGGTTTCGGGACAGCTGCCCATCTTCAGTTCAAATTTTGAAGTTACAGAGTAACCTGTCATGTGATGTTAACGAATGTTCACAGTTCGTTCATCACAGTACAGGTTACTCTGTAACTTCAAAATCTGATCTGAAGATGGGCAGCTGCCCCGAAACCGTTCATATTTTAGAAAATAAAAGCGATCTGGAGACGGATATTCAAGAATTTTATTCATATAACGATCGCAGAAACTCCCTGGAGACCAATAGCTCTTGCTTTGATAAATGTAACTGGTTGCTGCTATTCAACTTTTTTGTCTTCTACATCTTTTTGATTACTCTGCAATTCACTCTTAGATGATTCATCGAACCATTTTCTGACTATGTCTCTACCGTTCCACTCTGGAACAGCATGCAAAAATCTTTCCCTTCGATCTCAGATTATGAGCATGATCGTTTCTCTATTTCTGGTTGGTGACGAAGAGCCGGCCGCGGTGGCCGAGGGGACTGAGGCGCTTCAGTCACGGTCTGCACGGCCACTACGGTCGGGGGTTCGAATCCCCCCTCGGGCATGGATATTTGTGCCGTCCTTAGTCTTAGTTAGTTCATAAGTAGTTTGTAAGTTTAGGGACTGATGACCCCGTAGTTAAGTCCCATAGTATACAAACATTTGAACTTTTTTTTTTTTTTTTTGGGGGGGGGGGAGGGTGACTAAGAAAACAATTTTCTTGTCGTTGGAAAAGGCTGATGTTTGAAGTACTGACCTTGCGGCAACGTTTCACGCCCTTGTCGTAACTACTGCCATCCAATCTAGCGTATCGTATCCGTGAAAATCTCTCCACTATCGTTTCATAATTCAAAAAGAGCTATCCTTCTTTGTACCTTTCTTTTCTGTCAATCATTTCTGATATAGATCGTATACGGTGCAGAGATTCTCAATCTGGAGGAGAACAAGATTAGTGTGGGAAGAAGAATCATTAGAGGTGTTGTCAACGAAGCGCAGTTTTGACTCACCTTTCGTATAAATTTATGTCGTATTTCCTGTGAAAGTAACAGATTTGTAAGAGATATATTTTAGTACTGACGTGGCAGACCTCAACTGCTAGGCAGTTATCATATCGCGCACGGCAGTAAAGGGGTATAGTGTTCTGGAAAGATGTTGGTCTAGTGATCATTTGTGTACATTTTCAAAGTTACACACTTCCTGGAGACCATCCAAATTGAGCAAACCTGTTGGATTTCGTACATGACGTGTAGTCTATTATGAGCTTTAAACGGCTTACAAAAACACCATACATTTATGGACGGTTCCTGAGAAAATCTAATGTCTTCTTATGATGACATTCTCGAGGCCGTTTTAAATTTTTTCGATATCGTTATCCGTTACCGAGATCCAGAGGTTGAAATTTATTATATTTCTGCACAAAATCACAAAACCAGATTTTTAGCCGTTTTAGCACCGTTTATCGCAAATATCTAAATAACTAATTATAGAAAATTGTTCAAATATTTAGTATACATCCTGTAGACATTTATCTGTAAACGGCATTTTTCAGTTTTCGTAAATCTTAGTCCGTCAGCAAGATACGGCCGAAAATCCGAGATATTTTGCTAGAAAAAGTGCGTATTGTGCTGAAAGACGGCGTTCGGACAGCTCTGAAACTTACCATGCGATTTGAAAAAAGGTACTCGGAGAAAAAATTTGATTTTTATTCATCTGAAATCTTCGGTCGATGAAGGGGTGATTTTTGTTTTCGTTTACTTTACAGTTAATATGCAGCATCTGGTTTAGTGAACTATTGTAACATATCTTAAAGAGTTTGCAGAGGTAAAAACACATTGCGTAGACTTCTCGAAAATGTTCAAATGTTTGTATAGCTTATGGGACTTAACTACGGGGTCATCAGTCCCTAAACTTACAAACTACTTATGAACTACTTACGAACTAGGACGGCACAAATATCCATGCCCGAGGGGGGATTCGAACCCCCGACGTAGTGGCCGTGCAGACCGTGACTGGAGCGGCTCAGTACCCTCGGCCACCGCGGCCGGCTAGATTTGTCGTATAGTTGATTTTAGGTCACACATAGGAAATGACTAAAATGTTATGTGTATGTTGTTTAGGTGTCTGTCTGGGAAATTCGTATCCCGTTTTTGGAAATGTTTATTCATTATTGCGATACGCTACAAAAATCATAATTTTTGGTACCAAAAGATCCAACTGCATGCATTGGCAAATCTACACTTCTGTTCATGGCAAATCGTCGAAATTTTTACGATGCGTTCTAATATTATGATTCCAGAAAGCTTTGAAAGTTTTTCCGATAATACTATCCATTACCGAGATCTGTAGATTTCAAGTTACAGCACATTTTCATGACAAATATGCAGTTTTATTAATCCCTTGATATTTCATCAACATTCACGCCTTTCAAATGTTTGTAAATCTATCGGACCAAACTGGGTGGTCATCAGTCCGTAGCTTACAAACTACTTAAACCTAGGTAAACTAACTTAAGGACAAACACACACACCCATGCCCCAGGGAGGACTCGAACCTCCACGGCGAGTAACCGCGCGCTCCACAGCGAGACGCTTTAGACCGCTCGGCTACTCCACATCGGCCACGTCTTTCAGAGTACTGGATGTGCGAAATTCGTCATCGTAATGGTTGTATGAGATCAGCGTGAACGACTTGAATTATCGTGAAATAGCAACATCGTATCAAACTAAATTCTCAGCTGGACTCTAAAATATTTACATGCTTTTAATGGTGCGATATTGATATTCGACTGTTCTGTGCTCCGACAAGAGCATTTTTCAGCTGGTTTATCTTTCGTCGGTAATGTGTCGAGGTCTCCTACAACGACCTTGTAGCAGGTGAGAGTGTAGCATCTCCAGTCGATCGCGACAGGTGCCGTGTGTTCTCCGGTAGGCCCGGAGCGCCCGCCCGCCTGCTCGGGCGTCGCCCCGCGGCCGCCCCTCGGCCCCCGCCTGCCGTGCGTTAATGAGGAGGTGGCCGCTGAGTGGTATGACCTCGGGGCGCCCAATGACACCGCAGCGGCGACCGCTCCTCCAGAGGTCTGCGCCCGTGGCCGTGGTCGAGCACCACCAGCTCAAGGCGGCGACCGACGGCCCGACCCCACCCCTAACTCCCCTTCACCTCTCTGAAGAGCGTCCCTGGCATAAACTTGGCCGTTTACGTGCACCCAAATGCCTTTGGGCGCGGACGGAGGCTTCCCCAAATAGACTGTAGAGTTGCCACCGGTCGTACAGCCGCGAAGACCAACTGACAAGGGAAGTACTTCGGCTCGAACATACACATATACACCAAAATACACCAGATCCCTTATTGCACTAGTGATACTACTCTGCAGTCGTCCGTTAGAGGCCTCTGCGTGTGCCTTGTCACATTGCACTTTGACCTGTCGGTTCGCCAGTAGGGACGGTGCAGTGTGCCTCCCAAGTCGCTTTTTGTGACGTTATTTCTGTGGTGAAGCGTTAGATGGGGCGGCGATTGGCAATCAAATCAAATCAAATGTCTGTAAATCTATCGGATCAAACTGCTACGGTCATCGATATTTGTGCCGTCCTTAGTCTTAGGTAGCCCATAAGTAGTTTGTCAGCTTAGGGACTGATGACCCCGTAGTTAAGTCCCATAAGTTCTACAAACATTTGAACATTTTTGACCAAACTGCGTGGTCATCAGTCCGTAGCTTACAAACTACTTAAACCTAAGTAAACTAACCTACGAACAAACGCACACACCCATGCGCCAGGGAGGACTCGAACCTCCACGGCGAGCAACCGCGCGCTCCGGATTGGCAATCAATCCTGCTAATGTATTGCGATTGGTTGAGATGAAGTTACGAAGAACCCTTCTTCGTGAAGATGGTATTAGTGTAGAAGATTAATCATTCGCATGCTTTCTCGTATCTGTTATGGTACAGCAAAATGAGCATAGGTTAGATAGTGTTGTAACACTAACATATAATGATGATAATAGGGATGATAATGACGAACAACTCATTGCAAGCGGTAATGCTAGGTAATTGCGGGAGGAGGCGATGGAAGCAGTGGCAGTGAATACCAACAGTCTTCCGAGAGGAAGGTTAAAGTTGCAACTATCATTACGGCTTTTGATGACAATACGCTATAGAACATGTATGATGATTATTACATAAGTTATAGTTATCTGCATTGCGTATGGCGTCTACAATTACATCTACAGTGCTAACTACAGCATGATTTGCAAAGTTTTGCATAAAATCGACACCCACCAGCACACTGAGGTGTACGTAGAGATCCTGTAAGCAAACGTTCATACAGATATTTTTGTACGAGCCCAAGTACTTTCCTTGTGAGTCTTTCGCCAAGGTGGTAGTACTATTTAAAGTCATTCGATTTCGACCTGAAAACCCGGCGTTGCCAATTTATTTATTCTAGACACTTCATCTTCTCTCTCCATCCCTCTATTCATCTCCCATCTCTCTGTTCATCAACACCTTCCCCTCTCTCGGCCCAATTCTTCCCATCTTCATCCTAGTCTCTTTAGTTTGTCTCCTCTCCCTCCTTTCAACGTACCCCCCCAAACAGGCACCACACAAAACTTTATATATACATTAAGCTTACTTTAATTTACTCATCATAGGGAGCGACTTTATTTTATAAATATAAGGATAGATGCCAACATCGCAAATTTTATCTTTACTTATTTAAAGCCGCGGTGGAGTAGCCGAGCGGTCTAAAGCGTCTTGCTGCGGAGCGCGCGGTTGCTCGCCGTGAAGGTTCGAGTCCTCCCTGGGGCATGGGTGTGTGTGTTGTCCTTAGGTTACTTTACGTAGGTTTAAGTAGTTTGTAAGCTACGGACTGATGACCACGCAGTTTGGTCCGATAGATTTACAAACATTTGAAACTTATTTAAAACGCCCGGTTTCTCCACACTACAGTGTCACCTTCTGCTCTCCTACAACTGACATTAAACTGCTTATCTGCTTATTGTAGTGCTCCACGTAAAATCTGGTAGGTGTACTGGTGTCATGTATAAAATAAGCACATGGCGTTATACAGAGGGGTAAAAAAAATTCATCCACTGTTTAAAGGTCCATAACTTGCAAACTAATTTACGGAGTTGTCTCATTTTTGGTGAGCTTAAGATATCACTGTAGGTGTTCGAATTGGTCACCATTAACATCCATACACAAACGATGCCGCCGAACTGCAGCACGAACTACTGACTGCAACGTGTTCAGTTGGATATCTGCACATGAATGTACAACGGGTTCTCGAAGTTCATCCAATGTGCGTGGCTTTTGTCGATAAACGACGTCCTTTAGTTTTCCTCACAGGAGTTAAGTCTGGAGAACGTGCTGGATACTCCACAGCACATCTACGGCCTATCCACCTTCCTGGTAGATTATCGTTGAGATAAGCCCTAACACGATTTTGGTAGTGGGCTGGGGCACCATCTTGCTGAATGTAAAATCTTCCGTCGCCATACAAGTCTTGGATGGCAGGTAAAATGGATGTTTGAAGCTTCTGGCTGTACACCTCACCGGTTACTGTGCCGTCAAAGAATAACGATCCAATCAAGCCCCGGTAAGACAAAACAATGCAATTCAACGCTAGTGTGGCGATTGCCGAAACTAAAACGCCGTCAATTAGGTTCCAAGTTATGGACGCGTAAACTGTGGATAATTGTTTTTGGAACCCTATTATCCAGTACACCTGCCAGATTTTATGTGGAGCACTATAATAAACAGTTTAATGCCAGTTGTAGGAGGTCAGAAGATGACATCATAGTGTGGCGAAATAGGTCGTTTTAAATAAATAAAAGATAAAAATTGCGATGTTAACATCTATCCTCATGTAAGCATCCTTTTGTTTTGTAGGTCACGTGTGAAATATTCAGTGATCCTTATCCTTCGTGGATGTTGAACTACAGATTTCTGAGCGTGCCACCCGAAGATGTACATATTTTGTTTCGTGACTAATTACAACATGGCTGCTATGATTACAAGAAAACAAAAAGGAAATATGTTTCGATTCCGTACGCGCGAGAGTCTGTTACTTAAATTTACGTAAATTTAAATCCAGAGGTAATCTAGCTACTATTTGTCACGTAATAACTGATAAAAATTCGTTTGACTGATTACAACATGGCGGCCAATGCAATTTCGTGTGCAAAACTGGGCAGGCACGCTACAGTCCTATGCTCAGACACCTGAGTTATACTTCCAGGTTATATATAGATCACTGGAAAAATTTCATAAGAATGGGAAATCAACTACAGATCCGTGCCTAAAACATACATAAAGACTCTTTTAAAAATTTACTTTCATTTTTTTCTCATTTTTGTATCAGTGATCCAAAAGGAAAATTAGAAAACATAGCATGTTTGTAAACCGTAGGGCGTAACTGCTAAGGTCATTAGTCCCTAAGTCTAACAAAGTGCGTAAAATAACGTATTCTAAAGAACACTCATACAGGTCGAGTGAGCACTGAGTACGCAGTGCTATTTTAATGTGAGCTAAATGAAATTCTTCTGAAGGAAAAATTACTTTTGCCGAAACCTGGGTCAAGGTTTATATGTAAAAACCAATTTTATGCAACTGGTGTGCTGAAATTTTGTTCACTTTTGCATCGTGTTCCACCGTTTCTGAAATGCAACCATGTTTAAAATTTTAAAAGGAGTTAATAGTTTTGAACATGTGCATTTCGAGTGAATTTCTAGAAAGTGTATCACCATAATTGTGATGTTAAATGTATGTGATAAGTCACAAAAGTATAATGTAACCGCTCAGCTATGAACGGATGATTGTTAATAGTGCATTCTAATTTAAGTAAATTTTTTTTCAGTATATTGGTGTCACAAAATAAACAGTTTTTATAGCTTCAAGTGGAAAAGGGTTGGAATTTTAACGAGGAATGTGGCTTGTAGTTGCATTCGGTTCTGCTCTGCCACTGTTCCGTGGTGGGTTGTAAGGAAGAGTACCCAAATCTTGTCGCACTCCATTTGAAAAGATATTTTGCGTTAAATATCCAATATCAAAATGTAAATGTCATGGAAATTACAGCTGCTATGGGCAACAAATTTAGAAGCTTAGGGCATACAAATATAGGGTATATACACATTAAGACAGGAATCCTCGTGCAGATTAGTCCAAACGAGGCTGGATACTGTAGATCAGTGTTTTTGAACCTGTAGTTAAAATTAAAGATTATATATATATATATATATATATATATATATATATATATATATATATATATATATATATATATATATGTGTGTGTGTGTTTTCTCTTGTGGACAACTGTTTATCTTTTTTTAAACAGTCCTAAATGTGAATTCGCAAAACATTTATGATTTAAAAATGGAATATCATTATATAACAGAAAATGTATGTTTCTAGGGGGTGGGGGTAGAGGAGTGAGGCAAGGGTGTTCCATGACTCTTTAGAATTACAGAACCGATTTCAACCAAACGTATTACACATATTACTTACCGCCATGTTAAATTATTGTGGGATGAACAATTCCCCTCGAGATATGACGACATAAATATTAAATGTACGAAAAACTCTCACATCAAGCGACAGTGTTCTCCATCTCCCACTAAACTAATGGTCTGATTTCAACCTAACTTGGAACATACATTCTTTTCCATTAGGCAACAAAAGTAGGCCGGCCGCGGTGGCCGAGGAGACTGAGGCGCTCCAGTCACGGTCTGCACGGCCACAACGGTCGGTGGTTTGAATCCCCACTTGGGCATGGATATTTATGCCGTCCTAGTTCGTAAGTAGTTCATAAGTAGTTTGTAAGTTTAGGGACTGATGACCCCGTAGTTAAGTCCCATAGACTATACAAACATTGGAACATTTTGAACAAAAGTAGCGGAAGTAAGATCCTTCTGCGTCAATCACTTCAGGAGACATGACAAATATGATAGTCCTTAATAATTGGTGTATTATGTGATGCTGAAATAATTAGACTTTGAGAATGAGAACGTTTAGAGACTTAAAACAAATATTACACATAATTACCAACCCTTACGAAACTTTTCCTTGTATACAAACAAAGCAAAATCTACATCTACATAGAATCTCTGCAAATCACATATAAGTGCTTGGCAGATAGTTCAGTAACCACTTTCATAATCTTTTCCTACCGTTCCATACTTTAGTAGCGCGCGGGAAGAAAGAACACCTAAATCGTTCCGTTTTCGATCTGATTTATCTTATGTTATTGGAATGGTCATGTCTCCCTATATAGGTGGGTGCAAGCAAAACATTTTCACATTCAGAAATAAAAGTCGGTGATTGAAATTTCGCAAATAGATCTCGTCGGAACGAATAACGTCGGTATTTTAATTATTTGCACCTCAAATCGCGCAACATTTCCGTGACGCTTTCCCCCCTGTAATGCGATAAAATAAAACGATCCACCACCTGCAGCTGGCTGCACCCAGTGCTCTTCATGGCAACTGGAAGGAGCAGTTCCATATCTGGAATCAGGGCCGTCCTAAGCCATGCAGGGGCCCCTGGGCACTCGGTGTTTTGGGGCCCTTAAAAAGACTACGTGAATGCATCAGAATGGTGTACATTTATTGAGTCACTTACTTGGTTAAAATATTACAAACCAAATACTAATGATCAGTTCCAAAAATCAGTCTTTCATTCAAATTAATGATTTCTTTAACGATTTCGAGAATACAAAATATACATTTTTTGGCGTATGTCTCTAATCTGACACACATATTAGGGGACCCTACAACAAAACAGAGGTTTCCTTTGAATGAACTTATCAGAATGATGTACATTTGTTTAGTGAATTTATTGGTTATTATGGTTAGAAATAAACAAATAAAAGACTGGTGATTACTGTTTTGCAAATTGGACTTACGGTGCTGTTAAAGGTTTTTTTATCGGGATTTCTGAAATGTCTTCTATTACGTCTTCGAAGTTCAACTGTTGAAGTGTGTCACTTTCTATGCACATGATTGACAAACTAGTAAGTCGTTCCTGTAGCACAATCGTTCGTAATTCATTTTTGATTCTATTTAAGTGGGAAAATGAAAGCTCTCAATTGCAATTGGTTACCATTAGACAAAGAAATATCCGAGTAGAAACTTTTACATTCGGAATCGTTTCTTCTATTATATGTGCCTTTATTAAAGAATGTAAGGATGATATACTTAGCTCTGGAGATTCATTTGGAAATATTTTCAAATATTGATTTTAAATGAAAACATTCTGATATGAGTTCATCAGCATTTCTGCATGATGAAATTCTGCATATGTTTTGCACCTGTTACTCAACTGTTCAGAATCGATTTGTTTTTACTCAGAAAGGAAACTAATATGATTGCTAACTTCATCGTATGCTTCTGAACGTCGCTTCAAACAAGAATCCAATGTGTCAATTATAGGCAGAAAATCTACTACACGAAATGCTTCTTTGGCACTCAGCGGGACAGTCTCTGACGATTCTTCGGTAAAAGTGATATGCTTTCTACAAATTCTCGTTCTTTGGAAATTACCCTTATAGTCTGCACCTGGATTTTTCTCTTTGGCTGAAGATTCATACTGATCGAATCTACGACGTGCAGAACTGATGAAATCGGAGATATATGCAAAAACTTTTGTTGAAGTCTATTGTGACGGTACTACTTTGTAAAGTTACATTTGTGTTGTTGATAGTTCTCGAAAGGTTATCCCACAAGTCCTTTAGGAGAATGGTCTCCAGATTTTTTCATTTTCTTGCAAAGGCTTTGAGCTTCATTCCTTGTTTCTACTGCCTGATCTGTGTTGCTACTAATTGACTTTAAAGCTTAAAAAATATAATTGTAGCCATTATTCAAAGCGTTAAGAGCGTCAGCGTGAGCAGACCATCTGATTTCAGAGGGGGATTTCAGAACTTAATTTGCACCTAAACATTTTCAAAATGTTCAAATGTTTGTTAAGCTTATGGGACTTAACTACGGGGTCATCAGACCCTAAACTTACAAACTACTTATGAGCTACTTACGAACTAGGACGGCACAAATATCCATGCCCGAGGGGGGGATTCGAACCCCCGACCGTAGTGGCCGTGCAGACCGTGACTGGAGCGCCTCAGTCTCCTCGGCCACCGCGGCCGGCCCTAAACATTCTCTCAAAACTTTTAGCGATTATTCGAAGCAGAAGAAACACCTTGCAGCCGCTTGAACACCTACTAAATTTAGTGAATGTGTGGCACATGATACAAAAATAGTAAATTCACATTTTTCTTTTACTCTTGCCTGAAGGCCGGAATACTTTCCAGCCATATTTGCTGCATTATCAGAGCTCTGTCCGCGGCAATATTTTATTTAAATGTCAAAGTTACCCTAAAACTTCAAAACAGTATCTTCTATAGTTTGAGTGCTATTCTCCTCCATAGGCAAAAATTGCAAAATATATCTCAACAGTCTGGCCATATTTTAAGTAACGAACGATGAAACTTAATTGGTCAACATGGGAGATATCTGGCGAGGAATCCACGCTTATTGAATAGTATCAACTTGCTTTTAATTCGTTAACAATCGTCGTTAACACTTTCTGTCCCGTTACATTAATAAATTCATTGCAAATATTTGCAGACAAATATATTTCCTTTGCCACGATTGCCATACTTGCGTATATGATCAGCAATAAAAAGCAAATTCAAAGCACCCAAATAATTTCCACTGTTTTCAGACCCCAAAATATCATTTTCTCCACGAAACCCTAGTCCCCTTGACGCCAAATATTTCATAACTGCAATAATTCTTTTCAATATGATCCTCCTATAGTTGACCTCAACATTAACCTGCGAACGCAATCCAGTATCAACTCGACCAACAATTTTACTTCTTGCAACATAATTCATCATTGAATTCCTGTGGCGTAAACTATTCTCATGCTTCTTTAATGTTTATATTCTTCCAATCTTTGTATCCCATGGAAGAACTCAAATTCTTGCCGACAGTGTTATTGAATAGACGGCAACAATAACAGTACACAGATTTCATGAATGGAGAATACAGAAGCCACTTTCTTTCTACACACTCACCATTCGTCAGTTTGCGAGTGATAATCTAGTTAATTTTCTGGTTTTGTTTTACCAATTACACCAGCAAAATGTGTAGTAGTTTCTGAGAAGTCGCTATTTTTGTATTGGAAAAACTCTGCGCCCTTGTAAATCCAAATATCACGGACTTCTTCCGTTAAAATTTCATCAGAGTATTACCATGGTCGTGAGATATATTTTCTATCATACTTCTGTCCGGTGAATCCAAGTGCCTTGAGATGGAAGAAGCATGTTTTGATGTGTGTGCAGCTGTCGTCATAACTGGACCTGATGAACTCGGAACACAAATGTTATCCTCTATATTAAACATGGGCACCGTTTCTAAGCTTCGAGATTTAGAGATATATTGAGATGATGAGGTAGATGAATCACTCTGCCTGTTAGTTTCTTCAACAGTGAAAAATGAAGTAAGTTTAGGTAGTCTGCTGACGGCTTCTTCTTGAATTGCAAGATTTTATCTTTTTTCTGAACCGCTTAAGTATATTCTTTTCGACATTGTTGAAAGACACTACAAAAATATCAAGTAGTCACTGCCAAGTAAACAGAGTGAATCGCGTAAATTGCGTAAAATCAAATAGCGCTTCGAAACACCTCGATAACGAACTGTCGCTTTGTAAGGTAGAAACTCCAACAATGCTGAATTCACCGGGACTGGACTGGATGCATTGACCGATTAGCAGTGCCGCCCTAAGCACCGGGCGAATCCATTGGTTTCTTCGTAGGGGAGGCCGGTGCGCATGGTCGTCCTAAGCACCGGGCGAGTCCATTACTTTATTCTAAGGGGAGGTCGCATCAGTCTGCTCCAGACCCTTCTAGTTATCGATGTATTTCTGCTTCCTTTTATTAAAGTTTTGGATCTGTTTAAATATGCTCTGCCTGAAGCCAAATAAAAAGAAACAGTCATACATAGTGCGTCATTGCTATTTCCACCAGTTGGTGCAGGAAGGGTTCTGCATAACCAGAGACGAGATATTCTGTATAACGTAATTTAGTTAATGTCGGAAGACATAAAAGACAGGATAAAATCGCATAAAACAGTTGCCTTGATAAAGTTGAAGCTGCTATTGGCGTTTCACTAGGGACTATAAAAGAGACTGACGCGAAACTTCTACATGACAAGTAGCGTCCCACAATGTAGTCCCTTCTCTCGGAATAAGAGAAAATACGTCTTTTAAGTGAAGTAGCTTCTCCAATTGTTAGATTTCAGATATGTCAGATCATTTTTAATGCCCATCTATACACGTTGAAATCTCAGTATAAGTAACAATTCAGTTATTTACTAGATGTGTTCAAAGGAACAAAAAACGGTACTCTGCTTGTGAAAACTAAGTCACTTGTCACAACATATATGACACGTTTCGAGACAATTTCTGGGTCTTTATAATAAGTGTGACAAAAGTTCACTTAAAAAAAAGTCATTGCCTAGGAGAAAGGAACGAGTTTCTCGGGGCTCCCATTAGGCTGGGTGCCCTGGGCCTTTGCCCCATGTGCCTCTATGGTAGAGACGGTAGTGTCTGGAATGACACCGGCATGCACATGGAGCGCACATTGGACTTGTTCCTAAGGGGCTCCATCACGCACCTAACGTTGGAGCTCCAAACTACTAACAAACCCACCCTATGTGAGTGCCCGGATCTAGCAGGCAGAGGGGCGACTACAGGACAAGCGACACCATCTGCGTCAGGAACATCCTCTGCCGCAGACAGCACCTCGAATCTGTTCGTAAGACTTACCGGGGAGGCCTCCACTTCGGTCCCCCGAGAAATCCTACACCGCTTGACACGCGCTGAGGAGACCTCCCAATCCACCACAGATTGGTAGGCGACCTCCTCGCGGGCAATGAGCGGGCTGGCCACAGCCGCAGACCGATCGGAGTGCATAACAGACGCACAGGGCGTCTGCTGCACCCCCGCGAGCGGCCCACAACAGCGGCGCTCACCCACCGCAGTCTCAAGCGTTGCCACCGAAGCCAACGCCGCCTCAAGCTGCGAGAGAAGTCACCAACTCGGTCTGCATCTGTTCGCAGGATTCACAGTTCCTAAAAACCTCCTAAAAACCTATGTATATTCCAAATACCTGTAATTTAAACTGTGGGAGAATACAACATGCAGCACCTTAGATAACAAGGGGAGGCTGCCAATTGTGAAATTCAGAATCGTTTCATACTGCACATAATGAAAGCTCATGACCAAAGGTGGAATTTGGCAAAGCACCAAGATTCACTTCTCAGCCGTTGTCGAGAAAATCGACAGTTAAAAAAAGCCGTTGCGGTGAAATTCTATCTACGATTAGTAATATTGTACCGAGACGTGGCGTAGAGGTAAGCGCTCAGGATGGTAATCCGAAGGTCGCCGGATCGAATCTCGCAGCATTGAACTTTTTATTATCCTTTTTTTGTGTAATTCAACGAAGGAAGGAAGCTTAGCGATTTACGTCCCGTCGACAGATAGGTCATTAACACTCGGAATTTTGGGTAAGGATTTGGAAGGAAATCGGTCGTGCCCTTTGTAAGGAACCATTCCGGCATTTGCCTGGAGTAATTTATGGAAATCCCGGAAAACCTAAATTTGGAAGCCCGGACGTCGATTTGAACCACCATCCTGCCGAATGCGAGCCCAGTGCTTTACCACTGCGCCACCTCGCTCGGTTTTTTTTTGTAATTCAAATATATATATATATATATATATAAATATATATATATATATATATATATATATATATATATATCGCACGAACCAGAGTGATAGTTATCATAGAAATATGTAAAGCAGAAAACAGCACGACATCGAGCACATCTGATAAACGATGCGTTTTTACAAGAACAATGGTTTTTTTAAATTATCTGTTAGGAAACACACTTGATTAAGATTCTGAAAAATTGTTCTAACGTTCGTCAGGTTAGACTTACACTATACGTATTCGTTTCGGAATATCGTTTATACTTCTTCCGTTAGCTATACATGGTAAATATTATGAAAAAAATTAATAACATTTGTGAAATACAACTTTGTTTGCAGAAAACATAATGATGCTCAAGTCCCCAGTTGCATATAATAAGATGGTTGAAAGTCGTTTGTCGTGGAAAAACTGGCACTTCGAACATCAAGTGTTATTAATCAAATGTTATTAATTTCTTCACATACACATACACACACACACACACACACACACACACACACACATATATATATATATATATATATATATATATACATATATATATATATATATATATATGTGTGTGTGTGTGTGTGTGTGTGTGTGTGTGTGTGTGATGTGATACGAGGAATTTTTACAAATCTACTTATACTGATAAACCTTCAAAATTATGGGAACATGGGTGATCAGAATTTGGAAGGTGCGTTATAGTACTGTAAGGCTAAAAGAAGTTAATCGTAGCTGAAATATGTACCTGCTTGTATTATGGGGTAAATATTGTTTTGTCGCAAAACATAAGAAAATCTACAAGTAAATGCATGTAACGAAAAAATTCTTAATGTTTATTATTATGTCTATACCAAGTATATATGAATACCTTGAGCACATCTTCAGATTAATGTCCAAAAAGAAAACAAAGCCAGGATAAGGTTTTTACAGGTATGAGTTTTAATAGAATCGTGAATGACTTGAAAATTTGTTATAGTCGAAAAGAGTATTAATTTCATAATGCTTTGCTTCGGCTGTTAGCTTCATTAACTGGTTCCATTAAATCATTAAACAATGCCTCAATATTCTTCGGTAATAACAGTCACGCATTAAGTCTCGTAATGTTATGGAGGAGTGGCGTTAATATTTGAACACTCCGGTTACCCCGGTGTAGCACGTAATTACTTTAATGTGAGTGTTAATGATTGATTTCGTGGGAGTAGCAAGTCAACGCCATTTAGAAGTCCATAAATGATTATCTACTGAATATACTCCACGGTAATGGAATAGATTTACTCTCAATCCCATCATGAGGTATTAGAACTGTGATGTTACAATGTAAAACCGAAAACTTGTTTTATCAATGTATAACATTTGCTTACATACCGAAGAAGTATTTAGTGATAAAATTCATTTTTAGTTTTTCGTTAGGGTTGTGAGAGAAAAGTTTCGCAAAGATTTGAAATTATTTGTAAAATTTGTTATGTAATTTTTTATCGTTCGTAAATAGCGGATAAGTAAAGTCTCAAAAATGTTTTTTTTTTTTTTTTTCAAATGTTTAAGCTTATGGAACTTAAGTACGGCCGGCCGCAGTGTCCGAGCGGTCTGCGGCGCGCCAGTCACAGTCTCCACGGCCGCTACGGTCGGGGGTTCGAATCCCCATCGGGCATGGATGTTTGTGTCGTCTTTAGTTTAAGGTAGTTCATGAGTAGTTTGTAAGTTGAGGGACTGATGACCCCGCAGTTAAGTCCCTTAAGCTTAACAAACATTTGAACTTAACTCCGCGTTAATCAGTTCCTAAACGTAGAAACTGGTACTAAAGAAAACACAAACATCATGCTCGATGGAGGATTCGAACGTCTGACGGGGAACGGCCTCGTGGAGAAGACCATAGCGCCTCAATGCGCTCGGCCACTCCGCCACGGCAAAGACTACTTATTCACACGTAGCGTGGTACATCAGTTTTCTTGACTTATTACGCCATATCCCACGAATCGTTAATAGAAATATTTAAAAAATGTAGGAAGATTTTTCTTTTCGGAAAAAATGACAAAAATGGGATTTCGGAGTACTTGACGGCTCAGCTCAGAAGTTTTGTCTTAAGTACAGATGGTGTTCAGGAACAGTGGTCTAAGTTCGAAGCCATATGCATTAGGTTAGTATGTACCTAGAAAGGTCGTAAGAGATGGAAAGGAGCTTCCGTGGTACAACTACCGAATTAGAAAGCTGCTACGGAAGCAAAGGGAACTTCACTGCAAACATAAACGTAGCCAAAGCCCTGTAGACAAACAAAAATTACACGAAGCGAAATGTAGCATGAGGAGGGCTATGCGAGAGGCATTCAACGAATTCGAAAGTAGAGTTCTTTGTACTGACTTGGCTGAAAATCCTAAGAAATTTTGGTCTTATGTCAAAGCGGGAGGTGGATAAAAAAAAGTGTCCAGACACACTGTGACGTAAATGACATTGAAACAGAGGATGACACTCTAAAGGCAGAATTACTAAATGATTTTTTCCAAAGTTGTTTCACAGAGGAAGATAGCACTGTAGTTCCTTCCCTAGATTGCCGCACAGATAACAAAATGGCAGATATCGAAATAACTGACAGAGGGATAGAAATACAATTAAAATCGCTCAACAGAGGAAAGGCCGCAGGGCCTGATGGGATACCAGTTCGTTTTCACACAGAGTACGCCAAGGAACTGGCCCCCTTTCTCGCAGTGGTGTATCGTAGGTCTCTAGAACAGCATATCGGTCCGAAAGATTGGAAAATGGCTCAGGACATCCCCGTTTTCAAGAAGGATCCTCGAACAGATGTGCAGAACTATAGGCCTATATCTCTAACGTCGGTCAGTTGGAGAATTTTGGAACATGCATTATGTTCGAATATAATGACATTTCTCGAGACTAGGAATCTGCTCTGTAGGAATCAGCATGGGTTTCGAAAAAGGCGTTCCTGTGAAACCCAGCTCGCGCTATTCGTCCACGAGACTCAGAGGGCCATAGACACGGGTTCTCAGGTAGATGCTGTGTTTCTCGACTTCCGCAAGGCGTTTAATGAACAAAGTAAGAGCATATGGTCTATCAGTCCAATTGTGTGATTGGATTGAGGAATTCCTAGATAACAGAAAACAGCAGGTCATTCTCAATGGAGAGAAGTATTTCGAAGTAGGAGTTATGTCAGGTGTGCCACAGGGGAGTGTCGTGGGTCCGTTGCTGTTCACGATATATATAAATGACCTTGCGGATAACATCGGAAGTTCACTGAGGCTTTTTGCGGATGATGCTGTAGTATATAGAGAGGTTGTAACAATGGAAAATTGTATTGAGATGCAGGAGGATCTGCATAGAATTGACGCATGTTGCAGGGAATGGCAATTAAATCTCAATGTAGACAAGTGTAACGTGCTGCGAATACACAGAAAGATCCTTTATCATGTAGCTACACTATAGCAGGGCAGCAACTGGAAGCAGTTAATTCCATAAAGTATCTGGGAGTAGTCATTAGGAGGGATTTGAAATGGAACAACCATATAAAATCAATCGTCGGTAAAGCAGATGCCAGACTTAGATTCATTGGAAGAGTACTAAGGAAATGCAGTCCGAAAACAAAGGAAGTAAGTTACAGTACACTTGTTCGCCCACAGCTTGAATACTGCTCACCGGTGTTGGATCCGTAGCAGGTGGGATTGATAGAGGAGGTAGAGAAGATCCAACGGAGAGCAGCGCGCTTCGTTGCAGGATCATTTGGTAATCGTGAAAGCGTTACGGAGATAATCGATAAACTCCAGTGGAAGACTCTGCAGGAGAGACGCTCTGTCGCTCGGTACGGGCTTTTGTCGAAGTTTCGAGAACATACCTTTACCGAGTAATCTAGCAGTATATTGCTCCCTCCTACGTATATCTCACGAAGAGACCGTGAGGATAAAATCAGAGAGATTAGAGCCCACACAGAGGCATACCGACAATCCTTCTTTCTGCGATCAATATGTGACTGGTATAGGAGGGAAAATCGATAGTGGTACTCAAGGTAAAATGGCTTGCGGAGTATGGTTGTAGATGTAGATATAGATCGTGTGTCGTAGGTGGTTCTTACGAACGCCACGTAGATAAAAGGCCTGTGCGCTGCCTGCCAAGAGTAGTCATAACACAAGCAAATTATTTGTCTCATGTAGTGTTGTGATGAGTTTGGAAATACGTACAAGCTGTACACTGTGTTTCAGAATGTTTTTCGTGGTATATATGTGATTCTCCACGCTGATTTTTGTTGTTATGAGACAAAATGCCTAATATGAATCGTCCGATTCCACTAGCAGTAAGATATCTTATTAATAGTTTATAAATATACCAAAACAAATTTGTCTGTGAATCACATAAATAACATTAAGAACATTCTGAACCACAGTGTACAACGTGTACGTAATCCCAAACTCAGCAGAACACCACATAACACAAATAGTTTGCTTGAGTTATGACTACTCTTGGCAGACAGCGCACAGGCCCTCTATCTAGGTGTCGTAGTTCTTACCCTCACAGCAGTTGTTGTCTGATCGTAAGGAATGTGTACCATCCTTGTTTGAAATTGGTGATAAAGGTGGAAGGTCATGTGGAACGTAGGTAAATATATAATTATAATATTGCCTAGCGAACATGGTAATGCCCCGCAACTGCTAAATATGGATGAGAATTGGATATACATTCTACATCCATCTCGTAATATTTATGTTAATCACCTCCCATATCTCTACGTCTCTTTCCAACTTTTTTCTTTTAGGTCTGTCTTTGTATTAGCTAGACGAAAACCAAGAGGGTCGTGGTACTTTCTTTTTACACAGGTTTCGAGTTAAGAATGCGTTTTATTTATTCGTATGACCGTTTTCGACGTGTCTTGCACGTCATCTTGTGATCTTGGTATTATTTGCTGTTCAAGATATGTCTAATTGAAGTGAGTGTACAATCTATAGTTCGTAATATGTTTTGTAACGTCAGCTGGGTGAACATTTTCTCAATATAGATTGCAAATTGATTTCAATAAGACTTTTCTTCAACATCATATAATACCAAGATCAGAAGATGACGTCTAAGATACGTCGAAACGGGTCATACGAATGAATAAAACGCACTCTTGGCTCGAAACCTGTTTAAAAGAAACTCCGGGTTCTCGTCTAGGTAATACAGAGATAGTGCTAAGAAGATGAAGGTACGAAATAGTCGTAGAGATATGGGAGATGATTACTAGAAAGATTATGGGGTGGAGTGCAGGATATATATCCAATTCTCATCCATCTTTAGCAATTTCGAGGCGCTACCACGTTCGCTAGGAAATAGTATAAAAATGTTTTTACCTAGGTCCCTCATGTCATCCAAACTTTTGCACCAACTTCAACCAAGCGTGGTGCACATATTCCTTAGACAACAATGCTGTGGGGCTAAGATCCAGTTACGACACACGGTTCGTGAGATATTGCGTAATAAGTCATAAAAACTGCCGTACCACGCTACGCGTGAATAACGAGACTTTACTTATCCGCTGTTTAGGAACGAGAGAACTAAAAGACTCGTAACAAACTTTACTCACAATTTGAAACCTTTTCGAAACTTTTCTCTTTCACAACCTCAACGAAATGATAAAAAATGTAGTTTATCACTTAATACTTCCTCGCTAGCTATGTAGTAGATCTATGGCATTCGGTTGACGGTACATTTTATTCTTTCTACCGTTCGCGAGACAGTTTGAGCATATACCACTGAAAGTACCTCAGAAACTACATCACAGTAAGACATTTAGTTCATGCTCGATGAGATCATACACCGAACCATCACTCATGAGGTTTCAGCTTATAACATCTTTACTAACAACCCTATTCGTGTCATACGCTATGCTATCAAAAGTAGCCGGACACCTAGCTGAATATGACTTAAAAGTTAGTAACGCAAAGTTAGTGGCGCAAAATTAGTGGCGCCCTCCGTCGGTAATGTTGGAATTCAACATTGCGTTGGCCCACCCTTAACCTTGATCACATCTTACACTTCCGCAGGCATACGCTCAATCAAGTGCTGGAAGGTTTCTTGGAGAATGGGAGTCCATTCTTCACGGATTACTACAGTAAAAATTTTCAAATGTTTGTAGAACTTATGGGACTTAACTGCGGGGTCATCAGTCCGTAAGCTTACAAACTACTTATGAACTAGCTAAGACTAAGGACGGCACAAATATCCATGCCCGAGGGGGGATTCGAACCCCCGACCGTAGTGGCCGTGCAGACCGTGACTGAAGCGCCTCAGTCCCCTCGGCCACCGCGGCCCCTCGGCCATCAAGAACCGACGAAAGAATCAGTCAAAATATCCAAATCAGTTTGTTGTACATACCAAGAGCTGTATCTCTGTACCCAATAAAAATTGAACACACGTTATATGAAATGTTAACTGCAAATCGTCTTTATTACCATCTTCTAAAATATTTGCCATTTTCCTGAAACATGCTGTAGTTAACAGATGACATATTTTTTTTTTGTTAAGCATTACTTTAAGCTTTATCAAAGTGAAAGGTCTATATGTAGACACCTGAGCTTGTTCATCGTATACATAGGCGCTTCAAACCGCAGGGGCTGGAAGTTTGTAATCGCATCACATGTGAGCGACGTAGTTACGCAAGAACTGCACGAAAACAATTACATACAGTTTCACAGTGGCAGTCTAAAACACAAATAAATGTTTCAATCATCACAATATATTATACAGTATCGAAAAATGATGTTAACGCGGCGATTCGTTTGTTGCAAGTTGATAACAAACGAAGTAGACGACTCAACAAATGTGTACCGTTTGATCGTTTCTTTATAGTTCGACGGTCTATCGCAAGGGAAAATGCAGCTGACAACGACTTCCTTATGCGTGTTGCACGTCTCGTGTAGAACGGGCTTTAGGAAGTCCGTGAATTCCGCAGAATGCTCGATCTGCTCTCTCACAATGTCCAACGACTTCTGAGTTCGCTGATAATGAGAAACGGGGAATGGGGGGCAGCACAAGGCAGGTATTAAGAAAATGTTTTTTGGGGTGTGTCGGGATACGTTTGATCACATAGGGTATTTTGGAGACAGTATGCACATGTACCACTGAATCTGCCTTCGAAGTTATATCGTAGTACGAGACATATTACAGGAGCTACCACTCAAGTAAAATGAACTGTGTCTATTGTGCACCTACGGGTATGGCAATATAATTTATTGTTTTGACTACAGCTCCAACAGCTTCGTAACTTTCATCTTTACGAACTTGAATAATCATATTATAGAAATACTGCAGCAGATGTGTCGCAATAAGTATTGAGCTGCAAGAAAACTAAACATAAACGTACAGAGTTTAGGACAGGAAGGCATAGAAAGAGAGTAAATGAGTTGCTCAAACATAAATAAGGTGTTAAGACTTGGGGAAAGTAGGCTAATCTATATCATAATTTTAAAGGCAATAATTTTAAAGCCTGGGATTTGTACAACGACCTCTCTATGGAAATTAACATTTTTTTCTTTAATTGTGTAAAATACTGTTACAGGCTTCACTCCAAATTTGATATATCTTTATGGGCTACTCAGCTGGTAATATAAATTCTGCCGGAGCCGCGATCATCACTGACGAGTTGCCTTGTATTAGGACGCTGCAAGAGTCGGTTTCGAATGACGATATTGCTCGCCAATATTCCGTGCTATATTTGTTGCTTAGTAGTTTAATATCTCAGGTCTATCATCGGGCAAATATTATGCGCTGTATCTGCTCGAAACCAGTTTCATAATACGGATCCCTACAACATGCGTGTAAAGTGATTTATGTCAAGTGAAACGTAATGCTCGGAAGCGCTGCTTTCATCGTATAACCCTGCTGACAGCTCAAACGGAAATGGACTGTATTTCAGATCCAGCTGCATGTCTATTGTAGGCTGTGAAATTACGAACTGTGATAACCACACGGCTACTTGACTTATATATCTTTGGGCAGGCAGTGAACATTGCTGTTATTAACGTCGTAATTTAACTCTCTGTGAATACAGATTACTGCACAGTATCCGTGTTCTTCGCATAACAACAGCAAATAAAGGACACGTAATGTTACCTATACGTGGATATAGCAATCAGTAAAAGATACGAGGGATGTTCCAAAAGTAAGGTCCGTTTAAAACAAAAACATCAAAAACCAAACTTTTTTCCAACGAAACTGTTTCATTGACATCCCTTCTGTCTTTCCCTATTTTTCTATATAAACTCCATACTTATTTAGACATTTGTCATATCGTTCAACAAGCGTTTGAATGCCTAACTTGTAGAAATCGACCGACTGCGAAGATCACCAATCTTCAACAGCTTCTTTCACTTCATCATCTGTGTCAAAGCGCTTGCCACCAAGAAACTCCTTTAGTTAGTGGAACAGGTGGAAATCACTTGGCGCCAATTCAGGGATGTACGGTGGGTGATCCATCTGTTCCCATGCAAAGTTTCTGATTAGAGTTTGCGTATCCTTCTCAGTATGAGGTCTGGTATTGTCAACCAACAACAACACTCCGGACGACAAAAGACACGTCGCTTATTCTGAACTGCAGGTGAAAGTTTAGTCAGGGTAGCGCAGTAGGCGGCTTTATTAAGCGTTGTCCCTCTTTCCAAAAAGTCGACAAACAGTATTCCATGTCTATCCCAAAACAGGGTCGCCATAACCTTGCGTGTGGAGATTGTCTGCTTTGCCTTGACCTTGCCTGGCGATGACACGTGGCGCCATTTAATTGAATGAAGTCTAGACTTGGGGGTCATGTGAGAAACCCATGTCTCGTCTCCTGTGACAATATGGTCTCAACAACTGTCACCGTCCTCATGTTACGATCCAAAAATGCAAGATCAGAAGCCGTTGTTTTCATTTTATGGGTCCCGGTAAGCAGCCTGTGAACCCAACGGGAGCAGTTTCAAACGTTCAGACAAAATTCTGTACTCACATTCGGGAAATGCACTTCTGAAATAGTGAATCGTCGATCGTTACGAATTTTTTCGTGACTCGCATGATCCAACTCGTCTGACATCACGGATGGTCGGCCGGAGCGTGGTGCATCGTGCACATTTCCCCGTCCTTCATTACAGGCTCGCACCCACTAGCGCACTTTACTGTCACTCATTTTGTTAGTATCGTAACTTCAGTAATCTGTCGATATATTTCTATCGATGAAAACAGATAAAAACAGTATCACTGCCATTACTTAACAATCAGCTGACTAATTGTCTTCTACGGTCGGGGGTTCGAATCCCCCCTCGGGCATGGATATTTGTGCCGTCCTTAGTCTTAGCTAGTTCATAAGTAGTTTGTAAGCTTAGGGACTGATGATCCTGTAGTTAAGTCCCATAAATTCTACAAACATTTGAACATTTTGAACTAATTGTCTTAAACATTGTGAACTGACACTATCAACAGCACACAGCAACAACCATTTAAACATCTAAACCCTATACTCTAAGTACGAGGCCTTTGCTTGGGCACTACATCTACATCTACATACATACTCCGCAATTCAGCGTAAGGTGCGTGGCGGAGGGTACACTGTACCACTACTAGGCATTTCCTTTCCTATTCCACTCCCAAATTGAACGAGGAAAGAAAGAATGCTTATATGCCTCCGTACGAGCCCTAATTTCTCTTATCTTGTCTTTGTGATCTTTACGCGAAATGTATGTAGGCGGCAGCAAGATCGTACTACACTCAGCTTCAAATTCCGGCCCTCTAAACGTCATCTTTCTTCCAGCGATCCCCAATTGAGTTGCCGGACCATTTCCGTGACACTCGCGCATTGGTCGAACCTACCGGTAACAAATCTAGCTGCTCGCCTCTGAACCGCCTCTATGTCTTCCTTCAAACCGATCTGCTGCGGGTCCCAAATACTTGAGCAATACTCAAGACGTGGTCGTACAAGCGTTTTATACGCGGTCTCCTTTACAGGTGAAGTACATCTTTCCAAAATTCTCCCAATAAACCGAAGTCGGCTGTCTGCCTTACTAACAACTGTCCTTACATGCTCGTTCCATTTCATATCGCTCTGCAATGTTACGCCTAGATATTTGAACGACGCGACAGCATCAAGAAGCTCACTACTAATGTTGTATTCGAACATTATAGGAATGTTTTTTCTACTCATGCGCATCACCTTACATTTTTCTACATTGAGAGCTAGCTGCCATTCTTCGCACCAACTAGAAATGTTGTCTAAGTCAACCTGTATGCTATTACAGTCAGTTACAGACGACACCCTCACGTACACCACAGCATCATCAGCAAACAGCCGCAAATTACAACTTACTCTGTCCATCAGGTCATTTATATAGATAGAAAATAATAGCGGTCCTATCACACTCCCCTGGGGCACGCCTGACGATACACTCGTCTCTGAACACTCGCCGTCGAGAACAACGTAGTGCGTTCTATTACTTAGGAAGTCTTCCAGCCAGTCACAAATCTGTGAACCTATTCCATAAGCTCGTATCTTCGTTAGCAGTCTGCAGTGTGGCACCGCGTAGAACGCCTTTTTGAAGTCGAGAAAAACACAATCCGCCTGTTGCCCTTCAACCATGGCTCGCAAGATGTCATGTGAGAAAAGGGCAAGCTGAGTTTCACATGAACGATGTTTCCTAAACCCGTGCTGATTCATGGAAAGAAGCTTTTCCGTTTCAAGGAAATTTACTATATTCGAACTGAGAATATGCTCCAAAATTCTACATGAAACCGATGTCAACGATATTGGCCTGTAATTGTATGGGTCAGTTCTCTTTCCTTTCTTATACACGGGAGTTACCTGCGCCTTTTTCCAATCAATAGTAACTTTGCCCTGAATTAAAGATTCGCTATAAATGCAAGCTAAGTAGGGGGCCAATGCCGCAGAATAGTCTTTGTGAAACCGAACTGGTGTTCCATCCGGACCATCAGACTTTTTCGTATTTAGCTCTCCCAGCTGCTTCTCTATACCTATTGCTATGTCCCCCATTTCGGAATTAGAACGTTGATCTAATGATGGTATATTTGTGCGGTCCTCCTGCGCGAAAGTTTTCTTAAAGGTTAAATTTAGAACTTCAGCTTTCGGTTTGCTTTCCTCTATTACTGCCCCGGAATGATCAACTAGTGACTGGACAGTGGGCTTTGACCCGCTTATCGATTTTACATAGGACCAGAATTTTTTCGGGTTCTCGGAAAGATCTTTTGCTAAGGTATGACTGTGATAATTATTGTATGCTTCACGCATCGATCTTTTTATAGACGCACGAATCTCTACTAACTTTTGCCTGTCATCATTTGCGTGTTATTTTTTTGAATCGAGAGTGCAACAGCCTTTGCTTTCTCAGCAGCTTTCTAACATTATTATTATACCACGGTGGATCTTTTCCATCCTTAATCGTCTTTACTGGCACATATTTCTCTAACCCTTTATTAACAATGCACTTAAATTTAGTCCACAATTCCTCTACATCCTTAGTCCCAGAATTAAACGATGCCCATTCATTTTCTAAGTGCGATCGTAACATTTGCTTGTCGGCTCTTCCCAACAAAAACACGCTCCTAGCCTTCTTGACTGGTTTATGAACTTTGGTCACCATCGACGCTATGACGATATCATGATCACTAATTACTGTCTCTACACAGACATCGTTAATAAGTTCAGGCCTGTTTGTGGCTATAAGGTTTAGAATATTTCCATTGCGCGTGGGTTGCCGGTTTAACTGCTCAAGATTAGTCAAGTAATACACTGTATGTCCTGCTATCTATGTGCAAGGTTATTTTTTCCTAATTGGGCAGTACGTTCTGTCAACTCTTAGTAATGATACGAGAGAAATTTGTTGTTGCACCGTTCTACAAATTGAAGACAGGTTTCTTCTGCACCATTCCCATATAAGCTTAGATCAAACTAAGCTATTTCGGCATGGTAAACGGCCCGTCTCACAGCTTGATTTCCGCCAGTGCCTTACAGGAGCACCTCTGTAATGTTTGGAAAGTAGAAGGCGATGTAGTGGTGGAAGTCAAGCTGGGTGAAGGGGCCGTAAAGATTGCCGGGATAGCTTTGTTGTCAGAGCGCTGGTTTGCTAAAGGGAAAGGTCACAGGTTCGAACCCTTTCTGGCGAATAGTTTTAATGTGCCAGGAAGTTTCAAGATACATACGTGTCATTGAATGTTCCTTCGCAGTTACATCATAGTATCGTACATAAGAGGGTTGGAACTTAAACTGTGGCAACAACATATCCACAAACTATACAAAAGTGTTACATGTTTGCACCTGTTACTGTCCTTCAAAGTATAACCTGAGTTGTGTAAAACCCGTTGCCAGCGTTGTGAAGGCGTAGTATAGCGTTAGAGAGCCTGTTGATGGTGCGAATGGAGCGGACTATCTAATAACTGTAACAGTTCTAAAGCGAATGCCGCGGAGTGGTTCCTTCATCTTCGGAATCAAATAAAAGTCACAAGAACTTACGTCCGGGACTTATGGTGGATAGTGCAGTACTTGCCAGCCCCATCGACCTAACAGAGCAACCACAGCTTGCGCTCTATGCACCCGAACTTTGTCGTAGAAAATGATGAGTGGGTTGCGCAGAAAGTGTTGCCGCTTCTTAAGGACAGCTGGTCGCAGGCGATGCTCCGAAAACGAACAGTAATACTGTACATTGCCGTCGAAGAACGCAATGCATTAGGATAACACCGTCACAGTCGTACACGAAAATAAGCGTAACTGTCACCATACTTCACGCACATTCGACTTTCGCGACGACCCATAATGACGCCATTCGTTGGATTGGCGTGTCAGTGTTGGTTCGTACGATGTGACCCATGTCTCATCCAGTGACATCGTTGCGTTAGACGGCTCGCTCAGAAGGGATTGTGTTTCCCTCGATTGTGGAACGGGCGAGTCAGTTTCCTCGGAGGTAAGGTAGATATGTTAACAACGTTTGCTATCAGCGAAAATAGTAGATTTCTTTCTAATAGTGTCTCGACATCAATGTTTCCACTATTTAAGTTCCAACCATCGTAATTCATAAGATATGAAGTTATAAACACATAGGTTCATTAGAAATTGTTCCATCGCTCATGGATTTCGGTGCATTATGTCTTTACTACCAACTCTGTTCGCAATTTATTTTGCGGTCAGTATTCACATACACCACTGAAGCTACCTTCAACATACGGCACAGTGTTGAGACGATGTGACGTCAAAAACAATGAAATGCCTGAAAATCCACTACTTCAAGTATGATGCTGTATTTTCTTACGTCTTTACTAGCAAATCCAATCGGAACGTATTTCGAAGACAGTTTCGCAATATTGCGTTCTATGAGTCTGTAAAATTATATTATTGTAGGAGATGTAGTTAAGGAGGCATGGCAACATGAGAATGGAGGTACACGAAAGCTAAACTGAAACGGATAGAGAGTAAGGTACGAGGCGATGGACAGAGAACAAAGGAGATCGACTAACAAAGGAATATGTACATTTCCGGGAAACATCGAAGACACATAATTCTTGGTACAGTAGCTAGTACTCTTATCATCGACAGGGTAATGATGTTCCTTAGTGGTAAAATATGGGCCAGGACCGAACTGACGTAGCTGTATTACTGGTTTTTCTTCATATTTTCACGTCTTTCTCAATAGATATCAATGATACGAACTTTTCTCTACAACAATTTCGGTCTGCCGTATCAAACGGGTTCACAAATTTGCGCTTTATAAATTGTTTATCACCTGAAAAAATCGATGCTTCCAGAATATCATGGGTTTCACATGAAACACATGGCAAGCACCGTTTTGTATGCATCTGAAGCAGAACCAGAAGATATGACTGGTCTTCAGATGGCTCTTTATGACGAAGATAGGTGCGACACTGGTAACGCAACATAGCCACTACTAACACAACATTAACCTGAGCTTATCTTTCGCTGATACGAAGCAAACCTAAACTGCCCATATTACCTGCACATGACAGTAGCTGAATATTTTTTCTCTCCCTCGCTTGGCGCTTGTCTTGGCACTTTCTTTCCTCTGCCCTTACATATCTACTGTTCGTATACATTTCGATGACTTCCATCTCCAGATACGATTGCATTAATGGGCGATCGTACTCTCTCAACCTCGCGGTTCCCACATCCAATGGTCCACCTAATAAAAAATACGAAGGTGAATGTAAATCTTCCTAATTGATCACCACGAATATGTCGTTGTGGATGGCGAACGTTTATGGAAAAAAATGAGCGGACTTCATCTACAAACAGAATTGAAAGACACCAAACAAATTTTGGCAGATGGCTGTTACGAGAGACAGTCTTTATTGCCTCAGCGTAGAAGTAGCTTCAGTGTCTAGGAAAATCCTAGGGTATTAAATTACCGTTCACGGAGTTTGAGTGAGCTTAGGTCGACAATTGAGGACTGTTTTCATAATACTGAAAAACAAAATTTTCAAAAATAAATTCATATACTTCTTAATGAGACGAATTTATTGCGGTGCACACATTTTTGCAATACTGTTGAAACAGACCATTACCTGAAATCAACAGCCGAAAACTTATGATTTTACAATATTTCAACATTTAGGCTGCTTCGGGATGTGGAATGACAGTACTTAGCGACTTGCAACCAACTTTAAACATAATTTCAAACCTCTGTTGAATTTTTTTGTCGCTGACAACCGTAGCAAAATTGTGAAAGGAAAAAAAAGTTAAATTATAGCTAATGATGCATGAGTTTGATTTCTGACTGCATTGAATTGCGAAATAGTCTATTACAGCAGTGAGTCACACTCTGAAATCAGGATCTGTGGATTTTGTTAGTACTATTGATAAATGCCGAAAGTAAATACCAAGACGTCGTAGAACAGGAGTCTAACGGTGGATTCAGGAAAGTGGAGACGCGAGGCGTCTCGGAAACCACGTGTACAACTAACTTACTGGGCTTAAATAATGTTCAAATGTTTGTATAGCTTATGGGACTTAACTACGGGGTCATCAGTCCTAAACGTACAAACTACTTATGAACTAGCTAACACTAAAGACGGCACAAATATCCATCCCGAGGGGGGAATCGAACTCCCAACCGTAGTGGCCGTGCAGACCGTGACTGAAGCGCCTCAGTCTCCTCGGCCACCGCGTCCGGCCTTAAATAATGTAAGAGCTTCCTGAACACTGCTGAATTTATAGAAATTTTACAACCATATTCACAGGAACAACACAATACCTCCGAAAATAATTATTCATTACGATTTAATAACTTATATACGCTGAAAAGCTGCGTATTGGTGGAAGAATGTTCTTTTAGAATTTACCAGTAATTAAATCACGTTGAAATAGGATGGGTTCGGGAATAACAAAAAGAAAAAAGGATAGGGAGAGAGAGAGAGAGAGACACAGAGAGAGAAAGAGATTAAGAAAAAAAAGAAAGAGAGAGAAGCTTACACAAAGAATTTTCTTGCTAGAGAGAGAGAGAGAGAGAGAGAGAGAGAGAGAGAGAGAGAGAGAGAGAGAGAGAGAGAGAGATTAAAAAAAGACAAGCAAATCTCACAGTAGCATTACAATGGCAGATAATAATAGTCTTTCTTAATGAATTACGCAACGCCGCGCCGGTTCCGTGAATCAAAGAAGCGTTATACAACTCAACATTTTTTTTATTTACGTCATTGTTTCCTCGATATTTATATCGAACAGTAGGATTAAAATATTGCATCCCTGTCTTACACCCTTCTTAATTACATCACTACGTTCTTTGTCATCCAGACTTATTATTTCCTCATGTTGTACACTTTATATTACCCGTCTTCCCGAATAGCTTACTTTTTCTTATTCTTCTTAACATCTACGGCCAATTTAAACTGTCGAATCAGGACTGCCTTTGGTGCCTTTACTTTTGGTAACACCGAACTGATGGTTATCTAACAGATCCGTACTTTTCTTTCGCGTTCTTATGTAATGACATTTAACCGAAAGTCTGATGATACGTTGCCACTCTCATAAATTTTACTTATCAACTTGAATATTCGTTTCGTTTCTATTTCCGACAATACCTTTAGAAATGCCCGTCGAATATTATATTTTCAGGTTTAATTGTATTAAATTATTTGAGGGATATTTTAAATTATATTCTGTGTTTCCCTGAACATCTTTGTACCCCATACTTTCTATATCAGCTCAAGTATTTCTTCCATTGCCTACGGCTTCTTCGCAGTTACCTCCATTGTACCAAATTTCGTCTTTCAAAGTCTACGATTGCCTTTTTCAGAGATGTGCAATCCAATTGGTGTACTTTAGTATTCCTCATAGCTGGATCTACAGAGCATCTTAAAGCGAACTTCGAGCTCATTAATCCTCAACACTTCCGTATTTCCATTGCATTATAAACTGGTCTGCTCTTCATCGTTACTAAATTGAGGTCAGAGTCGGTATCGGCTCCTGGATATATATTGCATATCAAATATCTGATTTCGGAATCTCTGTCCGACGATAATGATTGCATGTGTGATATCGTTTTATGGAACACCTTCTCAGGTTATGCTCCAACAGAGTATTCGCTATCTCCATCTGAAATTTGTTCTAGAACATCGTTAATATTTCTCCTCTCTCTCATTCCTACTGCTCATCCCATAGTTTCCGATAATCCCTTCCACTATTCTATCAAACCGCCTTCCAAATCCCCGTGATTATTAGATGTCTAGCTCCATATACATACCGAGTTACCCTATCTGTATCCTCATACAGTTTACGAAGCTTTTCATTTTCTGTTTCTGACGTCGGCAGCGATACCTGAACATTAGTTGTCCACTTTCGTTTCCTGCCGAATCTGATAAAAATACCCATGTAATTTAACAGTTTGCTGTATCTCACTTTCTTCCCTACGTTCATATTCCTAACTAATTCGTCTGAACAGGAATCCCTGTCATCTTTCTATTTGTCTCCATACCTCATGTCCAAATTGAGCCTTGTTAGTAAATTTTTCTTCTGAACTTTTCTAAGGTACATATATGCATTTCCTTTCTCCAAACTACTGTTTAATTTATCTGTAGATGGCATCTTTCTTTAGCTATACATGCTACAAAGCCCAAGCGTTTTACGTAAACCACCGAACATAGGACATTAAAGACGCAATCTACCGAAACAATTCCTGTCGTGAGACATCATAAACCGCTCCTGCATTATTCATCTTGACGTGTCTCTGTTCCCTCTGCCCTATGCCGTAAAACAGCGTCTCGTGTACGACACCTAAGCAGAGTGGTGTAGTAAAGTTACCACAGCAAACAAACGGCAAAATGAATACAGTACCAGCGTTAGAAGCAAGGGTATGCGGTGAACATACGTCACACAGAGATTGCTGTCGTAAAGAGTCCATAGGGCGCTACACATGTTAAAAGCTAGTGGTGTGACTTACTGACTCAGGGATATAACCTAAACAAGGAAGTAAACTTTGTGCTTTCCTGTAGGCTGCTGTAAATGAACGACACTACGTCTACCCAAAGGCATATGTGATTAGACGCTAGGACTGCTACATTGTTCCTAAATAAGGAGAGAAGATATATATCCTCATTTATGAATAACCCTATATATATATATATATATATATATATATATATATATATATATATATATATATATATAATCACAAAAGAAGGTTGTATACGTGGAAGAGACCAGGAGACACCGGAAGATATCAGATAGATTTTATAATTGTAAGACATAGATTTCGGAATCAGGTTCTACAGTGTAAGACATACCCAGGGGCAGATATAGACTCTGACCATAACTTGTTGGTTATGAACTGTAGGCTGATACTAAAGAAACTACAAAAAGGTAGGAAAATAAGGAGATGGGACCTGGATAAATTGAAGGAACCTGAGGTTCTTAAAAATTTCAGAGGGAGCTTTAGGCAACAATTGACAGAAACGGGGGGAAATAAAACAGTAGAGGAGGAATGGGTAAAATTGAGAGATGAAATAGTGAAGGTAGCAGAGGACAAAATAGGTAGGAAGGAAAGACCTACAAAAAATCCTTGGATATCACAGGAGATACTAAATTTAATTGATGAAAGGAGAAAATATAAAAATGCAGTAAATGAAACAGGCAAAATGGAGTACAGACGACTAAGAAATGAGATTGTCAGGAAGTGCAAAATGGCTAAGCAGGAGTGGCTAGAAGGCAAATGCAAGGATGTAGAAGAATGTATAAATAGGGGAAAAATAGATACAGCCTACAGGAAAATAAAAGAAACATTTGGAGATAAGAAAAACAGCTCTATGAATATCAAGGACACTGATGGAAAACCAGTTCTCAGCAAAGAAGGGAAAGCTGAAAGGTGGAAAGAATATATAGAGGGGCTCTACAAAGGAAATGAACTTCGAGACACTATTGTAGGAAGGGAAGAGGATGTAGATGAAGATGAAATAGGAGATACTGTACTGAGAGAAGAATTTGACAGAGCCCTGAAAGACCTAAGTCGAAACAAGGCCCCTGGAATAGATGATATTCCCTCAGAGCTACTGAAGTCTCTGGGAGAACCAGCCATGACAAAATTGTTTCACCTGGTGTGTAAGATGTATGAGACAGGTGAAGTACCCTCAGACTTTAAGAAAAATGTTATAATCCCCATCCCTAAGAAAGCAGGTGCAGACAGGTGTGAAAACTACAGAACCATCAGTTTAATAAGTCATGGCTGCAAAATATTAACGCGAATTATATACAGAAGGATGGAAAAGCTGGTAGAAGCCGACCTCGGGGAAGATCAGTTTGGGTTCAGGAGAAATGTAGGAACACGGGAGGCAATACTCACTTTACGACTTATCCTAGAAGATAGATTAAGAAAAGGCAAATCTACATTTCTAGCTTTTGTAGATTTGGAGAAGGCTTTTGACAATGTTGATTGGAATAAACTCTTTAAAGTTCTGAAAAAAGCAGGAGTAAATTATAGGGAGCGTAAGGTTATTTACAACTTGTACAAAAACCAGACAGCGGTTGTCAGAGTTGAAGGGCATGAAAGGGATGCAGTGGTTGGGAAGGGAGTGAGACAGGGTTGTAGCCTTTCTCCAATGTTATTCAATTTGTACATTGAGCAAGCTATAAAGGAAAGCAAGGAGAAATTTGGTGAAGGAATTAAAGTTCAGGGGGAAGAATTAAAAACATTGCGTTTTGCCGATGACATAGTAATTCTGTCAGATACAGCAAATGACCTGGAAGAGCAATTGAATGGAATGGATAGTGTGCTGAAAGGTGCATATAAGATGAACATTAACAAGAGCAAAACTAGGGTAATGGAGTGCAGTGTAAGAAAATCAGGTGATGCTGAAGGAATTAGATTGGGAAACAAAGCAATAAAGGAGGTAGATGAGTTTTGTTACTTGGGCAGTAAAATAACAAATGATGGGCGCAGTACAGAGGATATAAAATGCAGAATGGCAATGGTTAGAAAAGCGTTTTTGAAAAAGATAAATTTGTTAACATCGAATATTGATTTAGGCCTAAGGAAGTCCTTTCTGAGGGCATTTGTATGGAGTGTTGCCTTGTATGGGAGTGAGACATGGACGATAAACAGTGCGGACAGGAAGAGGATTGAGGCTTTTGAAATATGGTGCTACAGAAGAATGCTGAAGATTAGGTGGGTGGATCGCGTAACTAATGAGGAGGTACTGAATAGAATTGGGGAGAAAAGGAATTTCTGGCATACCTTGACTAAAAGAAGGGATAGATTGGTAGGACACATTCTTAGACATCAAGGAATTGTTAATTTAGCGTTGGAGGGAAGTGTGTGGGGAAAAAATCGCAGGGGAAGACCAAGAGATGGATACAGTAGGCAGATTCAGACAGATGTAGGTTGCCGTTCTTATGTGGAGATGAAGAGGCTTGCTCAGGATAGGGTATTGTGGAGAGCTGCATCAAACCAGTCTCCGGACTGAAGACCACAACAACAACAGTGTGTTTCACTGTGTTTGCCTCTGTAACTTATAAAATAATAGGTGACGGGACATTTTAATGCGGTAGGTGAACACAAGAATTGTTACACTTTACAATTTAAACTACATTCCTGCGCTATCGCAGCCTCCGCCCCCGGAACTTTGAAGGGTTGTAACTCCCAAACTAACAGTGATAGGAATGTAGTTTAAATTGATTTGGACGCAGCTGGTTTAAACGAATCCAATACACGAGAGAAAAAACTATTGTTTCATTTAAAAAATTATATCTTTGTGCTGTAACTCTTTGGAAAATGATACAATACACTATGTTCATAGCCCCGCAGAAAATGTAACATTTCTTGTGTTCACCTACCGCATTAAAATTTCCCGTCACCTATTATTTTATAAGTTACAGAGGCAAACACATGTTGTGAAACACCCTGTATATATTCCAGAAGTCTGCTTATTACAAGAGAACTGGATGGAAGCGATCTACGAGAGTTGTCGGTTCGAATGCGTAATAAGAAGCAAAAATAACAATTAATAATGACAATTAGGACATTGTACTGCTCAGTTTTACGTGAACTGACGTTACCAGTCCAAGCAGTTTTACTAAATACGCCAGGTGGCACTAGTAGACCACACGGCTACGTCGAAGTACTTTGTTTACAGTTAAGTTGAGTTATACTTTCGTTTGGTAGGAGGTATAACACCCTGCTTAAGTAACTGCAAATGATCCCAGAGTGCCACATTCCTTACCAGTCAAGGGTAACGATAATTAGTTGGCACCATGAACGCAATAGTGCCTAACAAACAGCAAAGAGACTGCATATTTCCATCTTTAGAGTTGTCATAACCGTACACTGACATCAAGATCTCCTGTGAAGTTCATCCTCGCTGAGGACCACCCAGCAAATTGTCAGACTGTCAGGAAAAGTATTTGGCAGTAACTAATAAACGTCATTGATTCAAAACTGTATGTGAAGTGACTGCTGAACTAAATGGAAAGAAGGATTCCCTGATGAGTGAGTCAACAGTGAGAAGACTCATCGCAGACAGCATCCTTCAAGGTTATGCAGCAACAAGGAACCCCTTGTTGTGTGTGCCCTGTTAACAAGTAGAGGGTCCTTCGGCGAGCGAAGACACACCAACATTGGACAGTAGGGGACTGATGAATCCAAGTTCGAAATATTTGGAAGTAAATTTGTACGCCATTTAGTCCATGAACGCTCGGATTTTCAGCGCATAATATCGAGGGGTTTCTGTGATTAAACGACGATTTTTGGAGGCAACGAAGTTAGGGAATTGGTAAAAATAAATGAAAAATTAACCAAAAGCAGTATTACGCCATTCTCCAACGACATCTAAGACATATGGTTTGCTTATGATTGGGGAAATGGTTTGTCTTGCATCAAGACAACTACCCGAAAGATGTGGCTCTCTTGTATCAGATCTATGTGAGGTTCGTACATAAATTTCATACGTAATTGAAAAACATGGAACAGCCGTCCTAGTACCCTGACTGTAACGCAATCTAACTGCTATAGGATATGTTTGACAGGGGGATCCGTAAGCGGGGAATCATGGGAAGCACAACATTGTGTAAGATCCTGCAGCAAGAATTCATAGTAATTACAATTGGAAACTTGGAAAACTTGAACCAGTGCAAGGCGAGAGTGTTCATGGCTGTGATGAAAGCAAAGGGTGACTATTTTGAGGAATCGAATATTTAACCTTCCTGTGTATTATTTTGGCTTAATACATGGAAAACAATAAAATGCAACTTTATACTGCACTTCCTTCCCGTTATCTATATTGTCTAAGAGTTTTCAAACTTATGGAGGGTTGTATACATAATTCAATGTGTGGCTGAAAATGAAAATAACAATTTCAGAGCGGATCTTCAAGAACGTCCGATCCGTTGGGGGAATACAGGGTAAGGTGCAAGTTAGTTGATTAATGTACACTAATAGAGCGCGGTAAATTGAAATTTTGGGTTGTACTAGAAGCGTTTCTGGTTGGGTTAAAAGCGGGAAATCCAGGTTCAAGCCCCGGACCGGTACAGTGTGTAACCGCCGTTGAAATTTAATCGAAGCCGTGAAGCAACCGAAGGAATAAAATATTTATGACCACCGTGTTCTCGAGTTTGTCCGGGTGTGTTTTTATTCTACTCTTACGTTAGCTGCCGCGGCGGAGTGGCCAAGCGCATTGAGGCGCTATGCTCCGAAGCGCGAGGTCGTTCCCCGTCGGGGGTTCTAATCCCCCCTCGGGCACGGATGTCTGTACCATCTTTAGTATAAGGTAGTTCAAAATTAATTTGTAAGTTTAGGGACTGACGACCCTGAAGTTAAGTCCTATAATCTTAACAAACATTTGAACGTTTGAACTTACGTTATCCGATCCTCTTCTGGCCCCTTTGACCATCACCGTCTTCTCCACACGTCCTCCATTTCACTTAACTTTTCGTGCAGCACAATCATTATGACGCCATATCTTCTAATCAGTGTGTTATTGTTATGAACCAGAACAACACCAGCAGTAAACATTCCACACCTCTTATGAATGTCACATCCTCCGGCCAGCGTTTTGCCAGCGACGAAGAGCTGAAGTGTACTGTCACCCTTTCTTCCACTGTTTTGTAAATTTTATTATCGCATAACTCCATTGTGACTAATGAACTGGTCGGGGGTTCGAATCCCCCCTCGGGCATGGATGTTTGTGCCGTCCTAGTTCGTAAGTAGTTTGTAAGTTTAGGGACTGATGACCCCGTAGTTAAGTCCCATAAGCTTTACAAACATTTGAACTAATGAACTCCTGGCCATTAAAATTGCTACACCACGAAGATGACGTGCTACAGACGCGAAATTTAACCGACAGGAAGAAGATGCTGTGATATGCAAATGATCAGCTTTTCAGAGCATTCACACAAGGTTGGTCCCGGTTACGACGTCTACAACGTGCTGGCATGAGGAAAGTTTCCAACCGATTTCTCATACACAAACATCTGTTGACCGGCGTTGCCTGGTGAAACGTTGTTGTGATGCCTCGTGTAAGGAGCAGAAATGCGTACCATTACGTTTCCGACATTGATAAAGTTCGGATTGTAGCCTATCGAGATGGATAGGCTACAATGGATGCGTTTACAAATTTCATTATTTAGGGTCAATTGCCAATTTTAGCACGATGCAAATATCTTAACTGTTTTGCAACTCCTTTTGTTCTTCATGTGACTTTACATACCGATAAGCAATAGCATCATCCACAAACAGTCGAAGAAAGCTGCTCAGATAGATTTATTGCATTCTGAAATGTGACACCTCTTGAATCATGGGGGAAATAAAAGTATTTTCTTAACCCTGAACGAATACGTTACATTTTTTTTCTTTACGGGTAACTAGCATGGCAAGTCCTGTCAGACCTGGGGAGACTGTGAGCCATCTTTGGAGAGAAGTATTTTAATGCCATAAGTAGTTATTAAGAAAATAGTAATAAGTGTTGAGAAAAATTAACACTATGAACTTTAGATATAAGTATGTTTTTGTCTGAAAAAAAAACTCTCATATTATCATTTAGAAGCATATTTCAAAAATTCTGTTACACGTTGGGGGGCATATTGCTTGTCCACATTATTGAGAGGGTTGTACCGTCTTCCTCTTCAGTATCGGTGGTCTCCTCAAGAACCTGAAGTTGTGGATGTTCTCCATCTGAAATCGGCAGCATGCATTTCCGGTACCTAACTCTTACTATGAATCAGTGCTAGTACAGTTTTCGCCGTCATAAGGTTTTTCCAAATCACTCTTATTGTCCAGACAATCAGCGAGTCTAACCTGAAAATGAATACCAAAATTAGGATCATTTCACGTTCCTATTCTCGATTAACATGTTTTTGTTGCAGCCGTTTCGGTAATGAATAAACCTAGAGATACTATTATTTATTATATCATATCTGAAGCTGTAAAGAAATAAAAATAAATTCATACATATAGAAAATAAGGTACCTCAGAAACCTCAGAAGAGTTGTGTAACTGCTATGCTGTTTCTTCACAGTTTGTTCGGCACACTGATGACGAAACTAAATGTGGTAGCAAAAGAAACTCTTCACTGCACTACTTCCTCACTCATTCTGAAACATACATACAGGGTAAAAGTTCTAAGTTGATTATTTCAAGAAGGGGATCGATTAGGGGTGGGACGGTGAGGCGCGGCGACTCGAGCGCACCAAAAATTTTTCGAGCTCCTGGTGCTCTAGCAGTTGTCGAGAAGCTCGCAAGAAACGGCGCTTCATTAGTTGAACTGGCTGCTGACGTTGACAGACAACGCTCGCAGCTCGCTATGATTATGATTCAAATATGGATACACAGAAATGAAAATCCTGGAGCTGGCAGTACTTTGCAGATGTGGAAGATACTCCGTTGCAACATAGTCTTAAGAAGTTATGTAATGTAGGAAAAAATACAACATGTAAAGTTACAAATAATTAGCGATCAAACACACACGTACAAGGATACAGAAGTGCATTCTTCTATAATTGCAGGTAAGACAAAATATCCAAGTTTGAACGCATGTTAGCCGTTCAAACTACATTACAAGGAAATTTGGTAAAAAGATTTGATAGTGTCGGTAACAGTGCGCCAGCATCAATATACTTTTTTTTTTTTTTTTTTAATTTCGCTCCGATAACACGCAACATTAATCAAAATTGACACTATCGAAACTTTTCAATAGTGAAAACAGAACAAGTAACAGTCAGTAGTGTACTTGTAAACTATGGTAGCTGTGTTCATGAACTACCAAGTGAGAAAAGTGAAATCATAATGTCGGATGTTGAAATCTTTGTCTGTAGCCCTACTTAACGCCAGTGAAATTCGAAGATACTGTAAGCTCTGCCGAATGTTTTTCTACAATTAGCAAATATACGTAAGGAGTTATCAGTGTGTAATATATTGTAGCTTCTCACTATCATGTAAGTTTAGATACATGCAGAGTGAGTTTTTTGTTTTGGTAAGAATAAAGTTTTTGTTGCGAATGAGATAGGTGTTTTAATAAGAACCCTATGACTTTTATCTTCTGAGAAGAAGAATACAGTAGAACCTCTCAAAGTCGATTCCCGAAAACTCGACAGGGCTGGTGAATTAATAATTTTGTTTATACCGCCCATAACGTAAAGCTTTATATCAGTACATTGGCCGCCTGAGAGTACTTTTTATAAGCGGCATAAACAACTTCAGTAATAATTGTAATGAACACTGTATTTTCAGATTCTACAAGCCCTTTTGTCTCAATTTTTTTATTTTTTTTTTTATTTTTATTTTTTTATTATAAGTTATAAATGTTGATATAAATATATAATTGTATATAATAAATCAATAAATGTACAATTTTAATTCTCTAAATAAGCGTTTTTATTCAACTCGTAGTTATTTTTATTTAAGTTCCCTAAAACTCGACAACCTCAAAACTGCCGGCCGCGGTGGCCGAGCAGGCTAAGGCACTCCAGTCACGGTCTCCACGGCCACTACGGTCGGGGGTTCGAATCCCCCCTCGGGCATGGATATTTGTGCCGTCCTTAGAATTAGCTAGATCATAAGTAGTTTGTAAGTTTAGGGACTGATGACCCCGTAGTTAAGTCCCATAGACTATACAAACATTTAAACATTTGAACCTCAAAACTCGACAACCTTTAAGTCCACATTGTGTCGAGTTTGAGAGGTTCTACTGTATTTTTGTTTCATGTGAGGTCCGTGTTTTAATTAATAATAGTCTCGTGAATTTTGTCTTCGGGGAACATTCTACTAATTGAATGCAAATAGCAGCAAGTAGACAGACACGTGTGAAGTACAAATTCTACCCTGCAAGAACGGTAGGCAACGATTACGACTGTTCCGGTTCGATGCTTCCGTATGGAGAAGTTCCTCTCAGCCTCCAGAGAGCGCAGCGCTGTCGACAACTTCTCAAAAGTACGCGAGAATTTCTCGAGCTTTTGCATTAGCGTCGCACGTTTCTCGAGAGAGCTAGTAGCGCACCTCTAGAAGTGATAATGGTGTCATTCCAGGAGACTGCTGCATGCCAGTTGAGAGTTAAGGCTTAATTATGATTCTGAGCCTATTTATTTGAATACAAATATGAGAATATTCTTCAAAATGAAATGCCAAGATCGTGAATTAATAATTTATTTATTGACGATCGGTTTCGCTGAACTGTGTCCCGATCATCTGCCCATATATATTTTTATAAGCTGGTCATCTATCAAAAATAAATAAATAAAAATAAACAACATGCAAGAAACAGCGTAACAACATACATTTGGAATCAAGAGGGTCAGTGCTGTTACGCTGTTTCTTGCATGTTTTTTTTATATATTTTTGATAAATAAGCAATGTATACAGAATGAAACTTCCACTCTGCAGAGGAGTGTGCGCTGATATGAAACTTCCTGGCAGATTAAAATTGTATGTCGGAACCGGGACTCGAACCTGGGACCTTTGCCTTTCGCTCTACCGACTGAGCTATCCCGACACGACTCACAATACCGCTTAAAAACTGTACTTCCACCAGTACCTCCGTACTTTCCGCCTCCTGTGAGGCGGTATCATGAGTCGTGTCGGGATAGCTCAATCGGTAGAGCGCTTGCCCGCGAAAGGCAAAGGTCCCAGGTTTGAGTCCAGGTTCCGGCACACGATTTTAATCTGACAAGAAGTTTCATATCAGCGCACAGTCCGCTGCTGAGTGAAAGTTTCAAAAAATGTTAAAATATTTGTAGAGCTTATGGGACATAACTATGGGGTCATCAGTCCCTAAACTTACAAACTACTTATCAACTACCTTATACTAAGGACGGCACAAATATCCATTCCTGAGGGGGGATTCGAACCCCCGACCGTAGTGACCGTGCGGACCGTGTTTGGCGCGCCGCAGTCCTATCAGCCACCGCGGCCGGCTGAAAGCTTCATTCTGGAAATATCCCTTAGGCTGTGGCTAAGCCATGTCTTCACCTACCGGCCGCGGTGGCCGAGGACACTGAGGCGCTCCAGTCACGGTCTGCACGGCCACTGCGGTCGGGGGCTCGAATCCCCCCTTTGACATCGATGTTTGTGCCGTCCTCAGTCTTAGCTAGTTCATAAGTAGTTCGTAAGCTTAGGGACTGATGACCCCGTAGTTATGTCCCATAAGTTCTACTAACATTTGAACATTTTGTCTCCACCATATCCTTTCTTCCACCAGTGCTAGTCTTGCAAGTTTCGCAGGAGACCTTCTGTGTAGTTTAGAAAGTAGGAGGCGAGGTACTGGCGGAAGTAAAGTTGTGAGGTGGTGTGGTGAGTCGTGTCAGTCGGTAGAGCGCTTGCCCGCGAAAGGCAAAGGTCCCAGGTTCGAGTCCCGGTTCCGGCACACAATTTTCATCTGCCAGAAAGTTTCAACCAATGTATAAAATATATGACCAGATGATCGTGACACTACGCTGTAAGCGGTCATCAAATAAATTACTATCTTCGCGTTTCATTTTGAAGAATATAAATCTATCAGGTCGCCTCCTAAACCGGCAAAGTGGGGTATTGGTAAAATATGAGTACAATTGACCTTTAGCCGTAAACGGATTTCTAATCGGAAGTTTTTTAGTGCAATGTGTTGGGTGCACTGGCCCACAGCCTCCGCATTGACACTATGTGGAGCGTGGGTGGCGCAGAGCTGTAATAACGTGGGGCGGCGTTCGATACCCAGGGACCCGCAGCCTCTCGACTGCTGCCGCTGGCTGCGGAGGGTGGTTGCGGTCAAGAAGGGCGGGGAAGGGGTGAGGGGTTGACGAGGCAGGGGGCTGCTCTGACAGCGGGCTCATCCCTGTATCCTTGTGGCCGTCAGGCAGAGCGGCACGTCACAAGTATGTACGCGAGCCGTCATTCTTACAAACTGCGTGTAGCAAAAAACCATTCTAATACGGGAGCAAGACCCCACAGTCGCGTAAGCGGCCGACTGCAAACAGCGGACAAATTGAAGAGCGCCTCGGCTGCCATTGTGGTGGCAAATTTCCGCGCGAACATTAAATGTGCGTAAGATTCTTTTGATTAGAGAGAGTATTCATTTGAGTTAAGTCGCGAAAAAAAATGTCTAATTGAGATATATAACTACAAACAGCTTCAGACTCCTTGAATATACAGCAACTATCGGCTGTGTGTAAATTTATTACACGTACGGTGTAGAAATTGGCCAACAGTGTTTCCTCTTCCTAACGAAACCGAACTGCAACATTTAGTTTTTTAGCATTATAAGTGCAGCATAGGAACGGAATTTTTGGTCAGACAAGATTTTTTGGCACATTCTGAGTATATTCTACGATTCTGAAACTTTTATACAAACATCAATTTCGGGAGAGTTTCACAGGTTACGTTTTTGCTTTAGTGCTGTATTCTCCAATATTTAGATATTTCATAGCATCAAAAAATCAAACAGGACTGCCTGAAAAGCTAATGTTAAAAATCGATTGTGAAAGTGAAATATGCCATCAGATATATTACTGAAAAATAGCTTCTTACCTTGTGAATACAGTCACCAGCCACTACCAAATTCTTTTAAGAACCCGAAGTATCCTATAGCTTTTTCTTAACTAATACATCTAACATTATCATTAGGGTACCTAGCAAGAAAAAAAGCATTTTTAATGCTGTAAGCCAAATATGTTACAGTAGCGTGAACTGCTAAAAACTCAGCAGCTAACGTCACAGGGTTCAACTTCACAAAGTGCACCCAGTGTGGCTATGTGTCATTCATACATGGAACTATACATAGTTCTGCAACCCCCGTTTCAGTTGTTATACCTATATGTAAATTATAATACCTTTAAATTCTGCGTTACAAGTTGCTAATATTAATTTCCTAACTGCAGTTCACTCGAACTGTAGTGAGCAACTAATTTCGTTACCCCAATAGTTATTTTACACAACCATAAAATGAAACTTTTTGAACTTCCTGTCCACCAGTACAGCCTAAATTATCTCCTTTTTAAGACATACCAGTATTATAAAAGCCTGTTATTTATTTCATTCAATCCTATATTGTCTTGACTAACAGTCTGTTAAGCAAGAGTAGTAGGGCTACTTGTATTCCTGAGAAATATAAATGGGATTCAGTATCTTTTTATTCCTTTCGTAAATTGATTTATATATTTAAACGCTGAGCAGCTCTTCACCATCAAGCTTCATGTACACTGCAATAGTTAAAAAATACAGATGTGACTATCAATTGCGTATATATCCCGCGGTAGCTATTTAATACACGATTTACTTGCTAACAGCACTCGTATTTATCTGACGCTTGCGACTACCATGGCGGCCGGGAGAATGTTCAAATTATCCCGCGACAGCAGCGCCGTCAGGGAATCTAGTTATTTTTACATTGTTTTTGTACGAGACGCGTTTGAAAAGTCCGTGCAACAGACCGCCGCGTTTCGAGGGCATTTTTAGTTAGTAGCATCTTTGGAAAGAACTCACATCAGGTTTCAGCCATATTTGTCTATTTCTTTGTGCTTGGCATTCATGTGAATCAAGGAAGTCGAGTGATTGTCAAAGAATGGTGATTAAACATTACTTTATGATTGGCAAAGAGACTAAAGACAAGCTTGATAAATAATTTGGTGACTCTGCACCTTTGATTAGAATAGTTTATAAGTGGTTTCAAAATTTAAGGAGCGGCCATATGGGCACAAGTGACGCTGAATGTTCTGGACGCCTTGTGCAGATAACTACTGCAGCAATCAAGGATAAAGTCTATGATATGGTGATGGATGACACAGATGCGTGTGATTGCTATTGCTGTGGACGTCGCGAATGAACGGGTACATAATATTTTGCATAAATATTTGGACATGAGAAAGCTATCCGCAACATGGGTTCCACGATTGCTCACGCTTGAACAAAAACGGAATCACGAGAAGTGTTGCTAGGAAGTTATGCAGCTGTTCAGGAAGAATCCGCAGGATTTTAAGCGTCGTTTCGTCACTGTGGATGAAACATAGATACATTAGTGTACTCCTGAGACCAAAGAACAATCTAAACAATTGGTTAGCAAAGGAGAATGTGTACTAAAAAAGGCGAAGACAAGTCCTTCGGCCGGAAAGTTATGGCGACGGTCTGTTGGGATTTGAAAGAGATAATCTTCGTAGACAATCTGTAACAGGGTAAAACTATTACAGGTTCATATTATTCATCGTTATTGGACCGTTTTAAAACCGAGCTGCAAGCTAAACCCCGGCGATTGGCCCTTAAAAATATCCTTTTCCATCACGAAATGCAAAAGCAGAAACGTCAGAAATTGTGGTCGCAAAATTATTGGAAATAGGATTACAACTCGTTTCACGTCCCGCCTATTCTCCAGACTCGGCTCCTTCGGACTACTATTTATTCCTCAATTTCAAGAAATGGCTGGCGGGACGAAAATTTCATTCAAACTAGGAGGTGATTGTAGAAACCAATAGCTATTTTGCAATCTTGGACAATTCCCATTTTTCGGAAGGGATCAACAAATTAGAACAGCGTTGGAGGGAAAGACTAAAAAAAATCAAATGTTTGTAAATCTATCGGGCCAAACTGCGTGGTCATCAGTTCGTAGCTTACAAACTACTTAAACTAAGGTATACTAACCCAAGGACAAAACACACACACACCCATGCTGCAGGGAGGACTCGAACCTCCGACGGCGAGCAACCGAGTGCGCCGCAGCGAGGCGCTTTAGACCGCTCGGCTACTCCACCGCGGCCGAAAAGTCTAAAAGGAGACTGTCGAAAAATAAAAATGGTTTTCTGGAAACACGGTAGTAGTTCTTAATTTGCACGCACTTTTCAAACGCCTCTTGTATACATTATGGGTCAAAAGTATCCGGGCAGCCCCAGAATAATTTTCACATGATGGCACCCTGGAAAAAGAAATGCTTCGCCATTTGTTTCAATCGGATAATGCTGTGGAAGAATTAGTTTATCGATCCCTTCACAGCAGACTGCGCTTTAGAAAACAATAACTGTGCTTTTCGTGTCCCACTGAGATAAAAGCGAACAGTTTTTTTTTTAAAACCAATCGATAGTCCCGTTTTGGGAGGTGTTATGTTTTGATTTCATTCAATCCTTTAAGACTTGTTGAAAATTGGTTAACGAACTCAGTTTATTATAAAAAATTACAGAAGGAGTGACTTTATGCTTCTAGTTAATTATCATAATATGCATCCGAAAAATGGACAATGAGGTTCCGGTTTGTAATGTGTATTATATTGGAATATCAATGAAACTTATATCATCCGAAAAATCCTCTGCCACAGATGTGAACAAACTAAAAATGGTGTTATATGTACCTGCTAAAAGTGGTTTAACAAATGGATTGCTATGATAAAGTCTTCCTCTAACAATATTAACATCGATTATGTCGAACAGAGGATGTTTAAAAATATGAAGCAGCCAATCCCCATCCCTACATTCAGGACAAATGCAAGAGTGATAGGAAACTCCGTAGCTACAAGTGCAGCATCAGTCGGTTTCTATGTGAAACTTTTCTCTTGAATGCATTGAGGTAGGACAGTTGGTGGCATACAGCACTGAAGCGAAATATTTTGGTAAATACCCCTGTTTTGCACACCACGAACATTGCTCTTACTTTCACAATCTTATGTACAGTTAAAATGAGTTTCGATGCGTATGCGATAAGTCACGAAGCTACGTCTGGATCTCAGATGAGAATTTGGATATGTTTTGCTGTGAAGTGTGACTGATACCAAATATGCCAATACGAACTATTTTCGTAATTTTTTTGTAAATTATAATACAGTCATCTGGTTGCGCAAAGTTTATGCTTCATCAAAAGATTAAATAGTTTCTTACCTTGGCGCCAAAATGAAATATTACCAGCAAGGTTGCGCAGGTTGAATAAGATAAAATATAACATTACGTCTTTAAAAAATATAAAACAGTAAAAAATTCACACGCTGAACCACTTCACTATTTGGAGTGGTTTCATTAATAAGGGCTATCATTCCTCGGCAGGGATTCCATGTAGCTGACACACTGAGGCACTGGAACCAATGTTAACAAATATAAGGGACGTTGCAGAGGTAAAGTTAGGCGAGACAATAAAATATACGTCGACTATCGCTGACTTGTCTTGATATCATTATTAATCAAGCGATACCATAACCCACGGAACTCTTTCGGTAGGAGGTGGTTAAAGATGTTCTCCGATACTCGCCGCCAATTGGCTGTCGGGTGTCGAATTTCCAGTTTGTGGACTGGCGGGTGGCCCAGGAATTTGTCATAGAACAGGCTCTCCGTGCGGTGCTGATCGTTCACTGTCCGGAGGAAATAGCTCCAATTTAAATAATAATCACGGAAAAGGGTAGAGTGAAGGGGATACCAGTAATCAATATCGGCGCCCTTTCAGACTGTGGTCGGTAGTGCGCTAATATCGTCACCGTCGAACTCTGTGGATGGGTAGTCTCCAAGGTAGTCTGAGAGGGACGTTGATGAAATTGACCATAAATGTCAATTTTGGATTTGTCTTATTTGTTACTTCAATTCATGGACAATGTGTTCCCGAAGTTGCAATGTTGAAATCGCATCTGAAGTGCGTAAAAATTAATTAAAAGTGTGACGCGGCCTCCCTGCTACGCCCATGTTTTGAACCAGCACTTCAATATCAGCTCAGTGAACAACGATTCTGTGTATTACTTTCAACCAAACAGCTGCCGGATACATCTAGAAGGGCCTGAAACATACTATTTTGTTTTATAGATAAGCTTTGACTCTTTTCCGTATGTTATAAACAATACCAAACGAGCTGCATCGTTTATGACGAAGTAATTCTTTTATTTACCTTGTTACTGATGGAGATTTATACAACTGTTGGATTCTTTCTTCATTGAGTCATGCCACGATCAGAAAAGGTGCATAAAACTGGATAAACTGCGTCTGAATAAGTAAGTGACAAGAAGATGTCCGAACTAAAAACAACTGATGTAAATGTAAATTCGTCACCTAGTGATGCGAATGGTTCATATGAAAGTGATGAACCTCGGTACACTGGAGTTAGATTAATTGACCTTGAAACCAAAACCCAGAATGTAAATGGGTATATGAATTCACTCATATGGAAACGATGCCCTAAAACCACAATTGCATCTGATACATTTGTCAGAATTGCAACTTATGATGCACTTCTTGTATTTAATAATGGGAACATCAGAAGAATGAAGGTATTAGAAAGAATGGGAAATTTTACTGAAGACATCCTGAGAAAAATAGATTTACAGTGCGTCTCTGCAGCTCAAAAGTCAGTTGAACAATTTTTAAAGGAAATAAGACAAAGAAACCAGAATAGAAGCTTAATGTACAAAATTATGTGTTTGTTCTACAGGTTTGCTTATTTTAATAATCAATTTTCGGTTTCTAAGGCCGTCATGAGATGTTTACTAAAGTTTAGTCAAAAAACTTGGGCCGCGGCGGAGTGGCCGAGCGCATTCAGGCGCATGACTCCGATGTGCAAGGTCGTTCCCCGTCGGGGGTAAGAATCCTCCCCTCGGGAATGGATGTTTGTGCCGTCTTTAGTATAAGCTACTTCATAAGTAGTTTGTAAGTTTAGGGACTAATGACGCCGCAGTTAAGTCCCTTAAGCTTGAAAAATATTTGAATATTTTTGAAAGAATTTGCGTTGGCAGTAAACCGGAAGATTAGATTAGTTGGTTAGTTCCACAGATCCGTGTTGGGTTTGGAATGTGTCATTTTTATATTCCTTTTACAAATTGATTCTATAATAATGCTAATACAAGTACATACATTTTTTACAAGCTGATAATATAATAATACTAATAGTATGAATATAAATACATGCATCATTTGGTTCTGTTTAAGAATTCGTCAGCAAAGTGGGAGTTGGCCACTAGAAAGTCTTTTAGGCTCTTCTTAATCTGATCTTTATTTGTAGCAAAATTTTTTTTGATTCTTGGTAAATTATTGAATATATGTGTTCCTGAGTAGTTGTCTCCTTTTCGAACTAAAGTAAGTGAATTCCTTGTGTAGATAATATTTGTTCCAAGTATTGTAGGTATGAACTGAGCTCTTTGTTGGGAAAACGGATATATTATTTATAACAAATTTCATTAAGGAATAAATATAGCAAGTTTTCTTAAGAGGCCTCTGCAGGATGTCTGTGAATTTACACCACAAATAATGCGTATCACACAATTTTGGCTCCAGAAAACTTTTGGCTGACTTGAAGAGTTACCGCAAAATATTATACCATGGGACATTATGGAATGAAAGTAAGCAAAGTATGCAAGCTTTTTTATTTTTATGTTTTCTTTGTCTGATGACACCAGTATTGCAAATACAGATTTGTTAAGTCGTTTCTGCAATTCTGCGGTGTGCTCCTCCCAACTGAATTTAATATCAAACTTTAATCCCAGGAATTTTATACTGTCAACCTCTTCTATTTTCTATTCTTCAAAATTCATGCAAATAATAAATGGGAATCTCTCACATGTTCTGAACTGCATGTATTGAGTCTTTTCAAAATTTAACGTCAGTGAGTTTGCTTTAAACCATTTATTAATGTTAGTGAAAATGTCATTAGGAAACCTTTCCAGAAGTCTGCTCGACATACTATTTATTGCAATACTTGCATCATCCGCAAACAAAACGAACTCTGTTTCTGGCAGTGTAAATGATGAGAGGTCATTACAGAAGAAAAAGAAGGCCCTAAGATGGATTCTTCTGGGACACGACATATAATTTCTTTCCAATCTGATGATGACTGCTGGCTTAATTCAGTAGTCACTCGCACTGACACCCTTTGTTTTCTGAAAACAAGGTACGACTCGAACTATTTGAAGCAATTTCCGTGACACCATAGAATTCTAATTTACTTAAAAGGATTTTATGGTTTACACAACCAAATGACTTTGATAAATCACATAAAATTTCCTGCTGCTTGCAATTTATTATCTAATGAATTAAGTACATTCTCACTGTAAGTGTAAATAACCTTCTCAATATCGGAACTTTTCAGAAATCCATACTGTTTTCTAGACAATATGTCATTTGAGGTTACCTTTTCTATAATTTTTGAGAATGTCATAAATCTGTCTGTTGTTTAATGGTGTCTCTAAAGCCCCCTTCTTAAATAGAGGTTTAATATCTGCGTATTTTAACCAATCAGGAAATGTTCCAGTTATAATGGACTGGTTACATAAATAACTGAAAATTCTGTTAAATCCACAAGAACACGCCTCAATTAACATTGTTGATATTTTATTGTAACCAGTAGAATGCTTTGTTTTTAAAAATTTTATGATGGAATTTATTTCTTGTGATGAAGTGAGTGACATATTCATGTTCCTGAAGTTAATTGTAAATTCTGTTTCAAATAGTCAATGGGATTATTTACTGACGCTGACAACCCCATACCATCAGTAACAGATATAAAGTACTTGTTAAGTAGATTTGCCACACTATGTCCATATTTACTAATGTGTCATCTACTTTTAATCGTATCTAGTCCTGTTCATTTCTGTTTCTACCAGTCTCCTCTTTCGGTATATCCCATATTGCTTTTACTCTGTTGTCTGATTTTGCTACCTTTATCTGATAGTAGATTTGTTTAGATGTCTGCATTACTTTCTTTAAACATTTCACAGTATTCCTTATATTTAGCTAAATCATCATCATACATTTTCCTTTTTGTTTTGTTTGAGATCTTTATCTCTTGTGGAACCTATGGTATTATTATAGACTTCTGTTTCATGTGAGTCACTTTTAGAGGAAAACAGTTTTCAAACATTATACTGACATTATTAATGAATATGTTATATTTTTCATTCATGCCATGAGCACTATAAACATCTTTCCAGTTCCTATTTTTGAGCAGTTTTCTAAAATTTTCAATTTTTGGTGAATTGACTACTCTCCTGTATGTAGATTTAGCAGTCCTCATAATCTGCCTAGTATCTGTGCGTAAAAGAAGGAGCTGCATATCATGATCTGATAGGCCAGTAATTATTAGTTTTATGATATGATTTTATTCCTTTGATTTGTCTATAAAAATATTATCAATGGGTGTCCTGGATGATTTAGTTATGCCAGTTAGAAATTTTACAGTATGAGTTAGATTGAAAGACAACTCGTACTTTAAACTTTCCAACTAGCGTTAATAAATCATGTAGGACAGCCGTTGATAATATTTTCCTAGACATATCAAAGGAACAAAATATCATAAAACCAATAATTAGTAGCCTATCAGATAAATATATGCAGTTCCTTCTTTTAGGTACAGATTGAAGCACTTTATGAAGACTGCTAAATCTACATACAGGAGAGTACTCAGTCCGCCAAAAATTAGGAATACACTGCTCAAAAATATGAATTAAAAATATGTATATAGTGCTCGTTGCAGCAATAAAAATATAACATATTCATTAATAATATCAGTGAATGAAATAAAATTAAATTCACTGCAGTTATTGTTGTAAGAATTTGTTACGTTTACACCGTTTGTCGATGTATAGTATCTATGTTCCCTTTTGCAATACTAGTAATTTACAGATTTCATTTAAAAATGTATTTACACTGCAACTTCTCCATCAAAGAAGATAATTTTCTTTTCTGCATGTAACATCACTTCCTGTTTGTTGACATCACCATGTTCTTTGACAAAAACTTCAGTAAATGTTTGATAATGACCTAAGAAGCCGATATCGATTAACAAAATATACAAACCTGTAGTACAAACACGAAATTGTGTATTTTAATTTTCATAATGAATTTGTTCTAGCAAGAATCGACGGAAATATCAGTTAACGGAAGAGATGCCTTGAAGGGAAAGGCGACCCAGAGTACAAATGTGGTGCCTTCTGAAGAAGTACAAGAGAAAATGTTAGGCTGAACATTAAATTGCGTTTCCTGAAAAGTTTGTTTTTTAAAGTTCATGTACCTTTTCCCCAGATTCTATGAATCCCATAATTATGAAATTATCTACACATATTTCTGTAAACCTAAGAGTAAAATTTTGAAATTCTGATTGAAAGCTGTGCTGTAGGGCAAAGTGCATGGAATTTTGCATGAATTTAAAATTGTACTTCTGAATAATAATTAAAAAATTATGAAAATTTTCCTATTTGACCTATTTCAAAAACTTCATGGAGAATCTTACAACGTATTGATGAAACAGAGACATTTTTGTAGAAATCTCTTGAATACTTTCTGAGAAAAGGAACATACATTATTTTTTTGAAAATAAAACCTCAAATTTCTTTAAAAAAAGTTGAATGTATATAATCAAAGGATTTTATATGTAAATGTGTTACTTTCGTTTAAAGCGTGGTCTGAAATTTCATTGCGAAATCTCCAAAACTGTGGATTTGATGCATTTTTGAAACAGTGTGTGTTTTCCATCAGCGTCTGCCCTTACGGTGAAAGAGTAAATCTGCATATTTGTGTGGCGCATCCACGAGCAGTTGAACGGAATGGACAGTGTGCTGAAAGGTGCATATAAGATGACGATTAACAAGAGCAAAACTAGGTTAATGGAGTGCAGTCTAAGAAAAATCAGGCGATGCCGAAAGAATTAGATTAGGTAACAAAACAATAAAGGATGTAAATGGGTTTTATTACTTGGGCAGTAAAATAACAAATGATGGTCACAGTACAGAGGATATAAAATGCAGAATGGCAATTGGTAGAAAATCATACTTGAAAAAGATAAATTTCATAATATCGAATATTGATTAAAGCCTAAGAAAGTCCTTTGTGAAGGCATTTGTGTGGAGCGTTGCCTTGTATGGGAGTGAAACGTGGACGATAAACAGTGTGGACAGTAACAGGATAGAGGCTTTTGAAATGTGGTGCCACAGTAGAATGCTGAAGATTAGGTGGGTGGATCGCGTAACTAATGAGAAGGTACTGAACAGAATTGGGAAGAAAAGGAATTTCTGGCATACCTTGACTAAAATAAGAGTGCGATTGGTGGGACACATTCTTAGACATCAAGGAATTGTGAATTTAGCATTGGAGGGAAGTGTGTGGGGTAAAAGCCGCAGAGGAAGACCAAGTGATGGATCCAGCAAGCAGATTCAAACAGATGTAGGTTGCCGTTCTTATGTGGAGTTGAAGAGGCTTGCTCGGGATAGGGTACTGAGGAGAGCTGCATCAGACGAGTCTCCGGACTGAATACCACAACAACAACAACAACATCCACGAGACCCAGTCTTTGGTAATGAAGAGCCTTGGGTAGGAGACGGTAGCAAGGAGAGCTGCATCAAACCAGTGTCTGGACTGAAGGCCACAATGAGCAGAGATTTGCGTTTTGCTAGAGAGAGAAAAGGAACGGGGATTTACAGGAACAAGACACCATTTTTCGTCGCAGCCCGCCTCTGCTACACCCCCCCCCTCCCGCCCTTTAGGCAGAGTGAGCGGCCCGCCACCTGATCCAGCGCGGCTCTGCCCGGAGTGCCCTCTTCCGCCGCCGCACTTGTTTTCGCCGGGAGGGCCCTCGGGTGCCGGAGTGGGTTGGAGCCTCCCGCGCAGGTCGATCCCTGTCGCCGGAGAGCCCGGGTAATAAATAGCCGGCTGATCGCCGGCGAAGAAGCGGCCCAGTGTCCCGTTACCGGGCAACGCGCCTCGCCTCACGGAGAATCTCTTTTCTTGCGCCGCGCCTCGGACTACCAATTATTGAGCTGTCTCCGGGCGCGACTCGCGCTAATAAATCGCGTCGCGAGGAGCGCTGCGAGTGGTTGTCCTCGTAATGGAAGCGGCGGCAAGGCGCGGTCACGCCCGGGAGATGGATGTCGACGCCGCGACACCTGTCGCTTCGCCTCTATTGTCCTCGCACGGTTTTGGTAAGATCTTCCTCTCACTGCTAAATTAACATCGCCTGTAGCTATATATCTGTCGTCACTCCGTCTCTTTGTCCGGAAAACCAATACTTAACCTCTTCCCCTGCTTCCTCCGACTATCTGCAATATCCGACAGCCGAGTGCGGTTAATGAGATTACAGCACAGTACAATAAGGGGGCGCCTTTTGTCTGTTATACTCGTACCACGAAAGTGTACGCTCGTAAACAGCGATTGTGAATTCACGTTTCTTGAAGGGCCCATATCGCGGATTTTATTAATCACATATTATTTTTAACAGTTTTATATAACGCCAACCGGTTGCGTAGTGTTAATGTTTCGTTGTAGCTGAGGACAACTTCATCAGAAAAATAAAAAAACAGTTACCTAAAAATGATAATATTCTTAGCACCCATAAAAACGATATTACAGATGAACAAATAACTGATCGTATACGGTTGTTAACACTTGTAGTAAAAGTAAATTGTTTTGAATTCAATGGGAAACTTTACAGACAACATGATGGCCTTGCAATAGGTAACCCGCTAGCTGGACTTCTAGCAGACATTTTCATTAATTTACTTGAAGACAGATTTTTCAGTAGATAGAACTCTGTGGAATTGGGCATCTTATCCTATTGGAGATGCGTAGATGATGTGTTGTTGTTGTGGTTTGATGCACTTCTCCAAGCTACCCTGTCTTGTGCAAGTCTCTTCATCTGAGAATACGTTTGGCAACCTACATCCTTTTTAATCTGCTTACTGTATTCGTCCCACGGTCTCCCTCTACGATTTTTACCCCACACACTTCCTTCTAACGCTAAGTTGACAATTCCTTGACGTCTCAGAATGTGTCCAACCAATCTATCCCATCTCTTAGTCATGATATGCCAGAAACCCCTTTTCTCCCCGATTCGGTTGTTAAGAACCTGCTCATTAGTTACGTGACCTACCCATCTAATTTTTATCATTCGTCTGTAGCACCACATTTCAAAAGCTTCTATCATCTTTTTATCTGAACTCCTTATCGTCCACGTTTCACTCCAATACAATGCTACACTCGAGACAAATGCTTTCAGAAAGGACTTCCTAACATTCAAATTATTATTGTATGTTAACAAGTTACTTCGGCCATCTTGCTACCCAAATAACAAAAATCATCTAGTGCTTTTATTGTATCATTACTTAATCTAATTCCTTCAGCATCGCCTGATTTTCTGACATGGCATTCCATTACCTTCGTTTTATTCTTGTTAATGTTCATCTTATATCTTACTTTCAAGATACTTTCCATTCCGTTCAATTGCTCTTCCAGATCTCTTGCGGTCTCTGACAGAATTACTATGTCATCGGCAAACCGCAATGTTTTTATTTCTTTACCTGCACTTTAATGCCCTCCCCAAATTTCTCCTTCCACTCCTTCACTGCCTGCTCAATGTACACATTGAACAACATTGGGGAAAGGCTAGAACCCTGTCTTACTCCCTTCCCAATCTCTGCCCCCCTTTCTTGCTCTTCGACTCTAATAACCGCTGTCTGGTTTTTGTATAGGTTGAATATAACTCTTCGCTCCTTATATTTTACCCCTGTTACCTTCAGAATTTGGAAGATTGTATTTCAGTCGACATTGTCAAAAGCTTTCTCTAGATCGACAAACGCTAAAAATGCAGGTTTCCCTTTTTTTTAGCCTATCTTCTAAGATAAGTCGTAATGTGATATTGCCTCCCGTGTTCCTAAATTTCTCCTAAATCCAAACTGATCATCTCCGAGGTCGTATCCCACAAGTTTTTCCATTCGTCTGTAAATAATTCGTGTTAGTATCTTGCAACCATGACTTATTTAACTGATAGTTCTGTAATTTTCACACTTGTCTGTACCTGCTTTCTTTCGAATTGGAATTACGATATTCTTCTTGAAGTCGGAGGGTATTTCCCCTGTCTCATACATCTTGCATACCAGGTGATACAATTTTTTCACGACTGGTTCTCCTAATGATATCAGCAGTTCAGACGGAATATCATCTACTCCAGGGGTCTTGTTTCGACTCAAGTCCTTCAGCACTCTGTCAGATTCTTCTCGCAGTATCATATCTCCTACCTCATCTTCCTCCACTTCGTCTTCCATTTCTAGAATACTGCCTTCAAGTTTATTTCCTTTGTATAGGCCCTCTATATATTCCTTCCACAGTTCAGCTTTCCCCTCTTTGCTTAGTATTGGTTTTCCGTCTGAGTTCTTGGTGAAATCTTAATTATTTACAATTGAATTGATCAGCTGTTTAACAAATTTAACAACCTCCATGAAAAAATTAGTTTCACATGTGAGCTTCAAAATGAAAGACGTGAATTAAATTTCTTGGATTTATAATAGATGATAGCAGATGGAAAAGTAGTTTTTGATATTTATCGCAAGCCTACGAGTACTGACCATGCAATACCTTCAGACTCAACACACTCTCAGTCCCATAAAAGTACATTCGTTCATTCGGATATTCACTGCACCCTGACCACCCCTTTGTCATCTGAAAAACTAAAGGAAGAAACTGATTTGATTAAAAATGTAGCACACAATAACGGCTATGACCCTTCGCTAGTTAAAAAAATCTTTGAACAGAAAACCAACAAAAGAATCACCACTTTAGGTTCCACTCAAATCTCTAACGAGAAAAAGTTGTTTTCAATACCGGTTTTCGGTAACGTATCGTACAGGATTCAGCGTCTGTTATATTCTAAGAAATACAGGTGCAAAGTTGCTTTCTGCACAAGCAATAATTAAAAAAAAATCTAATTGATAGTATAAAAGGTTTAAACGAGCCCATACGTAGCCCGCGCGTGTAGGAAATTGCCTGTCACACATGCTCAGCATTTTATAAGGGGCAGACAGGCAGAGCCTTTAACGTAAGGTAAAAACAACACTTGTTAGGAAAGAAAGGTACTAATGTCCCTAATTTAACTTTTGCAGAAATCCTAAAAGTTTAAATAAAATGACGATTCTACATAAAGAAAAGAAAGGGTGGAAACTTGACATCTTAGAACAATTGAAAATATTTAGGCACCTGTCTAATAAATATATGTTGAATGAACAATTGCAATTCAAACATGAAAATTGCTTTAACGCTTTCAAGCCGGTACTCAAGTTAAAGGGATGCTTGTATTTCGGGTTTTTACCATTCTACACTTCAGTAACATTGATTTGTCCTTTAATTGGTGTACTTCATTCACATTAATTCGTTATTTCTGCTATACCGTGATCTTGTCAATTTTTTGTAAAATGTTTTTGTATGCACAATTGCTTATACTACTTCGCTTTTAATGTATGTCTTTTGTAAGTACGTATGCTTTGCATACTTCTGATGATTTTCTCCTACTTGGAATTTTCATTTACTCCTGGAATATAATATTGTAAACAATTTTTGTCTAACCTTTCACAAATGTTAACTATTATGTCCGTAATTATGTAACATTAGTACTGCCTGCGTGACTTGTGGCCCACATATGGCGCCCTAGTGGACGTTTACGTGGCTACCTGTTTGATGCCTTGTACACATTTCCTTCATGCCCTTCACACCACACTGATTTTATTTGCATGGCAAGAATGCTAGTTTTTTATTATAATAGACTTGAGCAATTCTTTTCGTAATATATTTGACGTCATGTGTTTCATGTAAGTACTGATGTTTTCACTACTCAGCCTGTGTAAAAATCTTTCCTTATATAAGATACTTATTCTGTTATTATCAATTTTGGGTAACTGTCTTTTATTCTTGTGATGAAGTTGTCCTTAGCGACAACGAACCCTGAACAAACACACATACCACTGTCTAAGCTACTTCTACTATTTTCTTTTCTATTGTTCTTCAGGTACATCGATGTTTCACGGTCGTTTTGTTCATGTTAGTTCTGGGCTCTTCATTGAGTATTTGCCACCGCGCTGCGCCACCGTACCCGACGTACTTGGAGCACCACGTCTCTATTGACAAGTATATAAGATGTATTTGAATGGGAGCCCCTTTTTCTCCGAATTTTCTGGATAGTGCTCTTTAAAATTACTTGACATGGACACACTTGACGTGTGCGAAGTCTCGTTCCAAACTGAATTTCCGAGAACTAGACGTCTCCTTATCAGTCTTCAGAGCATTTCTCCGCGAAGCACAGTCTTCCCGAGTCTGAAAACTTGTCCTGCAGACGGTTTTTAATCTACCAGGAGGTTTCATACCAGAGCACACTCCTCTGCCCCGAGTGCAAATATCAAACGAATATCGCGTAATGTCCCAGTGCTCAAGTGGCGTTTGTAATCCAGAGTAATGTGAGTGAAGGACTATTACTTTCGGACCACGGGTGAGTAACTTCCAGATGGTAACCGCCGTTAACGTAAAGCAAAAGCACGGCTCTTGCAAAATCGATACAACTCTAAACACAGAACGGCAGTGAAACAAGCGACGGCTCGAATGCACTACGCACGTGGCTGTCGGCGAGCAGCGGCCCCATTGTGAAGAGAGAGCTGCACAGCGTCCGCTGCTAAGTTGTCGACGCTCATTTAGCGCGCCGCAGCAGGGAGCAGAGAGGCATTCACGTCGCCGGCGCCGCCTCGCGAAGAAACGCGTCCATTTCGTTATTGCCGCGTCACTCGCTCCCTACCAACCCCTTCCTCCCTCCCCCTACAACGCTACGAGAAAGCGGGCTTTGTCATTCGCCGATGCGGGTTTCCGTGAGTGCCTTCCAGGGGGGAACGGTATTCCTACTTTGAAGAGTGTTCATTGAAACGCTACTTGCGCCACCAGGCGGCAGAGTGCGGAAGCAAAGCGCGTGCCCCTGCGCAGCACGCAACCCGCGCGCCTCTGCGGAGTTCCCGGCAGCCGCTCTCCAGGAACTGGCTGGCTGCAGAGACCCTGGAGCGCGGATGTCGACACAAAAGGTGACGCTCTGGGAGCGGTTGCTCATTAGCTTTGTGTGTGCGGTCGCGACTCCGGTTACATTTAGAGTACCTCCGCTCTGCAGGGAGCGGGCGCCGTCTGTCTCTCGCGCTGCCTCTAATAAATGTCTCACTTTATGTGCGGCAGAACAGCTTCTTAGATCCTCGTCGTAAATAAGACTTGGCTTACAAGCCAAACGACTTTCATCTCTCTCTCCCAAGAGGAGTAATACCGACACGTTCACTTTATAAGCGGTGCATCCGGAGACTAAGTTTCCCATTTTTCCCCCTTTCTTAAGACGACAAGTTATGAGAGTTGCTGTAAAAATGGGATTACTTTGTAGGGGCTACTTTATCACATACATTCATTTTCGCTTATTTCGAACCACCCGCAGAGTCTAGACAGCGCAGAAACAAAGGATTAGCTCCAGTGGCTTGCCTGTTGTGCTGCGCCATCTTGCTGCAGCCGGCTGAATCTCCTGTGCTTCTTTTTTTTTTTTTTTTTTTTTTTTTTTTTTCAACCTGTTTTGGAGCCATTGCTTTATTGTAAAATTTGTGTGCTGGAGCCTTCTGTGTGATATATCTGCAGAAAACAGGTATGCACGACTGACTGTTGATATGTTGGCTTCATTATGGCATGATTTGACGAAAACTGTAATGTGAAACCTTAATTTTTCGCGACGTACTGAATGTTCAAATAATTTACGGGTATGCTGCCGGGTGACGTAACAACCGCCGATATTTCGGCAGAAGGACACAACTGCACTCAAGGAACCAATGTGCAAGTTTATTTAATACTTCGGTTCGCAAAGGGTAAACAAGGAAGATAACAAACACAGTACAAGTCACTGCAGAGTCAACACAACCAAAGATGACCAAACATCAAAAATATCGATAGTGACTGTTAATCAACAGGTGAGGAAGTATTAATTTTGTCCCTCTGTTTTTTGACGAGAGACAATGCCGGATTCCAAGCAGAATTTAAACAAAAAACACCATCTATGCTTATAAGGGCGCTGGCTAGTTTAATTTCAACAGCTTCCTTAATAACACTATCCCAATAGGTGGAAGTGCATGCCAGAATCTCCTTGTTGTTGTATTCCATAGGATGACATTTGCCAAGTCAGTGTTCTGCAACAATGGATTTGTTTGGCTGTTTTAAGCGAGTGTAACGTTTGTGTTCAATACGCCGGTCTTCCACTGTCCTACAAGAATTACGATATACACCTGCTTATGCAAACCAAGATCATCCTTTACAGACCCCAACATGGGTACTCGTTGCAGTTGTGGCATGTCATATATTGGTCAGTCAATCAGGACAATCAGGACCGGTGCAGTGAGCATAAACGTTACACGCGCTTACAACAGCCAAACAAATCCGCTGTTGCAGAACACTGTCTTGGCACCGGTCATCCTATGGAATACAACAACACGGAGATTCTGGCATGCACTTACACCTATTGGGATAGTGTTATTAAGGAAGCTGTTGAAATGAAACTAGCAAGCGACCTTATAAACAGAGATGGTGGTTTTTGTTTAAATTCTGCTTGGAATCCGGCACTGTCTCTCGTCAAAAAAGAGAGGGATAAAATTAATGGTGCCTCACCTGTTGATTAACAGTCACTATCGATATTTTTGATATTTGGCCATGTTTGGTTGTGTTGACTCTGCAGTGACTTGTACTGTGTGTTATCTTCCTTGATTACCCCTTGCAAACCGAGGTATTAAATACACTTGCACATTGCTTCTTTAAGTGTAGTTGTGCCTTGTGAATGGCAGGGTGTCCTCCTGCCAAAATATCGGCGGTTGTCGACGTCACCCGGCAGCATATCAGTAAGTTGTTTGAAAACTATAATGTTCATTTAAGCAGTATAATCATATAACAATAAAATCAGTGTATTAAGGTGCTAATTTTTTTACAGTGTCAGTGTGTCGAAAAGTAACCACTCCGTGTTTTAAAGTGGAATATTAAATTTACATGATAGCGTCGAGTCCCCAGATGAGAGCGAAAGCATCAATTGGACTGATGAAGAGCCTGGTGACTCCGAAACTCCCTACGAAATTTCATTAGGTGAGCCATGACAGAGACACTGTCCTTGTTAGTGTTACTGGTGTATAACAAATGCTCATGTTACACCCTTGTATAGGACCACCACCGCACTGTCAGACAGAAAGTCTTGTCCCTCCTCAACCTCCTCAAATTCCTAACTGGCCGGACGTAGGGACTCAACCCCTCCACCATCCTGTACACCCATCGATCCCTCATGGGTCCCAAACTCTGTAGTTTCCATCCCGCCTTGGTTTCTACTCCCCCTACCTATTATAAGGTCCTTCAAGTCCTTGAGCGCCACGCCTTCCACATCGCCTACCGCATCCAGATACCCCCCCCCCCCTCCCCCACGCAGATCCTGTACAACCTCATCTCGTTCCCACATGTATTCACGGTTTCAATATAGAAATCATGTAAACAAACCTTGACTAAAAATTAACTATTCTAAAATTAACTATTGCCTATACCTACTTCAAATAACAGGATGTCACTACAATTTTACTATACCATTGCATTGAAAAATATGTCTCATCATCATCATTAGAGACTGATTATGCCTTTCAGCGTTCAGTCTGGAGCATAGTACCTCTAATAAAATTCCTCCATGAACCCCTATTCAATGCTAACATTGATGACTCATCAGATGTTATGCCTTTTACTACAAAATCATTCTACTTTCTTCTTGGTCTACCTCGACTCCTCTTACCCTCAGTTGCCGAGCTCATGAGTCTCTTAGGTAACCTTGCTTCTCCCATGCGTGTAACATGACCCCACCATCTCAATCTGTTCGCTCTAACTGCTTCATCTACGATGTTCATTCCCAGTTTTTCCTTGATTTCCTCATTATGGACAGCCTCCTGCCATTGTTCTCATCTATTAGTGCCTGCAATCATTCTTGCTACTTTCATATCTGTAACCTCTACCTTATAAATAAGGTAACCTGTATCCACACAACTTTCACTCCCATACAACAAAGTTGGTCGAAAGATAGATCGGTGCACCGCTAACTTAGTCTTGGTACTTCCTTCCTTCCTGCAGAAGAGAGTTGATCTTAGCTGAGCACTCACTTCATTAGCTTTGCTGCACCTCGATTCCAGTTCTTTTACTATGTTGCCAACCTGTGAAAAAATACATCCCAGGTACTTGAAATTGTCTACCTGTTCTAACTTTGTTCCTCCTATTTGGCACTCAATCTGTTTAAATCTCTTTCCCACTGACATTACTTTCGTTTTGTAGATGCTGATCTTCATATCATAATCCTTGCACCTCTGATCGAGCTCTGAAATATTAGTTTGCAACCTTTCAATTGGATCGGCCATTACAACTAAGTCATCCGCATATGCGAGACTGTTTATTTTGTTTTCACCTATTTTAATCTCGCCCTGCAAGTCTACTGGTTTCAAATACATTTCTGCATAATTTAAATCAATCCGTTTTCTATGTAATCATTCTTTGTTAATCACTACTGTAACTATGATATTGTATCTGATCACAGGTCAACTCGAAGACGTTGACACTCTATTCAGATTATTTTTATACTGATGTGATGCACCGTAAACAAATAAGAATTTGATTACATCTTTATCCTACTAGTGATCTGTACTATCTCTTGTTATAACTTAAATGTAATTCATTTTTAAAAACCAATTTTAATTAATTGTATACTTACCAAATTTTATCTGTGTAGAATTTAGGAATAATGGTATTGTAACACAGCTCTGTAAACATACATTTTTCATTTTCAATTTCATCTTTATTTCAAATGTTTATCTCAAACAAAATGTAAACCATATTTGGTAGAAACTTTTAACTCACAGAGCAAGCTAGGTACGGTTGCGAAGAACTGGTTCGCCTCATCGTGGCTAGGGACGGGCAACAGCGAAGAACACATGAAAGTAACATAAGTTCCTACGACGGCTAAGAAACCAACAACCTTTACCAATGCTACTAACACATGTAGTATACGACCCACCTTAGAGTTTCAAGGTGGTGGGTCAGTCTGTATTGTTAATGAAAAAAATAATGAAAGTACCTTCAACATAACCGAATACACCAACCGAAAAATAGACTCCTGTAACCCTCTACCCCATCGTCACCAATCCTGGGCCTCTGCCAGCTTTCACCATCCCTTCCTTCACATACACACTGTCCACATCCTTTCCCTGGATAATTTCCACGACCTCCCTCTCCCGAATGAGGCTTTCCGTCCTGAAATCTATTCCTCCTACCAATCTTAACCCCTCCCGTCTATGCAACGCCCCTCCTCTTCTTTTCCATCGCTTAGATACTCCCTTATGCTCCCTCCCCACACTCTGGTACCTATCTCCCTGTCCCTTCTCAGCGGGATCTTCAGGACCGTCGTATTAAATTAGTGTTTCTTTCAATGTCTGTGTATCCAGGGCATCAGTGTGCTTTTAATCAGTGCGACTACCGCTCAAAAACAAGTGTCGCAAACCGTTTTTTTTATCCATTGTCTCCGAGTATGTTTTCGTCGTGCCAAGTTTCCTGGTTTCTTAATGTGATTTCTACGCCACCGTGTTTCAATGTTTTTAACTACATGATTTTTATCATCTGTCTGTGTTCGTCAAAATCTTGTGTTTGCTTAGATTTTAATACTCGACTGCTTTAACTTCATATCAATGTTTCAATGTTCATCACGATCACTGTTTTTGGCTGAAGATCAGCGCCCAAGCTGCTGTCATACTGCTGGCTGTACGGTTTGCATAAAATAACGGTAAAGAATAGATGACATAGTAATTCTGAGAGGGGCCGCAAAAGATCTGGAAGAGCAGTTGAATGGGATGGACAGTGTATTGAAAGGAAGATATAAGATGAACATTAACAAGATTAAAACGAAGGTAATGGAATGTAATGTCAGAAAATGCGGAAGGAATTAGATTAGGTAATGAGACAATAAAAATAGTAGATGAATTTTGTTATTTGGGTAGCAAGATAACTTCTGATGGATAACTTCTAATGAGGAGGTGCTTAACCGAATCGGAGAGAAAAGAGTTTCTGGCCTTTCCTAAGAGAAGGGATAGATTGGTTGGACAGATTCTGAGATATCAAGGTATTGTCAAGTTAGCATTAAAAGAAAGCGTGTGGAGTAAAAATCGTAGAGGGAGACCGAGGGACGAATAAAGTAAGCAGATTTAAAAAGATTGTAGGTTGCCGAATGTATTCTCAGATGAAGAGACTTGCACAGGACAGATAAGCGTGGAGAGCTGCATGAAACCAGTCTACAGACTGAAGACAACAACAACAACATCTGTCTACTGTGTGTTCGTCAAAAACTTCACATCAATGTTTAAATGTACATCATGATGACTTTTTTTACCTTTCTCTTGGCTGAAGATCAGGGCCCAAGCTGCTGCCATACTACTGGCTCCACGGTTGGCATAAAATAACAGTGAAGAAAAATAAAAAATAAAAAAATATGTGTAGGAAGCCTTGGCTTCCGCGTCTGTAAGCAGAAAAATTTCTCTGCGAGAATTTACCGGGACCGCCCTACCAGCGAGGGCAGAGAGAGTGGAGCCGGGCGCTGAGCTGCCGTCGCTATTCATTCCCGGCCCCTCACGAGCCGTGGAGAGCTCCAGATGACCCGGGCGCCCCTCTCCGGCCAGTTTGGCAGCTCTGAGAGCTCATCTGCGTTCACGCTACTCCGGCCTCTGCGGGCCCCTCCCAGAGCGGAACACGCCGCTCTCGTCCGTGACTGCGCAGTCTGCCGCGGCCGCTGCCGTGAATAGACGGTCCCAGCTCTCCTCCAGGGTTCCCCACGACGCCTCCCATGCAAACATTTTTTGAGACAACTTTGTTCATGGCTGTGAATCAGCGACTGTTACAATACAATTAAACTTTTAAGGGGCAGCCCTCAGTCGCAAAGTACTAATATAATCGTCACCAGGTTTCAATGCCGCTTTGGGCACCTTCTTCAGACGAAGATGAATATAGATCTTGACATGTAGTTTTAACATATTCATCTTCGTCTTAATAAGGTGCCCATAGCGGCATTGAAACCTGGTTACGATTGCATTCATACTTTGCGACTGAGGGCTGTCCCTTAAAAGTTTAATCATTTTCTGAGAGTATGATGAAATCCACCACCTCCCCCCACCCACACACAAACGCACACACACACACACCTAAAATCAGCGTCAGTGCAAGAGGAAAGAGAGGGGAAGCAAAGAGAACAGCAGCCGGATAGGACCGAATATTTAAAGTCATAGTCATCAGTTCTTCACTGATGGCCTCCCATTTCTTATGAACATCTGCTAATCATCTCTCCATCCTACCTATAAAACACAGTTTTCTTTGTGTTCTACTTTTCATACTCTAGTTTGGGCAGTTACCATATTTGTACCGCTCTACTATTCCTTCCAGTTTCTAGTTGCACATCATTAAAGTTCACCTAATGAACTGTCACTCTGGCTAACACAGGCTGGACTAGCACTCGGGATGACGTCATCGTATAATAGTTCACGATCGGTAGCGTTCATTTTAGTTCGCGGCTCTGCCGCGAGCTAGTTCGCTCTTTTAGTTCGTCCGCTCCCAGTCACTGCTGAGCGGCGTGGTCTGCGCGTGCAGGTGGAGGGACTAGTTCCCCCACCTAGCTGCTTCATGTGCTTGCTGCTTGAGCAAACCAAAAGAAACAGTTTGTGGATATTTTCTCGCGTTTAAGTTTAGAGTTATCTCTACATCTTGGCATTATGGTATTTATTAGTCAGATATTGCAGAGTGCGGAACACACCGAAACAGAAATTTTGTAGCACTGAACTGTGTAATCTATCAGGCAGACGTTCACCTCGGAATGACTCATCAGCAGAAGACAAACACGTGATTTTTAATTTTACTACGCGCCCTCTCGCTACTGCCCGTCGGCCTTCGGAAAAGAATCCAATGAAATATGAAGCGAGATACGTTTGGCAAAATCGTCCGCTGCTCCTACTTCGTTCGCTCCTAGTTCGTCCGCTCTTTCTGGATTTTGCTACGCTACTAAACGAGCTTTTTTTTTATGACACCTTTGTTACATAATGAATCAGTGTTGCCAAAGCATGTGCTATTACCCGTATTTTTGGGCAATTTGACATCAAATAAACCAGTTATTTACACGGATGGGTGATACAATGGTATTCAACTACTTTGCATACAGAGTACTCGTAGTACTTTATTTTTAAAATAGATTTCTTGTGGCAGTGATCTATGAAGCTACAGCTGAGCTGCATCTCAGCTCGAAATGAAGGTAACTGGCAGAAGGGAACCACGCTGTTCTGCGCGCTCTCGCGTCCTTTCGCAGTTCCCCGTCAGTCTTCGGAAAAGGAGCGGACGAACTAAGAGGCGAGGTATCTGCGAACTAGTTCGCGTAGTTCGCCTGTGGGAGCGTTCTTCCGAATTAGTTCGTTAGCAAACTACACAAGTCCAATTCCCCCCTCCGAACAACTTGATTTAAATTTTCCGTGATTTGCCTAAAACACTCCTGGCAAATACCAGCAAGTTTCCATTAAAAAGCACGGTCTATTTCCGTTCCATTCTTCACATAGCTATTCGAGCGTTTCCCCGTCTGTAATGACGGAGTTATCAGGAAATCACCATACGGTAGATTTCCAGCTATCATTTGTATACTGCAAAAGAGCACGTGTTGGCTTAGAATGCTTCAAAAATCTTTATTATTACCGGTTTCTGAAATCTAGGCTGCCGTAAATACATAATTAAGAAACTTTCACACAGTTAAAAATTAGGTGTTAAAATTGTAATAGTCTGAAGGAAAGTCCTTGGTCCACTTGAGCTGTTATTGTTTTGGAGTCGTGAAGACCCGCACTACCGGTTTCGCAACTTACAGTTGCATCTTCAGGTGCTTTTTTTTTTGCTGTACAATATGATAATTGTTTTAATAAAATGAATATATAGATTGAAAATTACATATTAAAAACAAAAAGTCTGAACTAGTTATGTATGAGGAAGTTACATGCAAACATTTTTTATATAGAACCCAGTAGGCTAGTAATTGCAATATATATTTTTTATGTTACTTACAAAGTTTTCCATATAAGTCATTTGTAATGGATAACGGGGTTAATAGTGAGGTCGTACCGCAAGCACTTTCGCTCTTTTCATCAAAAACACAAAAAAGAGCCGGCCGCGGTGGCCGAGGTGACTGAGGCGCTCCAGTCACGGTCAGCACGGCCACTACGGTCGGGGGTTCGAATCCCCCCTCGGGCATGGATATTTGTGCCGTCCTAGTTCGTAAGTAGTTCATAAGTAGTTTGTAAGTTTAGGGACTGATGACCCCGTAGTTAAGTCCCATAATCTTAACAAACATTTGAACAACACAAAAAAGAATTTTCCGGTTCTTGTCAGTTTTAGTTTAAGGATAGAAAAGTCAGCAATCAGTTTAGTAAAAATTACTTGGCCTGTGACATAAGGCGACTTGATGGGTAGCCCTACAATAAACAACCAATATAATGATTACTGAGAACCACGGTTGTTGTTGGTAAATCAGATTTTTGCGGCGAATGAAGATATATAATTTTTAAACTTACACAATGTGGTCAGTGTAGTGAGGTTCATCAGCTCCATCAAGGTGACCACAATCTGTAAGTTTAAAATTAAGTATTTTCATTCAACGCGAAAATAACGTTATGGCAGTGTGCATAGCTATGGTAAAGGGTGATATTCACTATTAAAGATTAAATCTAACTTTGACACAGAAAGTGGTGAATTATGCTGTCACATGAGTCTTCGGTCACTTACCAAGTAGCATCAAAAGTCTGACGAGTATTTAAAAAGAAATTAAAGGAATTTCTGAATGGCAACTCCTTCTACACTTAAGATTAATATTTAAATACAACTTAAAATAATACAATTTTTTAAACAAATTAGAAAAGAAAAGAAAAAGGAAAAAAATACAATAAAAAATGAAAATAAAAAAATCCTTAAGATATTGTCATGTATAGACAACATTTAATAAACTGACACGTTCCACATCATTACAAAATGTTGTATATATGATCTATGGAACAAGTATTAATCTAATCTAATTTCAATCATCGCCTTCCCTGGGATCTACTGAAACGCCTCCAAGTCCTTATCTGAAAACAGTGAACGTCAATACTAGTTTCCTTTATGCGCATACGCACACGCTCACGCACGCACACACACACACACACACACACACACACACACACACACACACACACACTGGTGATGTCAAATAATCTTTGAGGGAATGAAAAATGTTTGAAATCCTTCTATACCGAAAAAATTAATTCTCGTGAACTTGACAACAGATATCAGACTACTATATTATTTCACGATATGTCGTAATTCCGTGTATTTATTATGCATCCGAGAAACTTGTTCATGGCACTCGCAAAATTCAAAAGGCCCTGGAAATATGGAAGAGACATTAATCACAGAACAGAAAATAAACGCGAATGTCAATGGAATACAATTTGAATGGTGGAGAGGTTTCATTTTGTCGAACCATTGTTTAAATAGAGCCAATGGGATCGTTTAATGTCATTCAGTAGCCCTACATTGACATACTGAAAGCAGGTAGATGTAAAGGCAGCATGAGATGACCTTTTGCCTGCCTTTCATTTTGTATATATTTATTTTGTATGTAGCCTAGCTGTTGAATAATAATTTCAGTAAAATTAGGATCATTCCTTCACACAACGAAAATCTTATTCACCCTTGATGATATAAGAATATTCTTTTCAATAAGTTTTAAATTAACCATTTAAGTAGGAAAAGTGCTGCCAAGTTGTCATGAGTAATTCACTTAATATGCAAAAAACAGCTGATTCCTCAAACTGGTGAACAATCAAAAATGGGGTGCCACAAGTTTCGGTCTTGGGCCCTTTGCTGTTCTTAATGTATAATAATGACTTGCCATGTTATATCCATGAAGATGCAGAGTTGGTTCTTTTTGCTGATAATACAAGTACACTTTTCACGCCTGACAGACAAGAACTAACTGAAGAAATTGTAAACGATGTCTTTCAGAAAATCATTAAGTGGTTCTCAGCAAATGGGTTATCAATAAATTTTGATAAAACACAGTACATACATTCCCGTACAGTAATGGAACGACACCATTAATAAATACAGACTTTGATCAGAAATCTGTAGCAAAGGTAGAATATTCAAAATTTTTAGGTGTATGCATTGATGAGGGGTCGAACTGGGAAAAAACACTGAACATCTGCTGAAACGTTTAGGTTCAGCTACTTATGCTATTAGGATAATTGCAAATTTAGGTGACATATATGTCAGTAAATTAGCTTACTATGCCTGTTTTCATTCTCTGCTTTCGTATGGCATCCAAGATCATCCTGCAAACACTTATTTAAAGAGCTAGGGATCTTTACAGTAGCTTCACGGTATACATATTCACTTATGAAATATATTACCGATCCCACTGAATTCAAAAGCAATAGCAGCGTACATAACTACAACATTAGGAGAAGGAATGATCTTCACTATTCAAGGTTAAATCTAGCTTTGGCACGGAAAGCGGTGAGTTATGCTGCCACAAAAATCTCTGGCCACCTACCAAACAGCATCAAAAGCCTGACAGATAGCGAACTAGCATATAAAAATAAATTAAAAGAATTTCTGAATGGGAACTCCTTCTACACTTTAGATGAAATTTTAGATATAAATTAGTAAATCTAGAAAATAAAATAATGTGTCATGTAATATTTTGTACAAAGTAGTAATTTGTAAAGATACCTTCCATTATCCTGACACTTTCTACATCATTACGAAGTGACGTATTCTTGATTTATGGAACAAGTACTAATCTAATCTGGTCTAATCTGCATCACATTCGTACGAATATTGAATAACAATGTGTGTTTTAAAATTTCAGGTCGAACTATTGACTTTTTGTCATGTATTTCATGCACAACACAGACGTTTGTATCAAGGTATATCATTACTTGGACGTTATTTTGTTGATAGATCAATAAGACTAGCATATTCTTCGCCACAGCAACAAAGACACGTCAATTCACCGCTGGAATAAAATAACAAGAACCACACTCAAGCTCACACTCTCATCCACGCACAGACGGTAACGTAACACAATGTCCAAGACTAACAGATAAGTACGTCAGAAATGGCTACACGCCGTACCAAGGAGAAGATGTCACGGTAGAAGCATATTGTTCATCATCAAAAATGCAACTTTAAGGACTGATGAACAAAATAAGGCATAAATCAACTTTTATTAGGTTCTTGTCCAGGAACAACACTGGCAATTATAGGGTTATGAATGATTCACTCGGTTTAAAAAAGCTCGGATGGAAGTTAGAGATGTTCCTAGTTCAGCTCTCCCTCCGACGACTACAACCACTCTCATGCCAGAAACGTCAACAAAAAACGAGCGTGCCAATCCCAGACTGACTGTCCAAGACATGGCAGAAGAACGTAATACTTAATGAAGATCACGTCGTCAAATTCTCATAAAGCACCTTACAGAGCATCGTGTTGACCCAACGTGCTTGTCACAGCTCGTAAGTCAGGCTAGGCAAATAAACGAAACCACTGCGCTGCTTCATCATCAGGAGACCTGGCCCCACCCGACTTTTTTATTGCTGGAGTTGAAAAGGAAAAGATTATGCAACGATGAATGCCATAACAGAAAATGCGCTGACAGTGCCTTGAGCCATCCAGTAAGACTGCTACCGCAAGTGGAGAAGGCAGTGGGAGCCGTGTGTCAAATGCGTAGGAGACTATTTGTAAGGAGACCACGCACAAATTTACGGTATTCTTTGAACAGAGCTCGTATACCTCGGACAACTAAAATCACTGTACTCCATATTTTTGTGGCGGTGGCATAGTAACCGTAATATATATTTTGAAAAATAACGGTCGTGGTTGCAAAAAAGCGATATTTAATTTATGTATACATCTACATGGGATACTCTGCAAATCACATTTAAGTGCCTGGCAGAGGGTTCGTCGAACCACCATTATACTATGTATCTCCCATTCCATTCTCGAATAGCGTGCGGAAAGAAAGAACACCTGAATCTCTCCGTTCGAGATCTGAATTCTCGTATTTTATTCTGATGGTCATTTCTACCTATGTAAGTGGGACTCAACAATATATTTTTTGCATTCGGAGGAGAATGCAAGTAGCCCACGCCGCAGCGATAAGCGCCGTTGTTGTAATGATTTCCATCCCAGATCTTGTATCAGTTCCGTGACAATACGAAACGGGCTGTCCTCCTCTGGACTCTTTCGATGTCCTCCATCAAACCCACCTGATAAGGATCCCACACTGGGCAGCAATACTCAAAAAATTGACGGACAAGCGTAGTGTGTGCAGTTTCTTTTGTAGTTGTGTTGCATCTTTTAAGGGTTCTGCCAATAAAACGCAGTCTCTGGTTCGCCTTTCCCACGACATTATGTACGTGTTCTTTCCAGTTTAAGACTGAAGTAATAGTAATTCCTAGGTATTTTGTGAAGTTTACGGCCTTCACTTTTGATTGACTTATCGTGTAAACAAAGTTTAACGGATTTCTTTTCGTATTCATGTGGACGACTTTACACTTGTCAACTGCCAATTTTTACACCATAGTAATATCTTATTGAGATCGTTCTGCAGTTGGTTTTGATCTTAAGATGATTTTACTAGACGGTAAATGACGGCGTCATCTGCAAACAACCTAAGAGAGTTTCTTAGATTTTCCCCTAAATCATTTATGTAAATAAGGAACAGCAGAGAACAAATAACACTACTCTGTGGAACGACCGATATAACTTCTGTTTTATTCGATGCCTTACCATCGATTACTACGAACTGTGTCCTCTCTGACAGGATATCCCCTATCCAATCGAAATTTGGGGCGATATACCATAACCACGCAATTTGATTAAAAGCCGTAAGTGAGGTACGGTGTCAAAAGCCTTCTGGGAATCAAGAAATACGGAATCGATTTGCGAAACCTTGTCGATAGCGCCTATCACTTCATGTGACTAAAGAGCTAGTTGTGTTTCGCATGAACGATATTTTCTAAATCCGCGTTTACGTGTTTCGCCTCTTCTGGCGATCACCAGACGTTGAATGGGGGAGGGAGAGGGAGTGATAAATTTACAAACTTTAAAGAAAATGCAGGAGTTGACTACAAATATTTAAATTCTTTCCTAAGCAAAAAGTATTAGAAATAGGAAAGGTGCAGACTGATACAACTGCAGGCCACATGACTACATTCACGTTTTGGCGAGGGGGGATGAAGACAACTAATAAAGACAGCTAAAAATAGTTTAACGAATAAAATTACTTATCACTGAGGTAGCAGAGCGTCAAATTATTAAATTCAATAAAATTGCACCTTTAGAACAGTTGTAGTAACCGTTGCTCAAGAATGGCGGGCAACGACTTTAGTGGTAAAACGTAATTTAGACGCGTGAACCTTTGTTTACTTACGTTAAAGCCTCTCACTGTCACAACCTTAGACTGCTTCTTGGACAATTTGTTTTTCTTTTGTGTATAAGAACGAAATTTCTTGTGAGGAAACCCACAACAATAATGTAGTTATAGCATTCTTATTTCTTCATAAACCCATATTACTCACTGAGAAGTAAGAGAAATTTGAGAGAGTCGCTGTTTCGTAAAAATTCATTTATAATAATTTTCCTGCTTCTATTCCAAGGATCTTGTAGGGTGGAGAATAAATGCAATACTTTATGCATCGGGCAACAACAGTCGAAAAGATTCATTTTCTTTTCAATACGCCGCTGCGACTGTTAATACCCTTATGACTAGCGTAAGTCACTTGTCGGTATTTTGCTGTAGCTTATTTGTCTGCATCATCAAGCTGCTCCTTTGGCGTGATTGTGAGCTAGTTCATTTCCCCATATCCCTCTACGTGAATTAATCCATTCTAAATGTACCTTCCAGTTGTGTTGCCGATAGCTTCTGTTTTACATCGTATTTCTTCAATCAACAATTGATGTTCATCGTATTTCGTAACTCAGCTTGTCATTACAAAAGTAAAGTAGAACTGCAGTACAGCATTTGAAACAAGGAATATTGCACGTACAAATATTTTTTTTCCCAATAACGCCAAATGAATACTTTCATTCTGGTTTCTGTTGTTTCAGGTAAGATACCATGCATCACGAGACGACGACAAATGACAGAAGTGCTTTCTAAATGCGGATAGAATGCAATATGAATGATTCACAATGAAATGTTACCACTGTTTGAAGTCACCACATAAAGTCAGAGAGGTTTTGGAGATCCACTCACGTTGCAGGTAATTATCATCTATAATTACTGATGAAAGCCCACCAACTGCTTAAGAAGTCATCCGTAAAGTCATATGTGTCACTACGAAATATAATGGTAACAACACTCTTCAATAGAGATATTCTGTTGGAAAAGGTTAACATTTTATTTCTCATATGTCTGGAAATAGGATAATGTACCTAGTAAGAATATAAGGGATGTTTAATATTTTTATGTTTTTATTTTTGCGACTGCGTGCAGTCAGGATATGAAAACTGAAGTAGCCACTAGCGGAAGAGCAAACGAAATAGAACGTTGCGGTTTGGAAGTTTATGTGATTTCATTTCAATGAATACAATACCGCGTCAGATGTATAGACACCTTGTCACACCAATGTGACAGTCGACCCTCTCTGCCCCTGGAGAATGCACTTACTAATTTAGCAAGAATGTCATAGACACCGTTGAATCCTCTTTTGTGATAGGCTGGTTTACAACCGTTTTAGTTATTATTTGTTATCCTGATAACCGTCATTCGAATTATGTCCCATACACCAGAAACAAATTTGGGGACTTTTCTGGCCCTGATCGAACTTTTAACATCACGCAGACTGTTCATAGCTACTAGCTCGAATGGTCATGTAGTGTCCTGTTGAAAAATGATTCGAAGGCAGAGTGAAAATAGAGGGTACACATTAGTACGTAAGATATCTTTGTGTACATGAATGCTGTTAGAACCCTCCCTCAATACCTTCCACAAACTGATTCCATACCGCAGAATCCTCACATTATGACCCCAGGTATAGTACTGCTAGGCTACATTGGATGAATGCGTTCTCCCTCTGTGGTGCAGAGTTGCGATTGATCGCCGAACACAATGCCACGCTTTTATATCATGAAAAAAAAATAGAAGTCTTACGAACGGAATGTTTATATGAACCATATTAGAACAGAACAACACGCTATAGCTAACAATTGACTGCAAAATATTACGTTGTTTATCTTTTTCCCAAATTATCCATGATATATAAACCTTATTAAAATACATCCATTCTTCTTCTTTTCCATATCGCCTTCCATGTACTTGTGGTACGACTAAATAGTAATACATATTTACAGCTTACCTTGTTCAAATGTTCAAATGTTTGTAGAGCTTATGGGACTTAACTACGGGGTCATCAGTCCCTAAACTTACAAACTACTTATGACCTAGATACAACTAACGACGGCACAAATATCCATGCCCGAGGGGGGGATTCGAACCCCCGACCGTAGTGGCCGTGCAGACCGTGACTGGAGCGCCTCAGTCCCCTCGGCCACCGCTGTCGGCGCTTACCTTGTTCTCCAGTCTGTTTCACAGTGTAACGATACAAAAGACGAGGAACCTCCTTTAAATCATATAAAAACAGTCAACAATCCGATGATTGGTTTGAAGACCACAGCGCTTTACTAGGCAGGGTCATGTTCGGAGGTGGTATGCCGTTGCCTTCCTTCGACCTTCGAACTTTCACAGCCAGTTATAGAGGGACGTACAGTTTAACGTGGGTTCCGAACCACGATGCTACTCGGTATTTTTCAAATGAGCAATACTGTCAGAGGTGAATGTAGTAGAAAGCAACAGATAAAAATCCTAGGCTCTGCGGGGATCGAACCCACGACCTTTGGATCAATAGTCTGGCACTCTACCATTGTGCAACCAAGGCGCAATGTCTTACTACAATTAAAATAATGTCTAAAAACAAATTTTTGCAATTGTCGATTCCTTCGCACCCACATGCCAAAACCATTAAGAAAGTCCAAAGTATAAAAATGATTCTACAAATGATTTTACGTTGTTGCAATAATCTATCGAACGTAGATTATTTATTATAATTTAAATACATGTCTCTGACATAGCCCATCATCTGTCAGGCAAAATGCATTGCTAGTAATTATATATAGATATTTTTTAAATGTACAATAAAGTACCAAAAAAATTTTACACGAACTAATTTTACATGATTTAGAAATACGTACGCAAATAACACGTACAGAGCAATAACGCATTTACATCTGCGTATAAATGAAGAAGATAGCGATGTACATGTTACGTAACGCCATATAAGGCTAAACATGAAATGTGTCCTGGTGTACGCTATGTGGAGCGTGCGCGCGAGACGCCCACTAGAGGGAATCATCTGTTAAGAGCAGTTATCAGGCGACGATGCCTGCGTCGACAAAAGTAGAGGAATACAAGCAACATATAAAAAATTAACAAATGGAGGGTAATGATGTTCAAAATGTTCAAATTTCTGTAAATCTATCGGACCAAACAGCGTGGTCATCAGTCCCTAGCTTACAAACTACTTAAACCTAGGTAAACTAACATAACGACAAGCAAACAGACCCATGCCCTAGTGAGGACTCGAACCTCCACGGCGAGCAACCGCGCGCTCCGCAGCGAGACGCTTTAGACCGCTCGGCTACTCCACCGCGGCTAGAGGGTAATGAAATCCACAGACTTTTGAAGGTAAAATATATGTAAAACTTTTATTACTGTATATTATAAACTTTACAGGACGTTACATCATACTATAGGAGTTAGAGACCACGAAGTAAAATACAAGTTGCGTAATTAGGGTCAAGATACAAGATCAAAAGAAAGTGGCTTATTAGACAAAACAAAATACATACACATAAGCAACAATAATTTAAAAACCAATATATCTAAAACATTTAAGAAGAAAAGTTGAGAGACCAATAATAGCGGCTTTGTTCATTTAGTTTTGAAACAGAAGTTACAATACAGAAATGGACTTCAGAAAAGTAACATGGGAATGGTGTCACAACCACATTTTACCGAAATAACAGAAAAGGCTTAAACAATAATTATTTTAAACGGCAGTCACTTGACCTACTACATTCTTCGTTAAGCAGTTGATCCTGCAAAGTGTACTTATGCACAAAAAATTTCAAATCCTATAATGTCTAAAAATACGCCTTATTTTCGGAACGAAGAATAGGCAAGTTGTTTTCAATGTCGAGAAATTGTTGATCATTATGAGGCAAATGGGCACTTAGCGTAATAAAACTTCCGGGATAGCTATTCTCCCTGTATCGTGTCTTAAATTCCTTTACCGTTGGCCACATACACTGCTGGCCATTAAAATAATTACCCCACGAAGATGACGTGCTAGAGACGCGAAATTTAACCTACAGGACAAGATTCTCTGATATGCAAATGATTAGTTTTTCAGATCATTCACACTAAGTTGGCGCTGGTGGCGAAACCTACAACGTACAGACATGAGGAAAGTTTCCAACCGATTTCTCATAGAAAAACAGCAACTGACCGGCGTTGCCTGGTGCCACGTTGTAGTGATGCCTCGTGTAAGGAGGAGAAATAGGTACATCACGTTTCCGAATTTGATAAAGGTCTGATTGTGGCCTATCGCGATTGCGGTTTATCGTATCGCGGCACTGCTGCTAGCGATCCAATGACTGATAGCAGAATATGGAATCGGTGGTTTCAGGAGGGCAATACGGAACGCCGTGCTGGATCGCAACGGCCTCGTATCACTAGCACTCAAGATGACAGGTATCTTATCCGCATTGCTGTAACGGATTGTGCAGCCACGTCTCCAACCCTAACAGATGGGACAACAAACATCTGCAAGAATAGTTCGACGATGTTTGAAACAGCAAGGACTACTAACTTTGAGACCATAGCCGCGGTTACCATTGACGCTACATCACAGACAGGACCGACTGTGATGGTGTACGCAACGACGTACCCGGGTGCACGAATGGCAAAACGTCATTTTTTCGGATTAATCCAGGTTCTGTTTACAGCATCATGATGGTCGCATCCGTAATCACCCGCCGTGATGGTATTGGGTGCCATTGGTTACACGTCTCGGTCACCTCTAATTCGCATCGACGGCACTTCGAACAGTGGCCGTTACATTTCAGATGTGTTACGACCCATGGCTCTGCCCTTCATTCGATCCCTGCTAAACACTACATTTCAGCAGGATAATGCACGACCGCATGTTGCTGGTAATGTACGGGCCTTTCTGGGTCCGGAAAATGTTCGACTGCTGCCTCGGCCAGCACATTCTCCAGATCTACCTGCTGAAAACGTCTGGTCAATGGTGGGCGAACAACTGGCTTGTCACAATACGCCAGTCTCTACTCTTGATGAACTGTGGTATCGTGTTGAAGCTGCATGGACATCTGTACCTGTACACGCCATCCAAGCTCTGTTTGACTCAATGCCAAGGCGTATCAAGGTCGATATTACGGCCAGAGGTGGTTGTTCTGGATACTGACTGCTCAGGATCTATGTGCCCAAATTGCGTGAAAATGTAATCACATGTCAGTTGTAGTATAATATATTTGTTCAATAAATACCCGTTTATCATCTGCATTTCTTCTTTGTGTAGCAATTTTAATGGCCAGTAGTGTATAAAGATTGTCACGCAGTCCACATTTTTTTTAATATTTTGTATTCATCTGCTCAGACGCTCGGTCTGAAATAAGCTTATCAAAGTGTTATTTCAAGTCAGAATAGTTACAAAACTTCACGAACGTATGAAAAGTATGTTTATTGCATATTTCCGTCACTAATGATATTAGAAAAATGCAACTCATATGTAAAATACATCACTATTGGCATGTAATAAAATTTTATATTGCACCGAATTGTATCACAAAACGCCTGTTACTTCAGTATTAATGATATATGTTTCCCTAAACACAGTGTACACAAAAACACTACTACATTGAGGATCTTGACCTATGCAAAATGTATATTTTACCAGGTAAATGATTTCTTATGTCTAAAATGATATTGAAGTATTCCACCACATACTTTATTTCTCCCATATTAATGTTTATTGCGAAGAGTATCCTTTTGAATTTAAGTCTTAGCACCAGAGATTGTAATTACATAATTTCACAAAATGCAAAAATCTGATGCGAAAGTGGGGGAGAGCAACTGTCTCTTTCAGTTGGACAGGATAGCTCGTAATTTCCCGTGTCACTTTCATATGTAACTCAGTACTGAATATCACTGATGAGTGGCACTGAGGAGGCGGTAAGGATGCAATGATTTATGGAATAAATGCATGCCGGCCGCGGTGGCCGAGGGGACTGAAGCGCTTCAGTCACGGTTTGCACGGCCACTACGGTCGGGGGTTCGAATACCCCCTCGGGCATGGATATTTGTGTCGTCCTTAGGATAAGCTAGTTGATAAGTAGTCTGTAAGTTTAGGGACTGATAACCCCGCAGTTAAGTCCCATAAGCTTAAGAAACATTTGAACATTTTTGAATAAATGCGTTTACAACAATCTGCAGCAACAGATCATTCTAATATAACCTTATACCTGAAGCCTTGAGATGAATCGTATTTCCACCGAAGACATCGATGCCATCAACTAATCAGAGAATTCAAGGTACATAGAAATTGAAACAGACACCAACATAGAAACATTTATATACACGAAATATGATCTCTGGTTTATAATGTGTATCATAGCGAGTTGTGTACATAAATTAAAACGTGGTCCATTACTAACTACTTAACTGCCCCACTGCAACTTACTCAATGCTTAAGTGGGGATTCGTAGCCTTCCCGTGGCGCAGTCTCACCTGCCATAGACATTTGGAAAACTGGATATCCTTGCTCTCTTACCAGTTGGTTCGACGGCACAGAATGGGCCCGAAAGTAATGAAACTGGATATAGTCTTCAACTCAGCATCAAAGATAACAATGTGATATGGCAACAGGCAAATTACGTAAACTAAATTATTACAAGACACGGAGAAGATGACATCTTCGGTTTACAGGTGTACGTGCAAACAGCACTCTGTTAGCTAAAACGGACCAGTTACATCCTAAAACAATTTTGCCAAATAAAATAAATATTGTTTTATGAAAGGTAGAAATAGGCTAGCAAGCACGTTACCATTGCCAAAGGAATACATAACAGCATTCCACAGTGTCAACAAAGAAACAGAACTTTAAAAAGAAACTTTTATTGATTAGTGTTCCAAGTTTCTTAACTTCGAAGAAAACAGTTTAATTGAGAAAATTTTATCTGAATTAAACAATTTTTATGCACTGTTGAAGACAGTTTTAATTTAGTTACGAAGGACAGTGTTTAATTTCAGAAGTTAAGTAATTTTCGCCCATTTAAGTCAGTTATAATTGATTTCTGAATAGGTTCATTAATTTGAATTTTTTTACTATGAAAACAGCCTGAAATACTGCTGAAATTCCTGTTGCACAATTGATAAAAAAAAGAAGATAAATATGTAAAGATAATACTGCGGCAGCAACGCAAATATTTGATCGAGTGCGCGCTCATATCAAAGCAACTCTAACGTTTCCTCCGTGTTCACAGCCATTTCACCATGAAGACCTCCACATGTTAACTTCTAACAAACATCTTTGTTCCATCGCTGTTCCATGAAACCGAACATCGGGTCGCTGTCATATGTTAGAAGTTCACCGATTTGACCCACTGCGCAAGTGAAGACCAATAGGACGCTCACTTCAAAACTCCAACATCTCGGTTTGTGCACAGTGATTTACTCCAACATCTACAATCCGCAAACCCTCTTATGGTGGGTGCTGGAAGGTACTTTGTTTATTACTATGTTTTTCTTCATTCGGGTGGGATGTGGTCTGCAGGAGAAACGACTGCCGATCCTTAATGTGGGCTGTAATCTCAGTTTGCACTCGTGGAGTGGTCTTTTCGCGGAATACATGTAGGAGGAACGTATATATTGAAAAATTTTACGCCAATCCATAATAAGATAAGAATGCCTCTCTCGAACGTCTGTCATTGGATTTCGCCGATCATCATCATGACGCTTTCGCAAAATAAACCTATGAAGCTTGCTACCCTCTGCTGCTTCTCACTGATCATTCCAACCTGTTACGGATCCCACAAGAAAAGCAGTATTCACTAACGCCTAACCAGGTCTCTTGGTCGAACGAATGTACTAGTAATGCAATGCAATGGAGCTCGGAAAATGTTTACGTGCTGACGTATGTTGCTCAGATATGACATGTTAGTAGAGTATCGCCTCCTCGATGCTCCGATAGTTTCTTATTCGTATTAAATGGATATGGATTCGAGGCCGAAACAGCGTGCAGACATTGAACTGTTCACAAAGTAAGGAAGCGACCTTTGCTGACATCTGTAGCAGCCTGAGTAATATCTCCAGAAATGGAGAAGTAATTTAAAGGAGAAAGCAACATTGAAGAAAAATTACACAGTGGCAGGCCCTTAACTGTGACCACTGACGTGAATCACCAACGACAGCATCGTTTGATTCACGCGGATACACGGATCACAGTTTGCGAGTTTGTTGTACAGCTCTGACAGAAGGGTGGAAGTCTCATCTAAGATGGTCGGCCGCGGTGGCCGAGGTGATTGCGGCGCGCCAGTCACGGTCTGCACAGCCACTACGGTCGGGGGTTCGAATCCCCCCTCGGGCATGGATATTTGTGCCGTCCTTAGTATTAGCTAGTTCATAAGTAGTTTGTAAATTTAGGAACTGATGACCCCGTAGTTAAGTCCAATAACCTTAACAAACATTTGAACATTTTTCCTCTAAGATGCTGGAAGAAGCTGGCCAAGAAATGACTTTTCCCCTTGTCACAGAAGATGAAACATTGTTATATGCTTATAAACCGGAAACAAATAACCAGAAGAAGGCGTGGCATCACACGTCGTTGATTTCCTGGTGCATGTTTCCAACGTGGATAATGAAAGCTACATTACAGTGCTAGGAAAGCTGCGAGGATAGAGAAAGGGCAGGACACACAACATAAATCGGTCCAAATTTATCATCACAGTGCAAAACTAACAAGTCTCTGGCCACAAATCAGGAGATCGGCAAATTGGGCTGGTCAGTGATTTTACATTCGCCACACAGTCCTGATTTGTCATCATCTGACTTCTACTTGTTTGGCCCAGTGAAGGAAAATCTTCGGGGACGACACTTTGAGTATACAGATGAGGCGAAAGCGACAGTGAAGCAGTGCAAACCTGCAATTTTTCCAAACAGGATTTGGATGTTGGATTCAACGTTGACGGAAATGTATCGCTTTAATGGAGGCTATGTTGAACCATTGTGTCGGGAAGAGTTAAACGAAGTGTATAATTAGAACAAGTTTTCGTTACTTTACGTCCACCGTTTCACTACCTTAGGAACGAAGTTCGTGTTTTGTTGCCGGATTACTCTTCCTCACTGTTTATAAGTAAAACTGCCCTCCTACTGCCTGACATTTCAATTTGTAGCTTCTACACACATAATTGTATTCATCAGTCATTTTACATGCAATTTACACATATAGCACCGAATATGCCATTGAAATTAAATAATAAAACGATACATATTACATTAAATATGAAGTCATAAACAATTAGGTTCATTAAAAACTTTTCCGACATTTTTGAGGTTTTTGTCTTACGTTTTTACTGCCGATTCGTCTCGCAGATAGGTGACTAATATTCCACTCTACGAACATGGAAAACTATATTATTGTAGGAAACGGTGATCAAGAGGTACAACAAGTACTTCGAAACTGAATTGGTTCGACAGTAGAGTAGAATTCAATGGATAGAGAGCAAGGAACGAGGTGGACTAACATAAGAAAGACATGAAATCATACCCGGGAATTCTGGGAAAAGCGCTATTTACACAACTCTACTTAATTAAAAAAAAAAAAAAAAAAATGGGGCTCATGCATTGATACGTGGAAATTTATAATGGGCACATTTGGAGGATTTCACGAATTCGTCATAAATAAAAGTGGAGTAAGGCAATATTAGTGTAGTGAATCTGTGCTGTGTACAATCACTCAGTTGTGGTAGGTTCGTTTAAGAGTGCAACTGAATCAAACATGTTTTCCTGCGGCACTGCTTGCTAAGCTGCTTCGATCCGAATACATAGTTAATTGCTATTGACCGACAGAGGATGTTGATTAGTCAGTTGCCGAGCGACCATAACCTTTCCCTATTCATTCGGCGACGCTTCTCAAACGCGAACAAGCTAGAGAAAATGAAACAATTTCCCATCGATAGAAAACTATAGCTGGAATCGAGAAATATCCCCTATCTGTAATTTATATCAAAGATGCAATTTCGACTATGAAAACATCCTGAAATGTTTCTGAAATTTTGTTAAAATCATTAAATTGTCTCTTACAACGAAGTAGAGTTTTCTTTAATGGCTTTATGAATGTCTTCTAAGGATGGCGGCTAGATTTTCCGAAACAAGTGATGGGAAATAAATCTAATATATAAAGTAGAGTGTCCGTATGTTTGTACGTGTTGCATACAAATCTACAGTTTAATTCCAATCTTTATGAAATTTTGTACACGGAAGATTCAATCCATGAGGACGGTCGCCGTAAGTGTAAGAATCACATAAACAATGAGATGCGCGAAAAACTGCCTCATTTTGCGACAATGCTGCTTATTTTCTCCTAAACCATTGGACCGATTTCAACCAAAATTGGTACACATAATCCTTACCGTGAGGTAACAATTGCTGCATTGTTAAGAATCAAACACGGCACATGGTTCAAACGATATTATGTCATAACCAATAGAAATCGAAAAAAATGCCATATAATGCGGCGAGACATTCAAAATACACTGTAATAGAATGCGAGTACTTAGCGGCTTGCAACAAACTTTAAACATAAATTCTCGCTGACAACCATAGCAAAATGATGAAAGGAAAAAAGTTCCTCGCTTACTACTTTTCCGCTGTTTATGGAGTAAAACTACGGCTCTCGGTATGACGTTACAATTTATAATTTGAACACTACAAATTGTAGCGACAGGCAATTTTACAGACAGAATACACATATATATAGTTGAATGTAGCTTCTAAATTGTATCACAGTACGACAAATAGTTCATGAGATATGAGCGCATAAACAGTAACGTTCATGGAAAATTGCTCTATCATGCACCAAGTTTGAATCTATTACTTCTTTACTACTAAATGCATTCCCAACAGATTTTGCAGACATACAGCCGTTATACACATGAATATATATCTGAAAAATGGCAGGAATAAATAAATAAATACCCGGGCAACGCCGGGTTTCCCGCTAGTAATTCATAAGAAGCGACCGTGGCCTTTTATTGAATAAAAAAAATTATTGCCAATATTCGAGAATAATTGGATTCAGAGTTTTATCACGAATATTGTATTGTATTAGAAAGAGCATGTGATCACGCCGCGCTAACTGTTGTACTTGTATTTCTATTTCTTAAATACTTAATTTTCGGCAGGCGAGGTACTGGCGGAAATAGACTTGTGGGGCGGCATCGTGAGTCGTGTCGGGATAGCACAGTTGGTAGTGCGCTTGCCCGCAAAAGGAAAAGGTCCCAGATTCGAGTCCCGGTTCCGGCACACAATTTTAATCTGCGAAGAAATTTCATATCAGCGCACACTCCACTGCAGAGTGGAAAGTTTCATTCTACTTCATTCTCGTTTACTGCAAAGACCACGTGACCTGCCTCAGCCACGTTTGTGCTGTGTAATATAGCCGAATATATTGAATCAAAGATAGGTTTTAATTTTTAATTTAATTCGCCTATCTTCTACAGAGACGGTATTATGTATGTTTTGATATAAACTTTATTAAACTCTTTATTAGCGGAGGTCTAAGATTCAGGTAGTTTGTAGATCCGGTGGTTGTATGAAGGATGTTCTGCAGAGACGAGTGTAGATACATAATTATTTCTTAACTCAATGCTGATTGGTTGCAAATTGTTTTAATTAATAACTTTATTACCGGTTTCGGGCGTTGCCCATCATCAGATACACTTCGGCATACAAAGAAGAAAAGTGAAGACAGAGGAAACAATTACGTTGTTCACCTGATGAACGATTTTAAATCGTCTTTGGAGTGTAGATACGACTGAATCGCTGTTCAGATGCAAGGGTTACCCCGGCCACACAGTGAAGCGCTGCTCAAAATATCGTATAAAATACTAGAATGAGCGTGCAGCGGCCGATAAAGTTTACGCGAGCTACACAGCGATGCGCGTAACTCTGCCTGCCCCCCCCCCCTCAACCCCTGTTCCAACTTCACCCCCGCCCCTACCGCTCCATCCTCCACCCCCAGACTACTCAACCACCCATCTTCTGTATGCTGCCGGAGCCGCTCGGCAGTAAGCGGGCTTTGTTTGTCTCCTCTTTTGCCGCTGAATCTGCGGGAGATCGCGTTGCCTACTTTTTAGTGCGGAAGCATAAAATTTTGAAATATAGCCGATAATAAATGGCGAAGCCGTAATAGCCGAGAAAGAGAGAGAGTGAGAGAAGAAATTTATGTGTCTGTGTGTATGTGTGTGTGTGTGTGTGTGTGTGTGTGTGTGTGCGCTCCTACTTGTTGCAGGAAATTGTCCGAAAACATCCTCACGGCTAAAAGAAAAAGAGAATCGGAAACGAGCGAGCGTCGCTGTTTTTTTTTTTTTAATTTTTTTTTTATTTTTTTATTTTTTATTTTTTTTTCAGGAGAGTCGTCAGACATAGCAGTAGGCAGGGGGTGCGGGGTAGGCAACAGAGAAATGTGACCGTGGCGTCCTGTGTTGTGCACATGTCTTACACTTACGATGTTGGAGAACACCACACTTTAGAGCCGAATACGCGGTGGCCCTGTTTATGAGCCACATAAAGGGACCCGGACATTTATTTCATACGACGATAAAACGCATGACGTAGCTCTCAACATCCATAGTAATACGGAAAGAAATAACGCCGCTTTCTGATAAGAGGTCAGTACTTCAGCTAACTTTATTTTTAATGTCGAGAAACGATTCGTTTTTCCGTAATTTTAAAGAATGCTTTGCAAGCAATATATATATATATATATCGAAGGAGGGCACATATCGGTTGTGTATACAACGAGAATACCGGTCGCGAAAAATATGAGAGAAATTTATGTTTATAACTCTACCAATAGCAATGAAAATAGACCATTATAGACATATCATCAAATTTATATGCACTTACTCTTTCGGCACTGACATAGTCAGCCGTCTTGGACGATACCACAGGATGTTATACTGAATTGACAGCGGTCCTTTTAGTTCATAACCGAGTTAAAGTCTTGATATGTCACGTTAGAAGATCCGTACACACGCATTAGGACTTTTAGGGCAGCATAGACGAAGATTGTTGAACGTAGATATATTGAATGTGTAATTTGGTGCCGGCCGCAGTGGCCGAGCTGTCTGAAGCGCGTCAGTCACAGTCTGCATGGCCGCTACGGTCTGGGGTTCGAATCCCTCATCGGGCATGGATGTTTGTGTCGTCTTTAGTATAAGGTAGTTCATAAGCAGTTTGTAAGTTTAGGGACTAATGACCCCACAGTTAGGTCCCTTAAGCTTAACAAACATTCGAACATCGAACATTTGTAATTTGGTTTGTAAACAAGCTGCAATCAATTGCACTTAAAGTGGTTTTATTGACTGGTTTCGGGAACTTAGTGCCAATCTTGAAACGTATTGTATCATATATTCAGAGTGAACATGGTTGAAGTGCGCTGTATGTCTGAAGAAGGGTACCAACTGCCCGAAACCGTTCAATAAAACGAATTTCAGTGCAACTGTTTCAAAATACAAAATAATAATAGTTACTATGATGGACAAAATAATAGGAATTTAAATTTTAATCCGTTTTCCGATTGGCCTACTCTTTTGATCGAGGATATGGGCGACTTCCAAGATTCGATTCATGTGCTGGGTATATAGAGCGGAAAAGTCTGATCCACTGTTGTATTAACATACAGTTGACAAAACCATGTAATCTTTCTTGTGCTATCATGCGAGAATTTGCGTACATCATTGAGGAAATGAAATATCAGACTAACTGAAAAATTACTTCAAATGCGATTCATTAATTTAAATTAAAAGAAAAAGATAACCAAATCTCCTTGGAAGTTTAATTCTCTCCATAGTGGATGGATTTGGGACGCAGCTGATTCGATTATGTAAATAGATGAAAATACCAGCATCTGTATTTGAAATCTTTATTAAATTCTGTGCGACTGGTTTCGGTGTTACACTACACTATCTTCAGGCTGCCGTTGTGAGATTATTATTAAAAGCACATTTTTATTCGGTAACCATTAAAGCCAGTAGCCGTAAATTTCTTTCACTGTTCATGTTACAATCTCTACGACGACTGATCCTTGGAAGTATTCGACATAAATGAAGTTTTTATAGATACGTGCGCTTAGAGATATTGACTGAGATGGTTTACTTTTTCAATTTATTATTATTATTGTTTTTTTTTTGTAGATGGCTGTATTGAAAAAATTGTTGTAATGTATCAGATAGTAAAAACGGTTGCAAGTATATATTGTACCGAAAAGGTAATACTTCGTGTCTGATAAGTTATGTCTCCAAATTCCTCATATTTGTGAACTTTTTTCAATTGGAAAGTTAGAGCATGGGACTACATTTTCTTGCGTGTGAGTGCGACGAACTTTCAGTGATTAATAATATATTTAAAAAAAGAGCAGCAGTCGACCATTTTGCCGAGGCACAAGAATTCTGCACAGACACACATTGCACGCACAGTTGGCCGAGGGACTGATTTTTTCCAAATGCCTGCACTGCAGATAAAGATTCAAGAATCCCTCACGTCGTGATAGAATAGTCGTATATAATCGTGGAAACGACAAGCCGCAATATTGCTAAAAGAATTTCTGATTTTCAGGTCTTCATTATTTTTACACATTATTAATTCTTTGGCTGAAATACATTGATTTCAACAGGAGATGACTTTCGTTACTAAGTGCATTACGAACAGTTTCAGGTGTAAAGTCGTAACAGGGTTAGATTGACACAAAACAGCCCAAGGTAATTTAAAAAACAGTAATTTAGGCGACACGGTCAAAATGTCACCCCAATCTACATCGATGCAATGTAAAGTCCTGGATGACTGGGATGGTGGAATTTCAATTGACGGCCGGAAAATCAACAATTTAAGCTTCGCAGGTCATACTACACTCATAGCAGACAGAAAGAATTTCGCTGAGAAATAATCATGGTTATAAATCGTCAAGGCATGGTTCAAAACCAACTTACAGGCTGATTAAAGGATCTGGAGATATCGAATAATTGTGTATAAATGTTCAAATGTTTGTAATTTTATGGGACCAAACTATCAGTCCCTTGTCGTCCAAACTACTTAACCTAAGTTAAACCAAAACTAAGAACACACACACACACATCCATGCCCAAGGGAGGATTCGAACATCCGACGCGGGAGGGCGCGCGATCCGGAAGACGGCGCTCCATACCGCTCGGCTACTCCCGCGCGGTGATTGTGTATATATAGGCTCTTTGACCAACGGCACAGGAAAGTGTGATAAAGGGATTGGACGATTAATCGGTCTCTGTAGAGCCGTAATGGTGAAATTCGCTAAGATCTGGCAGAATCGGGCAATATGCGCGAGTGTCACGCAAATGCTCCGGCAACTCAATTGGGGATCGCTGGAAGAAAGACGACGTTCTTTGCGTAAATTCTGTTAAGTAAGTTTAGAGGGCCGTAATGAAGATGAGTGTATTACGATCTTGCTGCCGCGTACTTACATTTCGCGTAAAGATCACATGGACGAGAGAAATTAGGGCTTGTACGGAGGCATATAGGCATACTTTTTTTCGTCGTTCTATTTGGGAGTGGAATGGGAAAGGAAATGCCTAGTAGTGGTACAGTGTACCCTCCGCCACGCACCTTACGGTGAATTGCGGAGTATTTATGTAGATGTAGATATCCAACAGAATGAAGATGCGCCTGGTGGAAGAGTTGGTGTTTCCTGTATTCTAAGACGGATGCGAGACTTGGACCGTGGAAGGTAATGATAAGAGCCGCATTGATGTCTTCGAGGCATCTGTTTTGGCGGAAGATACTGCGTATACCACGGACACAAAGATGAACAAATGTTTCAATAATAGAAGAAGTACCAATTTCAAGAAATTTCACGTGTCTGCCAAAGGTACATTCAGATTCTTGGCGCCGCGGTGGAGCAGCCGAGCGGTCTAAAGCGTCTCGCTGCGGAGCGTGCGGCTGGTCGCCGTGGAGGTTCGAGTCCTCCCTGGGGCATGGGTGTATGTGTTTGTCCTTAGGTTAGTTTACCTAGTTTTAAGTAGTTTGTAAGCTACGGACTGATGACCACGCAGTTTGGTCCGATAGATTTACAAACAAACAGTTCCTTGATGACATCTGGAAAAGGAAAGGGGATAATTTAGAGACGACAATCTTGCAGGGAAGAATTAATGACAGACGACCACGACGGAGAACTGTAAGCAGATGATTGGATCGAGCGAAGAAGGTTACTACGTACCTTAAGACTAAAGGTCGCTGTGGATGATCTGACTGAAGTTTCAACTATGTGAGACTGAATGAGGAAATTGGGAGACGAAACGCAGCAGTGAGTAATACGAAGAATAGTGATGATACACAAACCAATTATGCTTTTATCCTCATCCTGGATGGACGATGTAACTTCTCTTCCGCCATTCGGTACAATACAACTGATCAGAAAAAAAACGCGTTTGCAATTTTGTATCTGAGTTTAACTGAGTTCCATTCATCATAATATATGCAAATCAGTAAATAATAGTTCGGCAACAGGTGATATTCCCAATAAAAACTGTATGCATAGACACAACACAATTTCGGCATTAAATTATACTCAGATAGATTTTTTTCAGGGATGGGGTGGGAAATCGGCCTTGCCCTATGAAAGGAATCATCCCAGCATTTGTCTGGAGTGATTTCCCTTGTCTAATGCTATTTGTGACATCGGGAAACTCCGAGTATTCACCATCTACTTTTGTGGTTGCGATTGGGGGAAAATATATGTATGTATTTTAACCGTGTCGAATAAATTATATTTTTAAGAATTATATTGACTTATTTGTGTCAACCTAATCCTGTTAAGACACGGAAATGTCAATCAGGATAGTCGGAGGCTGCTTTGAACTATCATTCCCTGGAATGGGATGCAGTGTAGCACCACTGCGCCTCATAGTTAGTTTGTTTGCAGCAAGAAGGCGGTGTCTCTGCTATGGTGTGGAATGGAACAGGCTGAAAACGTATTTTGGAAGTGACTTTGAATGGTCCGCGGTATAATAAACTACTCGTGGACAATATCTACCCATATTTGGCCATCTAACACCCTCACGGTTCTTCGGTGTTTCAAGATGTTATCTTCCCACATAGCTCCCACCGTGCCCGGAAAGGGTCCCAGGAATTTGCAGGCGAGGTCCAAATACTGAAATGACTGCCCTAGAGATCATATTTTAACCCTGGATTGCTACACTTATTTTCATAGAGGGGTCTGCTACACTGGGGTACAGATGTACCCCAAATAAAATGATTAAAAATACATTTTATTTCAAAGTAATACATTAACATTTAAATCACACTTAAGAAAAAAAGGAAAAAAATGGCCAGAAAGAAGCAATTACATTAATGAAGACATGAAGAACACACTTTTCGTTGATGATCCAAACAAATAAGTTTTGTACAAATAGCACATTTAACTCGGTCTCGAGCCCTAGGGCAGAAAATACACCGTCCTGTTGTGGATTCTGGAACCTCTTGGGCTTCTTCTTCCTTTGGCAGTTCTAAAATACCACTGATGGTTTGACAAAGTTCTCGCCTTAAAGTTGGTTTTTCCAAACACCTTAACATTTGTGGTCGCATCAAATCTATAGCCAATTTCTTCAGGTAAGATCTTCTGTTATTAAATATTTCCTTATTATCTGCAGAATCTGAATCTGAAGTGAAGAGCATACGCTGTCTTTCGAGAATATCCTCCTCCTTTGTAAGGACAAAAGTCTGTTTTCGGGATGTCATTTTATTTCACCTAAAAAAATTGCAGATTGTCCACTATTATTGTTGCAAACAATCGGTACTATCATTGTTGTAATGTCTTTGTTGCGAATAAGTATAAATATTCTATATTTTACATCATACTTACAAACCTGAAAGCCGGCCGTGGTGGCCGAGGTGACTGAGGCGCTCCAGTCACGGTCAACACGGCCACTACAGTCGGGGGTTCGAATCCCCCCTCAGGCATGGATATTTGTGACGTGCTAGTTCGTAAGTAGTTGATAAGTAGTTTGTAAGTTTAGGGACTGATGACCTCGTAGTTAAGTCCCATAAGCTTAACAAACATTTGAACATTTTTGAACAAACCTGAAGAATCTTGGTTCTAAAATTTCTTACAGCGATTATGCTACACTGGGGTGCACCTGTACCCAAACATTAAATAACGTGAAAAGTATAAACCCTATTGACACTTTGATGGTCACAACCGTACTGACTTGTTAAGGCATGAAACTACTGGGAAGCGCAGAACTTCAGCGCTAACTGTTGACCATAGCTGCACTTAATAGAAGCACTGGGGTACAGCGTACCCCTAGTAGCATTCCAGGGTTAAACATATGGAGCATATCTGGGATATCACGGAATGCAGGCTCCATGCCAAAGATCAAGCAACAGCGAACCGGCGGTCAGCAAACGATTTGGTGTCAGTGACGTTCACAGGAGCACCAGGGAGTTGTTCAGCCACTCCTGCGACATGTCACTGCAGTACGCCCCAGACGATATCATAACACCTCCCTCTCATTACGATCAGTTTACCTCTTGTATATGACAACGAGTACACTTACAGACTTCCGACTCCGCCCATAATTTGAAACTTTTACGAAAGTTATCCCCCCTAACATCCCCACAAAAGGAAGACAGCACTAAAGTTTATCAGAACATTTTTGCAGTGAAACGTAGACATGTTAGATTGAATATATCTGACTCTTGTCTTTGACTCCGCGAGGGCAGTCTTTGGTTCACGCTGTCCCGAGTTTGAACAGTAGTAGTTGTGGCCTGGACTCATACTGTTGAACAGGGAGAGTGTTATACAAGAACTAATGGAATGAAGTTAAAGTTTTTTGGACGAGCCCTTGCCTTATGTGCTTTCTTCTTACGTAACGATGTAAAGAAAATAATTGATTTGTTTTTGGAACATGATGAAGATTAGAGGTAAGGAGGATAATAATTTCATCGTTGTACGTGTTGCGTAGTTGTGATCCATGTCTTTAGTTAAATTCAGCAAGAGTGTAATGCCTGAATATCAGCATTCCCCTTGAAAGCCCAGAAAGTAAAAATGTTTCTGTTTTACAATTATGGTTTTAATGAAAAGATGTAATGAACAGACTTGTAAGAAATTAATTGACATAATTGTAAGATATTGTCTAACTTATGTTAGCCTTTTGAGATAATGGATTTAAGTTAGATAAAGGATTATACTTTAGACTTACTTCATATTTGTGTCGACTTGCTCATTCACCTAAAAGTACCTTATTAATTTACTTTTTTCTCTGAAGAAAACAAACATGGACTATATTTGTGTGGTAGTTAGTGAATTCGCATATCCCCTCCGCGAATTCCGTAGTTATTGTTATCTTACAGTAATTTGGAGAACAGGCAGCTTATCCTTCCGCACAGGTAGGCCTTAAAAAAGGACAGTATTAACAGCTGAGAGAAATATTTCTGGATTTATTGTCGCACCTCCATATTCTTGTCAATCGGCCTTTTCTTAACGTGTCTTTCATCACATTGTTCATGCCATGCTTAACATTTATTACTAGAGGTGTAGATGCCTATTTCATGAACACATTAAGAGGATCTGAACTTGCTTAATTATGTTTTTGTTTCCTTTTAAAACTATACTTTAACCCATTTCATAAGAGTCAGATTAACGATTTGTAGTTGAAGTGCAGAATTAGTCTCAAATCTATACACACAAAACGAACAATCTTATTATACAGGGCACCAAAGTCGAGTCAGAGAACATATTAATAAGCTGCAATTGCTATAGTAATCATTTGATAATTTTGTTAACAACTTTCTTTATTATTTAACAAGTCTCTAAAACGACAATTACTATGATTACCATCATCTATACGTTTTATAATCAACTCCAACTCAGCAGGGGTCATCAGTCCCTAAACTTACAAACTACTTATGAACTAGCTACAACTAAGGACGGCACAAATATCCATGCCCGAGGGGGGATTCGAACCTCCGACCGTAGTGGCCGTGCAGACCGTAACTCAGCAGAAGAATGAAAATTATTGTCAGTGCTATTATTCTCGACTTTGCATGAGCAACTTTCAGCAGTTTATGCTCTAAATATACAGATTCGGGTATTATGTTTTTTACGACATTCTAAGAGTACTACATCGCCTGCGGATGAAACTGACCAAAGTCAAAAGCTAACGATTGTTGGTGTTTGGTCTGCAGAACATTCTGGCAAATTCAAGCCGAATATTTGGCCACAGATCACTCAACACATTTCAAGAAATATATGAACTAATTGCAGTTGAAGAAATAAAACTTGGACTTACTGTAAATGAAAGTAAGAAAAATTATGTGGTGAAGTAAATTTCTGAAGCTAGAAGAACACCACATGACATGAAGACATCTGATAAATGTTTTCAATTTGTCATCTGATTCCGTTATCTAGGACAATAGCGGATATTAACAACCTAAGGGCATTTGAAAAGAATCTTGCTTAAAATCTATGGGCCCGTAAAAGAGGCAGACGATTGAAGACTGAGATAACCATGAAACACAAGAACTTACACAAGGGAAATTTATTAATTATCAGAAAATACGTTGGTTAGGACATATAGCAAGAATTAAGGAAGAAAGGAATCTAGATTTATTCGACCAGATCGAAAGACATAAAAGTTAAGAAAAACTGTGTGCCTTGATTACATACGAATCATTTACACTTAATGCTATGTTTTCCTCGTATTCTCTGGTACTACCAATCTCTACATTTACTACATCCCACATTTTCTTAATTTGTTTCTGATGTTAATGTCCTATTCTTGTTAATGCATTTGTTTTGATGTCCGTTTTAACACATTTCGTATTTTCGCGATGTTGCTGAATAATAGTTTACTTTTTGTCTTCCAGGATACTTTTAATTCTTGAGGACACCATGGCACCACATGTAAAATTGAGCACTTGTACATGTTACACCGTGTCCAAGCGAACATAAAACTTATTGTCATGGAAATGTAGAAAAACTGCAGAATTATACATGAATGACATGACGTATTGGTGGCTCCAGCTGCACTGATCGAATTTAGGTTACAGTGGGATGACAGAAGAAATTGCAGCAACATTTCACCATTTCGTCGGCTGTTGCTTCGGGCTTATCGACGTGAAGCGACACCTGTTTCCGTTTCGAATCAGCACGCTGCTGATTTATGTGACAGCCGCGCAGCTCCGAAATTGAAACGAAGTAGTAAACGCACTGTCACACATCTGTCTAGTCTGAAATTATTACTCAATCCCGAAATCCTGTAACTCGGAAATGAGGAAAAAACCGATACGGTGCTGACGTATTGAAGCGTAGTATTGAAAACAATGGGAGATATATCTAAATTTAGCCCTATTGTACGAGTTTTAAGTAAGAGACATCTCTCTTGTATGAAAGAACACACTGGTGGTCCATTATTTGATTTACATAGAGGGAATGATCAACGCCACGAGCCGGCCGCTGTGGCCGAGGGGACTGAGGCGCTTCAGTCACGGTCTCCACGGCCACTACGGTCGGGGGTTCGAATTCCCCCTCGGGCATGGATATTTCTGCCGTCTGTAGTCTTAGCAAGTTCATAAGTAGTTTGTAAGTTTAGGGACTGATGACCCCGTAGTTAAGTCCCATATGCTCTACAAACATTTGAACATTTAAATTTGAACAACGCCTCGAGGGTAACAGACTAAATTACGTTATTTATATCCGAAGGGTTTATAGCGTGTAACAGAAAAATTTTCATATGTTCTGGGAGGAAACTGAGAGGTAACCATTACCAAGGTTAAACAAAATATGGCTTCATTTTACGTATCGCGAGAGAGGTTGCAGAACAGTAACATGGAAACTTGAAAATCTGCAAAGGGGCTGATTCCCAACCTCAGTCTAAATATACTGGGGGGTAAGTTATATTAAAAAATATGAAGATTCTAGGAGGCTTGATTATACAGAGTGAATCACCAAACACTTGCACCGCAAATATTGCTGAAACGGAAAGTGCTATTGATGTGCGGTTTCCGTAGAATGAATTGGTAGTGAAGGACTCGTATTATTAGCCAATAAACATATTGTAAATATACCTAGAAAGTGTATTTTTTATGCAAACATACAATTTTTGAAGTGGAACAATGGTTGTTTCTGTCATGGAATTTTTGACACCAGCTGTGTACAAACAATTTTATGACATTTTTACCACGTTTAGCTTGTCAGCTATCACCATTTAAAAGCTTAGGCTACGACAGCGTAGCTGACTGGCTGGTGATCATGAGACAGTGGGCCGTGCTCCAGGGGCTAGCCACTGGGCCAGTCAGCTACGCTACCGCAGCCTCCGCCCGCGAAACTCTGAACGGTTGTAGCTGCCAAATTAAAGGTGATAAAAATGTCATTCAAAATTCTTTGTACACAGCTAGTGTCAAGATGTCCAGTGTATGATAGAAACAACCATTGTTCTATTTAACAAACTGTATGTTAGCATAAAAAATACACTTTCTAAGTAATAGTACTATCTGTTTATTGGATAACAATACGAGCCCATGACTACCAATCCATGCTGTGAAAACCTCACATCAATCGCACTATCCGTTTACGCAATATTTGCGGTGCACGTGTTAGGTGATTCACCCTGTATTTACACTTGAAAAATACGAGAGACGTACTATTAATAGCTGAGTAAGCGAGTTTTTGTACCGAAAAGCCAGCAAATGACTGCTAGCAACTATGGTTCATGTACACATGCTGACGTCAAAAGCAGAAGTACATCTTGGATTATACCCAATATGCTGCAACAATTTGTATTAAAGACATGCTATACCTTGTGACAATATCAACAACCAAAAGGTTGCAGAACTACGATAATCATGTGCTTGATTATACCTCCTTTTTTACTGCACCACAAAACATTCTGGAAGCGCTATATGTTTCCCCTAATGACAGAAAGAGGAACTATTGGCATGTTTCTTAAATGAGCATTTAGATGGAGCGAACCGATTTTGGTTCTCAGAATTTAGCTAGAATTGTCACGGAAAATATAGTCCTACACTTCATGTTGGCCCTTGTGTGACCAGTGTTAGCTGACTGAAGTTGTGACGCTCCGGAAATTTTACGCCAGTTGCTAACCAGTAAGTAGCCTTTGTAAATATAATGTTGATCTAAATGTTGTGTTGTTCCTAGTGATTCTCAATATCATTGTCAAAAATGAGTGAAGGAGTTGTACTTTGCGCGTCTAGTGACTCGCCGTCAGCTTTCTTCCCACTTCTGCGAAGCATTTATCCATTGGGTATCTGTTTCTCTTGTAAGCTACAAAGTGGGAGCTTTGCGAAAACGAAGTGGGGTTTCTCGGGAAATAAAATTAGATTATACTGTATAGTATGCCATTGCTATTACCTGAGCTCACTGCACATGGTGTGGCTGTAACTATCGTTTCAGCATGTAGTGTGCCCAAAACAGCGTTGCTTAGCTAGTAGTGGTCAGACATTTCTCTTTCTCACTGAAGTGACCCTTCCGAAGTCAACCGTTAGGACGTGTAGTTCAGTACCGCCATTCGTTTCTGACAATGCTAGACATCCTGGACAGGAAGGCAGAATAATAGCGGCGGCGGATTAGGCGTGCGTACTAGAGCGCCATGCTGCGGTTCGCGCTGCCGTTCGCAATCGGGGGTTCGAGACCCCCTCCGTGCATAGGTGTTTGTGTTGTCCCTCGGATAGTTTACCTTAGTTTAAGTAGTTTGTGAGCTACGGACCGATGACTTGCGTTTGAGCTCGATACATTTACAAACATTAATACTTTTGCAGAATAATAGTTTCTTTATTCTAAAGGCCAACTTCACGAACATTAATTTATTTTGTGTCACACATAACCAGTGTTGCCAGATGGCAGAAAGAGAAATAACCTATAGTCTCACAAAAATGTACCTACGGTTTCCCTACTTTCTACGACCTCATTAAAACCCCTACATCAGGGGCGTAGCCAGTATTTGGGCCTGGGACGGACTGAATCCAGGACTCAAAAAAAAAAAAAAAAAAAAAAAAAAATGTGTATGTATGGAGACGCTCCCTCTATAATGCTTTTTTGTTTTGTGGAGAAATATGTCCTGGGGTGCTGCAGCCCGGCAGCCCCCGATCCCTAAATACGCCACTGTTCTACATTGAAACTTCAGCAGTATAATAATGATAAGGAAATCATATCTAAAAAGTAAATACGTTAGGTTAGTATTTAATGTAGGTTGAATGTCGTAACTACTAGCCAATATAAAATAGTATTATTATTTCTGCATCGATGTGCAGCAGCGACTTTTATTTCACGACTGAGTGCTATTTTGCTGTCACAAATTTAAAATGGGCAACTGACACATTCCATATGAAAGGATTTTTAGAAAATCACCAATATAAAGAGTTAGGATGTGAATACAGTAACAAAATATAATTACACAGATTCTACCCTTCTCAATTTTGTCGCACCTGTTACACGGCTTTTGCATAAAAATATGTTTTTAGCAATTACAAAAAAATGTATATTTAGACTTAATAATATAATTAATTTCCTTTTAAATTATGTTTATTAAAAGACAAAATTTTGAATGTGATATTTTACGATTATTTCAAAGTCAATTTTTGACAGTCCATGTTTCACAACGGTGACTATGGAATCAACTGTTTACATCTGGTCGCTGCTGATATCCACATATGTCTCAGACACTGTGGGCACTCTTGTGGTAGAAGTTGTAGCATTTGAAGTTTCACCATATGTGTTGTTTGAAGTAAACAGTAAGTACATGTCTTTCGGAATGACATAATCGCAACAATATTTTCCTTGGTTCTTCATGTCAAATTTCATTCTCACTAATGCTTCTAAAGTGTCTGTACCAATTCTGTTTCGTTGTTTGGCCTTAATATCTGTCACCATTCAAAAAATTCTTTCAACTGCAGCATTGGAATGTTAGCTAACACACCTATATTTTGAAACTGTTTAATGTCATTGAAGTTTTTACACTGTGACACTTTGACCTAAAACTGTACAGTAGATAACTTAAAGAGGTATGTCTTTTCACTTTCTGTAAAGTAATGATTTTCAAAGAGTAAAGCTACGGTATGTTGAAAACGAATATCTAGAGTTTTGTTCATTATAACGCAGGCAGTCGCAAATGTTTTATCGTTTTCTTATCAACTTCTTCTCACTGACAAATACTAACTAGTATGTCGTACTAACGTAAATAAATAACACTCTAGTCAAGGTAATACAAAGTCTTTCGTTCATGCTTAAAATTACCTACGTGTAGGGAAAATTCCCTACGTCTGGAAGCACTGCACATAACTAACGTGTGTACAGGAAAATACAAGAAATGCGTAATTACATTACCCATTCGTCATTCCATCGTCAATTGAAATGTATGGTTGGTAAGTTTTTTCGGCCGGCCGCGGTGGCCAAGCGGTCTGCGGTGCGCCAGTCACCGTCTGCACGGCCACTACGGTCCGGGATTCTAAACGCCCCTCGGGCATGGATATTTGTACCGTTCTTAGTATTAGCTAGTTCATAAGTAGTTTGTAAGCTTAGGAACTGATGACCCCTTAGTTAAGTCCCATAAGATCTACAAAGATTTGAAAATTTGAAGTATTTTCGGATAGAGTGCAGCACCGTTGTCTTTTCCGTCGGTTGTTTTTGGCGCAACGGTAATTTCTTCAACATCATAATGTAATTATCAACGTTACTTCACTGGTGTTCAAATATCATATTTTGACGCAAATAATGAATATGAAAGATGCAGCAAACCGTAGAAAGTCTAATTACGCGAACTCCGTGTATCCGCTATAAACCAGCGCGCAACAGAGTTTCGTAACTAATTGGGATAATCAACACAGTTAAGGGAATCATTAACGACCCCGTTCTCAATCTACGCAGTATCAGGACTGTGATCGTTAGTTGTCTCTTTTGCAGAGGGCAGTTTTCCGTCTCGGTCTTTGGTCAGATTCACTGTATATACTGCAGAGATTATATCGTGTAATCTACATTGATGGCGGACTGCTAATATGGTGATCACCGTGTGATTTTGGGTCTCGCAAAATAAACGAAAATATAGCATAACAGCTTCTTTGCACTCGTTCATAAAACCGGAATTGACACAGAAGTCGAATAATACAAAATCCTGTTAATACTGAATAATATAGCAGTGTCGACACAATACCAAGTAGCTGATGATGAATACATTTATTTATGTGAACAGGAAGCAGAAATAAATTACACGAAAATAATTCCTATTTAAGCCGAAACATACGTATGTTTTTTTTTTTTTTTTTTATTTTTTTACAAGCAACGTTACCGCCCTGTAATGGATTATTTTGGTTCTAGTTAGACCTAAATGACTGTGTTGTTGCTACATTACCGCGTGTCTCCAGCTGATTTTACCGTGAATACATACCACTGCGTTCGTCGGAATCAGTGCTGAATGTGTCCAAGCCTGTGAATTAACTGCCTGGTTAATGTAATGCGAAATTCGGTAATTTAATTTTTACCAACTAAACCCGGCTACACTTCGCCTTGATTCAGACCCATATGAAATGATTAAGAAAAAAGATTGAAGAATTCTTGTGAATATATATTCAACAATAAAATACATCAGTTAAATATATATCCTGCTTTCGTTTGCTGTGGCTACAAAGAGTGAAAGCAGATTTAGAGCCGCGGTGGAGTAGCCGAGCCGTCTAAAGCACCTCGCTGCGGAGCGCGCGGTTGCTTGCCGTGGACGTTAGAGTCTTCCCTAGGGCATGGGTGTGTGTGTGTGTTTGTTTGTCCGTAGGTTAGTTTACCTAGGTTTAAGTAGTTTGTAAGCTACGGACTGATGACCACGCAGTTTGGTCCGATAGATTTACAGACATTTGAACATTTTTGAGCATATTTAGAGAGATAAGGTTTCCCACAAAATAGTTATTTATTTTAAAAGCAACGGAATGACTACTTTTTGTTTTTCCGTTTTCTGCACACAAATAAAGATAAGACGATTTACTGACTCTGGAGCTAACATTAGGATATCAATCTTTTTCTTATTATTTAATATATACTCACTATCCCTTTTCATATTCACCTTGTCGTCTATTTTTCCTCTGTCCATTCACCATCTCTGCCCACCACTTCTTTCATATCTCTTCCACCTTCTCCTTCCTGCTCACTCGGTCCATCTACGTCTCCTCCTCCTCCCGAAATATTCAAAGCAGAGCGCCTGCAGTATAAGATATATGTTTCACCTGTACTTACTGTCCTCTACAAATTCTCATAATCTGTTACCCATTATAATTGACTGTTACTAAATTAAGTGACTAGTAATTGTATCAAATATTATATTGCTGGTATCCAGAGTGTTAAGCGTAAGTATTATACGAGTAAGAAACAAGAGGACGAGGAACCTGTAAAGCGGTAGTCACTGCTGGATTGGGAATGCTTGCTCCCATCATCAGGTGCAGTCGTTCAGTTATCACTACGACTGCACCTGATGGTGGAAGCTAGCCGTCCCACTGCGACGAACCATCACCATCCCGGCTTCTTAGAGGTGTACAAATTCTGGTAGCTTCAAGCCCAATTTCCGCAACGGAAATTAAGTGCCATAGTATACTGTTGCATTTTAGGATTCAGTATAGTGCTAGACCACACTACTAAGCAAAGATAAAATATTAAAATTACGATATTTTTCATTCCCGTGAACCAAATTTGATGCCCTTCCCTTCACACACACACACACACACACACACACACACAGATAAAAAAAAAATACATAAATAAAACAAAGAAAAAACGCTCACGTTACCTACGGAAACACCATGCAAATTCGTCTCGCAAATTCAGAGATTGTATTACATTAATACCTCTTCCACAGAAGATGAATACGACATTTCGTATTGATGTGGAAGGTAAAAATTTTAAACATGGCTGCGGTTCAGCAACGGTGGAACACGATCCAAAAGTCCACAAAATTTCAGCCAACCAGTTGTATAACAATGGTTTATATAACCAAACCTTGACCCAGGTGTCGGCCTGTGTGTGGCCGTGCTCCACAATTTTATGTTGCAGACATTAGTTTTAAATTTTACTTTTTATTCCATGACATGGAGTGAGCCACATTTGGCCATATGACTTTATTTAACAACTATTTTAATGTGATCTATATGAAAGTCTTCTGAAGAAGGCAAAATTACTTTTGCCGAAACCTAGGTCAAGGCTTAGTTATATAATCCATTTTTATGCAACTGGTTGGCTGAAGTTTTGTTCTCTTTTGGATGTGGAAGGTGTTAATTTCACAGGAGGAATCTTTACATGAATTTTCGGGACTTCCAATTTTAATTATAGATTTATTATTTTTTCATTTAAAATTTCATCTTCTAAGTACAAGGAGTTGTCATTCAGAAACTGTTTTAATTTATTTTGAAACAGTATTTGGTTATCAGTCAGACTTTTTATGATTTCGGTAAGTGAACAGAAATCTTAGTGGCAACATAATTGACCCCATTCTGTACCAGATTTTAACCTTGAATAATAATATTCTCATAGATAAACAGATAGACAAGATGGTTAAGGAAAAAATTCTACATTAGTCTACCTTATTATTCTCGGATATATTTGAGATGAAATAACACTTCAATGATGCCCCAAGGTTAATTAAATTTGCCTCTGGAAACGCCATGAAAATAAATAAATTAAGTTTTCGGACAAGCGATAATATACAGAAGAAGAGACAGTAACGACTGGTTTCTGTGAAAAATTAATGCATATTCTTGCAGTACCTTCGGATACTGATGAGTTCAAACAGACAACCCCACTTACATATAAAATTTTGAATCACAATTTTTTCTATAGAAATGACAAATCAGCAACAAGTCACTGTTTTCAATGCTTTTATTCCATAAACTAGTTTCCTAACCTGTTAAGGTTCACCATCAGATGGTGGGGCACTAACAGAATGGCATATACATGTGGTTAGCAGCATGGTGGGTGCTTGCTCTGTGACAAAGCAGATAAATGAAGCTTAATGTATCATTATTGCTGTTGTTCATATGTATATTTGTCTGTGATTTACTGCGACGGTATGGGCGGCTTTATAGTCGTTAACCACCAGGCAGCTTCCATTGAAGTAATGAACTGGCCATTGAACTTGCACATTTCATTCACGAATCTACACACACACACACACACACACACACACACAGACATTGTTTCTGTCACTGTAAATGCTCGACATCCAGCGAGTGCTGTACAACTGTTACTTGCTGCAAAGCTCTTCACTCAAAGATAAACCTCGTTTCACTCAGGTACTATTATTGGTTTCGAGTATATATAACATAATCGATTGTAAACGAATATTTTAAAAACTAAGTTATTGATAATATGACAGCAAAAGGAGAGCAAAAGTTAGTCATGGAAGTGCATTTATTTCTGTATTTATGCAGATATTTAATTAGCTGTACCTATTCTAGTGAACGTATGTTCAAAACTGATTTACAAGAGTTACAGATGTTACAACTAGTTACAAATGTACATAAAATACCTCAGACATGATAAATATTTTTAGTTATCCTATTCTCCTTACATTAATATGAAATGGGATTGGTTGCTCATGGTATAGTTTACATAAATGTTTGTGTATTGTAGTTTTTTTAACAATATGTAGGTGTTAACATTTTAGTTCCTTTAGCATTAGGAAGCATATTTATGCAGGCTATGAGACAGAGAATGGGATGTGGGATAGGGTAGGTGGGGGTTGTAGGAAATAATTGGGTTGTCTTGTTATTTCTTTGGAGCTAATATATCTTTGAACCCAAATAATAATACTCATCTACTACTTTTAATGTCTCAGTATCTGATCTAATTCCTTCAACATGTCCTGATTTTCTGTCACTTTTTTCCAATACCCGTTTTACTCATGTTAATGTTAATCTTAATGCTTCCTTTCAAGACACCGATTACTTGCTATTCCAGGTCCTTTGCTGTCTCTGACAGAATTATTATGCCGTCAGGAAACTGCAAGGCTTTTATTTCCACTCCCTCGACTTAAATTCCCTCTCCAAATTTATCCTTGCATTCCTTCACAGCTTACTCAATCTTCATATTGAACAACATTGGGGATACGCTACAACGCTGTCTTTATCTGATATTATTTCTTGGAAACGGCAGACTAACACGAAGTACTTCTAGCATCAGAATGGTGCCACTTAAACACATCTGATATCCGGGGACGACAACGAGGAACTGCCATGTGACCAGACATATAGAAGGCTTGCACATTGCACATACATAGGCGCCGTATATTAGGCTACGCTCCGAGGCAACAGGTAAAAACCCAAAGTCGTATGACATAAATGGCTGGGAGACCCCGAAGGGCAGGTTCAGCCGCCTAATTGGAAAGGTTTCCCCTATCCTCCGCACCCTCAGGCACCTTTTCTCCGTCAAGTGTAAGAGCTGATTGCTGAAGTGTCTGTGTTAAGTGTAGGTTAATGTAACTGGTGCGTGTGTAGTGTTGTGTTCGAGATGATGGAAGACGGGAGAGGGTGGCATATGGTGTCCCTCGAAAACCTTCTACGCGGTCGCAGAGCTTAACGTCTCCATCCGACGCACGGATCACAATCAACGCTGCGAAGAGGTTTGGGATTTAATCCAGAACATTGGTGCAAACTGCCGTGAGGCAAAGGGGAAACTGTAAGCAATGCGTAACGTACCCGGACGGTTACCCATCCAAGTACTGGCCACGCCCGATGTTGCATAATATCGGTGACTGGCGTTTAAGAGGTATATTCACCGCAACACGAGCGTTGACAAGGGAACAGTTGCCGGATGCACGATAATAGCTGTATCAATATTTATGTTATGTGTTTCTGACTCGGCAATGTTCTTAGACCTTCAGTGATCACATTTCCTGGTTTTTGTGATAACCTAATATTTCATAGCAGGGAGAATGTTACTAGTATTTAAATTTGTTATTTATTTTAAATAAAATACTTGGAACGTCTACTACTGAAAGTAGTTGTTGTTGATGTGGTCTTCAGTCCGGAGACTGGTTTGATGCAGCTCTGCACAATACCCTATCCTGAGCAAGCCTTTTACAATCCACAGAAGAACAGCAACCTACATCAGGCTGAATCTGCTTACTGTATCCATCACTTGGTCTACCTCTGCGGTTTTTATCCCAAACACTTGCCTCAAATGCTAAATTCACGATTCCTTCATGTCTAAGAATGTGTCCTACCAATCGATCTCTTCCTTTAGTCAAGGTATGCCGGAAATTCCTTTTCTCCCCAATCCAGTTCAGTACCTCCTCAATAGTTACGTGATCCACCCACCTAACCTTCAGCAGTCTTCTGTAGCACCACATTTCAAAAGCCTCTATCCTCTTCCTGTCCGCACTGTTTATCGTCCATGTTTCACTCCCATACAAGGCAACATTCCACACAAATGCCTTCAGAAATGACTTCCTTAGGCTTAAATTAATATTTGATGTTAACAAATTTCTCTTTTTCAAGAACGCTTTTCTACCCATTGCCGTTCTACACTTTATATCCTCTGTACTGCGACCATCATTTGTTATTTTACTGCCCAAGTAACTAACCTCATCTACCTCCTGTATTGTTTCGTTACGTAATCTAATTATTGGTTTTCTTAGACTGCAGTCCATTACCCTAATTTTGTTTTCGTTGATGTTCACCTTACATGCACCTTTCATCACACTGTCCGTTCCGTTCAGCTGCTCTTCCTTTGCTGTCTCTGACAGAATTGCTATGTCGTCGGCAAAAAGCAATGTTTTTAATTCTTCACCCTGAACTTTAATTCCTTCTCCAAATTTCTCATTGCTTTCCTTTATAGCTTGAAAAATCTACGTTCACGAACCCCTGTTTCACGTTGCTACCGGTGATAGTCGTTTTCCAACAGCTTTAGTTGTTCCAGAGATATTTTGACTGGTAAAGACAAATGGTACAGCCTATATAATTTCTTCACCCAAGAGTAATGCTTCAGGAGAAATTATTTGCAGGGACTCCATCTGGTAGTATCACTTTCGACACTTCATTGTATAATGAATCTACATCTACTGATGCTTCGTGATGTTCTCACTGACACTTTTAATTAACTATATGGTAAAAGCTCCGATAATATGTGACAGTATCGAACACTGCAATCTCTTCCGATAGTCAGTGTTGAACACTGAACGATTAGTTAGTATCACTTTCGACACTTCATTGTATAATGAATCTACATCTACTGATGCTTCGTGATGTTCTCACTGACACTTTTAATTCACAATATGGTAAAAGCTCCGATAATATGTGACAGTATCGAACACTGCAATCTCTTCCGATAGTCAGTGTTGAACACTGAACGATTAGTTCCGTGGGGGCCTCGCATCTTCCTGTCTGTCCGCCTTCTTGTTTGTATACAAAGAATAGGGCAACTGGCACACTCTGCTTTTCCATAAAGAAACCAGTTCCTAGATTTTACAACGAATATTTGTAATCTTTCCACAGCATACGGTGTTGATGTTGTGATCTTACGACCGGGGACTGGTTTGATGCATCTCGCCACCTTACTTTATTCTGAGCAAGCCTCTTCATCTCCTCATAAGAACGGCAACATTCATCGATTTGAATTTGCTTACTATATTCATCTCTTGGCCTCCCTCTGCGATTTTTACTCCACACACTTCCCTCCAACGGTAAATTCACAGTTCCTTGATGTCTAAGAATGTGTCCTACGAATCTATCTCTTCTTTTAGTCAAGATATGCCAGAAATTCCTTTTCTCCCCAATTTTGTTCAGTACCTCCTCATTAGTTACGCGATCCACCCACATAATCTTCTGCATTATTCTGTAGCACCACATTACAAAAGTCTCTAGCCTCTTCCTCTCAGCACTATTTTTCGTCCATGTTTCACTCCCATACAAGGCAACATTCCAAACACATGCCTTCAAAAAGGACTTCCTTGTGCTTAAATTAATATTTGATGTTAACAAATTCCTCTTTTTCAAAAACTCTTTTCCTCCCATTTACATTCTGCATTTTATATCATCTGTACTGCAATTATCGGATGTTATGCCCAAGTAACAAAACTCATCTACCTCCTTTATTGTTTCGTTACGTAATCTAATTACTAAGACTGCATTCCATTACCCTTGTTTTGCTCTTGTTAATGTTCATCATATACGCTCCTTTCAACACACTGTCCATTCCGTTCAACTGCTCCTCCAGGTCTTTCTTCATCCTGAACTTTAATTCCTTCTCCAAATTTCTCCTAGTTTTCTTTTATAGCTTTCTAAGTGTACGAATTGAATAACATTGGAGAAAGGCTACAAGCCTGTCTTGCTCCCTTCCCAACCACTGCAAACCTTTGATGCCCTTCCACTCTGACAACCGCTGTCTGGTTGTTGTACAAGCTGTAAATAACCTTACGCTCCTTCAGAACTTGAAAGAGGTTATTCCAATCAACATTGTCAAAAGCCTTCTCCAAATCTACAAAAGCTAAAAATGTAGGTAGTTATAACAGTCTTTAACCAATTAATAGCAATAAAATTTTTAAAGAAATGGATAGAACTGATACCAAAAAATACCGAAAGAGACTGGTTATTAAGAACTAAAATATCGGTATCGGTGTCAACCTGTTGGTTTTTCCCACCCCTACCTGGCGAGTCCGCCTTGGCAGCTGCCAGCAGCACGCCGCCCGCCCCCGATTTAGCCGAGTGCTCCCCGGGTGAGACGCCGGCGACAGAAGTGGACAGTGCAGGGGTAGCGCCCTCGCCGGCAGAGGGCTTCGAGAGCGCTCCAACCCCCGCGTCGCGATGACTGCGCCCGCAGTCCCAGGTGGCCTGCTCGACGCGCCGAGTGGCAACGCGACGCGAGGCGAGCACCTACACCCCCACCCCTACACCTGTGCCGCATTGTCTGCCGCTGCCTGCTGGAGGATCGGGGACCTCGTCAGGAACGCCTCCCCCCCCCTCTCACTCTCTCTTGGTAACTGGACACCACGCACCGTTCACATGAGTGTTGCCGAAGTGTATCACATCAAAGGGGCGCTACTGCGTAACCTGTCATGTACGATTGACGCTTGACCTAGATGGAGGTCACGCAGCCGGCCACGGTGGCCGAGGAGACTAAGGCGCTCCAGTCACGGTCTGCACGGCCACTACGGTCGGGGGTTCGAATCCCCCCTCGGGCATGGATATTTGTGCCGTCTTAGTTCGTAAGTAGTTCATAAGTAGTTTGTAAGTTTAGGGACTGATGACCCCGTAGTTAAGTCCCATAGACTTTACAAACATTTGAATTTTTTTTTGTAGGTCACGCAAGACTGAAATCCACTCCAACTCGTCCGTCCTACATCTATAATAATAACTAACTAAATCCCCTCTTCCACTTTCACCTTTCCTCTCGCCTTTCTTCCCTTATGATAACTTTTCGTAGTCATTTTCACAACGCTTTAAAATGGAGACGGAATCCTTCTTACGAAAGACACTACTTATGTTTTTTCACCCAAACAGTTTTCGACCCTCATGTTTCTTCTTCACTTTTTTTCTCCTTTCAATTTCTTACTTGTTGTTAACGGCAGAGTTTATGTATTGCCTTAATCTATATCTATAAATGTGAACCACAAGACATAAAGAGCTAAAAATTCGTACAATAACTAGTGTATACACGGGAAGGCTTTAGGCACGGTTTTATGGCGATCGGATAGCTATTTATCTATACATATATATTAATGTGAATGTCTGTTCCGTGTACGCTTATTACGTCCGAACGACAAGACACAGAGACTTAAATATCTGTACAGTTACTAATTTACACCTGAGGAAGGTTTTAGGCACGGTTTTATAGCGCTCTGACAGATATTTAGTAATTTGAAGAATATAACGCGAAATGCGGAACAATAATTACTCTTTGAAAATGATATTTACCCTTTGAAAATGGTTTTATTGGTTGCATTGTTACCTGAGGGTTGATAATGATAAAAGGGTGGAGTGTTTTGGGATGGAAAGTTATAGGTGTATATAAAATTCTCTGTGTGTGTGTTAATATTTCGCGTTGCAGCGAAAACTACAGAACGCAAACGAATGGTCTTTGTGTAATTGTTGTCCGAAGTCTCCCGTTGTACACCATAGCACTTTCATGCCGATAGTTATACTGAAAGATAGCTTATCTATAATAATCAAGCAACGTGAGAGCGGAACCGCGAGTTTAAGGTAGTTAAGCAATAAATTCCCTTGTCACTTGTTATCATTTGTGCTGTGGTGTTGTTCTCTTTTCTTTGCGTCATTTTATCACTTTTTTCTGCATCTACAACTACATATAGTCCATAATCCATCGTAAGTTGCATTGCAGAGGGTACACTTTACCACTACTAGGCATTTCCTTTCCTTTTCCACTCCCAAACAGAGCGAGGAAAAAAAAGGAACGCCTATATGCCTCCATACCAGCCCCAATTTCTCTTGTCTTTGTGATCATTACGCGAAATGTAAGTAGCCAGCAGGAATATCGTTCCATACTCAGCTTCAAATTCCGTCCCTGTAAATTTTCTCAACAGAATTTCTCGAATATAACGTTGTCTTTCCTCCACCGATCCACATCTGTGTTCCCGGAGCATTTCCGTGACACTCGCGCATTGAAAGAACCTACCAATTACTAACCTAGCTGCTCGCCTCTGGTTTCCATGTTGTCCTTTAATCTGATCTGCTGCGGTCCCAAACACTTCAGCAATACTCAAGAAGCGGTCGTACAAGCGTTTTGTACGCGGTCTTCTACACAGATTAAGTACATCTTCCCAAAATTCTTCCAATATATCGAAGTCGGCTGTCCGCCTTACTCACAACTATACTTAGTTGTTCGTTACATTTCATATCGCTCTAAAATGTTACGCCTAGATATTTGATCGACGCGACTGCACCAGGAAGCTCACTACTAATGCCCTGTTCGAACATCATGGGATTGTTTTTCGTACTCATGCGCATCACCTAACATTTTTCTACATTTACAGCTAGCTGCAGTTGTTCGCAACAAATAGAAATTTTGTCTAAGTCACACTTGTGACAAGATCCGGTTGAGCAGGTAGCATGTGGTCTACAGAGACAACAAGAACCTGTTACCCATCCAGCCGTTGCTCTCGGTTACTATACCTGCGAAGCCTTTCTGTGAATGCTGAGGAAGTCCAATTGTTTTCCTTTTAATATGTTGCGATTCGGCGGTTATTTCGCACTTACGTGTAACGATAACAGTTTAACTCAGCCTAAGTTTATTTCTTTTTCCTGTTTGTGTGCCTTTTGGCTCGACAAAATGGTTTTTAATTACTTTGCAGCTTCGTCCAGAATATAACTATAACAAAGTTCGGCTGAAATTGTGGTATTTTCAGTCGGAGTTGCAAATTTTGTACAGAGTTACTCGTGTTTCTACACGTTTAGCCGACTTCGTGTTATCTTCACGTACATTAAGTTTATTTAAATGATCTCCAGTGCATTACGCAATATTTTGAGTATATTTAAAGGCATTCCAGAGATTTCGACTATTTATTCTTCATTATAGTTTTTGTTCCTAACCTAGAAAAGATTTTGTGTTCACATCACCTCGAGATTTTCTTAATGTCTTTCGGTCGTTACAAGCTCCCTAGGGTTTTATTTGCGGACGGAGAAGTTAGTACTGCTTCCTCCCAAAAGTCCCCTAAAACCTCCACATCATTTCGGATGCTGCTGCGTAGCAGTGTGCCTTAGTACCGCCCTACAGTACGCACGAGGTGCCGTAGTTGCTGTCCAAGTCTTTATGGAAAGCATAGAGTTCGGACTAACCTATTGTCTTTTATAGTTGTGTCCCCAGCGCAGAAGACAGCACACAGGTCGTTGGTTCTTGTACAGCATACAAGTGAGGCTAAAGTAAGCTCTGTAGAATGGAAGCTTAAGAAGCGACTCACGAGATTTTTAATTGTCAGGGATGCCATTTATTAAATAAATAATTAAATATGAACAACTTTTGTTAATACCACACGGACTTTTCTGCCCATAGGAACATAGGCGGGCTTTCCCACGGGAACCAGCACCTCCTATGCCATATGCTACTGCTCCCCACCTCACATTTCAACATAAGCTGCACTTCTGTCTTCCTTCCGCGTTTAAGACACGTACAATGTTAGCAAAGAAACGGCCAGCGGCCAGAAATATGAAGTGGCCAAAGGCCAGGAATATTACATCGTCTCGTTCTTCTCAGAGATTTTTTATTTTCTCGTCGATATTACAATTTTTTTTACTAATCTGCATATTCTTGTGGACGTTTGCACTCCTCAGTAAAATTTTTGATTTAGTTTTGATCTTGGCCTTCATAAACGTTATTCATTCATCGCATATATTTCTTATTAAGTCATTACTTTCATTCTAGAGAAAAATTTGTTAGACATTAAAAGATTCAAAGTTTCCTTCTTAAGAAAAAACAGAGTAAATTAAAGGTCTCTGCAGCTATCGAACAAGGCACATATTTTTAATACGTATGGACACTTTCAATAAAGTTTTTTAATGTATTAGATCGCATAGTCATCGTGTGAAAACAACCGAAATTTCGGCCACTGTTGCAAGTCCCCTTCTTCAGGGTATTTTTCTTCATGTTTGTCTTATTCTGTACGCCAGAAAGGTGTCAACAGAAGTAATACGTTTCTTACCTTCCAAGAACTTGTGATGGCAGTGAAATAAATTCAAATCTGCTAGGTCAAAATTTCGAGCTGGAGAGTTATGATATATCATTCTATAAACTGGTGGTCAGACAGAGCTAAGGAATGCACTCAACTGGCAATAAACTGAACGACTATTGCAGAGGGTTCATACCATACTTGCATGTTCTATTTACTTAATTTTTATCTTTGTCCTATACTGGTACTTGTTTGTCTGAGCGAAGGTTTACTTGTTTTTCCGTTTACTTTTATTTTCTAATGATTGGGTAGTAATAAAGCTGAGTACCTCATTTTGGAAGATATGTAAAATGCATGCCGATAACGAAAGTATTGCAACGAAAAAGCTTTAATATCTTCTGTATCACGATATAAATAATACAGTAATATATTTAGTGCGTTTTATAATTGGACGAAAGCCACTTCTCCTTAGCCTTAGCGGGCACCATGCAAAACGGTCAATTAAAGCAAGTGGCTGCAGGTACGGCGGAAAGACCAGCGTAGTGACTTGCGGAAGGGCCTGTGCGTTTACCAGAGTGTCCCGGAGTAATCAAAACTGTCTACACATCCCATCTACTCACAAATGTATCTTCTCACAAATGTATCTTCTCACCTCGCAAACTTGCCACCCTCCCGCCAACTTCTCGTAAACAGTCATTTTCACATGGATTTACAATGGGCAAGGATTCCGTCTCATGAAAAACACCTTGTTTATCCTTTTTATTTTATTTTATTTATTTTTTTTTTCACCCAAACATAATTCTTGCGTGTCTTCTTCAGCTTTTTCCCCCCTTTAATTCCTTACATGACATGAATGGCAGTAGTGTTTTAATTAATCAATAAAATGCTTTGCATGTCATTTTTTGTGATGCGATATTCATCTATTTTGTTTGCGGCCTGATATCAGGTCTTTTTTCTGACGTTGTTACTCCATTTTTTCGGAGTTTTTCACCATTTTTTGTCAGAGGGCACTGCGCTTTGCGAACAAATGGTGCAAAACTCCGTAAAACCAAAGTAACAGTTTCAGAAGAACTTGATTACAGTATTCAAATAAAAGAGAAGAATATCATTGCACAGAAGTGACGTACTGTAAAGAATGCGATTACTTTATTTCATGTGTTGTGTGTATTGGTCCGTAGACTGATCTCATCCAGCCCTCCACGCTACCCTTTCCTCTGCTAGTCTCTTCATCTTTGAATATGAACGGCAAACTGCATCTATTTGAACCTTTATTCGTCTCCCTCTTCTATTTTTACCCCACACACTTACCTCTGATGCGAAGTAGACAATTCCTTGATGTCTCAGAATGGCGTGCAGCCCATAGTGGCTAGCTAGCTCTTACTATTTTTTTAACTGAGGTAAACTGTACGGCTGAGTTGTAAATTTTAGTATGTGACTTGTTTTAACCCTTAACAGCATGATTTTTTTCAATTTCAAAAGAAAAATTATTTTTGTGTTTTATAAGTTGTACAAACAAAGGGAAAAATAGTAAAAAAATTCCCATGTTGCTAGTTTTCCAAAAAAGTAAATATACAACATACAAAAACTTGTTATATAATTTTCAAAGTTGGATAGTATAAACAACTTTTTGTGCTTATTATGGTTCTTCATACCTATCTTAATTGGTGTGATTTTTTCCTCCTTCCAAAACTAACTCTTTATATGGAAAACAAAACGTCAAAATCTGCAATATCTACAGTTTTCTCCAAACACAAGCAAAGATGTTAACGTAAGTTCACACTTCAGCCAACCACGACGCAAAAAACACCACAGATACTTTCTACAAACTCTACTGCATCTGTTAAACAAGTTTTAGTTTAAAAACCTTCCCACTAGAGGTGGGTAAAACACTATTACAATCGATGTTGCAGATATGCAACACCATGCATTTAAGGGTTAATTTATAATTCCTGATGAAGACAATCGTAGTTATCGCCGAAACCAGGTTAAATAATTTTATTTTTGCCATCGAAGGGTGTATTTTCATCTTTTAATATTACATCATGTTTCAGGTGCATAATGTACCACAAACCAGGGGAGTCGCACATAGTGGAGAAATATCGTAGTTCGTATCGTGGCGAGCTGAAATGCGGAGATTCTGAGCAGTCTGGATTCGCATTTTCGTACTTTCCAACGCATTTTTTTTTATTTTTACCTTTTCGTTTCCTTAATGTTTTTGTTTTTTTACTTGTTAATTAATGTAGAATATCCGAAAACCATTGTTATTTCTTTTTAAGAAGACGGAGAAGTGCGATGGTTAGCGTCACGAGCCGTGGAGGAAAAGAAACGTAAATAATAGGTTTGCATCTACAATTTCACTTTCCCAGATACCTTTTTAACTATTTGGTTTACTTACGCTTTATGTATCTTTCTTGCGAACTTAATATAATTATAATATCAAGTACTCCGGCGTTATTTATTACAAACAAGAACGAACTATCCACGAGATAATTCGTGGAGCTTTTCGTGCAACGGCGCAGGAACCAATAAATTTCAAGATATTACACTACATCACTCAGTTTTCCCCCTGGTGTTGCAGTTGACTACAGTGTAGGAATAGTTGAGCTTCACAACGGAAAGAGAAAATGCCTAGCGTGTGGCCAAACGAGCAGATGCATTAAAGGTTTACGTACAATATCACAATGAAAATTATCGAGCAGAGGCATTGTCCCATGTGTATGTAAAAGTAAAATGTATGGGGCAGAACCCATTATCTCCGAAGGAATGGAGAAGTAAACATTTGAATATGCAGAATATCTATAAAGTGAAAAATATGAATATTATGGAGCAAGAAATGTGGAGCTGGTGCAGAGGATGTATTTCACTGTTGACAGTTTCTTTGACATTTTGCCAAAAGTGATTTGTAGTACTTATTGTTATCATTGTAAACCACTTTCAGATAAATGTACCGTCTCTGTGTTTCTCGAAAAACTAATTTCTGGAAGAGTATTGCATGCCACGTGCAAGCATAAGAAATCCACAGTATTCAGATTGTTTAATTTTATTCACTGTTTCACTATTGTCAAGAAATTGTTATGTTTGCATTGTTTCTCGATGTATAGTATAAATGTTCCCTTTTTGCAGTACTATTAATTTACCAATTTCCATTTCAATATATATTTCCATTGTAACTGCTGCATTAAAATAAGATTATTTATCTGCATGTAACATCTCTTCTGGTTTGATGACAACGCAAGTTGTTTGACCAAATTTTAGTAAATGTCTAATAATGGTCTAAGAAGCCGAACATAGATTCCCAACATAAACAAACCTGTAGAACAAAAACGAAATTGTGTAATTAAATTTCCACAATGATTTTGCTCTACCAAGAATCGGCGGAAGAATCAGTTAACACGAAAAGTAACTCTCCCAGTCCACATTTTATACCAAATGGGTTTCTTTAACAGTGTGCTAATGCAATAGCCCCATACCTAGCTATCATATACTACTGCTCCCTCAGAAAAAGATCCGTACCCAAAGACTGCTAAATTGCACAAGTTACTCCAATATTAAAGAAAGGCGGTAGGAGTGATCAGTAAAACGTCAGACCTACAACATTTAAGTCGGCTTACAGCAGGACATTAAAATATACACATTTCTCAAATATTATGAACTACCACGAAGAGATCGACCAATTCACACATAGTGAAGTCGGATTCAGAAAGTATCGTTCTTGACAAACACCGTTAGCTCGTTACTCACCTGAAAAGTGCTATAGACAAGGGATCTCAAATTCCATATTGCTAGACTTCCGGAAGGCTTTTGACACCTCAAAAGCGTCTTCTAATTAAATGGCATGCTTAGGGAATATCGGCACTGTAGTGAAATTGGATTCTTGATTTCCTTTCAGAAAGACTCAGTACGTTTTAAGTTACGGAAAAGTCATCGAGTAAAACAGAAGTGATTCTGACTTTCCCACTTCGACTGTTCACGGCTGATGCTGTCATTTATCGGTTAGTGAAGTCACCCGAAGATCAAAAACAACTATTAAGTGGTCTAGCTATCTGTGTGGTGCAAAAATTGGCAATTAACCCTAACTAATGATTAGTATGATGTCATCCATATGAACACTAAAATAAATTGGCTAAACTTCATTTTAACGATAATTCAGGCAAATCTACAGGGCGTAATTTCAATTACGCATCTAGTAATTACAATGACGGACACCTTAAATTGGAAATAACACATAGAAAATATTGTAACATACGCGAACCAAAGGCTGCATTTCCTTGGCAGAATTTTTAAAAGATGCAACAGTTTTACTAAAGAAATTGCCCACAGTTCAGTTGCTCGTCCTATTTCGAAGTATTGCTGCGCGTTGTGGGATCCCCACCAAACGTGGTATACGGAGGATACAGGTAAATTTCAGTGAAGAGCAGCTCGTTTTGTATTATGGTGAGATAGGGGAGAGAAAGTTACGGAAATGACGCACGGCTGGGGTGAAAATCGTTAATGAAGGGCTTATTCGTTGTGGCGAGTTTTATTTGTGAAATTTGTCTCCTTCAGTTTGTACATGTTTTGTCAGCACTCGCCTTACATTTTCATCGTAATAAAATAGGAGAATTCAGTTTGAAAACAGGAGGATTTAGGTGTTACGTTTCCCCGCGTGGTATTAGAGAATGGAACGCTAGAGAAATATACAAAGCGATTCGATGAACTCTCTGCCATGCATTTCAGTGTGATTTCCACAGTACTTGTGTAGATGCAGATTTGTATTGACTTCCGTGGTGCTTGTTTATCTCCTTTCCAGTTTTTAGTCACGCGTGGCCTAGTGCGACTTACTTACAGACGTTGTGGCCCTACACAAGTGTTTCCCAATATTTTTGAATGAGCAGCCCCCTTTCCAAATAAAAATACTGTGGTGCCCCCCCCCCCCCCACCACCACCACCGCCACCTCAACTCCCCGATAAAACTGTTAGTGTAATGTCAAAGGCAACGAATTTAATTTTCTTCTGCTCACACAACAACATTATATGATATGTTTCCATCCTATTTTCGAAATGGAACACATTTATTAGTACATGACTCCCGACAGATAATTATGTAGAATTATTGATATGCTGTCTGTTCTTTCGGACATTTCCGAAATCAGGCACCAATTTTACAAATTCGAAATACTGAAACATTTCGACCGTTTCGGGGAGTTGAAATAAATTCAACGGCGAAGTTCAAAGTTTTTGCTGGGCCGGGATTCGAAACCGGATTTCCAGCCTTGGGCCTTAACCAAGGCTAGCCAGGTACGCTTCCCTTCCAACGCAAATTCTCAGCATCTAACCCCCTGACCAATGATTCCGGTAAGAAAGAACATACTCCGTATCAATAATTGTAAAATATGCCACCAACAGGCAATTGACAATATCAATGCGGACCCATTACAACGCTCGATCCCTTTCGGGAATCCAATACATGCTGCGAGCAAAAGGAATCAGTGGGCAGTTTGTTAGAAGTTAAGAATTTGGGTTGGAAGGGAAGCGTACATGGATGCATTTGGTTAAAGCGAACGCTGTCCTAATGTGGGAAATCTGGATTCGAATCCCGGTACAACACAAATTTTCAAGTTCGCCGTTCAATTTATTTCTACGCCCCTATACGGTCGAAATGTTTCAGTATAGACAAATGTTATGTTGAACTTACTCGTCATAGGTAAACCTCAGAAGTGATTTATGCTCTTTGAGAAAGATTCCACTGTACACTAAATTTGTAAACAATCGAATTTGTCAATATTACTTACCCTTTCTATTGCCTGTTAGATGAAAAGAGTTTTCACACCTTTCGCGCGCCGCACCAGGAAATCCACTACGGTCGCGAGTAAACGATTCGTCTACTGGGCTAGCGGCTGCGTATATACACCACGATCGATACGAGCGATCTAGAAGGCGCTTCCTTCGCTACCAGAGTGAACACAACTGTCAACAAACGCAACGATCGGACGAACCTGTCAATATATGCGAGCCACATAGCCAGTTCCAGCAGTTCTCGTCTCGCCTGGGAAGTGTCTACTACTCTGCCTCCGATCAAGGATTACTAAGGACCGTGCTTGGGCTCTTCGAGAAGAAACCTAATACTAACTACGCTTTGCAAGTTCTGTTTGCCGTTTTAGTGATTATGAACTTTGTCACAGATTGTAACGCCACTGCCATTATCAGACTTTCTGATGTTTCAGTATGCAAGAACCAATTTATCTAATTTGTTTAGTTGTGTGCATACTGAACTGTTTGAAATAAATTTTGTTAAATCAGTGGAGCTTTTATTGTGTTATAGTGCCGGAGTACAATACGACCCCTCTGAGGGTCACGACCCACAGTTTAAAAAACACTGCTCTAAACACCTGTAAGCAACGCACGTTACTGCGGTGTCGTGGTGTCTGAAGTGCGCGCCACGCACTTTCGCCGCGCGCCACCATGCACGCACGGCGCGGCGTTCTGACGACGTGTCAGCCACGAGCGCCCTCTGCTGCAATCCCGCTCGTGGCCACCACTGAACTGCATCGGTCACTTTGGATTAGGACAGGCAGTAGGCAGGCCTCTATCTAGTTAAACGATGTATCTGCATTCCACTAGTCTTCAGTTAACAAAGTTACGTGTTGTACTATCTCTACGAAATGTATATCTTGTTCTAATCAAGCTTAGTGTTTCTAGTTTCTGCTGTCCCACTGGCTGGTCATATCAGACTCTGCACACGCGTGCATCCTATTTTCCTGTGTCGGTCTCTCTCTACTCGGCCATCGACACCTTGGACAACTGGCGGCAACGAGACACAAAAGTTACCACCTTCGACGACTGATTGCTTCGTCTCTGTCAACTACTTCTAATTTAGCTATATGCCCATGGTGTTCTATGACATAAAACAAATAACCAAGAACTTGGGGTGCAAATGCTACTCTGGGAAGAAAAAGAGTGATGCAGAAGAGGAATTACTGGCCGTAGAACCTAAACAAAATATTGAAAAGAATGAAGAGCTCATTGTAGTGATTTTTGTCCGTTTCAAGAGTGGGCTCGCTACTTATTTGTCTTAGAAGGTCGTCTTACATAATAACCCAGCCAGCTAATACTTGTCGTTGGTTCCCGAAGTGCAGCGCTGATGCCAGAAGAGTGCGTGCCGGCATTCTCCTACTATGGGAAGGCAGGCTTCCATCACCAGGTGCAGCCGTCTAGCTATTTAATGCGACTGCACCTGGTGGAGGAAGCTAGCCTTCTTTCTGCGACGGATCAACAGCATGACACCTAAAGGCGGACGACGTTCTCAATAACGCAAGTGCTTCTCAGTGATCTTAAATTGCAACACGTTTTCCAGTTCCTGCAATGTTTTTCTTTCTGTGTAAAGGCTAGTCTACACGATGACACTAGGTTGAGACACTTGTTTCATGAAATGAGTTGCGCGCAACTAGTTTTTGTATGTCTGTAGACACGGCGCCAATACTATACACTTTAGTTTCGTTGTTTTGTAAGCGCCGTAGTCGCCGTAGAATGAAAGTTTTGGTAGCTATGAGTTGTGGCGGAGCTATTGTTACTCTGTGTGAAGTCTCTGCATAAGACTAAACATAAAAAGAATAAGGAACGTGTTTGGGTTCGTGACTGGATTAAAAAAGACGTCAGCTCGGTTGCTCAGCGACCTTGCTGAATGAAATTTTGATTGAAGACCCTAGAACTTATTTTAATTATCTTAGAATGTCACCAGAGCAGTTTACGTTCTTTTTAAACATAGTAATGCAACAAAGAAACAAGATACTGTTATGCGTGAAGTATTGTTACTAGAACTGAAATTACAAATTGCATTACTTTTTTGTCAAATAGATATTCGTCTATACAGTATCTTTACCGCGTTCCCAAATCCACAATAGCCATAGTTCGTTTGTATAGGTATTTGGAATTGCATGAAGTCTGCAATTCACTAATCGTCAACCCATCAATATTTAATGCACGAATAATTGCTTCAAGAGCACTAACACGCCGCTGCTTATTCCTGAAAGTTTCAGCGTTAAAATGGCACAAACACCTATGCATCGTATATATGTTCAAAAACCGGTTTATTTCTTCCTTTCCCCCCTTTATGCTGTGTTTTGTTCAGTATTTATTATCACCTAACCTAAAAACACGCGCAATCAGTTTCGCCAGAGTTGGGAGCTGCCGAAACTGTTTAGTTTTGCCAAAGAGTTGCGCGACGCCTGCCGCGCATGCGCACTGGCCATTAGCGCAGGCCGGCCGCGGTGGCCGAGGTGACTGAGGCGCTCCAGTCACGGTCAGCACGGCCACTGCGGTCGGGGGTTCGAATCCCCCCTCGGGCATGGATATTTGTGCCGTCGTAGTTCGTAAGTAGTTCATAAGTAGTTTGTAAGTTTAGGGACTGATGACCCCGTAGTTAAGTCCCATAAGCTTACCAAACATTTGAACATTAGCGCAGTTTCATGAAACCTAGTGTCGTCGTGTAAACTGGCCTTAATATTTTGGCTTGGTGCATCTTAAGCTGTATCTTACGGATGATGAGGGATATGAATGGGAACGGGCTGTAATATACCCCCAACGAGCTGCAAAAGAACCACCTCAAAATCTGAAAAAAATTACTTATAGTTTACGCTTTTTTTTCTTATTGTGTAACTGACTTCAACTATGGAATTAATAGTGAACCAATAGTCACCCAAATGAATAACCGATGTTACGGCTCAGAAAATGAGATCTAATTTTTCACTGTTTAGATTAGTCAGCCCTGTTCATGAAATAATTTTTTAAAAATTATGTCCCAATTATGTAAACTATACTCACTTCATAACGTAAAAATATACGACATTAAAAAAGGAACACTTATACGAATTGTTATTTAAAGTACCTGAAATAAAACAAGATAAACACTCATGAACTCTGGTTATGTCAAATATACACCTATCACAATTTTATGTTTTAATTGTACAATTATTTATTATAATATTTCTCACACGAAGTCGAAGATAGTGTGCATAATTTTTGTAATCTTATGAAAGCAATTAAGCTGAGTGGTCGAGGAAGATATTCAAGGGCGTAAGATCAGTAGAACGATTTAGGTGAAGTCAGGCAAGTGTGTCCGTCGTATGGAATCAGATCTTTTGTTATGATTAATGACCTAAGAGCTTAACCTGTGCTCTTCACCACGACCGTTTTTCTTTTTTATTTATGTGAATTCTTTCTGACTACGATACGAGAAATAAATACCAGCTTCTCAATTACATCTCTTTAGTGACACGTTACTACTATTTAGGTGGAAACCCCGAACCCATTTTAGATAAAATCTTTCCTGCTGTGACGAAACCCAATATGTTACTTAGAGAAACAAGCCAATTATTTAATTTTTTATTGTCCCGTGCTTGTGTATTCTACTGTTCAGTGATGTCAAGTGCTAACATTGATTTGAACAGACGCATATTAGAGGTCACAGGATATCATTACAGAGCGGGAGTGTTAGAATGTCACGAGATGAACGCTGTCTCTACATTATTTTTTTTTTGTCGTCTAGAAACTGTGCCTATGCTATTTCATTCATTTCTATAAAAAATTGTTTGTAATTCTATCGGACCAAACTGCGTGATCATCAGTCCGTAGCTTACAAACTACTTAAACCTAGGTAAACTAACCTAAGGACAAACACACACACCCATGCCCCAGGGAGGACTCGAACCTCCACGGCGAGCAACCGCGCGCTCCGCAGCGAGACGCTTTAGACCGCTCGTCTACTCCACCGCGGCATTCATTTCTCTTTTGGGTCTTTGTTAGTAGGAAACATCGAAAGGAAAATGTCTGTCGCATTACGATGACGATTAAACGATTACAAGAAATGTATTCCCGGTTGCGAACTTGAATCAGCATCAGGTGTACGAACCATTGGTGCATCATGAAAAATTTCATGCATGTCTAAAGGACATTTGTGTTATTTATGTCGTTAAATATGTACACTGAACATCGTGCCAGAGAAAGCTTTGGGTGAAGACGTACAAATTGCCTGTGATACCAGTGGACAACATCATTGGCGAAATGCAGAAAGAAGTGCGCCCCGCCACCATGTTCAGAATTAGAATGCCACCGATGAAAAGGTGGAACATTAGCGTTGTGTGTGATAGACTTTTCCATTAGCGTTGCGTGAATTGCTCTTCATATAGACGGACGCGCTGGTTCCAGTGCCATCACGACATAGTCTAAATGCTTACTTGTGTGGAAACTTCTGTCTTTCTCAAATGGTCAACCTCTGCCGCAATAATATGCAGTTCGCTTCACGTCTGGTTTCGGAGGGTAGGCTCCCATCATCAGGTGCAGTCGCCTGGTTTTTATTATTGCGACTGCACCTGATGGTGGAGGCTAGCCCTCTGTCTGCGACGCACAGTCACCACTAAACCTAGAACTTTTTTTTTTTTTTTTTTTACATTGTGGACGAGCCTTTCTGTGAGTCTTAAGTTTTAGCTACTGTCTATAAGAATCAGAAAATTATTCCTAGTGCGATGCCCATTGCAGAGACTCTGCTCCACCACAATGAATTTCTCTATGTTTATCTGTGTGCTATTTTATTTCATGAAACTCTCCTGTATCATCCGGATAACGAAATGAAAGTACATTTGCCCTATCAGGAGCGGAATGCACTGTATTGATGAAGTTTTAGTTCACCAATACTTTTAAATAAACACTTAATGATATGACTCGGGTGTACACGGAATATTTTCACAGATGCCATATTCGAAAGTTATAAGTGATAATCTATGAAATACTTTTGTGCCGCACAGAATACCGGTGCGTTTCAAGGCGCCATATTAGGAAATGCGAGGTCGATCCCACCGAAGTTTCGAGTCCTACCTCGGGCATGTATGCGCATATCGTATCTAGAAAAGGTTTAAGTAGTGTAAGTAAAGGGACCGATGAAAATATTAATTCGTCCCATAGGTTTACAAACATTTTGACATTTGATTTCAAATACCTCTGACAATATAATAAATATATCGGTACTGTTATTTGCAAATTAAATTCATTATTTACAGTACTCCATCATAGGTTTTTAGTCTCATTGACTTCTAGTTAAGCGCCCCTTTCATGTAGCTCTATCTTTTTTTTTTCCCTTTATGTAGATCGGGCCTTTGTGGGCGTGATTTTTCATTCACAGGCATTACCTCAAAAACTAACACCATATGTCATTAGCGAACGACGATGAGCAAATTAGTGTAATTTACAGGTCCTAGAAATTTGGACTTTTCAATCTTATGCCCATACTGTGGAATAGAAATGTCATTTTTTGTTGAATAATATATTATAAACTGTAAAAATTGAGCCTTAATCTGATTAAGAATCAGTTTACTTTCTGTACCTTCGGTTGTTTGATACTGTGTCGATTATGCAAACAACAATCTTCACTAGTAAGCTTGCGTCGTCAGCAAAAAGAAATATTTTAAAATTAAGGCATGTTATTTGTACAATTATGAGGATTTCATCATTATTGTTCCCCTTTTGTCTATCTTTTGTATGACACCGTTCAGTGCTAAGTTAAACAGGAGTGCAAAGATAACATCGCCTGTTTCACTCTACCCTTAAAGTCAAACTTCCTGATCATTCTGTCGTTGACTTTCACATGTCCCTTTGCGACCTGCATCCTTAAACCTACTTACTTCTCAACTCATCACAGATGCCCAACTCTTTCAAAGTAAGACAAAATATATGGTGAAGTAAAATTCTGTAGCTGCAAGAACTCCAAATGACCTGAATACGTCTGTATACGTTACTCCAAAGTTCGGTGGCCTGATGTACTAAAAGTGATCCATGTTTGAATTGAAAAGCAATCTCAGTTGCGAATTGGTACCAACTAATGCTATCCAGCTGTTTCTGAATTTTCTGATGATGCGCCAAAAGCGCGAAACGCCTTACAAATAGTAAATTTTATAATTAGCAACAACTGCTTTTCAATTCAAAATGAAGACATCTGCTAATTGTTTCAAAGTCAGCTGCTGCTATTATCTAGGTGTCCTCCTAACCAACAACAATTTTATGAGACATTGTATCAGAGAAAGGATACATGCTGGAGACCGAACATACTACGCGAACTTATAGGTATACAAGAATTCTCTAATTACAAGGACAACCAAATTGAGTACATTATCCTCTTGTGCGACCGGTTGTTACATATACATCTGAAGTGTGGACAATGACGGAAGCACCCTAAATGCATATGAAACGAAAATCCTGTGTAAAATCTATGGGCCCGTAAGAATGGCAGAAGTTTGGAGAGTGGGTTACGGTCGTGAAATACAATGACATATACAGGGGAAAAATATAGTGAAATTAATTAAATCTCACAGAATACGTTGTATGTATAGAAAGAATGAAAGAAGGCGAGATGCCGAACGGATAACGAATGATAGATTGTATTCCATTTAAAGGAAAGGCAGACCAAGTGCTAGATGGATGGACAACGTGCTGGTTCAACTTACCAATATGAGGATCCGTGGGTGGAAGAGAAAAGCTGAGCCCCGGCGGAGTGGCCGAGCGCATTGAGGCGCTATGCTCCGATGCGCGAGGCCGTTCCCTGTCGCGGGTTCGAATCCTGCCTCGGTTTCTCTGTCTTTAGTATAAATTAGTTTATAAGAAGTTTATAAGTTTAGGGACATGACCCCCGCTGTTAAGTCCCATAACAAACAGAAAAGCTGAGAGCAGAGAGATATGAAGGAAGTTGAGGAAACCAAGGCCCACCTAGGGCCGTAGCGCTAAAGAAGAAGAAGAAGAAGATTTATATAAGAGATAACAACGCTTCAGAACAGACCTCATGTAACATTGCGCTGTCGTTGCGGTTACGACAAAAGGGGAAAATCCTTACGAAAATAGAAAATGGTGCAAGGGTTTGGAAATGAAGAGTTTGGTTCAGGAAGTAATTTCGTTCCCGATTATTCATACTACTAAGAAAATTGATCTGTTTCCTCTTTTAGGTGGCCATGGTGCCTGTATTACTTAGAAGCTGCGCCAGCTGTCGCACTGTGCCCCGCAGAACCCATGGCTAGTTGAACATTGAGGACCGCTGTTGGAGCACGGGTTGGCCATGAGTGTACCAACGTCCTCCTCGTTTCGGAAGGCAGGCTCCCATCATCAGGAGCAGTCGCCTAAATGTTATTAATGCGACTGCACCTGACGGCGGAGGCCAGCTCTCTGTCTGCGACGCGCCGTCATTATTCCATCCAAAGAGGTACGGGAGTCGGGGGCGATGTTAACGAGAAAACATATTTAATAAAGTCATTTTTAATTTAATATTTTTTCATTGCAAATATTAGACAGCTCTTTTATTGCGATGTTCGTAATTATTAAAAGAAAAAAAATTATGTTCATATTATCAGAGTATTTCGTTAATATTGGAAAGTAATGCAAACCTATCATCTTCCCTAGTACTGGGGCAAGATGACTTAACCTCAGGACAAGATGACAATATATTGCAGTAAATTTCTGTTGTTAAATGTTAATTCAGCAATCACATTTAAATTTTCTCCTTCACAGTTTGAGCAGTCTTTGTGCCACCATCTGTAGCACATGGAAAACTGTTTCGAGTCTTCATAGATCTCATCACATCCAGGACAATGAATTATCCTTCGGAAGCATTGGTTCATGTCGTAATTCTGGATATTTTATTTAAATCAGAAGAGGAAAACGCTAGTTCTCAGTAAAAGCTGTATGTGTTGTTTGTTGATTTAGAAGTTCTTATTCCACCTTCTAGTCTTCTTTCTGCTCTACAGTATCTTTCACAGGCGTGCTTGTTAAAACATTTGCACCTTATTCGTGAGTTCTATGTTTCAGGTTGTTTGGTTTCTCTTTTGGCAATAGTTTTGGTTTACCCGGATGTGCACTTTTGAACGTCCTGCTTCTTCATTCGTCTTTCCTGAGGGCGGGAGGTTAAGGTCTTCACTCGGATTTTCATGTTCAGTAGGTCTATAGCAAGATGTAAAGCCGCTTTCATATGTAAATGGGTGTTGCGTATTAAAGTTGAGGTTGGGGACCGCAAATGAAATTTTACCAGGTAGTGAAATATTTTTAAATGAAAATACTTAGCAATTTTGACAAGAAAGGGACAATTTAAACAAAATTATCGGATTTCGCCATTAAATGGTAGCGGTCGTGACTTCGGTAACAAATACAACACCAGCAAGCAACATTACAGAAGAAGTCGGCGTAATCTAAATTTTACCTTATTGAGAGCTGGTACTAATATTTCGGTCATATTCTGTAGTGATTATCGCTGAGATGACTGGAATATTACTTCGATAAATTGATGCTGGGATTGTGCGTTTCGTTTACTATTGTTCTATGATAATGTTGAAAATTAACCATGATAGTTGCCAAAAATTGCAAAATTATCGGACTTCATAAACATCGCGAAGATTTTTCTGCAGGCACTAAAATGTAATAGACACGAAATAAATAAAAGTTCCGAGAGAATGTTCTAGTACAATCGCAAAACAAATCGCAACAATACCCGAGCATCACTTTATGAAGTACTGGATCTGCTGGAAATAATTAACGTTAAAATTAGTGAGAATGGAGAAGTAAGTAACATATTTCAAATTAACTGTGGGGATTTATTGAAATTAATACAAAAAGGAACTAAGCTCACGCTTACAGTAATTAGGCAAAATATTGGAACACGTCCTAATACATCGAGGAGAAGACAGTAAGTGATGAACAGTTCCGCTCTCTCCCTTCAGCTTGTTATAAAAAAAAAAAAAAAAGTGTAACGTGACAAATATCACATGTTTATCGATACGCTGGCAGAGAGAGGGCAGAAGTCAGCGACAAGCATCGCACAAGTTATTAAAAAATCATTAATGTATTACTACAAAGAGCATGGTCTTTGATGCGCCCCCTTCCCTAACACACACATACACACAAAGTTAGACGAATATATGCGTATACATACGAACATACAATTCTTACGTCATCTTTGTTCTTCACATCACAACGGAGTGTTACTTCACGGGCATTGTAAACGTTTGTTGCAACCAATCAAGTCTCTGACTCTCTCTCTCTTATTTTTATTTTATTTATTTTTTTTACATCTATTATTGCAGCAGTCAAAGCATTTCGGTCCCACTCGCCTATGGAGGGTTCTTTTATAAGTTCTCACCATATCGGATCATAATGTGTCATAAATTAAATTACTAAAGTAGAACACTTTTAATGTCTTAAGAGATACTTTGTGCGTCATGAAAGTCTAGATTGTTACAGGAAACACGAAGAAAAAGGCGGTAGAAAACTGAATCAGACAACAAAAAACACCTGAGGCAAGATTACGAGGTCGTCAACTTGCCCTGAACGAAAATGTAAGAAACTTTCCATTTCTGCGGCAGTTTTATAAAGAATGAGATGTAAATACACAGTCTTCATGAAAGGCACATCGTTTAAGATACTTATGTATGACAAAGGATGAAACTTTTTTACTTGTTAGTCTGCGAACTCTTAATTAAGATATGTGAAAAATGATAGCCCGTCAGAGAGAATTCTCGGAATATACAACACGAGCAGCGTCAGTGCACTGGTGGTGTGAGCGTTAGTAGTATGCTTATAGTGCTGCTACTTAGGAATGGGAATGTAAACCAAATCATTATTCATCTTATCCCGCTCGACAACTTGCTTCGGTCTCCGCCTACAGCTTGGAAGTCTGATTTTGCATTATGTTACCTGTGACAAACTGACATGTCTTCCACATATCCACCTTGTAAAGAAGCACAAAGACATGTGGCGTGGCCAGAGCATCTGTCCAGACCAGTTCAGACGATAAAAGAAAATTTAATTTTTACGTTTTAGTGGGCATTTGCCGTCATATAGCCTGTTGGCTACTGTTTCTGGTTTATCAGCGGACGTGTGTTTGGAGGTTTTTCGGACGTTTCAGCAGTACGAGTAGCTAGCAAGCTCAAAGATAAACGCTCTATTCCTGTGATGCTTTCCGGCCTGGCCACGGCAGCAGATTATTCATATCTATTGTGTCGATGACTAACGGATTACCGCTGTGGTTTTCTGCTTCCTAACAGCAACGGTAATAAGCGAATCAAGCATCCGTTCACACCGAGGCTTTCGTCTTTACTGTAGAATCTGTTGCCGTATTTGTGTATCTCAGTTACTTTCCTGAACAGGCGCTTGTGGTAGCTCATCTCATCTCGGCAAGGACTTTGGTGTCGGCGAATTTTATTAAGTGGTTAGCCACACACAGTGCATGCTCTGCCTGTCAATTTTCTCCCTCTGTCCCTGATAGGAGAGCTGTTTATTTTCTGTCACTCTCGTGTTGATTGATTGTCCAGTCATTCCAACATAGGGCTCCCCACATGTACACAGTACGCAGCATATTGTCGACATTGCAAGCGGGCCACATTTCTATCTGCCGATATGAGCAACCCTTTAATCTCGTTTGTCAGGACAGAAATGGCCCTTACGCCTTATCTGCGTAATATGGTGCAGATTCTCTCCGTTAGCCTGGGATTGTATGGGAGAAAGACTGTACAGGACATACCATCTTCCGATGTGATACTTCTTCCTGTGATAGATGCTGCGTCACTTCTTATGTCACTGTTAGAGTACATATTACTCCAGGTGTTGCGTCTGACGTCTGAGGTAATACAACTAACATATTCGTCTCGCACTAGCTACTAGCTACCCTTCACAGCTGTGCTACTTTCGAGGCCTGGCGAGAGTGTGGAAGACAATGTCTACTGCAAACCACTATGCACTGACGGATACCTACACAAACTTTCAAATAACCACCAGAGCCAAAATTAGGGAATTATTAATACACTCGTAACTGAAACAAGACGAATATGTGAGCGGCAGCAACTCAGACGCGAGATCCAACAACTGGAAAGCGTTCTGAAGAGCAACAGTTACTGCACCAGTGACAAAAAGTGACACAGAATCTATCATCCGAGTGTCAGAAGAGCGTAAAGACCAAGCCGACCAAAAAGTTTGAGCAGTGTCTCAGGCAAAAAACAAAGGGGCCCGCTCACAGTGTAGGTTATATACCAGAAACCACGTACATGTAGGGAGTTCTGCGCTGAAATTACTGGACGATAAATGAACAACTGAATCACAAATAAATAAAATAAATAAAAACGTAATTCCAAGTTGGAGAAAAAGGGTTTGATGGATCAGGCGGTATCCCACAAATAGTAAAAGTCGACAGGGAAGTTCTTAAACTTGTATCCATTCTGGAAGTTCTTGTCGTGACGAAGAGCTACCGTACTGTTTTATAACTTGTAACCAACTGGAACTGTCTAGTAGACCGTTGTATTTTATATTCTGAAAATTATTGTGTTGATTTTATACGACAAGAGCACATATCACTCGTGTGTAACACTTCTTATCTGATTACTGATATTAAAATTTATATGAAATAATTAAATTATTCCTGTAACCCTTTACTGGTGATAGATGCTGATCTGGGGTATGATCATTTCGGGTTCAGGAGAAATTTAGGGACACGGGATGCAAAACTCACCTTACGACTTATCTTACGAGTTAGATTAATGAAAGGCACACCTACATATCTAACTTGTAGATTTAGAGAAAGCTTTTGACAATGTCGATTGGATTATACTCTTTCGAATTCGGAAGACATCACGGGTAAAATATTAACATACAAATAATTATATTTTGACGACGTTACAGTGAACAATTAGTGACATAAATCGTATTTTGCGACCAGTAAAGGCTTCAGTGTACTAGGCTTAGATGGAACACCAACGTGCAGCGAATGAAAATTTGTGCCCGGCCGAGTTTCGAACCCGGGATCTCCTGCTTACTAGGCAGACGCGTTGACCACTCCGCCACCGAGGTCACAGTGACCAGCCCGACTGCAGAAGACTCTTCTCTGATGCGGGAATACAGTATTGTGGCTCCGAGCATTACAGAACAAATACGCTGTGGTATAGGAAAGAGACAGGGGGGCGAATGAAGATTTGAGTGTGGCGGGAGACGTGCAGGTAAGAGTCCTCTGCAGTCGGGCTGGTCACTGTGTCCTCGGTGGCGGAGTGGTCAACGCGTCTGCCTAGGAAGCAGGAGATCGTGGATTCGAATCCCGGCCAAGCACAAATTTTCATTCGCCGCACGTTGGTATTCCGTTTAAACGTAGTAGAGTGAAGCCATTACTGATCGCAAATTGCGATTTAAATAATGATGAGTTAGGCACGGGAGAACGTGGCACGTCACTCCAAAGAAACAATCAGAAGACTGATGGAAAAAGAATGAAAGAAAACTTTAAAAACTTCCAGATATGTTAATTCTAGCCGTTCTAAAGTGGTCGTCATCTCTCTTACCCAGGGTTCCGTCTTACGTAAATGCTGCCTCCACTGAAGAGCTCTGTTTTCCGGTGCTCGTGATTCACTGCTGACCACGTGGAGAAGAAAGTACTCTGCTGCGCCACGAGCCGCTGCCAGGTCTCCGTGCAGCCGTCTTTCTAGTTTCGGAAGGCAGGCTCCCATCATCAGGTGCAGTCGCCTAGATATTTTTAACGCGACTGCACCTGATGGCGGAAGCTAGCCCTCCGTCTGCGACGGACCGTCACCATTCCACCTACATATAGAAATATATTTGAATTACTTACTGCTACGTCTACTGTTATTAACAAGCTGTAGCTCCTTCATCGTAACACAATAGTAGCGGGCAGGCAGTGCACCGCCACTAGTTGTTTCATATCTGTCTAACGCTGGTGCCTCGTATATCCTTCTTGCATTGTCCGGATTAAAACATCCTAGTACCTCTCTCCGTGCGGGGTGCGGTAGGCGTCAGTTTTTGTGTGTCCTAGGTAGTCCTGACTACACCTCCACAATGCCTCAATAATGAGCGGCGAACAAGGTAAACGTAGGTAAACATTTGACAATATGTATTATGAACATGGGCCTCGTTAAATTGTTCTTGTGGGTGATGACGGGGGGGGGGGGGGGGGGGAGGGGGAGGGAGGTTCGAGTCGTCGTCTGCTCCTACAGCATCAAAGCGTGCTTGACCTGACAGTGCTGTAAATTCGCAGCTTCGTTTCCAAGCTCTCTTTGTGTGAGAGGACACCTTACCGCTGTGAAATATAAATCGACATTCTTTGGATTACTGTAAACGTTGTATGCTGTCCACTTGACGACCGGAAACGGAAGTACCGCTTCCAGCTCTGCTGTTGTACGCTAATCCTCGAAATTATACCCTTCGAGATACAGTGTTGTTCGCTGTTAGGTGAGCTGGAACTGCTTTGTCCGTCTGAATTGGTAGCACATATTTCTCCTCGAGGCTGAAACAGTACGTATATTCTAAATGTTGCTAAAGTGGTGGTAAAATTACTTCATTCTTTCTATAATTACTAGAAAAAAAATGGTAGAAATGTCTGATATGATTTAGTATGATGAAAACTTTTAAAGGCATAGTTTCGTATGTGTGACATTTCATTTCCTCATTTTACTTACGATTTTATGGTACAATTTGCCTTAATTTATAGTTTTTAATTTTACATTACGTAAATATCAGTTTTACCCTCTTCCTCCCTTTCCCAGCACACATAAGTTATTTACAACGATCTTGGCTTAATGAATCGTTAGACGCAAGACATCTACAACACTATACTTTATGGAATTTTATTTAACACAAAAGTTTGAGAGTACCCTTGTATCATCTGTATCTTAATGTGAATGTTCCAAAATAGTATTTCATCTGCTTTCAGGCTTAAGTGTAAACCTTTAAATTGCGCATTGATATTTACTGAAATAGATCTTAGTTATACAGTTTTAAAAGTTAATTTGAATATTCTTTCGACTAATCATTAACTTTTCTAATGTTTCTAAGTTCTCTACAATTACTGTGTAGTTGCAAAAGTGTATTTCTCATTTGTTTTTCCATACCCCTTCCTTTTGTTTAAAACAAGTGTTACGTGGCAATGGTTCTGTTTCATTATGCGTACCAGCTGTCTGTTTTCGGTGTGGTATTTACATTATCTTTATGACCTCTTCCGTCACACTTCTTGGAATGTTAGTATTATGCTTTTGGATATCGATCCTCTGATTTACTTCTGAATTTTGTTATAAAATATCTTAAGGATTTCTCAAATAGAACTTTTTACTTTTTATTTTTAAGTCTTACATATCATGTAATGTTATCAAAAATCTTATTTCGTAAGTATCGGAAATTTAGAATCTGTTACTTCAGTGGACCGTGATTTTTCGATTACGTTAAGTACTTGTGTTTTTTGTTGTTGTTTTCTGTTTTACATTTGCGCAGTCCATTTATGACGTTCATTGTTTGGAATCGGCTGTAAATGAATATATATATATATATATATATATATATATATATATATATATATATATATATATATATATATATATATATATGGCAGCACTGTATTATCATGCAAATTCTCAAGTTTATTGGAGCTGTTAACTGTCGAATGGTATTGTTTGAAGTCCTGTGTCACGATGTTCCTGCAGGATCAACTCCGAAATTGTCCAACTATCTTAATCAAAAGTTTTTCACTATGTGTGATTTGGTCCATGTTAAGAGATGAAATATATTTTACTTCGTTTAATAAACCTCATTTTTTTTTTCGCAAAATACTGTCATCTATTTTGAGTAAGTATCTAGTAGACGACGTGTTTCACTTCAATATAAATTTACACTTTTATTCGAATCTTGCTGAAATTTAGCACACTTGACACACAAGAGTAAGATTTTTATAATCTCCTCGACCCTGAAGAGTGCAGTGCCAAATTCATTTCGCCGTTCCGTCATTGTGTATGTGAAAGACTCAGGTGGAGATGGACAAAGAAAGGAGGAGAAAACAGGGATGGAGTCGGGAAATGTAGAAGGAGACGAGCAGAAACAGTCCCCTTGTTCTCTCATCAGCCAAGCACTCGTTTGTGATCTGGCATGAATAGCGGTCATAGTCGAAGTAGCGCTGGTAGAAAAACCACTCCGAAACTAATACCAAAGATCTAACTGTAAACATATGGCAGTAATGTCTGTTGTCAAACGGGGTAGATAATAATGTCAATTGGGTCTTTCGTCTTTACGTCATCAGATACTGTGGCAGCTTTGAAAATGATAATGAACGTTGTGGGCACTAACGTAAAAATTTTCCAGTTTTCCTTGATCAGTGCAGATCCATCTGGTCGAAACATCAATCGAGACTGCTCCTAGCAAACGCTATACGTTAGTATGATCTTCAATCTCGAAGTGGAACTAACTAACAAGGGCACTTCATAGTCGCTGAAATCTGATTTTACATGAAATTTTGCGGGCCAGTAGTATACCTGAATTTTCACGAATGTCATGGTAACATGTATTTTTGGTTTTCTATGTTTAAATGATTATTATCTTTATAGTGCTTATAAGCCGAATACGAAATTTAAAAATACGAACTTTATCGAGAAACTTTTATTCCAAGAAGACATTGAAACAAAATCGTGTTGCAGAGGTAATTTAGGATTTAATTGATCTATATTACAAAGCTTTCTAAATAACTTAACTTTTGGAAAAGGAAACATTAATTGCAATACACATTTGAATGAGTAATAATAAATATTTGATAAATAAAATATTATTTTTGATTTAATTGAGGGACTGATGATACCGTAGGTCATTAACTTAAACAGTTATACATTTCATAAACGTCTGTCATACTTGAGAGTTAGGGGCCGACCCGCTCAATTAATTTATTGTGATGCCATTTTCACAACGGAATCCTATCTGTACCGTAATTTTGTCTAAAATGTCAGGTATTATTCTCAACCTATATTTGTACACATTAGGTCAGACTATTGATATCAGATGTCAAAATTTAGACTTTTGGCTAGAAATCAATTGCCTTCAAGTCTGTCAAAAGTTTTTTTCTCCTCTTTCTATGATTTTAAATAATGACCTAGATACCGTACTAAGAAAAATTATCGTCTTTGTTATAATTGTTACCTTTAACTGTACGTACCAATTTCCTGCTTTGGATAGTAATTATGTAATATAAACATTGGGGATGAATGAATTTAGATGATCGTCTCTAATAATTTTAATGTTACAATAATGTATTGTTCCAAATTTTATCGGTAGATGACGATAGGCTGAGATATGTTTTTATTGTCAGTTTCGATCATTTTAAATGTTAATGTTTTATCATATATACAAGATCGTTGTTCTTGACATCAGGAAAGTGTGACGGTCAAATGTGATGTCTGTATCGCCCTGTGGTGCTATATTATTAGTTGGGCAGCTAATTTAGTCAGTTTTGTTTTATCTTAGTGTGACTACATGACATTAGAGCATGATGCTTTTGATATTTTATTTGTACTGTGGCAAGCTATCAATAATGTTGGTGAGTAAGTTTGTTTTTAAAAGTTTTTCTTTGTGTTGGGGTGAATGAAACGAAGGTTGGGTTTGAAATTCGGGTGTATTTCAAGGTATGTATTTCTCTGACATTTTATTATAGAATGTTGAGTACGATTTCACATGTAACAGATCTGAACACGGCTTTTTAATATGCCGAACGCGGTCATCTGAATGAATATTATAAGCGATTGTGGCTGTTTCCTATAATTAATGTTATCAATTTTATAAAAATAAAAGTTAGCCGAAGGTGTGGTAGAACACTGTATCACACTCAAGGCAGGCGGACCCGATTTGCTGCTAGAACAATCTGACTAGTATATGTGCTCCGTGTAACACTACTGAATCCCTCTTTTGGAAAACTTCTAGTTACTGCAGTTTATTCTTATTGTAGGGCGCACTTATAAATCTGCGAAGTCTCATCTCGAACTGTATCTCCGAGACCATAAAGTCCCACTGTGTGCCTTAATACATGTTGAATGTAGCGCAAACTATGCACCCCTCTTGGCCAAATTATGACTCGAGTAAAATCGTATCAGCTCATAACAGAGCTATTCAGACCGCCAAATATTCCGGCAACAGTTTCACCCTCTTGCTTCAAAAGAAAACACACTCAGGCCTTCCCATGTCGGCTACCCTCCGCCTGCTAACTAAGGGATGCTAACAAGATTCCTCCCTTGGGGCGGCGCACCCCTGTGTTTAATTCACCAGCAGAGGGCAGGCACAACCCTCGCTGCGACACAGCGCAGCGCTGAATTCTATTACGGGAAGTGCACTCGTCTGCCGAGCAGTAGCTGAACTGTGCATCACACAACTTACAACCAAGACGCCAACCCGTAACTTAACAAGGTTGTGCGTAATTGTAGTTTTTTATGGCCCGGAAGCAGAAAAACCACAATGCATTTCAAGATTGGATACAACACGACATTATCCATTACCTCCGAAAGATGTGTTGAAACTGATGAGATATTTCTGCAAAGACTAGATCTCTTGTGAGATAATTGCATTTACATTGATCACTTAACAATTTAAGTTCTAACAGAATACATAGGGCTATCTGAAAACTTGAGTGGAACAGATTTTATTAAAAACCCTTATTTGGCTATGATCGCAATGCTTAAACCATCATCCATATCACAATAGAACATGTCGAAATCAAGGGAAGATGTAAGACACTTTGTCATTGTAATTCCAACAACGTCTTTATAATGTATTAGGAGACAACTTGAGAGGCAGGCTGTTTGCCGATTATTCTGTCGTTTATCGCCTCGTGAAGTCACCAAAACATCGAATCCAACTGCAAAACGATTTAAAAAAGGTGCAAAAATGTAAATAAGAAAAAATAAATAAAAAAATGCGAAGTCGTCCATATGAACAATAAAGTAAAGCTGCTGAATTTTATTTACACGATACACCATTCAAATCCACGAGCAGTAAATTCAACGAAATACTTAGGAATTACAATCACGAAACACTTAATTTACAAATAACACAAACAAACTGTTGCGGGGAAGGCGAACCAAACGTAGCATTTTACTGGCGGAACAGAACATGCAACATTCTACTAAATAGGCTGGTGACACTTTGCTTATCAGTCCTGCTTTGGAGCATTGCAGTGAAATAGTAGTGTGGAGTCCTCGTCAGGTAAGGCTGACGCAGGACATGGAAAAAGTTCACAGAGGAAAAGCTCGTTTTGTTTTATTGCGATAAAGGGAAGAGCGTGTCACGAAAGTGATGAATGAGTTGGCATGGAAGTCATAAAAAAAAGAAAGGCGTTATTTGTTGCGTCGGGTTCTATTTACGAAATTTTGTTTCGCTAATTTTCGTCTCCCAATCTGGACATATTTTCTTGGAATCTACCTACATATAATTATAAGAATAAAATCAGATATAATGCCGAAAGATATAGGTCTTCCATTTCCCCGCGCCTTGCTCGACAATCTAAGAGCAGAGAAGTGTTATGAAAGAGTTTAGAAGAATCCTCTATCAGCCACTAAAAAACTGAGTTGCAGATTAGCTATGTAGATGTTACCTATCATAGTATTTTATCGTTGACTGATACCGCACTATATCTTATCTCATATTCAAATTATGAAATCAATGCTTCCCAATGAAGACAGCCCAGATCGCTATCTAAGCTGTCTTCCTTGTTGAGCATTGATCCCATAACTTAATAGACGTCTCTCCTGTCCCGACGATGTCATATACAAATGCCGCAAATACTAGTTAAAGACTATTTTTTTAATAATCTCTTCGATTTTGACACCCCATATTCCTTCCTTATATTGTTGTTGTTGTGGTCTTCAGTCCGGAGACTGGTTTGATGCAGCTCTCCACAATACCCTATCCTAAGCAAGCCTCTTCATCTCCACATAAGAACGGCAACCTACATCTGTCTGAATCTGCTTACTGTATCCATCTCTTGGTCTTCCCCTGCGATTTTTTCCCCATACACTTCCCTCCAACGCTAAATTCATATTTCCTTTATGTCTAAGAATGTGTCCTACCAAGCGATCCCTTCTTTTAGTCAAGGTATGCCAGAAATTCCTTTTCTCCCCAATTCTGTTCAGTACCTCCTCATTAGTTACGCGATCCACCCACCTAATCTTCAGCATTCTTCTGTAGCACCATATTTCAAAAGCCTCAATCCTCTTCCTGTCCGCACTGTTTATCGTCCATGTCTCACTCCCATACAAGGCAACACTCCATACAAATGCTTTCAGAAAGGACTTCCTTAGGTTTAAATCAATCTTCGATGTTAACAAATTTCTCTTTTTCAAGAACGCTTTTCTACCCATTGCCATTCTGCATTTTATATCCTCTGTACTGCGACCATCATTTGTTATTTTACTGCCCAAGTAACAAAACTCATCTACCTCCTTTATTGCTTCGTTTCCCAATCTAATTCCTTCAGCATCACCTGATTTTCTTACACTGCACTCCATTACCCTAGTTTTGCTCTTGTTAATGTTCATCTTATATGCACCTTTCAGCACACTGTCCATTCCGTTCAATTGCTCTTCCAGGTCGTTTGATGTATCTGACAGAATTACTATGTCGTCGGCAAAACGCAATGTTTTTAATTCTTTCCCCTGAACTTTAATTCCTTCACCAAATTTCTCCTTGCTTTCCTTTATAGCTTGCTCAATGTACAAATTGAATAACAATGGAGAAAGACTACAACCCTGTCTTACTCCCTTTCCAACCACTGCACCCCTTTCATGCCCTTCAACTCTGACAACCGCTGTCTGGTTTTGGTACAAGTTGTAAATAACCTTACGTTCCCTATATTTTACTCCTGCTTGCTTCAGAACTTGAAAGAGTTTATTACAATCAACATTGTCAAAAGCCTTCTCCAAATCTACAAAAGCTAGAAATGTAGGTTTGCCTTTTCTTAATCTATCTTCTAGGATAAGCCGTAAAGTGAGTATTGCCTCCCGTGTTCCTACATTTCTCCTGAACCCAAACTGATCTTCCCCGACGTCGGCTTCTACCAGCTTTTCCATCCTTCTGTATATAATTCGCGATAATATATTTTGCAGCCATGACTTATTAAACTGATGGTTCTGTAGTTTTCACACCTGTCTGCACCTGCTTTCTTAGGTATGGGGATTATAACATTTTTCATAAAATCTGAGGGTACTTCACCTGTCTCATACATCTTACACACCAGGTGAAACAATTTTGTCATGGCTGGTTCTCCCAGAGACGTCAGTAGCTCTGAGGGAATATCATCTACACCAGGGGCCTTGTTTCGACTTAGGTCTTTCAGGGCTCTGTCAAATTCTTCTCTCAGTACAGTATCTCCTAATTCATCTTCATCTACATCTTCTTCCCTTCCTACAATATTGTCTCGAAGTTCATTTCCTTATATTATGATGATCGTTAACGTTTGGAACTAGTAATCACTGATATCTATACACAAATTTTTGTCAAATAAAGGATTTAGAAAATTTTATATCTACACCTTTGTTCCTAGATTACTGATTTCTTACATCAACTGTTTTCGAAACATAGAAACGAACGCTGAATAAGTTAATGTAGATGCGGTTGTGAATCGTCAACAGTGAACAACCTAATAACGTTGTATTATTGATACTACTAAAAAGCAGAAGCAGGTAACTACACTGGCCCTTCATACAAGCCTACACAAGACAACTTCATCGATGCGAAGATAAAAATGTATAGAATTAGTGCAAATAAGAGATTCAGCTCCGGTGAAATGGGCAAACGCTCTAAGGCGTCTTCCTGCGGAGGACGCGATTGTTCCCCTTCTGAGATTCAAGTCCTCCCTTTAGCATTGGTATGTGTGACTCCTTAGGTTGGTTTTTTAGTTGATGTAGCTTACAAATCTATGGATTGATAACATCTGACTATGTCCCATTTACAAATATTTGAACATTTGAAGAACAGATTCTTAGCTATGTTCACTACCAAGGTTGTACAACACTCCACTTTACGTCGTCTGCAACCCAGCTGATCTGCGACGTAAGTCAACAACACAGATATTATTCAAGATATGACTTTTACATCTCTACGAGGGAGCGAATTATGGACAGATAGCATTTTCAAACAACGTAGCATCTATTGGGTCTCGCCAACTAATCAAATGGTTCTCACACAACCAAGATCTCATTACACACACCCTTCTGAGACACTATGTCACGCGTTATTATTGAAATAAATTTCGAGGTTCAGTTTGGCTTGATTTATGCAGTAGTTTCTCTGCGAGGGCTGAGCAATTCGACAGCTGCAGAGAGTAGTTCATCACAGCTTACTGCTCCAATTTCTGAACCACCGAAACAAAACAAAACTGCAATTCATAAATTTTTATCAGTTTCTAAATCATAGGTGATATTTGTATCGTTCCAGACACTAAGCTCAGTATTATCAGTGATAATAAATGTAGACAACCCAGTATACCACAGACTTTTCCGAAATGGGACAGAAATAAAAATAATACAGCAGCTGTTATCAATGAAGACAGATTTGTATGAGTTCCTCAGCTTTTCAATGCCGAGTCCGAAATCTTATGGAAGTTGTCAAAATGCCGCGAGTAATCAGTGATAGGGGAAGGTTGCCGATATTGGACCACTTTTTTATTTTTATTTCTCAAGCCCACATTATCTATCTAAACAAAACAAAATATATTGTAAAAGAAACTACATGTTGTACTCTTTCATATGCTAGTATTATACATTGAATAAACAGTAGTCACAAATGTTTTTATATAAAATTAAAAAATGTGTTAACGGTCCAAATTAGGAAACCGGTTGCCTAATTTGGACCTTCAGTTGTTTAACTTGTACCATATTGTAAAACAATGATTAGAAAGGATTATGACCCATAAAATATAAAAAAGGCTTTATTTCAACATCTGACAATTGATGTTCCTTCTGGCTGATGGAGGAAAAGCTGTGGATTTTGTCTCATGAACGAATAAAACCACTTTTTACTAGCCATTTTCTTTTCTCGCTTGAGAAAGGTAGTTCATATTTCTCTAATAATGTTTGTAGAGCTTATGGGACTTACCTACTGGGTCATCAGTCCCTAAACTTACAAACTACTTATGTACTTACGAAGTAGGACGGCACAAATATTCATGCCCGAAGGGGGATTCGAACCCCCGACCGTAGTGGCCGTGCTGACTGTAACTGGAGCGCCTCAGTCACCTCGGCCACCGCGGCCGGCTCATATTTCTCTGCTATGTCTAATGCAAGTTCACGAATTTCTTTGATTGTGAATCCAAAAACTCTCCTCATTTAAAAGAAGGAAATCTGCAACAATTTTTTTCATCTCAGTCGTATAGGTTGAGTGTCTTACAAATAACTTAACTTCATTTGAGAACGTAATTTTACCATCGGCATGTCTCTTTATTGTAGATTTTTGTACTCCGTATATTACATCACACTCTTTTTAAGTCCATGCTCACTGTTTCTCTATGCGGCCACAGCGACTTTCATCTTATGTCCATTTTCCGTACATCCCCCTTTTTGTCATGTTACAAACCTAAAAAGATTGCCATACTTATTAAGAATTTTTTAAACTGCTTAGCCGCCTTGAGAAATAAACGTAAAACCGTAACATGTACCTGTTACCTATTGTTAAATTGATCTTAACTATTATTTGCTATGAGTGACTGCTAAATTCAACCGGTCCAAATTAGAAAGCGGCCATTGGTCCAACTTCGGCAACTCGACGCCATGTAAGTAAAGATAACGTTGCAAGAACACACAACACTAAACGCTAGTTTTGTGATATTGAATTATTAGCTAAAGATAGTCACTTACGAACTACAGTGCTGATTAATTTTTTACTTACTTTTACAGTAGAGGAAAGTTTATGATCTGTAACAGAAAACTTGTAGCGACAAGGAAGAAAACGCAATAATGGATACCGTTCTAACTCCAATGACTATTGTCGACTGCCGACTGAGTCACGTGACCTCGAGAATATTTATCACCAGGTGAGCCTACTCAGAAGTATAAGTTACCAACACAGTGAAATACATAGGTGGTCCAACTTAGGCAACGGTCCGTCTTCGGCAACACTCCACTAATGGGCAAGAGAATAACGTAAGTTAGTTTTTGAAGGGAGGCGCGCGACCCTTGTGTTCGCTGTGTTCTTAGTAACACAGCTGTCAGCGCGACTGCATACTGTAACGTAATTTTCAATAAATATGAAATAAAGAATTTCTATACACTCTCTTTCCTACGTGCTGCTCCCCTCTGGTCAGTGAATTTTATTCCGTACCTCCTTTTGGCTTCCATATCGCTGACCAGAGCGGAGGAGACAGTGACTAATATTATTGTTCTCTGTGGTCATTCCTTACGAGACGTAGTATGATGCAAACATGAATTGGATTTGCTTCGCAATATTTACTTAAGTGTATCTCCCTAAAGTAATTCATTGATAGAAAATCATTTAAATTTACCCTACTGGTGGTATTATTTCAAATTATCCTCCGTTTGACTGGTAACTTCCTCATTAAAATAGAATATATATAGGCCTAAATGATCGTAATTTTGAAAGTCATTTTTAGTTGTACCATCAGTCGCCATTACTCTGAAATAATGTCAATGATATATTTCTCGATATACACTGCCATTATCTTAAAGCAACTTCCGGAAGTAAAAGATTTTTTTCATGGTTGAATTGCCTACTATTTGAATATTGCACAGTAGTATCGATACCATCGTAACACGAGAACAAAAGTTAACATCCTGGGGTATGTCTCTATTGCGATATTATGGTGCCTTTTAATATTATTAAGAAATGTGTTAACAAATATTATTTAAATGATTTATGTTTCAAAATACGTAGGTCCATTAGTACCGTACCTTTTATAACGTTGCCTGCACGAAATATTACTTTTGAAAATTTCAACCAAGATCATTATTCTTGCCATATTTTCCTTAATATTAAAAGTCTTCAGCTTCGGGTAACATTTTTTTTCGGAACTGCAGTAAGTATAGCCTACAGCTCACAGACAGAATTTTATTTTCCATCCGTTTCATTAATGCAACAAGCAGGTGACGCTATACTACACAGGGGATTTGGTTCGAGTCCCGGCTGGGTAAATGTTTCGACTTTTCCCCAATGATTAAACTCAGTACCTGTTGACAACGGATCGAAAATTCCTTTATATCTGAAGTATTAACACCTACCGAATTCCACAATGCTTCGAAGCTGTTCTAATACTTGCATCGGAATTAGTTGTACTTCATGCCCTCCCTCTTCTAATCTTTCTGCCCATCACGTTTCCCCGTCCATGTCTGTCTGTAACCTTCCTCTTTATTCTCTTAGGACCCCCCCCCCCCTCCTCTTCCCCCCTCTCTGTATTAGCGAGCTGAAACCGAGACATTGCCAGAGTATTTATACCATTATATTATGTTAACTCATGTACTCATCCTTAGTCTGTCCATTCCTTCTCTGTCTTATCCATCTATCTACCCGCCTTCTCTGCCACCGCCTCATCCTCCTCCTCTTCCAACCCTCCAATTCTTCTCATTTCTCTTCATCCTCCGTCACCTCCGCCATGAATTACTGCAAGGACACTGTATACAATATATTTCTCTTGTTTTAAAGACTTTATCTGTCAAATTGTACAAATATCAGAATAAAACTGTACATTGGTCTCGTAGTCTGTTCTAAAACACCCTTCACCATACACCGTACGGATGTACGAATGACATTCTACATCTACATCAACATAAATACTCTGCAAGTCACATTGAAGTGCATGGCAGAGGTTTCATCGAACCGCTTTTATAATGTTTCTCTACTGTTCCATTCTCCTATAGTTCGCGGAAAAAAGGAACAGCCAAATATTACCGTTTTGGATCTGATTTCTCTTTATTTTGATGATCATGGATTCCTATGTAGGTGAGAGATAACAAAATCTGTTCGCATTCGGAAGAGAAAGTTGGTGAAAGAAAGTTTGCAAACAGATCTCGTCGCAACAAGTAACGCCTTTCTTTTAATATTTTCGACTCTAACTCGAGTATCAATTCTCTGACATTCTCTACCCTATATTGCGATAATACAAAACGAGCTACCCTTGGTGGGAATCCCACAATGTGCAACAATACTCCGAAACAAGCAGTGTAGGCAGTTTCTTTACTAGAACTGTTGCATCTTCTGCCAACGAAACGTGGTCTTGGGTTCGCTTTCCCTACAATATTATCTGTCTTCTTCCCTGTTTATTTGTAAGCCTGTAGTTTTGCCTGATTTATCGTGTAAATGAAGTTTAACGAGCTTCTCATTATTAAGAGTCAATAGGCATTTTTGCACGTTGTAGGTATCTTATCTCATTTACAGTTGCTTTTCATCCGCTGGTGACTTTACTAAACAATAGGTGACAGCATCTTCCGAGAACAAATTAAGAGAGCTACTCAGATTGTCTCCTAAATAGTAGTCACTGACATTATCATTGTTTTGAAGTTCATGCGTGCAAAGTGTTACCACAATCGTATACACAGTACGGCTATGAATCCGTAATGGTGGTGCCCATGAAAAATACTAATTTAGATTTATTTAGAGTTTTCATCGTCACGTACGAGGTCTAATTGTCAATTCATCTAAGCACACATTCAAACATACACACACAGAAAATATCATTGAAATCAGTCTGTAATTTTAGAAGGAATTCAGTGACATAGTCGCGTTTAAAAGCTCGAATGGATGAAAGGCAAGTGGCTTTATGTTTATTTAATTTTCGTGCTATTTTTCCAATTTTTAGAATCATAGCAGCTTCCCTCGGATTGAAACGAGCATTTGAAAGAGAAAAAAACATTGCCGAATTGGTTGAGAGGTTCTCGAGTTTTGTGCTTAGCAAAATATTCAAGCATTCATTTTAATTATAAGGCCGACGTACGCGTCCAGCACCTCTTTCATTTTATCTAGTTTATTTAGCTGATTATTTTCAGTTAGTTATACAAATAACGTTGACCTTTACATTCCGATTTCATTCCCTGGATGAGCGATTTGACGGTGTAAATGTCAGACTGTGACATTCTGCAGTTCTCATGAGTGGAGCCCTCGCGTTTGAAAAAACAGCATTCCTTATTTGCATCGACAGAATGGCATGCTAGTGTAGCCCCACCAGAGGCCATACAGTTACGTGTATCCCTGCTAGGCCAACGGTGCTCTGATGCACACTGCACACCAGCAATTTCCTTGCTCGCAGTTTGCTACATGAAATTTTGTTAATGCGGAATACGAGCTTTATGGCTCATAAAGACATAAGATGTTATGGGCTATAAAGGACGAAGGGCTTCTGCCGTACTCCATGTGGGGATACTAAACAATAAAAATTTAATGTTGTACTACAAGGCGTTAGATACGAAAAGCGTACAAATCAGCTATGTACATGACGGATTAGAGGAAGGGAGGTAAGGAGAAAGAAATTTTTATTGAATCCCTTCAACATTAAATAGTAGAACCCAGTTTCCGTGGCTGCCATTGGCTAGGTTAAAATCCATGAGAGTGCCTTGTAATGCCAACTCATAATGTGAAATAGTCGCAACAAGAAGAGTTCTAATTAAAACATTATGCAATATTACCTGTACTCTAACGATAACTAGTCCTCAGTCATAACACTGCATAACAATTTTCATTTCTAATTCATTAATGGTCACATTTTCATTTTTAATTAAGGCGTATTGTAATAAGGAAGAGATCTAGGTCTATATAGCATTATACAGGTGCATGTATTTAAGGGAACATTTTAAACCTTCAAACACGGTTAGTCCCACTGCCACAAGAAATCTATTTTAAAAATAAAGTACTACGAGTACTCTTTATGCAAAGTAGTTGAATACCCTTGTATCACCCATTCGTGTAAATGACTGGTTTATTTGTCTAAGTATTTGATGTTAAATTGCCCAAAAATACTGGTAATAGCACATGCTTTGGCAACACTGATCCATTATATAAAAAAGCTGTCATAAAAAGAGCTCTTTTAATAGCGGTAGCAAATGCCAAAAAGAGCGGCCAAACTAAAAAGAGCGACCTACTTTGCGGCCGAGCTTTGAACTAAAAGGAGAGCTACCGGTCGCGAACTATAATATGCGTGATCGGTCGCGAACTAAACTATGCGTGATCGGTCGTGAACTAAAATATGCGCGATCGGTCGCGAACTAAAATATGTGTAGTCGGTCGCGAACTAAAACATCCGTTACCGGTCGCGAACTATTACGCCAAACGTATCTCGCTTCTTACTTCGTTGGATTCTTTTCCGAAGACCGACGGGTAATAGCGAGAGGGCACGCAATAGAATTAAGAATCACGTGTTTGCCTTCTTCTGATGAGAGCCATTTCGAGGTGAGTGTCTGCCTGCTAGATTACAAAGTTCAGTGCTACAAAATTTGTTTTGAAATATTCTGCACTATTCAATATCTGACTTGTAAATTCCATAATGCCAAGATATAGAGATAACTCTAAATTTAAACGGGAGAAATTATCCACAAACTGTTTCTTTTGGTTTGCGTGATATCGTTAGCGGCTCACGCAGCAAGCGCATGAAGCAGCTAGGTGGGGGAACTTCCACCTGCACGCGCAGACCACGTCTCTCAGCCGTCACTGGGAACGGACGAACTAAAAGAGCGAGCTAGTTCGCGGCAGAGCTGCGAACTAAAGTGACCGCTCCCGATCGCGAACTATTATATGCGCAAGTCTACAGCACAGGCATGCCATTTGCTAATGCGACTAAGTTATCGTCAGAATGCGGAGTAGAGTTTCGTTTGGGTCAACCTTCCATCGATTCCAGAGGCACCGACGCTGGCCCCACACGGACCCACACGGACGCGGAGTTAAGCCGGCGAGGGTGACGTAAGTAATTGGGATTTTGGCCGAGCTATTAACTATGTATTAAGAGCCGCCGCTGCGCGTCTCGCGTCGGGCCAGATCCCTCTGCGGATCGCTACCGCTTCGGTCGCCCAACCGGCCGGCAGGTGAAATATTAACGCTAATAATTCGCTCGGCCACGCTCGGCTGCCGACTAATCGCGGACGCCTCAAAGAGGCGGCAGACCGCCCTGCCTCCAGGAATTACCACACACACTCGAATTATTGTCACCCGTCCGGCGCGTGCGCGGTGCGTCGTAAATTAATACGCAGTTAACCTGCGCGCAAACGCTGCCGTTTCGTCGTGACTTAATGCCCGGCGGTGGCGGAGCTATTGTTCCGCGGGAGGTCCATTCACCGGACAGAACAACAGCCTCGGCTACAATTAGAGTCAGGCGTTAAACCATTGGATTAGTCGAGACACCGTTAGCGTCTCCGTTTATATTCAGTTACGTGTTCAGAGATTAATGGCGTGCTACGTTGCCGCCCGGTGCAGCCCGCTTGTAATTGCAAATGCTGTGGGAGGCTGGGGCGTGTTCTACTGTAATTACTTAATTACAATTCTCACCGAATGTAGTAGTGTTACACTGACCTGCATTCAGTGGTGCAGCCAGGTTTTGGAAATGAGGGGTGAGGGGGGAGGGGCGAGATCTAATTTCTTAAAAAAATAAAATCTATTGAATGTATTAATCTGTGACTTATTTTACATTTTCTGTAAATGTAGACTGGATGGTCTGCATTGGTTGTTTCTACTGATAAATTTTGATAGCTTTAAAAATTCTTTCCTAATGAAGTATTTTGATACAAATTTGCCAACCTCTATTGTACCACTGATGGCAGAATTCAAAATATCCCGAAACTAATTTTTTTGTTAGTCAATTTAATTCTTCTTGGGTCTGCAGCAATGTCATTTAAAGACATCATGCAATAAAATTCCAAATGCTGCATTACCTGCAGGTATATCTATTACACACTAGATCTATTTCGGCTTTAGCGCCATCTCTGGTTATCTGTCGAGAAGCTGTCAGATCAAGATGAAAATCGTAAATCAGAACAAATATTGCTTTAACAAAATTACGGAGCAATAAATAAATAGACAGCACGAACACCATTGGTATAAATGAACGTCACGATCATCTGATATCATCTGAAGATGGCGTTAAAGCAAAATACGCCTATTGTATAATAAATATATTTGTACGTAATGCAATGAAATTCCAAATGCTGCTATATATCATGTCATTTTTTTTAAATTCTAACCATAGTTCCAAATTGAAATTTTCGCATTTCTAGCATCATAATTGTCTTGGCATCACACTTAAAATATTTTCCCTTATTTCATCCGCTAAACGGTTGAATTTCCAAAAATAACGAAACACGTGTTTTTAAGATTCCAATCAAAAATCTAACTCCAAAGTTTTGTATTTCTTTCTTGAAAATTGACTCAATAGCAATGTATTTTCAAAAAAAATTCATCCCCCATTTTACCCCATTAGGGATGCCAATATCGAAAAATCGGTGCCTACATTGTATGATAAAGAACGTCTAAAAATTTCAAGTTTCTATCGTCTGTAGATTCACTTCTCAGTGTCGTTTTGTGTCTTTTAGAAGCGAATCGAGAACGCGAAATTACTTTCCAACCCTTTGGCATCTTTATTGGTAGTTTTATTTATCAAACTGCAATATGCACTTATTTTTCTTCATTCGTACGCTTGTTGCAGAAAAACAACTGGAAAATGTGCATCACGTTTCGCTGTATATAACCTCTTTGCTATTATGGTGTCAGAAGTCATCGCTGGTCTTCAGTACGAATTTTATATAAACACTATATCTTCCACCCTCATATAGCTATCGCCATGGGAGTTCTATGGTTTACAACGCGAGACTTTGTACCAAAAAACAATGAGATCGTTCGTCTCCATTGTGTAGTTTTTAATGAGGAGTAAAATATTGATACCCACACGTAAAATTTCATAAAAGTCGGTAACTTTCAACTCCCATATCTTGCACCCCGTTAGCGTTATCAACCCTCTAGCACCATAGTGCACAATGGGAGCCTTATACCTACTACAACATATAAACACTATTCGTTTGCGATGTGTAGTTTTGGTTGCAAAATGAAATATAGGAAAAAAACACCTCCATTTTTATATAGATTAAGATTATACTACGAAAACAATTGCACAAGAAATAAAATGAGTTGGCTCGCATTACTTTGAAAGGAAAAAGGACCAAAGTGGTCGAAATGAAGTTTATACAATCAGTTCGTAAAATACCTAAGCAGCTTCTCTGTTATTAGCCAAAGAAACTCTATGTGTAAAATTGGAACTAAAATAACACTATTGTTGTTCATAAGATTCCACTTTGTGGCGTCGCCGACATGCTAAGTAGCGGGTCGCCGCATATGAACAATCGGCTCGTAGCTTCAGCATAGCAGTAACAATAGCGACAGCATCAAAGCTGATCGCGGCGGCATTAAAACCGCTCACAGTAACAGCAGCACACTATGCTAATCGCATTTAAGGGCATGGCAGAGGGTAATGGATTTTATTTCCATCATTATTCGCTAATGTACGTTAAATTCTTTCAGAAAGCAACAGATTATAATTCAGTTTTTAAACTTAGTAAACTTACAATATTTATACGGTTATTTTGGATCATAAAAAGTAACTGGATGTGTTGTATATAGCCCGATGTTAAACAGAAGAATTATTTTAGATTTGAAATGAAGAAGACTCTAACTGCGAAAACAAGGAGTTAGTTTCTGAAATGATATCTACGTGCCAAGCCTTACTAATTAATTATTTATGTAACTAATAAATAATTATAAACGACTTCCCGACAAATGTAACCTTGTAGAGTAAGTTGGTACAAATTCGATACAGGTACAACTGCGATCAACATAAGTTTTCGAGCCATTTGTCAGTCTCGTAGTGTCTCGTTGTTCGGTTGGGTGTTTAAAGGGAGTGTCTCGTTGTGTGGCGTTTTCCATGAATACCCCACTTTATGCTAAGGAGATACAAATTTTTCCTTTTTAGGAGGTAAGTGAAACTACTTCGTCTAACGCACTCTTATAATTTTTCTAGTTATTGATGCCTGGATTCGCTGACAAAAATTCAATGATTAGTACCACGAAGTATGCGAGGTGACTGACAGAGAAAGTGCTTATGTGGAAGATGCCCAAAATCAAAATTGAACCGGGAGGTGATCACAGTTCTACCTATTGTGGTACATTTTCGATAGATTTTTCTAAACTTTGCAAACTATTTTTGTGTTTATACCGACACTTGTAATTGTCTAATATTTGTGTTACATGTTCATTAAACATCCAACAAGTGCCATAGTTAAAATTATTTCTTTTCTCAACAAATTTCCAGTTACAATTACAGTTGTACGAAAGGATCGAAATTGTACCACCTAACCATAGTGGCACAGATGCTGCAAGTGACAACAAGAGATAAAATATGAGTAATACATTTCAAATTATGGTAAATATCGGGTAACCGAGCGTTGCTCGGGATTTTTTATTTATTTTTTATTTTATTTTAGTTTTTTTTCTCTCTTAGGTAGCGGTAAATAGTTGTAATCAACGCGTTTTCATGGCTAACGTATCTTCTCTGATCCGAAAAATACGAAATTAATTTTTGGACATCTATACGTGTATTTTTCGCAAAAACATGATTTTCCGAAATTATAAGTATGTAGGTGATCTTCAAAAGAAAGAACTAGTGTAAATAAAAAAAATCATCGAAATCGTTAGAGCCGTCTACAAGACAGCTTATACCCTACCGACCAGTAAAATTGCTACACCAACAACAAATGCAGATGATAAACTCGTATTCATTGGACAAATATGTTATAATAGAAGTGACATGTGATTACATTGTCAAGCAATTTAGGTGCATAGATCCTGAGAAGTCAGTACCCAGAACAACCATCTCTAGCCGTAATAACGGCCTCGATAAGCCTGGCCGTTGAGTCAAACAAAGCTTGGATGGCGTTTAAAGGTACAGATGTCCATGCAGTTACAGTCATACCGCTCATCGGGAGAGGTTGATGGTAACTGATCTACAATGTTCATCAGAGGCTAAGTCGTGCTTCATTTGCCGCTCTATTGCTTGTTAGGCGCTGCTTCTGTTCTGCCCGTCTGCCCCTCGTACGATGCACAGCAGACATATAGCATCCCACAGAAATCGGTGTCTGCGTATTTGTCTGCGCTTGGTTGTTTGTTATGAATGTATAGCGATATTCAACTTTGTTAATTGATTAAAACACGACAGTTCTTAAACAGTTTATCTAGGTCGTAAGACAGGTTCCTTAGAAATGGGGATTTAAGGGAAGGAAAAGCCTTTTACTGTTTTACAGTTATTTGCTGATGACTTTTATTTGTTCACGTTCAATGTCGTTATATTCATAGCGAACAACCACGCAGGGACAAATACGCAAGCTCTGACGTTTCTGGGGCTAAACGTAATGACAGGGATGCGCCGTATTTGGGGCATACGGGCCGAATGTTAGAACCATCTTTAACGATCACTTGCTGAATACGAGGCTGCAAGCTAAGCTCAACTCAGCTTTTCCTGAACACATAAAATCAAGCGGCCATTGGCCTCCTACAATAATATGGCTGTATGGAAACGTTCGCAATGGGAAGGATATGTGTTTGTTGGAATCAAACACTCCTGTACTAACAATGAAAGTTTGCTGAATGATCAATTGATGAATTGATGATTGAAATATTGAAATTTTAATCTATTGAAGTATTCTGAGACTCGAGTTGGAAACGTTTCTTACATCTCCGCAGAAGTGTGCTACGCAATGTCGACGTCATGTGGGGGTTAGCAGTACAATCGTACGAAGAATTCTGAAAACGATAAAGTGGAAAATTTTCATTACACGATTATTGTATGCGATTAATGATGACAATTTTCAGGGACATTGGATCAGCCTCGGTGGTATGGCCGAGCGCTCTAAGGCGCCGAGCTACGGTGCGCGCGGTTGCTCGCCGTCGGATGTTCGAATCCTCCCTCAGGCATGGGTGTGTATATTGCCCTCAGGTTAGTTTATTTTCATTAGTTTGCAAGCCTAGGGACTGATAAAAGCTGTTTTTAAGTCACATACATTTACGAACATGTCAAAATTTGACCATTCGATTGGACGAAGAGGGCCCATTGAGTTTCCTTCACGGTCGCCAGATGCAACACCTATGGACTCTTACTTGTGCGGAAATGTGAAAGGTCAATCGACGTAAGCCACGCACGCTGGAGGAACTTGTAGATTACAGCGACATGTGCAGCTACCTCCATTGAAACACTGATTGACGTAGTTGCGGCGACCGTTCGTCACTCCGCTATGTGTAAAACAATGGTCAACATTTGGACATTTAAAGTAACTCAGGTGCCTGTAAAGTGGAATCTAAGGATTGTCGGAAGCTCTTTATTAGTCAGACGAGTAGAATGTTTAAAACGAGAGTCAAAGAGCATTTGATTACGAAAAAAGGACAAATAAAACAAGATTTTACTTTTTTCTGAACTACATGCATCAGGCATCCGTACTACAAGAGTTATGCATCCTGCATCGTGACCGAAAAGGTAAAAAAAAAAAAAAACACACTGATTTATTGGAAGAGCTTGAAGTTGTTAAATATACCTGCAGATCTGATGAACTGGTACTCAATGATCAGCTGATTAGCTGTAACCAGTGGTATTTTGACCCTATGACGTCAGCTCTAAAAATGTTCCCTAATTCTGATGCTTCCATACGACCGCTTATGTTTTGAATTCCGTTGGGTGACATATAATTTAATTTCTACCTGTGTGGCAGTCGTTTGTATGTTGGGTATTTTTTCTACTGGTCTGTCTTTAGAGCTGTACGTTCACAACGCCAATGAAAGCTTTGTAGTTGATTGTCTATTTTAATCCTGTGCCGTACGAGAGGGGAGACTTTTAAATTTTCTGAGATATTTTTTTTATTGAATTAAATGGGAGGAAAGTTCTTCGTGACTATGTATAACCCTTTTATGAATTAAAAAAATGTTAATTGCTTAGAAGCATTGTTAATAATCCTGATGCAACTATGGCATTCTGAATACTTTAAAATTAAGCCGTTTGACGTATTGTACACGTGCGCTACCACCTGGCTTTCGTAATAAGCCCGCTGTATGATTCAACAGCAAGTCGGCCTGACGGAAGTGTTAACGTAGTATTGTAAACATCAGCATGTTGACCAGGTGTGTGAATGTGTCCCTACCATTGCACAATCGTGGCCGGTGCTACAGCTCTCCTGTAAGTAAATTAATTTTTTCGGCGATTTTGTCTGTTTTCACTGCTTTATGCTCCACTTATTTGCTTTCGAGGCCTAAAATGAATAATTATATTCAAGATTTTTAGCATATCTTTATAACGATCGTACAGGATAGGACCGCATCTTAAAGTTTCCCGTATTTCCTACGTTATTTATAGGATTGTGAAGGGTTTTGTCGACCGTATCATAGTTTTAATGATTTAGCACTGCCAGATTGTACATTAGCATGGGTTTTAGTTCAACTCATCGATGTCATAATTTAAGGTCATTTAACATTCTATTAATTTTTAGTGGGATTGGGAACGCTAAGATTTGGTTTTTAAATTTTATGCCCCCATTTAATTTATTTTTTATCCTTATTGAGGATACCCCACAAGCGTTAAAATAAATAAAAAGTGGCAACCACGACTGTCTTTTAATACTAAACTATCTAATTGGTTGCTGTACCAGCCGCCCCTAATGAAATGGAGAGTATTTTGCAAACTGAAGTAACGATGTGCTAAATTGAAGTACGTACAACATGTGTGATCAATTATTAAATGTGAAGTAAACTTATAAGTAATACTTTTCCTTCCTTAAAGTATGTATACATTTTTCTCGCGGACTCTGTATACTAAGAATACACTAAAGAAAGACACAGGAAAGACGAGAATATCGAACGAACTATTTCACAGCAGAACATTGCACATGTGGGAGGCCGAATAAGCTGAATTTTTGTACGGTTTGAAGCCCTATCGACAGGGTGTTCTTTAGAGACGGTGCTACAACACAGATTTCGGCCGTGTCGCCACTTTCAAGAGCCATGTGAAAGTTTAACATCGTGTGACACACCTGACCTGCTTCAGGGTGTCACTCAAAATCAAACCAAATCGGCTACACGATCGAAATCGTGATGGTTTTACAATAAATAAACCATGAAAGTCAAATGGCGGATATATCTTGTAAAGATACACCACATTACTGTGGCTCCTCGCCAAGGAAAAGTATGAGTGGAGCATGAGTGGAACGGGTCAATGGCTAGGCGCAATGCCAGCGAGAGACTTCGAAGCCCTTGCGTCGCCTTAAACAAGCATCTCAAATAGATGGCATACCTTCAACCATGCTAATATATGTGGTTCATATTCTTTCAGCCTTGTCATCGCCTTAATGACATATGCAGTGTTAAGTACTTCAGGATTTGTCCGAAATGACAAACACCACTTATATAATTTCGATGCCGGCCGCGGTGGGACTGAGGCGCTCCAGTCACGGTCTGCACGGCCACTACGGTCGAGGGTTCGAATCCCCCTCGGGCATGGATATTTGTGCCGTCCTTAGTCTTAGGTAGTTCATAAGTAGTTTGTAAGTTTAGGGACTGATGGCCCCGTAGTTAAGTCCCATAAGCTATACAAACATTTGAACATTTGATAATTTCGGTGATACGGACTATTGGTCCTAGCAGAGCACAAGAACACCACACACGAACTCGGCAAGTAATGATAATATTGGCAGGAACGCAATAAGCCGTGGTGGAGCGGCCGAGCGCATTGAGTCGCTATGCTACGATGTGCGAGGCCGTTAGCAGTTGGATATTCCAGTCCCCCGTCGGGCATGGATTTTTGTGCTGCCTTTAGTATTAGCTAGTTAATAAGTAGTTTGTAAGTTTAGGGACTGATGACCGCCGCGGTGTAGTAGCCGAGGGGTCTCCAGTTCTTATGAACATTATACCTGTTACGTCGTTCATAAAATCGGTGGTGACAACCTTATAGAGTTTATGACATATATGGAAACGGAGTATGCGCGAACATGGAATTATGGGGACCATAAGAAGTTTGAGAACGCACTTAAGATAATCTTTAAAAAGACAGGGATAGGCTAGAACTTCTGCTCTGAAAGAAGACGCAATTCTGCGACCGTTGTTCGTCGGCTGATCACAGAACATCATTTGGGTGCAAATGAAACACATATCAACGTCAATTTTATATCTATATATTCAATCACTTGTACTTACGTTTTTAGTTTCTTACTTTGAAAGAATATACATATAATGTATACATGAAGACATTTTAGTTTAAATGTGGAAATAATTTCACATTAAAGAACTAAACGGCCAATCAGTTCATCACTGATGAATTTACACAAGGGGAATATTATTTTTGTCGACATTACTTACATAGGAATCGGTTCATCACATAATAATTCTAACAATAAGTTCTTAAGTTTTGGAGAAGAAATTGAATTTTGTTACAACGATCGTTAGGAGAACGTCTGAGATAATCTGAATACAAGTTTCATTTCAGTTCAGGAAAAAAAAAAAAAAAAAAAAAAAAAAAAGCGGTCTAAAGCGTCTCGCTGCGGAGCGCGCGGTTGCTCGCTCTACAAACATTTGAACATTTCGAGTGCTACATCGGTAGTATGTGTATTAGATGATAACTTGGGTTTGATGGGATGCATGTCTGGATGGTCTGTGGAATAATTGTGCCCACTGTGTTCGGATGGAGTAGCAAGTGGTCCGCGCAACTACCTAGTGGGCAACAGAGTCGGATTCGGATACCGGCCCTGTACAAATTTTTAACTTTTTCCCTTGACGTAATTCAGTATATATTGGTAGCTTAATACCAGGTTGAGTAGTACTGGGGATAATGGGTCTCCCTGTCTTCAGCCTTCTTCCGTTGGGAACGATCTCGACAGACTTCCCTGAACTTTAACCTGCGTCATCTTAGTTAATTTTATTAGCTTCTTAGGGAATTTAAATGTCTGCTTTGTTTCCCACAGTGCTGATCATTTAACTCTGCCACAGGCCAGCTTGAAGTCAATAATCTTACATCATATTCGTAAGTCTTCTCCAGCATCATACGTACTGTAAAGATATGGTCAGATAAATTCTGCCTGGTACTGTCCTAGAATCTTTTCTGCTCGTCTGCTTACTCTCCTTGTTATAGCCGTAGAAATGATTTTGTGCACAATACTAAGCGGACATATTCCTCGGTAGTTCTTACACTGCATGCGTGAACCTATCTTATGTATAGGGAAGATGGTTGCTCTCGTCCAGTCCTCTGACATTTTCCCTGTTTCCCAGGTGACTGTAATTATTCTATGTATCCTCTGCACTAACATTTTACCTCCGAACTGCGGTGTACAAATCAGTCGGCAAAATGTATATGGTAACAGAGAGCCGGCCGCGGTGGCCTAGGGGACTGAGGCGCTCCAGTCACGGTCTGCACGGCCACTACGGTCGGGGGTTCGAATCCCCCCTCGGGCATGGATATTTGAGCCGTCCTTAGTCTTAGCTAGTTCATAAGTAGTTTGTAAGCGTAGGCACTGATGACCCCGTAGTTAAGTCCCATAAGTTCTACAAACATTTGAAGAGAGAGTTAGAAGAAACAGATGATCTACTGTTAGAAGGGTAGAACACTGAAAGAGTAGATAGCTTTATTTTTCTTGGCTCAGTAATAACATCTGAAAACAAATATAACAAATCGAATTAAGACTTCCGACAGATCATAAACAGTACCATGCTGAAAAGTAAGAACCTCTGTTGGAAACTAAAGCTAACACTTTACAAAACAGTTATCAAACCAGTTCTTATGAATTGAGACATGGGTACTGACGGAGGCTTTGGAGAAGAAGATAAATATATGAGACAGGAAAGAGCTGAGGAAGATATTGGGACCTGTAAAAGGAAGTGAGATACAGAGAATTAGTACTACTGAAGAAATAAGGGCTCTGTACAAAGAACCGGATATGGTAACCTCAGTCAAAATGGGAAGGCTAAGATGGTTAAGACATGACCAGCGGATAACAGAAGAAAGGCACCAGAAGATGATAATGGGACATCCTGGTCTACATCTACATGGGATACTCTGCAAATCACATTTAAGTGCCTTTATACTATTTATCTTCTATTCCATTCTCGAATACCGCGTGGGAAGAAAGAACACCTGAATGTCTTCGTTTTAGCTCTGATTTTTCGTATTTTATTCTGATGATCGTTTCCTCCTATGTAAGTGGGAGTCAATAATATATTTTCGCATTCGGAGGAGAATGTTGGTGATTGTAGTTTCATAAGTAGCCTACGCCGCAGGGATGAGCTAAAATTTGTAGAGCTTTATGGGACTTAACTACGGGGTCATCAGTTACTAAACTTACAATCTCCCTATGAAGTAGCTAATCTAAGGACGACACAAATATTCATGCCCGAGGGAGGATTCGAACCCCCGACCGTAGTGGCCTTGCAGACTTTGACTGGCGCGCCGCCGTACGCTCGGCCACCACGGCCAGCCAGCGATATGCGCCGTGTTCTAATGATTCCCATACCACATCCTGTAACGCTGTCTCACCTGTATCGTGACAGTACAAATTGGGCTGCCGTTCTTTGGACTCTTTCGATGTCCTCCGTCAAACCCATCTCATAAGGATCCCACACTGGGCAGCAATACTCCAAAATAGAACGGACAAGCGTAGTGTATGTAGTTTCTTTTAGTAGTTCTGTTGCATCTTTTAAGGGTTCTACCAATGAAACGTAGTCTCTGGTTCGCCTTTCCCACGACATTATCTACGTGTTATTTCCAGTTTAAGTCTGAAGTAATAGTAATTCCTAGATATTTTGTGGAGTTTACGGGCCTCACTTTTGATTGATTTATCTTGTAAACAAAGTTTGACGGATCTCTTTTTCTTACTCGTGTGGACGATTTCACACTTCTCATTATTTAGAGTCAATTGCCAGTTTATACACCATAGTGGTATCTTATTCAGATCGTTCTGCAGTCCGTTTGGATCTTCAGATGACTTTACTAGACGGTAAATGACGGAGTCATCTGGAATCAACCTAAAAGAGCTACTTAGATATTCCGCTAAATCGTTTATGTAAATAAGGAACAGCAGAGGACCAATAACACTACCCTGTGGAACGCTCGATATCATTTCTGTTTTAGTCGATGCTTTACCATCGATTACTACAATCTGTGTCCTATCTGACAGGAAATCCCCTATCCAATCGCAAATTTGGGGCTATATAAATAACCACGCAATTTGATGAAAAGCCGTTTGTGAGGTACGGTGTCAAAAGCCCTCTGGAAATCAAGAAATACGGAATCGATTTGCAAAACCTTGTCGATAGCACCCATCACTTCGTGTGAATAAAGAGCTAGTTGTGTTTCGCATGAACGATATTTTCAAAATTCGTGTTGCACTTTTGTCAATAGATCATTCTGTTCGAGACAATTCATAATGTTTGAATACAAGATGCGTTCCAAAACGCTGCTGCAAATTTACGTGAATGAGATAGGACTGCAGTATAGTGGGTTACTCCTACTGCCTTTCTTGAAGATAGGTGTGACCTGTGCAACTTTCCAATCTTTTGGTACATATCCTTCTTTGAGAGAGGGGTTGTATATGGCTGCTAAGTAAGGAGGTATCGCTTCAGCATAATCAGATAGAAATCTAGTGATGGTAGAAGGAGAGGACGGCCGCTTGTGAGATTGCTGAAAGATGTGGAAGCCGACCTGATAGCAGGAATGTGAGGAGGTAGCGCAGGCGTTCTGAAGGCCGAGGTGGCTGGTAATCTGTGGTTGAGGAGGCCAAGATCCTCAGACGACCGTAGTGCCATAGAGTGAGCGAGTGATTGGTGGCTTAAGTTATTTAATTGCCGCGATTGGGTGGCTAACCACACTAAGGCCCCTTGCAGCGGCGCGCACGGTTGCCCGCCGTCGTAGTTTCGAGTTCTCACAATTGTGTATATGTGTGTGTGTGTGTGTGTGTGTGTGTGTGTGTGTGTGTGTGTGTGTGTGTGTGTTTATTGCCCTTGACATATGTTCGTTTAAGCTAAAGTAGTTCGTGAGCCTAGGAGCTGATAACCATAGCAGCTTGGTAAAATAGGTTTACAAGCATTTGAATAATTTAAGTCTTTAATACGTCTGTGTCCTCATGCAATCTTAGTGCTGGCCGAATAGAAGTGCTGATGTTTTCAACATACCTATAGCACTTGTAATTAGACTGGTTGCGTGTAAAATTTGCCTTGCAAATACTGTAAGCTCCACATTACAATTCCGAGCTATTAGGGTTTCGAAGGCCCATTCTAGGTCATTATTCTGGCAGCGGAACTGGAAAGCCATCACACATGTTCATAAGATTCCTGCGATCCCCTTCCGAACCAGTTGGGTTATATGGCTGGAAATGACAATACAGTCTATCTTACTTAGATGGGTTTGGAATGAATGATGATGTCGCCTTCAGTCCGCCAACTGGATTCATGCAGTTCCTCGTGCAGTTCTCTGAATAAGTTCCTAGATCCATTTCAATCTGGTAACTTTATTCACCTGTTGGTCTTCACATGTTCAAGTGTTCAAATGTTTGTAGAGTTTACTGGACTTAAATACGGGGTCAGAAGACCCTAAACGTAGAAACTACTTATGAACTAGCTAATACTATAGACGGCACAAATATCAATGCCCGAGGGGGGATTCGAACCCCCAACCGTAGTGGCCGTGCAGGACGTGACTGGTGCGCCGCAGACTGCTCGGCCACCGCGGCCGGCTGTTGGTCTTCCTCTGCGACTTTCATTCTACATACTTCAATAGTCAATTGATGATTCCGTGGTCAGTCTGGTGATGATGATGATGATTGGCGTTTTATGGCGCTCAACAGCCAGCTTCTGATTGTCAATCAGAATTAGTCCTACTATTCTATCCATTTTTTTAGTCAACATCTGTCAGAGATATTTCTATTTCCGTTTAAAACCTCCTGAATACTTAAGCGAGCTACCCATCTGACCTTCAGCAATCTTCTTTAACAGCAAAATTCGAATCCTTCTATCTTGTCTCCACTCTGTATCGTCCTAATTTCACTCCGGACAATGATATTCAGAAATAATTCCTTACTTATTAGTATTCGATGTTAACAGATTTCAGATCTTTGTATATGCTTTTCTCTCCTTTGAAATTTTGCACTTTATATTTTCAATACTAAGTCCATCAGAAGTTATTTGAGTGCCCAAATAATAAAAATCTTCCACTAGTTTCATTGTTAAGTATTCTCAGCTAATACACCAAATTTCGCCCGATTTAATAAGTATACATTCAGTTACCCCTGTTTCTCTCATATTAATTGTCATCTTTCAAGTCGTCCAATCAATTAAATTACTCTTACAACTGCTTCGCTGCCTCCGACAGAATTACAAAGTCATAGGTAAACGACAAAATAGTCATTTATTCTCCTTTACATATGATGTGTTTCCTAATTTCTTCTTGCTTTCCTTCAAAGCTTGCTCAAGATTGTATAATTGAAATAATTGAACCCTGCCTTCCTTACGTCTTCATCACAGCGTTCCTTTCATGCCCTTAGACTCCTACAAATGAGCTGTGATTTCTGTATAAGTAATATGTATCTTAACCCTGCTTCCTTGAGAGTTTTAAAGAGTGTACTATGAGAGAATAAGTGAAGCCATTTAATCTGACAAATCTCGTGGTACCTCTTCTGCTCCTAGGAGTAAAACAACTAGTCCGTAGACCACTGGTAGAAATCTAGAAAGTAGTCCTTGTTAACGTCCTGTATTTATAATATGAAAATTAAACTTTGCGGCACAATTGCTGTTACTACCATAGAGTATAGCGAAGAGAATCATGTAAACAAAAAAAACCTTATGTGGCATGGGGCTAGGCATTTAAAGGAAATCTAATGACATCACTCTCATGGCTGTATTTATCAAGGACTATGTATATGTGTGCATCTCGTTTAAACAGTGGACGAAACGTCCTAACAACGTAACGGTTCACTTTTGCAACCAGACGGTTCCAGCTAACCTCCATAACACAATGTTTATCCGAAGTATTCTACCACCTCAAGTACTTCTTAACAAAATATAATTACGTGCAATCAACAACTCTAGAAAATGTAAGGAGAAAAACTGAAACAGTTATGCAGTGAACCTAATGGAAGTTAGGAGTAGCAATATATCTTACGATAAATACCACCATTTTGATTGGTCATCAGTTTATGATAACATCTACAATTGTGACCTACCGTGTATAACAGAGCCTCTCAGACACGGAAACCTGGGAGCATGCAAACCGAATTCGAGGTGCAGAAAACGTTTGCATGCTGCATCGGCTTGACTCTGCTTAATTCGCCGCAACTTGGGAAGTCGTAGCGTTGCGCCACCGGGTGCTTTGAGACGCCCTATTCAACACTAAAATAGATAAGAGACAGGAAACAGAATTGCGGAACAACCTACTCCGAAAAAACAAAGGTTTCCGTAATTACGTTAATATCAGAGTGGGAACAAATCAAATGTTCAAATATTTGTATAGCTTATGGGACTTAACTACGGGGTGATCAGTCCCTAAACTTACAAACTACTTATGAACTAGCTAACACTAAGGACGGCACACATATCAATGCCCAAGGGGGGATTCGAACCCCCGACCGTAGTGGCCGTGCAGAACGTGACTGACACGCCTCAGTCCCCACGGCCACCGCGGCCGGCAGAGTGGGAACATTTTTAGTTTTAATTAGTAGCGACAATAAAGACAAATGTTTAATATGCGATGCATTAATGACGTGTAAGTAATGTTCGTTCTTTATTGACGAGGATGTGCCTTGTGCGAAACACAGGTGTTAATTTTTATAGCCATACTTGTCTCTCTACAGTTGTAGCATCTTCAGTGGGTCTTTTCATTGCTTTAAATTGAACAACAGAAATATTTCAGTTTGCACAGATTATTTTAAGTTTATACAAGAGTTTTATATATTATATTTATACGTATTGTAGTAGATACAGTTTTCCTACAGCTCTGTGGAGAACCTCCGTGAAAATCTTCCACAACAATAAGGCAACTGTTTTATACCGAAATATATGGTTTCCTTTAAATTTTATGGTTGGTTGTAGTACTATTTAATTTGATGTGAAAATCATCCCTGCATGTGTATTTTTATATGCTTATGTACTATGTTCAACTTACATGTGTTGGTGCCTTCACTGACATAAATGGTGAAGCAAATGGAGCTGTTTCGCTGTCCACCGTCACCGTTTGAGAGTTGTGGAAATAATATGGTAGGTTGATTAGACAGCTGACTGTGTTTTGTTTGGGATGTTCGAAATTTGACACTGTGTATGTGTATATGTGGTGTGTGTATGTGTGTGTGTGTGTGTGTGTAAATGTATCTGTGTATCAAGCGAAAAGGAAGCAAATGAAACAGTGTGGATCTGACGAGTATCCATTATTTCCGACAGATCTAATTTTTAACTGAAAGAAAATGCAGTTTCCAGTGAACCTTGCATTATATATCACGATTAATAAATCTATTGAATACTGAGGAGTGGATTTAATATTTGCACGTATCTCACACCCTCTCGTTCAGGAGTGGGCTCACCAAAGAATTTATTCACATTAGATCCTGGACAAATAACAACGATTTTGTTGTATTCATGAGCCACAGTCTTGCCATATTTGTTAAATAATTTAACCGCCATTTGACGGTGTTATTTTATTACGTTTCGTCAAAAACCGGATTTCGGCTGTAAAGCCATTTTCAAGTGTACACTGAAAAATTTACAAGAGATGGCTATCTAATTTCACACTTATAATGTATTAAGTTGATGTAAATTTTACAGTGTACACTTCAAAATGACTAAACAGCCAAAATCCGGATTGTGAAGAAACGTAGACGGCCGCAGTGGTCGAGCGGTCTTCGGCGCGTCAGTCACAGTCGGCACGGCCGCTACGGTCGGGGGTTCGGATACCCCCTCGGGCATGGATGTTTATGTCGTCTTTAGTGTAAGGCAGTTCATAAGTAGTTTGTAAGTTTAGGGACTGATGACCCAGCAGTTAAGTCGTTTAAGTTTAACAAACATTTGAACGTTTCATTTTGTGAAGAAACGTAATAAAATAACACAGTCAAATGACGATTAAATCATTTGACAATAACAAGGAATTTTGTTTACAATCAAGTTTTGAAGTAAATGGATGTATGAATATTAGGTCCCCTTTCCCCGGTAGATAACTGGTGTAGGCTAGGGACACGCAAGTCGCTGAAGTGGCGTCCAAATGGAAGACTTGCAGCAGGGCAAAAAATGTTCAAATGTTTGTAAATCTATCGGACCAAACTGCGTGGTTATCAGTCCGTAGCTTACAAACTACTTAAACCTAGGTAAACTAACCTAAGGACAACACACACACACACACACACACACACACAACTATGCCCCAGGGAGGACTCGAACCTCCATAGCGAGCAACCGCGCGTTCCGCAGAGAGACGCTTTAGACCGCTCGACTACTCCACTGCGGCTGCAGCAAGCCAATGAGTCACACGAAGTTATTATTATTATTATTTGTATTCTGTTTGTTACCTTTCTTTGCTTTACTGAACTTATAATTTTGCAAATTGTACAAGGTAGATCATACAATGTAAACTTTCACGGCCGGCGTCAACTTCATTTAAAACTTCCGGGCTGATAAGCCTTGGTCGATTTATAAAACTTTCCCCTAACGTTTCATCTTCGGCTGCGGAAGACATCTTCAGAGGTAGAGTGGCGAACTGCAGTAGCCTTATTTTTTATATGTGCTCCCATAAGTAAAATATGTTTATAACAAAAAGGAGATGGACGGAGAGAAAACTAATAGGAGAAGCACTAACTAAAGGCTTGAATAAATAAATGAACTATATATTTTCTGATGAATCCAAATATAAAGTTATATGTTATTAATGTAGTTATTCATATCTCAATGTGCGGTATACGTACATCATTTGTCAACGTGTGAGGTTACAGGGTTTTAGGTTACTAGCCTAAAACCCTGTATCCTCACATAAAATAGAATGTAACGGGAACTTCGCCCATCGAGGATTAGGTGTACGCAGCAGTGACGTTACAAACGGTGAAGAAACTAGTGAGGAAGATTTGGAAAAGTAGAAGCAGTGGATCTAGCGAGATAAGCGAGAGGAAAGAGGAAGAGGGTGCATCTGTACCACTTCGAAGAGTGGGAGTATGCATCATCGTCGATAAAGCGAACCCGCCATCTGTACATGGCACTGCTCGAAGCGCTGGTGCAAAAACCGTGATTCCCTCTGAAATGAAATCTACCTGATGTTTCTCGGTTAACAGGAAAACAGCTAGGAGCTGAAAACTACACAGCTTGCATACTGCGGATTCACCGTTGTGTCCCACATGCAATTTAACGGACAGTGATGAGGTCAGATTTGTATGCAAGAGCGTGGAGTGAACAGGGCATTGCACAGGGGGCAGAAATTGTCAGCTTCAACGGAACGTCCCAAAATGCTATCTAGCATGCATCTATCCTCTGTCCGATTTCCAACAACACAGGAGTATGCTGCTAACTCTATTATTAAAGTAGCACGACTTATTTTAAAAGATAATAATAATGTTTGTTAAGCTTAAGGGACTTAACTACGGGGTCATCAGTCCCTAAACTTACAAACTACTTATGAACGACCTACAACTAAGGACGGCACACATATCCATGCCCGAGGGGGGATTCAAACCCCCGACCGTAGTGGCCGTGCAGACCGTGACTGAAGCGCCTCAGTAACCTCGGCCACCGCGGCCGAATATTTCATAAAAGAGGAAGTAAACTAACTACTGTATTACACAGTACTGTTTATTCGTTATCACTCAAAAGTAGAGCGAAAGTTTCATACCACATTCCTTTTTCGCAAAATAAAATTTATGTTTATTCTCAATATTCAGAACTGCCACATGTAAAATCTCTTATAGGGTAAGGTGGTACAATTGCGATCATTCCGGACAAATGTTATTGTAACTGGAAATATATTGAGAAGAGAAATAATTTTAACTGTGGCAGTTGTATCTACATCTACATGGCTACTCTGCAAATCACATGCAAGTGCCTGCCAGAGGGTTTATCGAACCACCTTTATACTATACATCTCCTATTCCATTCTCGAATAGCGCGCGGGAAAAAAAGAACATCTGAATCTCTCAGTTCGAGCTCTGATTTAACGTATTTTATTCTGATTATAATTTTACCTATGTAGGAGGAAGTTAATGATATATTTTAGAATTCGGAGGAGAATATTGGCGATTGGAGTTTCGTAAGTAGACCACGCCGCAGCGATAACCGCCGTTGTTGTAATGATTCCCATCCCAGGTCCTGTATAATTTCCGTGACGCTTTATTTATTTATTTACTCGTTCGGCATATACAAAGGCAAATATTCTTTAGTTAATTACATTGTTCTTATACAGCTATTCTAACAATACAAGGCTCTTACAGTACTAAACTATATTACAAATGTTCTCAAGTCACTTTAAGGCGGAGTCACTGAGTCTGTGTATGTCTTTCAAGTCATCATTATATGGTCCGTAACGCTGTCTCCCCTGTACCGTGACAATACAAAACGAGCTGCCCTTCTCTGGACTCTTTCGATGTCCTCCGTCAAACCCATCTAATACGGATCCCACGATGCGCTGCAATACTCCAAATGAAGACGGACAAGCGTAGTGTATGCTGTCTCTGTAGTAGTTATGTTGCATCTCTTATGCGTTCTGCCAATAAAACGCAGTCTCCGGTTCGTCTTTCCTCGACATTAGCTACGTATTCTTCCCAGTTTAAGTCTGATGTAATAGTATTTCCTAGGTAGTTAGTGGAGTTTACGGCCTTCACATATGATTGATTTACCTTGCAAACAAATTTTAACGGATTTCTTTTCGTACTCATGTGGACGATTTCACACTCCTCGTTATTTAGAGTCAGTTGCCAATTTTCAAAACCATACTGATATCCTATTCAGATCGTTCTGCAGTTGGCTTTTATCTTCAGATGATTTTACTAGACGGTAAATGACGGCGTCATCTGCAAACAACCTAATGGAGTTACTTAGATTTTCCCCTAAATCGTTAATGTAAATAAGGAACAGCAGAGGACCAATAACAATACTCTTTGGAACGCCGGATATCACCTCTGTTTTAGTCGATGCCTTACCATCAATTACTACAAACTGTGTCCTCTCTGACAGGAAATTACCTATCCAGTAACAAATCATGGGGGATATTCCATAACCACGCAATTTTATTAAAAGCTTGTACTTGAATGTTTAATGAGTATGCAACACAAATATTAGACAACTACAAATGTTGATATAGAGATGTAAAAGGTTACTAAATTGAGAAATATCGATCGAAAATGTAACACACTAGTTACAATTGTGATCACATCCTGGTACAATTTTGATCACTGGCATCTACAACATAAGAAGTACTTTTTCCCTCGGGTACCAACGCATACTTAGTGGTACCATACACTGCATTTTTGGCAGCGAATAGAGTCACCCTTAACTGAAACTTTATAAGAGTCGTTAGACTAAGTAGCTTCACTTACCTCTTAACAGGAAAAAATTAATATCTCTGTAGCACAAAGTGGTGTATTCTTGGAAATGACAGGAGGAGTTGTAGAAACTTGCTACACTACAACGCCATACAAAGGACAGTGCTACTAATAGTACTAGTCAGACAAATATCGCGAAACCTTAGGTTGATCGGAAGTGTACCTATATCGAATTTGTACCACCTTACGCTACGACTTATAACTGTAAGACTTACCTGTCACGAAAACGAGGAGTCTTTTGTTTGTGTGTGTGTCATGTGAAGTTAAATTTTTTTAATCTGATATCAACAAAATCCCTTGATCTTAGAGAAGAATATATATTTGGATTTTTATGAATTAACACAAAATTTCATTTCTTTCACTATAAAAATATCACTCTATAATGGGAACGGATCTTAGTTTTAATAAAAATATCGCAATTTATAATTTTAATACAAAAAAGTGTCCAAATTATTCATAATATATTTTTCAAGAAAAACTCTTTATTCCAAAAGATGACCAAGAAAAATACTGACAGCGGATGGTCTCTAATGAATGGATAAATTGGGAATGTAATGAAGTATTAGGAGGTGTCATAAGGTAGCTCTAAAGACAGAAGAATTTTTCTCTCTCTCTCTCACTTTTATTTTATTTTTTATTTTATTTAATTTTTTTATGGTTAGTGTATCTGCGGAAGGAACCGTGCTCTATTTGCGATTCCACGTCACAATTTTTTTCCTGAGGTACTAAGTCTGTTACGACATCCACTCATATCTTGTGAAGCCAAATAAGGAGCTAGAATAATGAAGGAAGGGCATATCACGATTCAGTAACGGGCAAAAACGGCTGCTCGAATCGGTGACAAGCTGGTCACAAGTCCCAGAATCGTATATCTCTCCTCTTGGTGTGCCTGTCGTAATGGCTCTGAGGCTAACTCCGTGAGTGATGTTCATGAGACGTCATAAAAATCCCAAACAGTCCATAAATGTCATCCATGGCATTCTAAGAAGCAAACTCTGAGCGGAAGAGCTGTACTCAGGCAGATATATTACCTTATTTGTTTTGCATTTTCTTTTCATCTTCTGGTGACTATACTATACGATAAACGACAGCTTAATCCACCTACTCAGAATGTTTACTAAATCTTTTATAAATAGAATACACATTAGAGGCCTTATACACTTCCCTGGGGGCCATCAGACACTTCTGTTTTACTCCATGACCTGCGCTCCTTCTGACAATCAGGAATCCATCGCAAAAACGATATTCCATATGCACGTAATTTAGTTGAGAGCCGGGTGTGAGGTACAGTGTCAACAACCTTCCGAAAATCTAAAAATATGGAATCGACTTCATATTGCTTGTCATTAACTCTTTTCACTTCAAGTGAGTAAAGACCTATCTGTGTTTCACAGCCATGATACATTCTGAATCTGTGTGGACCATACTTCTTCTAGGTAGTTCAAAATCTGCATCTACATAAATACTCTACAAGTCATATTTAAGTCCTTGGCTGAGGGTTCATCTAACCGCTTTTATTGTTTTTCTACAGCTCAATTCGCTAATAGCTCGCGGGAAAAGGAACACCTAACTCTTTCCGTTTTCGATCTGATTTATCTTATTTTCATGATCATGCCTTCCTATATAGTTGAGTGCTAACAAAATATGTTCGCATTCGAAAGTTGGTGAAAGAAATCTCGCAGATAGATCTCGTCGCAACAAATAACGACTTCCTCTTAATGATTTCCATCCAAACTCGTGCATCGTTTCTGTGACTTTCTCTCACCTATATCGCGATAGTACATAAAGAGCTGCCCTTCTCTGAACTTTGTCTAAATCGCCCCACTTGGTGGGGATTCCACAATACGCAGCGATACTCTAAAATAGGACGCACAAGAGTAGTGTAAGCAGTTTCTTTAGTGGAACTGTTGCATCTTCTAAGTGTTCTGCCAACGAAACGTAGTCTTTGGTTCGCTTTCCCTACAAAATTTTCCTAGGTGTTTAGTTGAAATTACGGGCTACAGTTTTGAATAATTTATCGTGTAAATGAAGTTAAACAGGCTTCTTTTAGTCATATGGATGACTTCTCACTTTTCATTATTAAGAGCCAACTGCATTTGTTTTTTTGCACCATGCAGATATCTAAATTATTTTTCAGTTGCTTTTGATCTTCTGGTGACCTTACTAACCTATAAGTGACAGATAATCCGCGAACAACCTAAGAGAGCTACTCAGATTGTCTCCTAAATCGTTTATAAAAGATAAGGAACAATAGGGGCTCTTATAACACTTACCTGAGGAACGTCGGATGTCCCTTCAGTTCTACTCGATGACTTTCCGTCAATTACAACGTACAGTGTCCTTTCTGGCAGGAAATCACGAACCCAATCGCACAAGTGTGACGGTCTTTCATAAGCACGCAATTCGATTAGAATACGCTTGTGAGGTAGTATCGAAAGCCTTCCGGCAATCTAGAAATACGGAATCTATTTAACATCCCTTGCTTATAGCCTCACATTATGGCATCGAGAAAAGTTTATGTCCCAAAATCTTGATATAAATCAGCTTCAGTGAAATGGGCCAGTAAATTTGAGAATCACGAGTACTGCCTTTCTTCGGTACGGCTCTATCGCTGAGCTTGAGGTTTTGTACGAGTCTTAGGTATGGTGCACTTGCATCAGCACACTCTGAAAGGATTCTATTTGGAATACAGTTTGTACCGTGCACTTATATGTGATTTGCAGCATAGGTAAAGAAGACTTGCTTTTGATAACCGTTGTAACTTCCTATATTACCAAAAGGATATTTACGTCTAAATAACGCTTGCTGGCAACTTTTTTTTATTCCTATTCGTCTTTCTTCGTGATGATAGTTTAACAACTTTGCTTTAGCATCAGCATCGTTATCATATAGTGAAGATTTTAATTGTTTGCTGCAGTCTAGTGTACGTTGCAATTCACCTGAATTTCTATAGTTCCTTTAGCAAATTTCGAGATAGGGTTTCGCTGCGGAAAGTGATATACGTTTTTCGCATTGAAGCACGAGCAAAATTCTGAGTTATTCTAAAAGATTTCAGGTCTATGGATTTTATATGTGTTTAATTTTGGCAAGTTGTTTTCTTTCCTTTCACAATTGTGATATGACCTATTTAGACCTTTTCTTTGAATGAAAGCCACATATGATCTACACTCTCATTGTTTGTTTCTATAGACTCGAGACCCGCACTGAGGGAAGACTAATTGGAATTTTTTTCAGTTTTTTGGATAGATATATTTTTGCTTAATTTAAGTAGATGTAGGAATTCTGACATTCTGTCTATCTGTTGACTCATCCCGGTAGCGTTAAATCACAAATATCACAACTAACAGTTCTTCCTGAAGTATATCATTAATGGATATCAACATGAATAAGAAAGGAGCTAGTTTTGAAAAATTATACCGTGTGCCGTATTTTACTCTGTAGTTCCCTTCCTCATTGCAGCCACGCATAGCACTGGTGAAGGCTTGATGAGACTCACAGAGTTCTTTTTTTCTTTTTTTTTTAACAAATCAAATCGACAAGCGTATTCTCGTCAAACAGTAGCTGAGTATACATTACAAAACATTTACCAGATGAGCGAAAATGTCAATCCCAGCCGGCCATGGCGGCCGAGGGGACTGCGGTGCGACAGTCGCGGTCTGCACGGCCACTACGGTCGGGGGTTCGAATCACCCCTCAGGCTTGGCTATTTGTACCGTCCTTAGTGTTAGCTAGTTCATAACTAGTTTGTAAGTTTAAGGACTGATGACCCCGTAGTTAAGTCCCATAAGCTATACAAACATTTGAACATTTTTTTGTAAATCTCAGACACAGTGTACAAATGCAGATACATAAACTGAATCAAAACTTCAGCTTCAATGCGAAAGCGGTAATGTATAAGAAAATACACGCCCACTAGAACACTGACGTGCGAAGGGAATCTCTGTAATCACGTATTTCTAAGCTACAGGTGAAATTTTGACGTACTTAATATGAAAAGTTTTTCGAATTCCTGTATACTTGCACGTCATCAACTATTAACTATTCCTATCAAGTTTACTTCTACGTTGAATCCAGGTGATAGCGACTCTCTCAATACGTGAATGATGAACAGTAAAAGCACAAATATTTCTTTTATCGAAAATCTAGATTTCATTCACTGTGTGGCCATTATCAATGCTTGAAACGTATTTTAAAACATAAAATATTCCAGTGTTCCTGCTACCTGTTTAGTGCATTTGCATTCGTGGCAGAGTGAGCTTTTTGTATTTAATAAGGCTTGGCAATTAGATACCATTTCACAAACTAATTCCTTGCTATGGCACCACTTATTCGTCTTTATTTCAAATATACAACATTTCTTCTGTTTGAAAAATTTAACTAATTAATAGTAATAAACGACTTTCTGACAAACGTACCAGCATAATTACATATACGGGTGCAGATGCTATATGTAACAAGAGATAAACGCAGAGACGGCAGTCGTCATGAGTCACTAGCTCTGCATTTACGACACAACAGTTGGCCTGCTTCCGCCTAGCATACCTGGATACTTGGCAATTGCTTGCAAAATGTAATAACGTTAGTATTTTGTGCTGTAACAGCTTATGTTTGTAGAACTTGTGGGACTTAACTACGGGGTCATCAGTCCTTAAGCTTACAAACCACTTATGAACTAGCTAAGACTAAGGACGGCACAAATATCCATGCCCGAGGGGGGATTCGAACCCCTAACCGCAGTGGCCGTGCAGACCGTGACTAGCGCCTCAGGCCCCTCGGCCACCGCGGCCGGCTTTAAATTCACATATATACTTCGCAATCCACTGTAAAGTACGTGGCGCAAGGTACACTGTAGCACTACAAGGCATTCCTCACCCAAATAGAATGTGGAAAACAGTGTCTATACGCCTCTGTACGAGCCCTAATTTCTCGTATCTGGTCTTTATGATCTTTACGCGAAATGTAAGTAGGCGGCAGGAAGATCGCACTACACTCAGCTTCAAATTCTGGCCCTCTAAATTTCCTCATCAGAATTTCTCGAAAAGAACGCCTTTCTTCCAGCGATTCCCATTTGAGTTCCCTGAGAATTTCTGAGACATTGGTCGAATTTATCAGTCACGAACCTAGCTGCTCGCCTCTCAACTGCTTCCATGTCTTCCTTTAAAGCTGCTGCGGGTCCCAAACACTTGAGCAATTCTCAAGACGTGGTCGTACAAGCGTTTTATACGCGGTCTCCTTTACAGATGAAGTACATCTTTCCAAAATTCTCCCAATAGATCGAAGTCGGCTGTCCACCTTACTCACAACTGCCTTTACATGTTCGTTCCATTTCACATTGCTCTGCAATGTTACGCCTAGATATTTGAACAACGCGACTGCATCAAGAAGCTCACTCCTAATGCTGTAGTCGAACATTATGGGATTGTTTTATCTACTCATATGCATCACCTTACATTTTGTTACATTTAAAGCAAGCTACCATTCTTCACACCAACTAGAAATTTTGTCTAAGTCATCCTGTATCATCACATCTACTCATATGCATCACCTTACATTTTGTTACATTTAGAGCAAGCTACCATTCGTCACACCAACTAGAAATTTTGTCTAAGTCATCCTGTATCATCACAAAAATCCACAAATTACAAATTACTCCGTCCATCAAACCATATATATAGCCAGCCGCGGTGGCCAAGCGGTCTGCGGCGCGCCAGTCACAGTCTGCACGGCCACTACGGTCGGGGGTTCGAATCCCCCCCTCGGACATGGATATTTGTGTCGTCTTTAGTGTAAGGTAGGTCAGTGGCAAGCCTGACGGTACACTCGTCTCTGTTGAACACTCGCCGTTGAGAAGAAGGTACTGCGTTCTATTAATTAGGAAGTCTTCCAGCCAGTCACAAATCTGTGAACCCATTCCCTATTCTCGTATCTTCGTTAACAATCTGCAGTGTGGCACCTCGTCGAATGCCTTTTGGAAATTGAGAAAAACGCAATCCGCCTGTTGCCCTTCATCCATAGGTCGCAAGATGTCATGTGAGAAAAGGGCAAGCTGAGTTTCACACGATCGATATTTCTTAAACCCGCGCTGATTCATAGAAAGAAGCTTATCCGTTTCAAGGAACGACATATCATAACATACAATACACCGTGACCAGAGATCATCCTCCTTGGTGATATTTGTACCTTGTACGAGTTTACCGGGACACAGGCCAAGGTGACTGACCTAAGATGAGCTCTTCAAAGCTATATATACGTAAGAAGATTTACGGAGAGTGGTGGGTTCAACACGCGACAGAGACGCCTTGAGTGGAAGGCACAGTGTTCTAGCAGAGCGACGCGGGGCGTCTCCGGTGCAGAGACTGGGGAGACACCTCGCGGAAAACAGCGGCATACCGCCGCCACAGCTGAGTGCGTCGGCGCGCGGCTCCGCCGCCGTATTGTGTGTTTGCGCAAAGAGGATTGCGGGCCGTAGCGCCTCATAGCCGCTCGCCTGCGGACTGCGACCACTTTAAGCGGTCGCGCAGGTTTCACGCTCAGGCGCCCCGCGGCCCAGAAAAAGAGTTTGCGGCGCCAGAAAAATGGCCCGTGGCAACGCTGCTGCGATACTCGAGTGTCTGAGGCAGAGCACCAAGCTCCTGCTGCACGTTTTTATTCTGAAGCGTTTCAGCGGAGATCTGTTTTGCGAATCCTGAACTATTATGATGTACATCTACATACATACTCCGCAATCCAACGTTAGGTGCGTGGCGGAGGGTACACTGTACACTGTACCCCTTTCCGATTCCATTCCCAAATTGAACGAGGAAAAAAAAGAATGCCTATATGCTTACGTACGAGCCCTAATTTCTCTTATCTTGTCATTGTGATCACTACACGAAATATAAGTAGGTGGCATCAAGATCGTAATACACTCAGCTTCAAATTCTGGCCCTCTAACTTTCCTCAATAGAAATTCACGAAAAGAACGTCGTCTTTCCTCCAGTGCTCCCCAGTTGAGTTGCCGGAGGATTTCCGTGACACTCGCGCATTAGTCGAGCCTACCAGTAACATACCTAGCTGCTCGCCTCTGAACTGTTACTATGTCTTCTTTTAAACTGATCTCCTGCGGGTCCCAAATACTTGAGCAATACTCAAGACGTGGTCGTACAAGCATTTTATACGTGGTCTCTTTTACAGATGAAGTACATATCCCCAAAACTCTCCCAATAACCCGAAGTCGGCTGTCCGCCTTACTCACAACTGTCCTTACGTGTTCGTTCCATTTCATATCGCTCTGCAATGTTACTCCTAGATATATGAACGACGCGACTGCATAAAGAAGCTCACTACTAATGCTGTATTCGAATATTATGGGATTGTTTTTCCTTCCCACATGCATCACCTTACATTTTTCTCCATCGAGGGCTAGCTTCCATCCTTCGCACCAACTAGAAATTTTGTCTAATTCATCCCGTGTGCTATTACAGTCAATTAAAGATGACACTCTCCCATTCACCACAGCGTCATCACCAAACAGCCGCAAATTACAAGTAAGTCTGTCCATCAGATCATTTATATATATAGCAAATAATAGCGGTCCTATCACACTCTCCTGGAGCACGACTGACGATATACTCGTCTCTGATGAACACTCGTCGTCGTGAAGAACGTACTGCGTTCTATTACTTAGGAAGTCTTCCAGCCAGTCACTAATCTGTGAACATATTCCATAAGCTCGATTCTTCTTTAGCAGTCTGCAGTGTGGCACCGCGTCAAACGCCTTTTTGAAGTCGAGAAAAACACAATCAGCCTGGGGCCGTTCATCCATGGCTCGCAAGATGTCATGTGAGAAAAGAGCAAGCTGAGTTTCACATGATGTTTCCTGAACCCATGCTGGTTCGTAGAAAGAAGCTTTTCCGTCTCAAGGAAATTTACTATATTCCCTACACCTAACACGCCTACTACTACTGCTGCGGTAGAGGTGGGTGTTATAGTGTGCCTATAAATTCATCACTGAGCAGACACGTCAAAAGACGCTTCTACAGGATTTTCCCCACGTTCAAGCCGCTTTCCGCGCGTGCTCAGAATCTGTGGATCCTGTTCGCAGATACGTTAGAAATGGCGTTCAATTAAGTGTTATAGCGAATGACAGTAGTAGCTCAGCGATTTGTTAATACAACACAATATCACAGAACGTATAAAACAAAAGGAGTTTACAAAACGTAGAATTTAAGATCAAATGTATAGCTTATGGGACTTAACTACGGGGTCATCAGTCCCTAAACTTACAAACTACTAATGAACTACTTACGAACTAGGATGGCACAAATATCCATGCCCGAGGGGGGATTCGAACTCCCGACCATAGTGGCCGTGCAGACCGTGACTGGAGCGCCTTAGTCCCCTCGGCCACCGCAGCCAGCCGAATTTTTGTGACTCGCTGCGATCGTAGCGCGCCAAGTGGCCAGCAGTGGACCTACAGAGTTGGCGGTATCTCGTGAATTATGTCGTGTTACTTACTTACAGCTAATATTCGTTTTTGTTATGGTCTTTTGAACCGGGAACGATTGTAGCGCAAGTAATTGCTGCAACAACCAGAAAAAGACACCACATCTGAAATTTTTCAGATTTCCTAAGGACCCTGAAAGGTTTGTAACATTATCTTAGTTCTGAAATGTTTTCGTTACGAATCGGAAAATTACATGAATTTAAGTAACATTTTGATTTTTTAATCTGTTCAGGAGTAGAAAATAGTTCATAAATTGCAGAAGAAAAGTACTGCTGAAAAAAGATACCGTTTACCAGCAAATAACGTGAAATTTTGTTCGTTCAATTCACGAACGCAGAAAGGAAGAAACTGGTATGAAATGCTGTACCAACATCATTCGAAATACGGAACAAGCCGCCACAATTGTCCCTGAATAGGAAATTGCCTCAGAGAGCTAAAGACCAAACTTCAAAAGCTACTACAAAATTTTAAATTGAAAATAATGTGAACACCATCTGAAACATTGGGAGGGAGAAGTCAGTCAAATATCGAATCGGTGTAGACGATATTAACAGCAAAATCAAGTCTGGGTGTCAGTAGTCGTACTCGCTCGAGTTTTCTGAAATAAATCTATTTAATTCGTGTTTGCTGCGTACCTAAACGTAACGAAGAGACGCTGCGAAACTTTCAACTACCGGTAAAATAAAATCTTCAACCTACTTCTACTTTTACTTGCCAGTAGGCTTCCTCATCAAACACAGAACGAAAGTAAAGACGAAAGTCGTAGTTTTTCTAACATGAATACTACAAAGTAAACACAACGAAACGGGAGTTGTCACACCCATTTACTTATGGAGCTACATGGCCACACTTCTTACTCTGTGTGTGTTGACGTACACTATTTTAAATTTCAATGGGAAAAGCTGCAAAATATTTTGGATCCGCGCGTATTTCTGAGCGATTGGTTCAAGATTTCGCCATTTCATTCGTCTGTTGTAGCTGCAAAGGTTTTAATTTTAGCATAATCCTTTTCGACTGATATTTAACGCCATGGAGTCTAAAATAAAACAATCATATCGGAAATTACGCAGTAAAGTGGTGAAAATAAAGTGTTTTAGGTATGATGTTAAAGGGCAGCTCCCTTGCTCTCCGCTTGGAGCGCTAGTGTCGCCCCAGCTGTCATACGGTAACAGCTTTTACAACAGTGAGTGTCACGACTGGTATGTTAGACTGTGGTATTATCGTCCTTACTTTGTAATCTCTTCCATGTATACATTTCTCTACTTTCCCTTTGGTTCAATGTATGTCGTGGACGTCTATTCTCTTGAATCAAAGCTAGGTCACCAAGTCGGAAATCAATACATCTTGCGGCTGTGCTTTTAACTTCGTGAGAGCTTCTAAGCTCCATGAGATATTCCTTGGTCCATCTTTTCCATGCCGTCTATTAGTTTCTGCCGCAGTTTAAACTCACTGGTCAGTCTGTGAGTCGCGAAAGGTTCTGTTCAAGTGGGCACATTTAATAATCCATCAGAAAATGTGCTGGCGTCAGAGATTCTGCGTCATCGGCTGGAGAGACTGGCCTCGAGTTTACGGCAGCTTCGATACCGACCAAGCTGGTATACAGTTGTTCTGAAGTTAGTCTAGACCTTACAAAAACTTTACGTAAACATCGCTTGACGGTGTCGATAATCCTCCCTTACCTTACCACCGCCCCCCCCCAAGACGTCTGCGGTGCAATCAGAGATAATAGGTCTTAATTAAGTACATAGATTTCCAACTTTTGTAATTAAATTAGCTAACAGTGCATTCCTCTTGAATACAACATTGCATACTGTTCAAAAATGTTCAAATGTCTGTAAATCTATCGCACCAAACTGCGTGGTCATCAGTCCGTAGCTTACAAACTACTTAAACCTAGGTAAACTAACCAAAGGACAAACACACACACCCATGCCACAGGGAGGACTCGAACCTCCACGGCGAGCAACCCCGCGCTCCGCAGCGAGACGATTTAGGCCGCTCGGCTACTCCACCGCGGCCATTGCAGCCTATATAGCATAAAGAATGGTCATTGGTGTTATTGGAATACGATTCATTCTTACATTGGTCAAAACAATTACGGGATCAGTTGAGAAATTTAGGTTCTGAAGGGTTTTCATCGGCAGAATGAACTAAATTGGTTCGAGGTCTTTCTGTCGCTTCTACGGAGTGGAGACAATAACATTAACGGCAACCAAAATAGTAGTAATAACAAATAGTTTCTGCAGACGGGGTTGGTGTTAACTATTTACCGAACGAATTACACAAGCAGTTGGGTTCAGATAGTGCAGCCAGCAGGTAGTGCAATGCAACAACAACGTGGCTAGGGCGTGGAGCGCCGTAGGAAGGTTTGAAGCGGGACACAGACGGAGGTGGCTGAAAATATTGGAGTGTCCCAAGGTGTAATTCCGATTACCTGGACGCGATTTCATACGACAGGAACCGTTAGAAGAAGACAGGGCCAAGGTCGTTCACGAGTAACATCAGCAATAGGCGACCGACGAGACAGGAAGTCGAATGCAACTCTGCTGCAACACACCCTCCAGGCAGCAATAGAACACGCAATATAAATCAGTGTCGGGAATGTGGTCGCTACGATCGGAGACCAATGGTGTGTGTCCCATTAAAACTATGAAACGTTCAGCATGCAGAAACTAGGCGGAGGAACAACAGAATTTGGAGCCGTAACGAATGGCACCGGGTTCTATGAGTGACGATTTTGTGTTCAACCGAACCATTGTCGTTCCCTCGTCTGCAGATAACTGGGAACTTGGAACAGTCCTCTTATATACATATCGTAGTGGTGGCCTTTGTCGAAAGCACATCGAAGCACATACCACCATTTGTAAGTGTAACCGGCTTACTGCTCTGAGTGGTTCTTGCTTTGTTAAATTTATCGTGTGCTCGCGTGTACATTTGATTCAGATTTGCCTTACATATGTTGTTCTTATCGTCTTCAGTCCAGAGTCTGGTTTAATGCAGCTCTCCACCCTACTCTACCATGGGGAAGCATTTTCATCTCCTCATAAGAACGGCAACCCACACCTATTTAAATCTGCTTACTACATGAGTCTCTTGGTTTCCCTTTGCGACTTTTACTCCACACACTTCCCTCCAATGCTAAATTTACGATTCCTCGATATCTAAGAATGTATACTAGCAAGCTATATCTTCTTTTAGTCAAGGTATGCCAAAAATTGCTTTTCTCACCACTCCTGCTCACTACCTCTACATTAGTTACGCGATCTACCCATCTAATCTTCAGCAATCTTCTGTAGCAACACATTTCAAAAGCCTCTATTCTCTTCCTGTTCGCACTGTTTATCGTCCATGTTTCACTCCCGTACAAGACTATTTGACCTCCGGAATATTTTACGCGAGAGGATGCCATCATCATATTTTCATACATTAGACCTGCATGTCCTCGGGAAAAGTATTTTCTCCTTACTTTCAGCCGTTCGCAGTAACTATATGGCAAAGTCAGATTAAATGATGCTACATGGCCAGCTCAGTAAATCATTGAGACTGTTGTCCCTGTAACAGCTGGAAAGGCTGCTGGCCCTCTTCAGGAACCACACTTTTCTCTGGCCTCTCCACAGACACCCCTCCGCTGTGGTTGCACCTACGATCTGTATCGTTGAGGCACGCAAGCCACCCCACCACGGCAATGTCTGTGATTCATGACGGTGGGCCTTAACTATATTATTCCTCCGTGTGAATTCCGACAGTCGTCTGTTTCCTTTTCGATGGATTAGTACCAGCTCTCGTTGTTTTCGTTTAACTTAGTTGCCCTCTAGTGAACATCGCGTCTTTCTAGTCGTTACTTCACCTGGCTATTGTAATCACGAATAGGGACTGATTACTGTGCACAGATGTAGACGGAGCTTGTGACAGTTCACTCGCGGCTTTGGGCTGTACTAACCTCGATTAAATAGCTTGGAGGAAGGAAGCTTAGGGTTTAACGTCGCGTCGAAAGCTTGGTCATTAGAGACACAGTTAACGCTCTGAGTTTTGGGTAAGAATGGGGAAGGAAATCGGCCGTGCCTTTTAAACAATCCCGGCATTAGCCTGGAGTGATTTAGGGAAATCACTGAAAACTTAAATCTGGATGGCCAGAGGTGGATTTGAACCACCGTCCTCCCAAATGCAAGTCCAGTGTGTTACCACTGCACCACCTCGCTCGGTTGCATAGCTTAAAACTGCGGTCGAGGGGCACCGCTGTTGTTTACCAGCCGCGGGAACAGAACGAGTGTCCGGCGTGTCCACCGATCGGCCTGCGACTCCGACAACCCGTCTTACTGCTCGCAATGAGGCAGACACCCCACCCGTGATTGCGTGGGAAGCCGTCACTCCAGGGCGTAGCAACTGACGTAAGGCGTTCCGGTGGACCGCTCGTGAGACCTCGCCCATTTGTCTTACGAACAGGTTTGAGGACCTACCTGTTCAGGACAGCGGTGGCCGAGCTGTCTGCGGCGCGCCAGTCACGGTATGCACGGTCACTACGGTCGGGGGTTCGAATCCCCCCCCCCCTCGCGCATGGATATTTGTGCCGTCCTTAGTATTAGCCAGTTCGTAAGTAGTTTGTAAGCTTAAGGACTGATGACCCCGTAATTAAGTCCCATAAGCTCTACAAACATTTGAACCTTTTGTTCAGGACAGTGTTCCTGAGCTGGATGGTGTCACTCATCCTGAGGGCACCACGCAGCCTACAAGATCCCGGCTTTCACAGAGGGTGGGTTTGCTTCTAGTTGGAAGTACCAAAGTTAGGCGGGTAATTGATCCCTTTGGGAGATGGATGCTAAGGAGGGGAAGAAGGCCAACGTGCACTCCGTGTGCATACAGGATGGAATCATTCCAGATGTGTAACGGGTACTTCCGGATGCCATGAAGGCTACGGAGTAAAGCCAACTGCAAGTGGTGGTTGATCATATCGGCACTAATGACGTGTTTCACTTTGCATCTTCAGAGATTCTCTCAGATTTGGAGCGGCTAAGTGGTAGACTGATAACCCAGCCGTTTAGCCCCCTTTAAATACAACAACAACAAGCTAAGTGGTAAAAACTGCCAGTCTTGACTGCAATATGAAAGCGGTGCTCATCATCTGCCGCATTGTTGACAGACTCGACTATGGATCTCTGGTACAGTGCCGAGGGGGGGGGGGGGTTTGAATCAGAGGCTCACACGGTTCTACGACTGTGTAGGTTGCAGATTCCTCGACTTGAGCCAACGGGTGATGGGGTTTCGGGTCAAGAGGTCAAGAGGCTACTACACGCAGGAAAAGGCTCACTGGTAGCGGGGGCTTTGTGGCGTTGACTGGGCGTTTTTTAGGTTATATGGTCTCGGGAACACACACAGTCTAAATATCAAAGGTTACGAGACAGTCCGAACATAGATCCTAAAAACTATTGGTTTAACAGTTGTAAATAGTTGTAGGTGCGTGAGGAAAGTCCCAAAGCTCCAAGCGCTAACAGAAAGTACTGAATCCCAAATCATTATACGTGCCGAAAGCTGATTGAAGCAGAGAAAAATTCAGCTGAATTTTCTACGAAATGGAAAATGGTGTTCAGAAAATACAGATTGAATAAACTATGTGGTAGCGCATGTATTGCTGTCGCATTCTTCCTCTTCTAGGACAGGCTAATCTTCATTAGATGATTCTTCAGACGAAGCTATGTCTATTTTTTCTTCAATAGATTCTTTTCGCTTGCCTTTATTTGAGTTATGAACCTGTGATCCGGTGGATAGTGGTGTTTAATGTAAGCCACTTCCAATAAATAGTAAGAAGTTGTAACATTTTCTTTATTGAAATTCATTACTCTTGATAAAGAAGTGCTGCATGGCTTACAAATTGACAGGCGAGATTCGTGGCGATTTAGAAAACGATCATACCATGTCCTTCCAGCTGCGTTGTTGGTGAAAAGTGTATCAAAGCCATTCGTTTCAAATCCCATTTTTTTCTCCCTCACAATAGTCTGTCTTTCTTTCGCCCTCGGCTTGGTATTTAAGCTTGTTATGTGGCATCCTGAAAAACAAATCTTGAATAAATTTAAACTAAAGCTATACAAATATAAATTGTAGGAAAGACAACTTAGTCCTAATATAGGCTAGCCCATATTTAGGCCACACTGTTGCTCCAGACAAGTGTCTGTAACGGTTATTAAGAAATACAGAGGGAACGATGAAAACTAGGAAACAGATACTTTAATATATCTGTATACAGTTCTTTGAACGAATTGTATATGAAACTAAGTACAAATCTACAGGAAATGATTAAATACATGTCGATATCGAGGTTTTAACGTGCAAAATCTCAATGCAGCCAAACGCTGTGCGTCTACATCCACATGGATACTCTGGAAATCACATTTAAGTGTCTGGTAGAGCGTTTATCGAACCACCTTGATACTATTCATCTTTCATTTAAATCCCGAATAGCGCGCGGGAAGAAAGAATATTTGAATCCATTCGAGCTCTTAGTTCTCTTATTTTATTCTGATGGTCATTTCTACCTATTTAGATGCGAATCAACAATATGTATTTGCATTCGGAGGAGAATACTGGCGATTGGAGTTTATAACGTTTCATGGGCAACCAGGATTTAATTTCAATATTTATTTATTCTTCATAATTAATCCCTTGTATTTGTTACGATTATTCTGTGTTTATTTCATGCAAATTACTTCACAACCACCAATGAAATATTTTATGACACTAACAAGCACTTTATTATCTGCATATTTTCATTTATCAAATGTTTCACTTAATAAAAAGGAGCAGCAGTCTCCATTATTTCTTATTCTTGGTCTAGCATTCATAGGTTTCGGACGCAATAGCGCGTTGCTCTGAATTTAATTTATTTTAATTGTAATTTCTTTTCGAGCTCAGAATAGATGTTGAAAATTATTGCAAGTGTGTGTTGAGTTTTTTCAGAATACATGACAACTAATTTCATTTAATGAAAATTTGCATTTCTCAATAATTTTATTTAAAAGTCATCTCATTATTCCTTACTGTACGATATATTAATAGTTGTGAATTTTTCTTACAAATTGCCACAAGCCGCCAATTTCTTTGCAGTGTGCGAAATTGAGTGTTGGAATGATCCTCAATACTTTATGATTATCTTAGAATATTTTGTTCCGCACTAAACGTCCCTGAGATATACACCAGTTTATCAAAATGTATTTATTTATTTATTTATTTTGCTAGCCGAGGACTTATGATAAATAGGTGTTTTGCGAGTGCATTGCAGCAGTTACTTTATGTACAATGTATTTGTGGCGAGCTGTTCTACTGCGAAACGAGAAAGGTTTTTATGCACGTTGCTGAAATTAAATATTTTTCTGCCATTTCCCATCTTCATTTAGCAATAGAAATATTTTTCAGGCGCAATTTTTAAAAACAGTTATTTGCAACGCGGCCACTATCTTGAGATATTTCTCCCACCGTAAATTTTAACGCCAATCTTTTCATTTCAAAGGTTACGATCGATTTCAAAATTTATTTGCTTTCGGTGTCAACTTTCTTTTCGCGGAACATTATTTTTTCTGGCGCTACTTTTTCTAAATGTACATTATTTACATCGAACCATTATCTTCCTTTACTCATTTAAATAAAATTATTTATTTATTATTTTTACCATTAGGGAGAAATATTTCAAGTTTCGTATGTAGATCAGGCCGCAGCGATAAACGCCGTTGTTGTAATGATTCCCATCAAAGATCCTGTATCATATCCGGGATGCTGTCTCCCCTGTATTGTGAGAATTCAAAACAGGCTGCCCTTCTTTGGACTCTTTTGATGGCTTGCATCAAACCTACTTGATAAGGATCCCACACTGGGCAGCAATACACCAAATCAGGACGGGCAAGCGTAGTGAATGCAGTTTCTTTGATAGATCTATTTTATCTCTTTTAAGTGTTCTGCCAATAAAACGCAGTCCCTGGTTCGCCTTTCTTACGACGTTATGTACGTGGTATTTCCAGTTTAAATCTGATGTAATAGTAATACCTAGGTATTTTGTGCTGTTTAAGGACGTCACATTTGACTGATTTATCTTGTAAACAAAGTTTAACGGATTCCTTTTCGTACTCATGTGGATGACTTCACACTTCTCGTTATTTAGAGTCAGTTGCCAATTTTTACACCATAGTGATATCTTATTTAAATCATTCTGAAGTTGCGTCCACACAACTGTTTACAGTCGACCTAGCCCATATTTAGAGCACTGCCCATATTTGACCATATATATATATATATATAATGGCTATCCTGCAAAAAGGAAGCAGACTGGTCGAATTTTCAGAATGCGAGAAAAATTGCTAGTAAGGCGATTCGAAACACAAAGAGAAGTAGATAGAACAAGAAACTTGAAGAAGCAAACACAGCCTTCAAGCAACATAAATCACAAGGTTTTTTTAGAGAAATGAAGACCAAAATTAAGCAAGAGGACCTTCCTTTTGTAAAGGGACAAGATGGCACTATAAAGATTGGCGAGAAAAAGGTGTGCGAGGAAATGGCTTGGTATTTTAGGGATTTGCTGAATGCCGAAGAACCTACAGTAAAGTGGACGCACTTAGGTTCTAGAGACGGAAGTCAGGATAGTCTAGAGAATACACCCACCAGAGCAGAAGTAACGATTAAAAACGTCAAAAACAGCAAAGCATCAGGAAATGATGGTATCTGTGCTGAAGAGATCAAGTAGGGTGGGCCTGAAATAGAAAAAAAGTATGTACAATATAATAACAGATATCTGGAGATATAAGAAAATACCCATAGACTGGAAAGAAGCCATTATAATACCACTACACAACAAAGGGAACAAGAAGATGCTGAGCCGGCCGCGGTGGCCGAGGAGACTGAGGCGCTTCAGTCACGGTCTGCACGGCCACTACGGTCGGGGGTTCGAATCCCCCCTCGGGCATGGATATTTGTGCCGTCCTAGTTCGTAAGTAGTTCATAAGTAGTTTGTAAGTTTAGGGACTGATGACCCCGTAGTTAAGTCCATAAGCTTTACAAACATTTAAACATTTGAAGATACTGAATAACTACAGTGGCATCTCTCTCCTAAACATCTTATTGAAGAGAGTTGAAGAACAATTGGGGCCGACAATAACAGAGTACCAGTGTGACCTTAGAAAAAGGGGGAACTGTGCATAACAGATATTTGGTATCAATAGGATAATACAGCACAGACATAGGATAGGGAAAAAGACAATAGTGACTTTTGTGGATTTCAAAAAGGGCCTACGATTCAGTCGACAGTAGTACCCTACTTCATGTGTTGGAAAACAGAGGACTGGATGCTACAGCACATGCAATAATAAAGGAAACCTTGAGCTACACTACTGCCAGGATCAGACATCGCAGTACACTGTCAGATAGTTTCGATTAAAAACTGGCGACCGACAAGGGGATGGACTGTCACCAATTTTATTTAACCTGGTCTTGGATGAAGTAGTGAGACAATGGAAACAACTAAATAGTAATGTGAAGATCAAAGGTGTACAAATAGGGTACAAGGTCAAACATAATGCAATTGTGGGCTGCCTGGCATTCGCATATGACATGGCACTGTTAAATGGAACAGAAGAAGAGGTAAGGACAGCACTGAAAAATCAAGTTGAAATAGCAGAAAACGTTGCACTAAAGACTGAATATAATAAGACCAAGACATTGAACACTTGGTCTGACTGGAAGATAGATGGCCAAGTGGTTCAGAAAGTCGAGAGATTTCGTTATTTGGGAGAGAAGATAACTGGTGGAATACAGAGCCAGCAGTAGCGCAGTAGACAGGGCAAAGCTCTTGCAAAGCTTCGGTACGCAGTAATAACAACATGCGGCGAGATAAATTTGTCACGGAATGCCAAATTGCGACACTAAACTGCAACTGTAAGAAATGCTGCACTGCATGCATCAGAAACGATCACACTCGGTAAGAGAGCTTGCATACAGTTGGAGGAGGAGGAGCGGAAATTTTAAGAGACATATGGGGCACTAAAAAAACTGTGCGAAAATTCTGAACGTATAGCAAGCGAGATACGGTAAAGGAGGTTACGATTTGTTGGGCACATCATGATAGTGGACGATAAGAGGTTGACAAAGAAGATATGGAATGCAACATGTCATGCGGCGAACAACTGGATGAAGGAAGTCAGAGATGACTGGAAGACTGTAGGAATAAAATAAAGGAATCTGCAGGCACTGGTGCAGGACAGGGAGAAGTATAAACGGTTGGTGGACGGTCACAGATGGCCGGACACCAAAATCAAAGTCATCATAACAGAAGAAGAAAGAATCATAAGAATCGAGAGAATGAAGAGGTATTGGGAAGAAAGAAGACGTGCTAAACAAGCCACACGTGATATATATATATTCAGGAACCTATACCATCTTTGCATGGGAAAGGCAAAGTGTCTTTTGGAAACTTTTTCCTTTAAAAGTTGCACAATTACGTAAATGTAGAGTGTGGGAGAGTCGATGCAGCTGCCTAATTAGCATTCTAGCGACATTAACATCCTTCCTTCCCCGAGACATCCGCGTCGCGTAATAGTATGTAAAATACACCTTTCATGTCCCAGCAGAGTTTATGCATAACGTTTCCGCCGGCAGGGATGCTGCTGCAGACAACAGCGCTTCTCCCCGCCATCTACGCCACTCCTTACATAAATTCATGCAGACATTTCTTTTAGAATGCAGATGAACGTTTAATAGTTAGTAGAAGTTATTTACAATTTAAATAGCTCCGTACTTGGTAATGCGGGCAACATTTTGCGAAGAGGCAAGCGGTGTAATGTCATGCATTAGTAAACCTGCAAGGAAGTCTTGATTCTGAAACGTCCCTACGGTACAGAACGCTCGGTCGGGTAGGAAATGCTTTCACGCTACATCGCTGCAAGTGGATTCACACCGTCCCGCTTGGGTTAGAAAGAGCGTCACTGTTACACTGATATCTCCATCTGTATCTACAACACTACCCTGGAACTGGCATATTAGTAAATGGCAGACGGAGTGTCGAATAAATTTTTAGAGTAATTCTTTACCGTTCCACTTTCTAATAACGCACATGATATATTAAGACCTAAATCTTTCCGTTAGAGCTCTGTTTTATTACGGTGATAATTCCTCCCAATGCTGGCGACAGTGATTAAAATACGAGAGTAAGTCAATTGTTATCCGCAAAGTAGTTATAAAATTTTATTGTAATAAAATACGAAACTTACAAGAACATCATTTTTCGACATAGTCTCCTTGATTTTCAATGCACTTCGTCCATCGCTCTACAAGCTTCCTTATGCCCTCAAATAAGGATTTCGGTTGGGCTGCGAGCCAGGAATGCACCGCTTCCTTCACTGCTTCGTCCGAGTCAAATCGACGGCCTCTTAATGCCTGTTTGAGTGGACCAAACAAGTGATAGTCAGAAGGGGCCAGATCGGAACTATATGGAGGATGAATTTGAGTTTCTGGGGCGTTTCAGCAGTGTGGACAGCTGTATGTGGACGGGAATTGTCGTGCAACAACACAACCTCTGACAGCAATCCTCGGCGTTTGCTTCCAATTGCAGGCTTTAGCCTGTCAGTAAGCATGTCACTGTAGCGTACACTGTTTATTGTTGTGCCCCTATCACCATAATGTTCCAGTACAGGACCTAGTGCATCCCAAAAAATCATAAGCATCAGTTTTCCTGCGGACGGTTGGGTTTTGAAGTTTTTCTTGCACGGCGAAATTGGATGTTTCTATTCCATACTCTGCCGTTTACTCTCCGGCTCGTAATGATGGATGCATGTTTCGTCACAAGTAATGATTCTGCCTAAGAAGTTGTCCCCTTCGTTACCATAGCGATCCAAATGTTTTTCTGCAGATGTCGAGGCGCGTTTGCTTATTGAACTGTGTGAGTTGGTTTGGGACCCATCTCGAACAAACTTTACGAAACCCAAGTCTGTTGTGAATAATTTCGTAGGCAGAGCCATGACTAATTTGAAGACGATGCACTTTATCAATAGTTAAAGTCTAAGAGAATCATTTCACGTGATCGCTCAATGGTTTCTTCATTTGTGGCGGTAAACGGTCGTCCGGCTCCTTCATCATGCTTAACACTCGTGCGACCATTTCGGAATTTTTCAATCCACTCGTACACACTTCGTTGTGTCAAAACACTGCTCCCGTACTGTACTGCAAGTCTTCTATGAATTTCGGCCCCTGATACACCTTCCACCCACAAAAAACGAATCACTGAAAGTTGCTTTTCTTTGGTGCAACTAGACAACGGAGCAGCCATGATTAACAGCACGGCAGCGACAACGAAACTAACGTAACAGTTTGAAAATTGTAAAGATATAACCACAAATAAACAAAGCATGCGTCACCAACGTAAAACGACAGGACTACCAACATAAACAAAAAAACGAAATTGCGGATAATAATTGACTTACCCTCGTGTTTCTGCGTACAGAGAAGAAAGTTGGAAATTAACATTTTATAATAAAACATGCCGTAATGGAAAACATCTTGGGGACAATGACTGAAGAGCCGGTACAATTTATTTTACGTCCTCTCTTCTCTACCTACACAACTAGGGTATTCTTCGCACTTTTTCAATGTCCTTTGTCAATCCTATCCTATAGTAATCCAGTATCACTTATAAATACTCAAGCTCACTACTTCCCATAGTTATCCTAATAGCGACACCCCTCCAATTGTATTAAGTTTAATGAGACCCTCCCACCAATACTAATTTAAGAAATTTTGTTGTTACGAATGACATTTTAAAGTGCTATTGATTTCCTGATGTTTTTTTCTGAGTATGGTCCACATTGAACACAGAGAATGACTTTTTCACAGGTTATACGCTTGTTTGACACGCTGGGGGTCGTGATATCTATTTTGAATAGCTCTAGCAGATAGCGGAAAAAGTGTAGGGAGTCTTTGTGGTGCATTTGTTACATATTTCTTGTGCCAAAAACGCCAACCCCACAATACTATCTATATGATTAGTCGTGTAACACATTTGTTGGATCTTTTTTTGGTCTCAAGTGGACGACATCACCCTTTGTTCATTTAGTATCCTTTAACACTATACAAACCGTAGAATTGTTATGTGAACGTCCTCTTCCAGTCGTCATTGATCTGTTGATGACTTTATTAGACAGTAAATGAAAACATAATCTACTAAGAACCCGTCATCATTGTAATGCGGGAAAAAAATTATACGTCTGTAAAAAGAAACCGTGCTAAATGGCCGTATGGTCTAAGGCACCATGCCACGAATTGGCTGATCCCGCTGGAGGTTGGAGTACTCTCTCGGAAGAGTGTGTGTGTGTGTGTGTGTGTGTGTGTGTGTGTGTGTGTGTGTGTTGTCAGCGTAAGTGAATTAGTTAGGGGCCGATGACGAAAGCAATTTGGTCCAATAGGTTTAAAAATATCTGTCCATGCCTAAAACCTTCCTCATAGAAGTAGTCTCTACACCTCCGAGCATACCTTCCGGAGACGAAGCGAAACGTCAAGGGTAAATTTTAATCGTGAACCACGGAATTTTGACCAGGAAGTATGAAGTTATGCCAATTACTGGCGTGAAAGCTGCATTGCATGAATTTTATTTTGATTCACTGACGACTGAAGTTACATGGTGGGATAGTAGACGTACTCGTCATTGCTTTAACGTCGCTCGACATCAAATAACGTCGCTCGACATCAGATAACGTCGTGACATAGCTACCTGAGCAACATCCGCGTGTACCCTTTAGTATGTTCAAATATTTGTAAATCTATCGGACCAAAATGCATGGTCATCGGTTCGTAGTTTACAAACTACTTAAACCTAGGTAAATTAACCTAAGGACAAAAACACACACCCATGCCCCAGGGAGGACTCGAACCTCCAACCGCGCGCTCCGCAGCGAGGCGCTTTAGACCGCTTGGCTACTCCGCCGCGGCCTTTTAGTATGAATGTTTGCAGCCATAAAGCTCTGTTTTATAACAGAGTGCCAAGTAAAGAGGTAAAGAGTGACAAGTAAAGAGGTGTCATATCAGGAAGACGCACTAGCGCTTCTTACAGTAAGATCAGCTAGTTTGAAAGAGGTCAGATTGCAGATTCTTTTTCAATTGTTATTTTCCGAACTCCATTTCTACCTTTGTAAAATTTCGGCTGACATCTGAAGGTGGTTTTTGCCAGCTTTCGTTACCTATAATTTGTGCTCCAGCAATTTCTGCTTCCGTATGGAGATCTGATACATTACCCAGGCAGCCACGACTATTTAAGAATCTTAGGCCAATTGTTCATAGATCTACGTTGCGTTCATCCTATGTGTGACTTGCACCATATGAGAATAAAGACTTTCTGTGGATAACCGATGGTCTCTAAACTAAAAAAAAAAAAAAACAAAAAAAAACGCCTTCACTACTGAGCCGTACCCGGTACCCCGCCTCCTGATGGCGCAAGTCGAGGAATCTGCAGGCAACACGGTCGCAGCACCGTCTGAACCTCTGATTCAGACTCACCACTCTATTCTAAATAAACGCCGTTGGTTCTGCCAAGTAATAATTATAAGATTACCTGACATAGTCGGGTATGGAGGCGATCTAATCGTTTTATAGTTTTCAAAATGACAAGCCAAGATCGCACACTAACAATTTATTAAATGACTACCGGTTTCGGTGCACTGTGTCAGCATCATCTCGTCACATATATGTCATAATCTGGTCATCTTGTTAAAAAAAAGGTATAAAATAACAAGTGCAACATTGCACTTGTTATTTTATATCAATTTTTAACATGTCGGTGACACAGTGCACCGAAACCGGTCTTCATTTAATAAATTGTTAGTGTGCGATCTTGGCTTGTCATTTTGAAAACTATTATAATATGGCTCTCTATCCCTATTGACCTAATTGAGGAGCGGGACTCAATGGACATGGAACAAGGCAGTACATGAAATTTTAACACAAGAATGGTAATAGAGAAACTTAAAATAGTCCATACACATGACATTCTTAAGCCTAAGTAAAAAGAATGAATAACGAATAAAATGAATTTTATTGAACAAAATGAATTAAATGAGTGAGCCATGAGGTAACTCTTCAATTTAGATCTGAAAGCACGTGGGTTAGTAGTAAGATTCTTTAGTTCTTGTTACAGCTTACTGAAAATGGGTGCTGTAGACTACAGCACGCCTTTCTGCACAAAAGTCATGGAGGTGTGATCCAAACATAGATTCGATTTCTGTCTAGTATTCACCGAGTGAAAGTTGCCAACTCGTGGCAATAAATTGATACCGTTAACAACAAACGACATTAAAGAAAATACATATTGTGAAGCCGATTTCAGAATTTCAGGAATACTGAAAAGGGTAAACACAACGTTCGCGAACTTATACCACATGTTGTTAAAACCGCCCTACCTGAGCAAAAAACATCTTTTTTTTAATCAATAGAGATACCCAAATAATAACGCCACACGTCGTAAGTGAATGAAAGTAAACATAGTAGACTGATTTTCATGTTAAAAAATCACTCATTTCCGACTCTGTTCTAATGGTAAATGAAGCAGAATTTAGTTTTTGAACGATAAACTAAAAATGGGCTTTCCACAACTTACTAACTGAGCACCTCGAAATTTGAACTCTTCAGTGTCGTCATATGTCCATTATGTGCAATCAAAATTTCAGATTTTTTTGAAATGTGTGCTAAAAATTGCAAAAATCTGAGTTTTACAGTGATTTAGCATCAATTTATTTTCTACAAGCCATGAACTTCTCTTGAACTGGATAATATGGTACTGTGGCAGTACAACAATTTCCTTCACCACCAAGCTGGTATAATCAGCAAACAAAAATATTTTACAAGCATCTGTTATATTCGGAGGCATATCAATTACATATATGAGAAACTGCAGTGGACCTAGAACAGACCCCTAGGGCACCCTACATTTAACTGTGCTTTATTGTGCCCATTGTGCCATTTTCAACACTGAGGAGAAATAACTTCTACTGTCTGTTATTAACCTAGATGTTCCTGAATTTTTTTTCGGTTACTTCAGGTTTAAAAGAGAGTTTATTACGTCTGAAATAGATCGTTCAAATGTCGCAACATTGATTTTACACGAATTGCACCCTTAGTCTCGGTATAACAAGCTGTCCTTCTGGAACGAAGTAATAATGAAAACACTAATATTATATGTTAGATATGACATTTTACTGTAAAGCCATCCTTATGTTGCTTAATAATAAAAATAAAATTGATGTGTAAGTACTTAGACACCTTAAATCATGAATTAATTCATATGTTGCTTCTGAATCCCTATCTTCAAAGATGACTAACATAGAATAACTTGCAAAAACAATGATTGTTTGTATTTGGATGTCAATTATCGACATTCAAATGACAGTCCGATGTTGTAGAAAGTGTTCTTTGCCAAAAGGAAACGATTTACTTTAAATGTTTAAAAATTCGAAACCCCATCCTTCTGGAAGGACGTCAGGATCATCTGGGTTAAAGTAAGGGATGAGACAGTTGTGAGCTACTACTCTTATTCCATAATGTTCCACTTCTACAATAATATTTTGTGATCAACACAATCAAACGCCTTTGTTAAATCAAGGACTCTTGAGATTCACACGGACGAAGAATACGCTCATAAATAAACGCGATTCTGACAGGGAGACCACATGGGTATCGGAGATTAGAATTTCGTTATATTTATGGTACGTAAAGTTCAGAACTTAAATAACAATCATCCAATGCTATTCGACGCAACTCTCAAAAATTCTTGAGAAAATCCACTTTCAGATTTTGCCAAGTACACGTAAGTACCAAAATTAAACCAGTTGCAGCTTCAGTCGGTGTGCCTCAGGTGGTATCGTTATGGCCTTTCAATAAAAAGGGCAATGGTTTGAATACTGCCATGACAATTTTTTTCCCATTGTGTTCAAATACTATAACAACTTTAATATCTAATGGTGATTTTTTTACGAAAAATGTACGTTTTCTTGTTGATTCTTAATGTTGTATATCTTATAAAAGGGCTACGATACTGTTTTTGCAAAGTCATCTCCTTAGTTACTAACCTACAAAACCATCGTTTTAAGTGACGACATAGTGTTCAGCCCGTCTACATACACATAAACAAAAGCTGTCACAACAATTGGAATTAGAGATTCCAAAATGTTTTATATAACTGAATTTTAAAAGCAAAAAGAAAAAAATAAATAAATAAATAAAATAAAATAAAATAAAATGTAACATCGGGAATCAGACTTTATGGTTGTGAACCCAGAACGCTACCACCTGTGCTATACCGGCATATGCTGCAACTGTTTTAATTAGTGTTACTTATGTGTACTTGTAAAACTTCAAAGTCGATTTTCTCGGGAATTTTTGTGACTTGCGTCGAATGTCTTTGGCTGATTGTTATTTGGATTCTGAACTTCACGTAACATAAATATCAAAAAATTAAAAAATCCGATACCCATGTGGTCTCCTTATGAGACTGATATACACGCAGGAACGCAATAAAATAGAATCTGCCAGAAACACGTGTAATCTTACCGGCTTACGTAAGCGCCAAACTATGAATCCGAAGGTCGTGGGTTCGATCCCCGTTAGGTCTTAGGATTTTCATCTGTTACTTTCCATTTCTTTCACTTATGGAAGTGCTGCTGATGTGAAAAATTTTGAGTATCACCGTTAAACTGTAGGTCCCCCTATAACTGGGTAAGTCATTTCGAAGGTCGGAGTAATGCAACGGCATAACATCTTCAAATAGGACCAAGCGTTGTAAAGCACTGTGGTGTTCAAACCAATCTTCGGATTGTTGACTGCTTCACCTTATGCGAAACAGTAATTAAATTAATTAAAAAATTGAATTGGAGTTTTTACATTTAAAATTCGTCATCAAATGAAAGAAGTGTAGTATCACTTATTGTGAGGCATCCAAAGAAAACCTCACCGAATTGCCATGCCAAGGAAACGCAGAAAATTTACAGGTTCTTACAATCTTGCAAGAGGCCAAGCACTGCCACGTCAGTCACGTGTACGAATTCTGATTGGCCGAAGGATTGTCATATAGTTAACGCATATATCCTGTAGGCACACTCTAACAGACTGATCCGTGTTTATCACGCGTTTACTGGAAGTTATCTGTGCTACTACCCAACAGACAGACGTCTACAATTTAAGGCAGCGTCACATTACGCGGAACAGAGCCTCTAGATTTATGTCTGTATTGACACTTGGAAAATATTACCGGACAGAAACCAAACTCTGAACATTAATACCCGGAAGCTGTACTTAAAAGTTTTCAGCCGGCTGAACTTCTGCAACACCAAGTAGTCACTGAACTGCAATAAATTTCTGTTAGTTACACTAAAGCACAGCACCTCCAAAACGCTTACAAATTATTCCTCATTCGACTGTTCCATAAATTATGTATTTACGAGGATTTTCAGACTGGAGTGGAAATTCGTATGCCTAATTAATCAGTCAAACAGTCGCAGAGCCCTGGACGATATGAAATATTACCGTAATCCTTGGAGGACGCAACCATTTTTCTTGGCCGGCTATGAGCTCAGAGACTGGAATACTCCGCCGTGAGCGTTAGTCCCTAACGCAAGCAATCCGCCGGCAGCGCAGTTGCCGAACCCGTGATTTATAACGGACTGCTCTCTTCCCCAGCAGTAAGCATCGTACATCACCGAGGATCAACAGCCTTTGCTCGCCGACCGAAAACCAGTCTGCGGTGTTATCTTTTTCTTCCTTTCAAGGTCCATCCTGCTTTACTCCTCGCCAATACGGAGAAGGGTGATTAATGATATATATACTCGATCTGTATAAAAGATTATGGAAGAAGTGAGTTGTGTATGCAGACGAACCCAAGACTGTGTCTTTCTTTACTCTAGTACTGTGACTCAAGTCCACAAATTTATTTAGGACATCTGAACAGCCAAACATGGCAAAAATAGGCCTTCTGTTCAGTTACCACTAGTTGCGGACGGGCCGGACCCAGTTGTGAAGTCGTCCATTTCATGTACTACTAGCTGAAAACACGGCGTCGCTCGAGTAGTTATTTATTGAAGTCTTCAGTTACTACATCTCTCCTTCCCTTTCCTCTGATCACCTTCTGTTTTATTTTCCCTGTTTCTCCTCTCCTCCCCTCACTTTCACTCTCTCTCTCTGTTCAACGCCCTTATATCCTCCCTCTCTCTCTGTTCACGTGCTCCTCCGTCTCCTCTCTCCCCTTTCTGGAACAATAACAGCTATTGGAAAACGACTTTCACCGGTATCAATCTATGGCTGGGGCCCATGAATGTACATATTTGGAAACATTCTAAAACGAAACCAAATGTGTTTTTTAAGACAAACTTATGGTTTTTAAATGGACACCCTATATTTTTTTCTTCAGCAAACCATAGCATGACAAATAACATAAACAATGGCGTTGATTGCATTGCAATATTCCAATTACATCCCGAGATATTGCGACGCGAAGTTGACGCTTGAAAAACCCGAAAAGCGCTGCTAGCGAACGCCCTGAGGCTCAGGAGTGAACCCCATGCTGCCCGTAATCGCGATGTGATTGACATGCGTAATCACACTTCCATACTAACCAAGAGGTCCGAAACGATTACGCATGTCAATCACATCGCGATTACGGGCAGCATGGGGTTCACGCCTGAGCCTCAGGATTTGCGCTAGCAGCGTATTTCGGGTTTTTCAAGCATCAACTTCTCGTCGCTATATCTCGGGATGTAATTGGAATATTGCGATGCAATCAACGCCATTGTTCATGTGATTTATCATGCTATGGATTGCTGAAGAAAAAATATAGGGTGTCCATTAAAAAAAACATAAGTTTGTGTTAAAAACACATTTGCTATCGTTTCAGAATGTGTCCAAATATGTACATTCATGGGCCCCAGCCGTACATTGATGCCGGTGAAAGTCGTTTTCCAGTAGCCGTTATTGTTTCAGAGATATTTTGGGTGGACAAGATAGCTGGGACAACCTGTATATGAAGCCATACATATGTGCGGTCGGCCGCGGTGGCCGAGGGAACTGAGGCGCTACAGTCACGGTCTGCACGGCCACTACTGTCGGGGGTTCGAATCCCCCTCGGGCATGGATATTTGTGCCGTCCTAGTTCGTAAGTAGTTCATAAGTAGTTTGTAAGTTTAGGGACTGATGACCCCGTAGTTAAGTCCCATAAGATTTACAAACATTTGAACATATGTGCGCCAAGTTTCATGGTGACTCGTCAAACGGTGTCAAACAATTTGGATGATTTGTAACGTACCGTCCGCCATGCATCTACGAAGTCTTACGAAACTTAGCCCATGTATTAATTCGGGATATAAGCTATCTTCATTCCACATTCCATTCAATTCCGTCCAGTCGTTTCAGCATGAAGAGTAACAAACGCGTTAACCCTTTGTAAGGTACCCTACGCCACGCACCGTACAGTGGCTTACGAAACGTAGCCCATGTAATAATCAGGGTATAAGCTTACTCTGTTCCAAATTTATTCGTAGCCGTCTTGTAATTTCAGCGTGAAGGCCTAAGAAAGGAATTACTTGTAAAGCACACTCCTCCGTGCTCCATACGAAGTTATTTTAGTATACCTATAACCTTCGCGCGAGTGCAAGCAGTGAATTGTCAAACTTTCATCGCAATCGGATGTACGGTATGGCGGTGCATAAAATACGAAAAAAAGACGAACAAACAAACAGTTTTAATTTATTACATTTATGTATTTATTTTCAAATTCGCATTAAAACCATACGTTTGTAACAACAAATTCCTTCTGCCGGTGGTTTTCACCCGAATGATTCGGTTCGTTTGGTATGCATCATAGCTGACAGCCAATAAAACCAACATTTAAAAATCTGAAGTATGCTTTCCACTGAAGCATATTTAAAAAACAATTCACATGGTGTGAACAATATTTACGTTTTAATTTTTTCTTTCATGATTATCACCCGGAAAAATGTAACTTTACTTCCAGAGAGATCTGCCAGAATTTTGAGAAATTTTATTTCATTCAAATCTTCGCCAAAATCTGAAAATTAACTTTTTAGTCACGTTAATTAATTGAAATGACTGTAGATAATCTTAATATATTAATACTGCACTGAAAAACTAAATTGTTCAATCTTTTTTTTTTTTTTTTTAATTTCGTCAGGATCGGAATACAACTGCAGAATCTGCAGAAGTTGACATGTTAAGTATCCTCCGTCATGCACCATCCAAAATTTTACGTGACCTTCCTCTTGTTATAAAGGTCAAGTGTCCAAAATATCATGAAGATTTTATGATGAATAAAGTGTCATTATTCGCACGTAGCCTCTCACCACAGGTTTTCAACCATATAACTGTTTATGACGTCATATCTCCTGAACTATATGTCGTAATCAGTTTTATCACAATCGGTTGAACGTATCGGCCGCGCATAAAATGCGAACACACAAACATTCATTTTTATATCACATACACTCACAAATCAAACAGACATTTGTATTATGATGTATCATTCGCTGCAGTTAGCTGTTGAGATATCTGAAATGCCAATATATAACCTGAAACATGAAGTTTTACCTGGAATTCAACAAAACTACAGTTGACTAATGAGTTACACTGCTGGAGAAAAGTTAGTACACCTGAGAGAAGACGTAGGTTTTGACACGATGCCGGCAGATTTCAACTGGGGGACAGTAGATGTATTGATATTGGTTTCTTTATTATCCTCTATATGGAGCCTAGTGACGTTAAGTGCCAGAGCGCTGTCCCTTTGAGAGGGAATGTGTGTCGACGTTAAGGAACAAACCCTTATCTACATATGGAGCTACAGATACGCACTTATTCTTCCTACAACCAACCGAAGGATAAAATTGTGAGGTTCTTAGTGGCGGAATGGTATTATCGGAGAACTGCCACTCACATTGAAAGTGCTGTGTCAGATGTACAAAGATGCTGATTGCGATGTGTTGTGACGTCCTTGTTCACCACAACGCCGGCGGTCTACGCAAGTCGCCGCGCCACTTCAAGAAGAGAGGTAAGTCGCTCTATGGTACTTCGGCCGCCGGGGGCGCCCGCAGTCTCGGTACCTCTTTGCCCGCTTCGCGCGCCGGCCAATAGGAAGAAAGGGGTTCGCCTAGATATGCCGGCGGACCACAGCAACAAAAAATGTTCAAATGTTTGTATAGTCTATGGGACTTAACTACGGGGTCATCAGTCCCTATACTTACAAACTACTTATGAAATACTTACGAACTAGGACGGCACAAATATCCATGCCCGAGGGGGGGATTCGAACCCCCGTTCGTAATGGCCGTGCAGACCGTGACTGGAGCGCCTCAGTCTCCTCGGCCACCGCGGCCGACCCACAGCAACAACGGACAGTACGGGAGTTCCAATCAGTACGAGGCAGCCCCATTAATACTATAGTTCCAAATATTCAACGCAGGAGAGCCAGCAATCTTAGCACAAACTGGAACAACGTTCTGTACCCAGGACATTGCAGAACTGTGTATATCGAAGAAGAATTTGTACCAACACATCAGCTGATTTGTAACTTTTATTACGTGACTTGTAAGTACTGTTTCAATGCTCTCCATCAAATTAGTACTTACTTTTTTTTTTTTTTTTTTTTTTTTACACTCACTGTTATAAATGTTGCAATCTCATGTTATAGATTTAATTTACAGAATGTCCGAAAAGTCTTTCCCTGATTACATATATTGATAACTCAGGCTAGAAGTAAGATACAAGTATGAAACTGGTGTCTAATTGTTTAAAAACTATCAAAGTTTTTTCACACGTCAGTAAACTTACACATGAGCACCCTTGGAAGCACATAGCACATCTAGGTGATATTCATTTTCCGTCCACACATTAGCGAACATCACTGGAGGGATCGATTCAACGACTGTGGTTATCCGTTGCAGCAGGGTTTCAAGATCTGGTACACGTGTTCGGTAGACCTCGTCCTTGGCATAACCCCATAAAAAGAAGTCTAATGGGGTTATGTCAAGAGATCGTGTCTCATGGTACCACAGGACACACTGTGCCTTCTCCTGATTGGTTAACATGGCGTCTTGGGCACTGCACCTTATCCACTACTTACGTACTGTGAACCTAAAACCGAAAAAGAACTTTGATAGTTTGTAAACAATTCGACACAAGTTTCATATTTGTAGCTTACTTCTTGCCTGAGTTATCCATGTAAATAATCAGGGAAAGACTTTTCGGACACCCTGTATATTTCTGATGAAGGCAACCATAGTTATTGCCGAAACGCAGTTAAATAATTTTATCTCCGCGGTGGAGTAGCCGAGCGGACTAAAGCGCCTCGCTGCGGAGCGCACGGTTGCTCGCCGTGGAGGTTCGAGTCCTCCCTGGGGCATGGGTGTGTGTGTTGTCCTAAGGTTAGTTTACCTAGGTTTAGGTAGTTTGTAAGCTACGGACTGATAACCACGCAGTTTGGTCCGATAGATTTACAGACATTTGAAATAATTTTATCTTCGCGACCGAGGGTTGTACTTTCATCGTTTAACATTGTAACGGCTGCTGACAATCTCAGCTATGTTAAAAATTTTACTTTTGATCTATGATGAAAGTACTTATGGACTAATGAATTCTTTTAGTTGCAGACCCATGTACCCATCCTGGCTAGCGACGGTGAACCTCCTCCCACGCTACGTTACGAGGTCACGATATGATGGTCACCTGAACATTCTGACACACATAGACCGTATTCTGGTCGCTTATGCAGTTTCGGCGTCGGGCAAAATTGTCGTATTGTAAGGTCAAGAGTGTCAGATTACACCTCTACCACAGAAAAGATGGTTTGTAAGCCCAGGAATATCACTATCAATTGGATTACGGCCACGAAAACTTGCAGTATGTCTTCTATACACGCCACAGCTTTGGCGAACACGGCTTTACTTCTGCCGTCAGAGTATCACTTGGAGTAGAGGAATGACGTCTTTAACCATGGAAGCGGATGCTGTCCGCACGGAATAGATGGTCATCTGCACGTACGGAGTAGATCTGTCGAGCGCCTCTTAGAGAACGCATTCGTCCCAGTGACATGGGATATCCCACAGGCCTTATGGTCTGGGATATCTACATCTTCACAGGATACTCTGCAAATCACATTTAAGTGCCTGTCATTGGGTTCATAGAACCACCTTTATACTATTTCTCTCCCTTTCCATTCTCGAATAGCGAGCGGGAAAAAAGAACACCTGAATATGTCCGTTTTAGCTCTGGTTTCTCGTACTTTATTCTGATGATCTTTTCTACTTATGTAAGTGGGAGTATATTTTCGCATTCGGAGGATAATGTTGGCGATTGGAGTTTCGTAAGTAGCCCACGCCGCAGCGATAAGCGCCGTTGTTGTAATGATTCCCGTCCCAGATCCTGTATAATTTCCGTAACGCTGTCTCCCCTGTATCGTGACAGTACAAAACGAGCTGCCCTTCATTGGACTCTTTCGATGCCCTCCGTGAAACCCACCTGCTAAGGATCCCACATTGGGCAGCAATACTCCAAAAATGGACGGACAAGCGTAGTGTATGCAGTTTCTTTTGTAGTTCTTTTGCATATTTTAAGGGTTCTACCAATGAAACGAAATCTCTGGCTCGCCTTTCCGACGACATTATCTACGTTTTATATCCAATTTAAGTTTGAATTAATAGTAATTCCTAGGTATTTTGTGGAGTTTATGGCCTTCACCTTTGATTGATTTATCTTGTAAACAAAGTTTAACGGATTTCTTTTCATACTCATGTGGACGACTTCAGACTTCTCATTATTTAGAGTCAATTGCCAACCATAGTGATATCTTATGCAGTTGGTTTTGATCTTCAGATCTTCAGTCTACAGCTCGTTCACCTCTGTTGTATGTAGCGGGAACGCTGACCAGTGCTCGACACGCGCATTGTGTTGTAAGGAGGACATGTCTCCACTCTCCCATATGTGGGATATTATGGGACGACAATTCACACGTGCGACTCGTCAAGCCACAACCAGGTCGAACAGGTGTGGGAAAATGTATCCCAAGACACTATTCACCATATCTAAGATCGAATCGATGCCAGTAACAACGCTTGCTTTGTGGCCCGTGGAGGCTACAATACTTAACAACACATGTGTTTGAGTGTGTCTTACCCATGATGAATGTGTTTCCTAATATTTGCTTTAGGATATCAGGATATAAAACCGCTACCAGACACATTAAAGATAGTGTTACTTATGACCGGTTTCGTTCTAGTGACCATCTTGAGGTGCTTAAGCGCAGACATAGGCCAAAATGCATAATGATATTGAAAATTTGATATACAATGATATAGTTACAAATTTAAAACTTGGCACTATTTTGTAGTAGGCAAAATATTCTGCGCAATTTTTGTTTGATCTTGTTCATGGAATATCATTTTATAATAATTTGAATCTTTAAATACTGGTGTACATGTCATGTAACTTTCTTCATGAACTATTCAAGCATTAACAAAGAGACCACATGGGTATCAGATTTTAGAATTTCATGATATTTCTGGTACGTGAAGTTCAGGACATAATCGACGTAACTCCCAAAAATTCTCGAGAAAATCGACTTTGAAGTTTCGCAAAGTACACGTAGGTACCAATAATAAGAGTCCCAGCACATGTCCCTGTAGCGTTCTAGTCTTCCAGCAGTAAAATCCCGAGTTCGAATCCCGCTGTGATAGAATATTTTTAAATTTTGGATTTCAGTTACATAAAACGTTTTGAGGTCTGTAATGCCATGTTTTGTGTCAGTTTTTGTTTATGTGTATGCAGACGAGCTGAAAACCTTGTCTTCACGTAAAACGATGGTTGGGTAGGTTAACTGCTAGGAAAGCCATTAGTAACTACGACTACGGAGATGAGTTTCCAAACTACCGTCCTCAACTAATGCTTAAGCCATTATTGTAAGAAATGTAAGTAATGGTTTTTTTTTTTTTTTTTTTTTTTTTTTTTTTTTTTTGAAACCATCATTATTAACAGCCTTCTATAAAATATAGCAAATTACAAATAAACTTTTCGTAAAAATTATCATTATATATTGAAATTATGTAAGTATTCGAACACAGTCGATTTTCTCGAGAATTTTTGAGAGTTGCGTCGAATGGCTTTGGCTGATTTTTGTTTGAGTTCTGAACTTCACTTACCATAAATATCAAAAAATTCGAAAATCCGATGCGCACGTCGTCTCCTGCATTAGAGTCTATTAAAACGTGTGCAACAGATTTTTGTTTAAGGCCATGGTAACTTTCAAATTAATTTTTCAGTTCTATATCAACTTAGGTTGCTCTACTTTCCTCATGCTGGAAAGAAGAACTTTTCTTAGGCACAGGATAAAGTGCTGCACAGAGTTTTTCAGTAAGTGATTTTTAAAAACTGTGCCAAATTTCAGGAGATTAGCTTCTATAGTTCGCGAAAAAAGCATATTTATTTATTTAAAAAAAATCACTTTAGGGGAAATCTCATTTAAAGTTTTCATTTTAATTTTTAACAATATTGCCATACCTGTACACACTAATTTTGTCCATATCCATAATCTTCATTCATTTCCTTTTCTTCTTGAAGTATTTTTCTGTCTCCTTTGCTTAGACATCTTTTGAATATTTTCTTCTTCTCCCTGTGCTCCGCTACGGAGTATCATCAGTGTAAATGCAAGTGAATTGAAGTCTAATCTCTCCAGGCACTTAATCTTAAAAGTGTCTCGCTGCGGAGCGCGCAGTTGCTCGCCGTGGAGGTTCGAGTCCTCCCTGGGGCATGGATGTGTGTGTGTTTGTCCTTAGTTTAGTTTACCTAGGTTTAAGTAGTTTGTAAGCTACGGACGGATGACCACGCAGTTTGGTCCGATAGATGTACAAACAATTGACCTTTTTTTTTAAATCTTACCTACATTTCCACTGTTAAACACTAGTCAGATATCACATAAAGCTATTTTCACATTTGAGGATCCAAACACTGTTTTGGGACAAAGCATTCATATAATGTTATTGTAGCTCTAATTTGTGTTTTCCCATGAACACATATTTTCAGAAGACTTAGTCCATAAATTCACAGGTGCATCAGCGTTCCACATAGGTATTAAGATGCGATGAATGCTTTAGGGCCAGCCTTTGAATCAACCATATTATGGTATCTTACGAACCTGACCTATTATTAGCTACTTAAAGAGGATTTACATTAGCAACAAGGTTCCCTCTTGCGCCTTATCTCCTCAAAATACTGCCATAAACAGGAATACGCGAAGAAAGGAAACAAAGAATAACAGCGCCCTCTCAAGTGATGGCGATGCTGCAGATGAACTTCGACCGCGCGAGCAAAGCGGATGTAACGCAATTTAAATGCAAATTCACGGTAAGCTCCTCAAACATTAAATACCGGTCCTCTTCTCCTTGCTTTCACACCCGCTACGGTGATACCCACAGGGTTTCCTCCCTCTGCAGCTATAGCTCTCCCCTCATTCCAGAAGCCCTGCCTACACCGCTATGAATTTCGAGCCGCTGCATAAGTGGCTCGATAATGAGGTTTCATGTACCACAACAAAACCACATAATGCCTTCCATTCCATTAAAAAAAGAACTTTCTCATTTTGTTGCTGAATTGTTTAGGGACACAAGTCAGAGGTGTACCTTATGCACTTTAATTTAGATCTCATATCTATACTATAATAAAACCGTAAAACCAGTGTCTGTTGTTATCTCAAAAGTGCTTGAAGACTTTGCGTGAAATTTATCAGAGGTAATTTGTGTGTTTTGTGGAAACATACAACACCTACATCTACATGGGATACTCTGCAAATCACATTTAACTTCTTGGCAGAGGGTTCATCGAACCACTATTATACTATTTATCTCCTGTTCCATTCTCGAATAGCGTACCGGATGAAATAACACCTGAATCTGTATTTTATTCTGATGATCATTTTTACTTATGTAAGTGGGAGTCAACAAGAAATTTTCGCATTCGGAGGAGAATGTTGGCGATTGGAGTTTCGTAAGCAGCCCACGCCGCAGCAATAAGCGCCGTTGTTGTAGTGATTCCCATCCCAGGTCCTGAATAATTTCCGTAACGCTGTCCCCCCTGTATCGTGACAGGACAAAACGAGCAGCCCTTCTCTGGACTCTCTCGATGTCCTCCATCAAACCCACCTGATAAGGATCCCACACTGGGCACCAATACTCCAAAAAAGGACGGAAAAGCGTAGTGTAGTCTTTTGTAGTTCTGTTGCATTTTTTTAGGATTCTGCCAATAAAACGCAGTCTCTTGTTAACCTTTCTCATGACAGTATCTTCGTGTTCTTTCCTTTTAAGTCTAAAGTAATAGTAATTCCCAGGAGTTTACGGCCTTCACTTTTCATTGATTTATCTTGTAAACAAAGTTTAAACGGATTTCTTTTCGTACTCATGTGGACGACTTCACACTTCTCATTATTTAGAGTCAATTGCCAATTTTTACACCATATATCTTATTCAGATCGTTCCGCAGTTGGTTTTAATCGTCAGATGATTGCACTAGAAGGTAAATGACGGCGTCATCTGCAAACAACTTAAGAGAGATACTTAGATTTTCCCATAATTCGTTTGTGTAAATAAGGAACAGCAGAGGGCCAATAACACTACCCTGTGGAAAGCCCGATATCACCTCTTAGTCGATGCCCTACCATCGATTACTACGAATTATGTCCTCTCTGACATGAAATCCCCTATCCAATCACAAATTTGGGACGATAGACCATAACGACGCAATTTGATTAAAATCCGTTTGTGAGGTACGGTGTCAAAAGCCTTCTGAAAATCAAGAAATGCTGAAGACAGCAATCGAGAATTTTAATTCTGACCTATGTGCACTATCAAAGTGGGCACAGAATATAGGATTGAAGCTCAATCCAAGTAAAACACAAGCGATTCTGGTAGGTCATCCTGGGCTCATTAACCACAAATACCGCGAATCTCAACCACCATTGATACTAAATGACACAACTATCTATTTTTCGCCCTCGGCAAAATGTCTGGGAGTGATAATAGACGACAAACTAGATTGGGCTAAGCACACAGCCGCCGTGTTTAGGAAGGCATCAGCATCTCTTCATGCCCTACAGAGATATAAGAAGTCTTTTCCTCTCGATCTTAGAAAGAAACTTATACAAACACTTGTAATTCCAATTATTAATTACAGTGATGTTATCTTGCAAGGTCTTTCTTGGGAAAGCTCACGACGTCTGAAACTAAACATGTAACATCCGTCTCTTTGATCACGTTTCACCATCTTATAAGCAACTATCCTGGCTCCGTGCTTAACACTCTTATCTAATCAACATAACAGAACTACTCGTTCCTGTCAGAGCAAAACCCTTTCTGTCCCTATCCATCACTCAGCCGGTTTTTCAAAATCCTTTTCAGTAGCAGGCACCAGGCTCTGGAACAATCTACCTCAGTATATCAGAGACCTGAATAACACTGCCAGCTTCAAACGACAGTTAATGGATTATCTACTAAATCAATAATTACGCCAGTCTTTATTACCCTACGGTCCAGGTACGTCACATCCATTCCTCCTCCCAGATATTCTCCGACTGCCATTGCTCTCGCCAGGTACAGCTTTCTTAACTTCCTTCTGTCAGAATTCGCCATGCCTAAACCAGTGTTGATATATTCAAAAGTACATATTGTATCTGCTAATATCAATATTGTTACTTCTATTATTACACCAGCAGCAATAGAAGGTGTCTCAGTGGTACTGCTAGTATTATTCCTATTAGAGCTAAGTCAAAAGCTTTTATTTACATCCTTTTGCATGTAATCAATCTGTATAAATTATGTTATTAATTGTTTATCTGTAAAAATCAAAATTATTTTATAGGTAACTCACATGTAAAGAAATACTGTATGTGTAAAACCCTGGTCCGATGTAAGAGAGATCCTGATGGCCCTAATCTGATCCGGCTAAATAAACAAATAAATAAGTAAATAAATAAGAAATACGTAATCGATTTGCGAACCCTTGTCGATAGCACCCATCACTTCGTGTGAATAAAGAGTTGTGTTCCGCATGAACGGTATTTTGTAAATCTATGTTGACCTTGCGTCAATAGATCGTTCTGTTCGAATACAGGATATGTTCCAAAACCCTGCTGCAAATTGACGTCAATGAAATAGGCCTGTAGATTAGTGGGTTACTCCTACTGCCTTCGTTGAATATAGGCGTGACCTGTGTAACTTTCCAATCTTTTGGTTCAGATCCTTCTATGACAGAGCGATTGTATATGGCTGTTAAGTAAGGGGCTATCGCTTCAGCATAATCAGATAGAAATCTAAAGGGTATACAATCTGGACCAGAAGACTTGTTCTTGTTAAGTGATTTTAGTTTCTGCACTACTCCGATGATATCTACTTCCACGTTACATTTCATCGAAAAAGAGAATGGAAAAAGAGAATGTCATGATTTCATGTTTCATCTGCAAGTCCCATATTTTATGATCTGTTGAACACACTAATCTATGAAGCCACTCGACGAACTATACGGAGTTGTCACATTTAACTGTAGTGTACACTGGGGCAACATACAGAATTTATTTCGTCGAGCCTTGTGAGAATGACCGTGCGATAAAGGCGCATTTCTGCGAAATGCTCGGCTATACCCCTCGGGTAAAATTAAAGTAGTATTTTAGTCTAGATACTGATGACCAGTAAAATTTGGTCCCGAAGCTTTACAAACATTTGAATATTATATCGTCAAAATAGGATCACGGAAATAAGAGATGGAAATTTAAAACTATTATATCTTGCGTTGACAGGAGAACTTTTTCCGGTTTGTCTCACTGCTGGTATGTGCTGCTTCATTTAATGTTACCCGAGTAGCGCAGCTTTGAGGCGAACCAACATTACAAAGCCGGCCGCGGTGGCCGAGGGGACTGAGGCGCTCCAGTCACGGTCTGCACGGCCACTACGGTCGGGGGTTCGAATCCCCCCTCGGGCATGGATATTTGTGCCGTCCTTAGTCTTAGCTAGTTCATAAGTAGTTTGTAAGTTTAGGGACTGATGACCCCGTAGTTAGGTCCCATAAGCTATACAAACATTTGAACATTTTTTTTTGAACAACATTACAACCCTGAAATAATCACATCGAACACAGAGAAAGAATTCGACATAACCAGCTCCTGGCACCATTAATGGCCCCTAAAGAAAAATAACAGACTTCCGTGTTGCTCACCAAACTCTGACTTGCCACGCAAAACCTGGACAACGTCAAATATAATTAGAAATAAACACTTCCGCGCCTATTCTCTGTACTAGTGGGGCTTGACAGCGTCGACACTTTGTTAATGTGAAAAATCAAACTATTCGGCACGTAATTGAATGCTGCAGAGGACAGGCTATGAGGTTATTCCCGAAGATTTCTTGATAAAAACTTCACAGTGAATATCAGTCGTCACACTCCCAGCGATACAAAACTCTTTCTTTCGCTCCATGATTCATTGTTTACTACGGCTCCCGTTGGAACAGAATGAGGTTGATAATGAATTAGCTTTACTTAAACAAATTGCAGTGGCCAACGAATATAAAAACATCCGACCACATTAATTGTTATAATCAAATAAAAAATGTTCCGTCCTTAAGAAGGGCATGCTGAATGATAGTAATAGTAAGAACAATAATAATAGGCTCACAATTGCTATTTAAAACGGGTCCGAAACCTCTGACATGATACGCTGACGGGTGAGTGGCACAGGTAGTGAGGAGAACGATGGACTACTACACACAAAACCATAAGACTATAAACACTACCACGTGACTCCAGACTGTAATCCGACCAATAGCACAGGAAGAATTAAGATTCATCGCAAAAACAATATCGTTCTAACCCTATTTTCATTGGTCAACAATGTGTATCTTCTAACTGCGGAATCTTCCCCCACGGGATTTAATGATAAGATGACGCAGTGGATAACCCACCAAAAATGAGCACAGATCAAGCATGGAAACAGGAAGAAACTGAAAACAGACGCAAATTAAAAATAGTTAATGGTACAAGCTGAAAAATGTGTATTCTTGAGGAAATCAACAAAAGAACTAAGGTAAGGTTCTAGGTTTATGGTGTTAGATTATGGTATTCGAGAACCGTGCTGAAAACTATTTTGCATTCCCTTTCTTTTCCTTCTTTCTTTACAAAATATGAACTGTCTATCCGGCTATTCACATGTCTGCACTGTTCCAGTAGTCCTGGGAATTGTCATACTGTCAAATAGTAACAGATTTCGAATCATGTAGTAAAGTTTATTACCAAAGTAAGTAAATGTTATGAATATTTGGAGAAGGTAAGATCACGCATAGACCTCTCATAGTAATGAAAATAACAGTCTGTGAACTATGTTACTACAAAGAAATTAAAAAATAAAAAAGCTACAAAACGAAACTATATACTCATATCATATGATACTCGAATAGAAAAAAAAATTAGAGCTCCATCTTTACACTTTGCTGTTGCAAACGGATACTACACAACAACTAAAAAACTAAAATCTTATACATGGCTGCAGCTCAGTAACGTTGGAACACGATCAAATAGTGAACGAAATTTCAGCCAATCAGTTGCATAAAAATGGTTTGTATATGTAAACCTAGGGTTTTAGCAAAAGTAATTTTAACCTTCTTCAGAAGATTTTCACTTAGCTCACAATGAAGTAGTAGCTAAATAAAACAAAATGCCCATACGTGGCTAACTCCATGTCGTAAAATAAATTATTGAAAGTAATGTCTGCAAGATACAAATTGAAGAGCAACGCCACACACACATGTCGAGTAAGCACTGCGTATTCGACCAGTGTTTGCTACACAATTTTTATCTGGCAGACATTAGTTTTAGTATTTTATACTATACGTGGTCAGCACGCCGCACTCCCAGCCATCATGTCCGTTTGCCATACCGAGCGGCTATGTCTCAATCAAGTAGCTCCTCAATTGGCCTCACAAGACAGACCAGAACGGTTACCCATCCAAGTGCTAGCCAAGCCCGACAGTTCCTAACTTCGGTGATGTAACCTGAACCGGAGTATCCACTGCGTTAATCAACAACAGAAACATGAAATTTAATTGAAAAGAAAAACAGGCACGCCATTAAGCGAACGGACAACTCATAATTTTCTGAGGAAAAGAATTAATTAATGAACTAGAAAAAGGGGAGCGTGACGAAGATTTAACCACGGCTTTGCCATATCGTGGTCCAAAACCGTGACCACAGAAGCATAACCAATGTCGCCCTGTTTTGGCGTCGACCATTCACTGCTACTATTTCGTTTTTTATTCACAGATCCATATACCATGTTCCTGTTTATCTGCTTGAACGGTGTACCGTTTTTTGATGGGGTATCCTTTGTTATTTTTTAAATATTTTTTTTTAAATCTGGTAAGTGCGATGAGAGTGTTTCCTTGTAAGACTGATTTATTGTCACTATTCAGAGGCTGACATTAATACAAAGCCACTTTGTTTATTGCACTACATGTTTGACTTGCCGCGAGAATTATCGGCGCGTTCCTAGGCACCTTGCTAGTAGTCATGCGTAGCTCGCGAACGAACTAGTTCGGAAGAGCGCTCCCACAGGCGAACTACGCCAACTAGTTCGTAGATCCCTCGCCTTTTAGTTCGTCCGCTCCTTTGCCGGAGACTAACGTGTAGCAGCGAGAGTACGCGAGAGCGTGCAGAATCGCGTGATTACCTTCTGCCAGTTGCCGTCATTTCGAGCTGAGATGAAACTCAGCTGTAGTTTTAGTAGCGGTAGCAAAAGCTAAAACTAGCGAACTAAAAAGAGCGACCAACTTCGCGGCCGAGCTGCGAACTGAAAGGAGAGCTACCGGTCGCGAACTAAAATATGCGCTATAGGTCGCGAACTAAGAGATGCGCGATAGGCCACGCACTAAAATATGCGCGAGAGGTCGGGAACTAAAATATACACGAGAGGTCACGAACAGAATTACAAATCACGTGTTTGCCTTCTGCTGATGAGAGTCATTTCGAGGATAGCTTCTGCCTGCTAGATTACATAGTTCAGTTGTACAAAATTTCTACTTTGAAGTATTCGGCACCCTGCAATATCTGACTAATAAATTCCATACAGACAAGATATAGAGATAACTCTAAACTTAAACGCGAGAAATTATCCACAAACTGTTCTTTTGGTTTGCGTGATATCGTTAGCAACACAAGCAGCAAGCGCATGAAGCAGCTAGGTGGGGGAATTTCTTCCTCCACCTGCATACGCAGACCACACCGCTCAGCCGTCACTGGGAGGGGACGAATTAAAAGAACAAACTAGTTCGCGACAGAGCCGCGAACAAAAGTGAGCGCTCCCGATCGCGAACTATTATGCGCAAATCTACTTGCCAGGAACTGCGCAGCCGATGTTGCCGGAGCTTCGAATCGTCCTTCTGGCATGTTTGTGCGTGCGTGCGTGTGTGTGTGTGTGTGTTTGTGTGTGTGTGTGTGTGTGTGTGTGTGTGTGTGTTTATTGCCCTTAGCATAGTAAAACTGATGACCACAGTAGTTTGGTCCCATATAATTAAAAACATTTGAACATTTTAAGATGTTTAGCTTCGTTGTCCGTTTCATCCCTAGACATGAAGCCGGCACAACACCAGTTCATCTGGGGGCCGGCCGCGGTAGCCGAGCGGTCTGCGGCGTGCCAGTCACGGTCTGCACAGCCGCAGCGGTCGGAGATCCGAACCCCCCCCCCCCCCCCCTCCTGGGGCATGGATATCTGTGCGTCTTTAGTGTTAGCTAGTTGCTAAGTAGTTTGTAAGTTAAGGGACTGATGACCCTGTAGTTAAGTCCCATAAGCTCTACAAACATTTGAATTTTTTTTTTTTTTCATCTGGGCTCGGTCTACGCGATCCCTGCTTGTGCTCAGGCTAAGGCTAGTTTACACGACGACACTAGGTATCATGAAACTGCGCTACTGGCCAGTGCGCATGCGCGGCAGGCGTTCGCGCAACTCGTTGGCGAAACGAAACAGTTTTGGCACCTTCCAACTTTGTCGAAACTGATTGCGCCTGTTTTTAGGTTAGGTTATAACCAATACAGAACAAAACACAACATAAAGGGGGGAACGAAAGAAATAATTCGATTTTTGAACAGATATGCGATGCATAGGTGTTTTTACGATTTTAGCGATGAAAATTTCAGAAATAAGCAGCAGCTTTTTAGTGCTCTTGAAGCAATTATTCGTGAATAAAATATTGATTGGCTGACGATTAGTAAATTGCAGACTAAAGTACATTCAATTGCAAATATCTGTACAAACGAATTATGGCAATTGTGGTTTTAGGAACACGGTACAAGTACTATAGAGACGAATATATACTTGACAAGTAACGTAATGCAATTCGTAATTTCAGTTCTGGTAATAATGTTTCACGCGTCTTGTTTCTTTATTGCATTACTACCTCTGTTTAAAAGGAACGTAAATTGCTCTGGTGACATTCTAGGTTGATTAAAATAGCTTCTAGGGTCTTCGATTACAATTTCTTTCAGCAAGGTCGCTGAGCATCCGAGATGACGTCTTTTTTTAATCCAGTCACGAAACCAAACACGTTTATTTTATTTTTATATTTATTCTTATGCAGCAACTAGACACAGAGAGAAGCAATAGCTCCGCCACAACTCTTACAGTTTTCATTCTAAGACCACTAAGGCACTCACAAAACAACGAAACTGAAGTGTATAGTATTGACGCCATGTCTACAGTCACGCACGAAACCAGTTGCGCGCAATTAATTTCATGAAACGAGTGTCGCAACCTAGTGTCGTCGTGTAGACTAGCCTTTAACAGGTGCTGACTTTCCGCGGCGTCGCAGTAGCAGCGGCCACAGTGCCGCTTCTTGCTCTGTTCTGCCGCGGAGCTACCGGTACGCAACAGGTGCTGTGTGTCTGCTAATAAATTGATGTCTGTAGTGGTCGCGTGCGCGGGCGCCATTCTCCCGCGAAGCTATTCAGTCACGAAACAGCAGTTACCCAACATCACCGGCATCTGGTGCGCCACGAATTTTCATTCAGAGTTTCCTCGCATTTTTTCTAATTTTTTTTTTCTTTTTTCGCGGCGCATCCGTACAATCCAGGATTGAAATTCCCCTACTGCCAAAAGCTGTGCGCGTACTTCTAAAAATAAATCATGACCCCGATGTCTATTTTATTAACGAGGTTTGCGTGGAACCGATATTTGAAATCGGTTTAAAATCTTGGTCGAATGGATCCAGATGGGAATACTTGAACATGTTGTTTGTTCAGAATGAAACTTTCACTCTGCACACGGAGTGTGCGCTGATAAGAAACTTCCTGGCAGATTAAAATTTCTGCAGAGTGGAAGTTTCATTCTGGAAACATCCATTAGGCTGTGGCTAAGCCACAGGAGTACTAGTCTTGTAAGATTAGCAGGAGGGCTTCTGTGAAGTTTGGAAAGTAGGAGGCGAGGTACTTGCGGAAGTAAAGTTGTGAGGCGGCACCGTGAATCGTGTCGGGATAGTTCAGTTGGTAGAGCGCTTGCCCACGAAAGGCAAAGGTCCCAAGTTCGAGTCCCGCTTCCGACACACAATTTTAATCTACCAGGAAGTTTCATGTTGTGTGTAGTTCAATTGTCGAATACCGTTCTCTTGCGGAAACCTTTTACGTAATCTTGTGTTAATCATTCGCGCCCGCACCGCCTCAGCGGTCGGACGTGCGGCTAGAGGGAGCTAGCTGGCACCGCCGGCTTTGTTTACTTTTGCGAGCGTGTGATTACCGATTGTGTAGCAATGGAATCTCAAATAAGAAAGTGTACGTTAAAATTTAGTTTCAGTTTTGATATAGACCGAAAATCTACGAGTTTGGTTCTTCGGAACGTTTAATGTACCGGAAGAAGACGTGTTCGACGTGGCGTACGACTTCATCAGTAACGTGAACACGGTGAAGCTGAAAGACGATGACTGCTGCCGGAAGATCATGGAGAAGACCAATGGGACAGCAGAGTACAAGACACCAAAGGCCAGGTGAGCAAAGTGACAATTACATATGCGGGACTGGGTCTCCAAACCGTGAAAGTGCACTTGCTGCCTTTTGAATTAGATCTGGGTCATATAAAATATGCTCTTTCCACCGTATACACAGTCACAGCCGACCGGTGGAGCGGAAATGTTGCATTATAAGGTATATAATGGGGTGAGGTCTGTCAAAATTGACTTAGAAAAACACATACCGTGCTTCATAAATGTATGTGGCTTCTGGGCCCTCGATGTGTATGAGGCGCAACCTCGCACCTGTTCTTCCTGTAACTTAGCTGGCCATTACAGAGCACAATGTCCGCGCAGGCGTTCTGTGCAATTACCTGTAGAGGTAGACGCGGAAGGCAGACAGCGAGCCCAGTACGCAACAGTCGCGAGCCGCTTCTTTACACGTCCTAATGCCGTCACAGCCCCGCCGGATGACGTAGTGCTCGCTCTGGCGGCGGCAACGTCTGAGGTACCGCAAGCGAGCGCCAAGCCCGTCAGCTCTGACATGGAGATGTCTGACGCTCCCTCAGTTAAAGAACCAAACCCCACATTGAATGTCGGTTGTGAAACAATTTCTGCTCCGAGTACAGCAACAACACCTACAAATTTGACAAAAGTTCTGGACCACAAGAAAGTGCACACGGTGAACCGTCGAAAGTTACTAGCACCAATTCCGAAGTACCTACACCTGATTCCTTCACACAAGCACAAAGTACCGAAGACAAATGTTCAAATGTTTGTTAAGCTTATGGGACTTAACTACGGGGTCATCAGCCCCTAAACTTACAAACTACTTATGAACTGCTTACGAACTAGGACGGCACAAATATCCATGCCCGAGGGGGGATTCGAACCCCCGACCGTAGTGGCCGTGCTGACCGTGACTGGAGCGCCTCAGTCACCTCGGCCACCGCGGCCGGCGTACCGAAGACAGTAGCCCGCAAATAACACAAAACATAACGGAAAATGTGGCGGAGCCTTCAGGGGCGACTGAAGTACAGTCGGTTGCCCCTGAGCGAGCAGTTCCCGCCTCAAAAAAATCTAAAAAGTCTCCGTCTGGGTCCAACAAACAAGATAAAGGGCAAACCTTGCCGGACAAAAAGAAATTACGCGTAGCTTGCGAAGGTGCTTCAGAAACTGCCGAACACCTCCGATCGGTAGCACAATAGGTTGCCGTAAAACTAAAAACCAGACCACCTGACGAAACCGATGTACCCAGCGGCACTGCCGCGACGACCACGGAGCCTGACGGCAGTACACGACATATTCTAGTCGATCCGTGGTGGCAGGATGTGGAAATGGAATCGAACGAGGGCCAAATAAGTCTCAAATAATGCGTGCTGTGCGTATGCGTGTGTTTGATATACGTTCGTGATTACCCCCTCCCCCCTACAAATGAGCGATACCTTCATCTACAATATAACAACTATCAACATTAATAAGATTCAGAGTGCGATAAAATTCAGAGCGCTCACAGACTTCCTATATAGCAGTAACATAGACATCGGGCTACTGCAGGAGGTCAACGTAGAACCAAATGTGGCGGGATTTGTCACGATAGCGAATATCAGTGTCGAACACCATACTGGAACGGCAATCATGCTACATGACGGCATTCCTTATACCAACATTATGCGGCTCACGAACGGCCGAGGCATATTGTGTAAGATTAATGGCGTTCAAATAATAAACCTGTATGCGCCGTCAGGCAACAACCGCCGGTAAGAACGCGCCTCCTTTTTAAAAAATGCTGAGCCATTCTTAATTAATGCCAATGCCGCGAACTGTGTTGTAGGGGGAGATTTTAATTGCGTCGTCTCAGCCAAGGATCAGACGCCACACTTCAGAAATTGTTTAGAATTGGACCACCTAATCAGAATGATGAAACTGATAGATACATGGGAAAAAATACATGGCGACCGCATTGCGTACACCTATATCGCCAACAATTCAGCCAGTCGAATCGACCGCATCTATGTCTCTGAAGACCTAGGTGGACAAGCATTTAATAGTGACATCGCCCCCGTTGACTTTTCTGATCACAGTGTCCACCAATGCTTCATGAACCTCCACCGCCCCCTGGTATTTCGTGGGAGAGGATACTGGAAGCTGAACACCAGCCTATTAAAAGACAAACCGCTGGAAGAAGAAATTCGGCGGGTATTTACACAAGCGAAACGATCCCAAACTCAATATCGATCGGTCATAGACTGGTGGATACAAAAAGCGAAACCCAAACTTAGATCAACAGTTAAAAGTTACCCATACCAGAAATCCTATTGGTATAAAGAGACAATAGAATTTTATTTCTCATGCTTTCGTCAGCTATATCACGCCACCGATTTGCCTACCAACGATGCTTATAGGCGCATTAAAAAGTACAAGGCGAAGATTACCAACTTGTATCGCAAACGAATGGAGGGAGCCATAATACGTTCACAGCCGAAGTATATCGCATCAGAGGAAACAGCGTCATTGTTCCACTCATTACGTACACTTCGGCGGTAAAAATCTAAACTCATTGAAGGGGTTGAAGACGGCGCGGGGACCATAATCACAAGACAGCGGGATATTATGACACGGATACGTAGCTACTACACAGACCTTTATGATGGACACGATATTAGCGACGGACACTGTAATGACGTTACTGCTGACATAGCACCTGTCATTTCACCAGAAGATAATGAAGCGCTTGAATCTCCATTTAGTGAAGACGATATCAAAGAGGCAGTCTTTAGTGCCGCAAACTGGAAGTCACCCGGACCCGACGGCCTAGCGCAGAATTCTATCAACATTACTGGCACATCTTGGGCTCTACATTGACTCAACTCTCCAACGAAATGTGGCAGCAGGACTCTATATCAGACGAACTGAAGGAAGGACTTATTGTCTCTTTACCAAAACAGAGTAACAGCAGAAAAGTTAGTGAACTGCGGTCTATAACATTATTAAATGTAGATTTCAAAGTCATAGCGAGAGGAATTAAGCAACAAGTGCAACCCTTACTGAGCAAAATACTCGGGAAACACCAATTTGGTGGGGTACCAGGACGCAGCGTCATAACAGCCGCCTGCGAACTTCGGGACGTCATATGCATGTTTGCACATAGCAATGACCCCGGCGCTCTGCTCTTCCTCGATTTCGAAAAGGCGTATGACCGCATAAGCCACGACTAGCTGTTCCAGGTAATGAAGAAGATGGGGTTTGGACGACGTCTCCTCCACCTACTGAGACACTGTATTTACAACGCCTCATCTCGCGTTCTCATTAATGGCCACCTGACTGACCCAATACCGATCAGAAGATCTATTCTGCAAGGTTGTCCATTATCGATGGCGTTATACGCCATAGCAGTTGAACCATTGCTCGCCACCATAATACGCTCTTCACCTGGATTCACTCTAGGAACTGAGTAGATCACTTGCGTTGCGTACGCAGACGAAGTTTGTTTAGCGGTGACATCTCTGGAAGATCTTTCGAATGTAAGGAATCTCATCAGCAACTTCACTACGGCCAGTGGCGCTAAATTGAACACGAAGAAGACTACCCTGCTTCACATAGGAAGAGGCATTGGCGACGCGACCCATCTAGACTGATGTGCAACTAGAATGCACCACAAACACTCGGCATCTACTGGTGTGCAAAACCAGACGACATGGCAACCAAAAACTGGACGGACATATTGCATAAAATTAGAGCAACAACATGCATCTACTCTGATAGGGACTTGGACATTTTGCAAAGGGTGCACACCGTAAGGATAACTATAGCGAGTAGAATGTACTACATGGCTCAAATTTTACCTGTTTCTCATCAACTTGCGGACACCATACAGAAAGCATTCTGTTGGTACGTCCTACGAGGCCAACTTTTCAAAGTAAGCTTCGACACGTCGACATTACCAACTGGCCGAGGGGGACTTGGGCTAATCAGTGCCAGGCATAAATGTCGAACATTATTAATCAACCGGATCACTAAAACCATCACCAAAGAGCCATCAAGTTTAATTAAATTTTTAACGTTTTATTGGATGCCACGCAGTATGATGCCACCTATCCATGAAACCGTGGTACCGGTATCATTTCGTCACGACAGGATTTATTGCAGTGAAATCAGCTACCTAAGACATTCCGACAACATCCGGCCGCCTTACACGAACAAGAAAATTTATGACTTCCTCACAACAGATAATAGAGGCAATAGAGTCACTCAAAAGTACCCGCATGCAAAATGGAATACCATTTGGCGAAATCACTAAAAACATCACCAAAGAGCCATCAAGTTTAATTAAATTTTTAACGTTGTATTGGATGCCACGCAGTATGATGCCACCTATCCATGAAACCGTTGTACCGGTATCATTTCGTCACATCAGGATTTATTGCAGTGAAATCAGCTACCTAAGACATTCTGACAACATTCGGCCGCCTTACACGAACAAGAAAATTTATGACTTCCTCACAACAGATAATAAAGGCAATAGAGTCACTCAAAAGTACCCGCATGCAAAATGGAATACCATTTGGCGAAACATCCACGGTCCCTTTTTGCCATCACGCATTAGATCCATGTGGTATTTAATCACTAATGACAAGGTACCCACTAACGACAAGCTCAACAACATTCACCTGAGCCCAAAACCTGCTTGTGCAATATGTGGTCTCGTGGACACGTTAATACACAGGTTCACCTGCGGTAATGCGAGGCTTATAGTGGCACATATGCGGGAAAAATTGGCCATAATAGACCGTACAGTGCCGCAGAACATCCAGATTACGGACTCACACGACCAGAGAAATTTCGGTACCCCCGGAAGAAGAACAACGCGGCTCTTTGGGTCTTAGGACACACTGCTGCCTACGTCATCCTCAACCGTCAGGCGACACTTATAGATTACTGCTCATACATGGAATATGAGCACGCAAAGATATGTGGACACAGTGACTACAAAGAAAGATATGGTAACATGTTGAGAATTATGGTCCACACGTGAATCAAAATTAGTTTACACAAGTTCATTCCCTAAATGTTTTACCGTAAGAACGCGGATCTTTGAGCGTATGACGCTACCAGAGTTATGAGAGGATACAAAAAAAAAAAAAAAAAAAAGAAGAGAAAAGAAATGGAAATTTGGGAAACCGATTTACCACAGGAAAAAGAAACGGACGAAATTAACTACAAGCTTCGGGAAGACGAACTCTGATGAGGCGAGTACACTGAAATCGAGAAATCGAACCGAAGAGAAAGGAGACCTGTGCATTTTATTTTATTTTTATTCTAATTAATTTCCTTTTCCGCTTATGTGCAAGAACTTACATTTAATTTAGCATGAACAATATTTATACTAACAGAAGCTACATTTCATTCTGTATGCATATTCTTTTTTTGGCAGCAAAGGGAAAAAGCTGCAATAATCTTCATTTAAGAAATATAAGAAAACTTTGAGTTTCATTATTGCTTGAAGAAGTATTTTTACTTTACAAAATTTCCATGAAATGGAACATAATAAAGGACTGAACTATAGAAACAAAAGCACGCCGAAGAAGGCGACATTTAGAGAGCGAAAAAAAAAAAAAAAAATGTTGGTAGAGCGCTTGCCCGGAAAAGCAAAGGTCCCAGGTTCTAGTCCCGGTTCCGACATACAATTTTAATCTTCCAGGAAGTTTCATTTTGTGTGTAGTTCAATTGTCGAATACCGTTCTCTTGCGGAAACCTTTTACGTAATCTTGTGTTAATGTCCATGATACCTCAAAATTCGGTCATCCGCAGCCAAATGTTATCATTATAAAAAATAAGACGGCTTTGACTGAAATAAACTTTAATTAATAAAGCACTATGCGTTTCGCGTCCTGCAGACGCATCTTCAGGCGCTATGTAAGAGATTAATAAACTGAAAGGGTCTTACAAGGACAAGTTTACAAGACTACAATTAATGCAAAATTAATTGATAAAACCGTAGGAGGACACTATATGTGATTTTAATACAGTGCTGTACCTTTTAGCTACTTCGCAGCGTTCAAGCTAGTTGATATTATTGAACGGTGCTACCCAAAGTTCCCGTTAAAATGATGATCGCTAATGCTATAAAACGGTGAGGGTGGGCAAATCCAACAGATGAAATTACCTGCGATTGCATCGTAATATGTCTTCAACGCAAATTCGATCATTCATGAAGGAATGAGAAACGGAATTCTTACCGTGCCATAAGTTTTTCATCCGATCATGAATGATGGGTTTTTCGCCTTGAGAGCCTATTATGTTTTACTAACAGGTAATTTAAACTATTGGTTCTTCCCATAAGTATTACCCGCCCTCCAACATCAGTTTGCTTTAATGACTACTGTCGCGGTGGAATGGCCGAGCACTCTACGACCCTTGCTGCGGAGGGTGCGGTTGATCGCTGTCGGAGGTTCGAGTCCTTCCTTTGGCATACTTGTGCGTGTTGTCCTTAGAGTAAGACAATATGTGTAGTCTTCACCGCAAATTTATTAACAGTGATGACCGGTTTCAACTCAGTCATCCTCGGATTAGTTTACGTGTTTGTCAATAGTTGTATCTGCCATCAGGCAGAATAAACTTCCAATCATCAAATTACAAGTTGTAGTTTCATGATTGAAAGGATGTACAGCTGAAATAAATTAACATGAACCACACTCACGCTCACACTCACAGCCTCATACAGAACGCAACGAAACCAACCTCAAAAACCAATAAATTAATGCCTCAGAAGTGGCTACACACCCTACCAAGCAGCAAAATGTCGTACTAGAAGCATGTTGTTCATCAAAAACAATGCGACTTTAAAGACTGATACAGAAAGTAGTATAAATCAGATTTTAGCAGTTGTTGTCGAGAAACAACACCGGGAATGAAAGGGTTATCAGTTCATCCGCAGCGACAATTGAATAACCGTTCCAGAGATATTTGCAAAAATAACGGCGATTTCACACTGTCACGTGGTTTTATGTAAAGTAGCACAGTTAAAGGAAATATACCTGAAAAAGACGACAAACTGCAAGGGCAAATCAGGTAATAATATTTTAACGGTAAAGTATTATCAGAAATATCGGAGAGATATTGACATAATAGTGTACAGAAATGAAAGTAAAAAAAAAAAAAAAAAAAAAAAAAAAACTATGTTTGTCAAAGCTAAACTGAAAGATAATTATTTTTCTTTATTGTAATTTCAATGCCGCTAAATAGGGGCGGGCTGTCAGCTTTCATCGGCGCTCTTCAGCCTACAGAAATATAAAATTCGACACAGGAGAAACATATAAAACATAAAGGAGAGAAAAGTTTGGAGATAAAACACACATAAAACGGAGATGTTAAACGGAGATAAGACAAAGTATTTAAAACGGAGCGAAACAGTGGCGTCATAAAGTTTTGATAGGGCGACAGTGGAGTGTAAAACAGCTACTAGAGGTGCAGTAGCACACACACAATTAAAATGAACACAGGGCGACAGTTATGGGTCGACCGTCCGCTATTGTGGAATTAAAACGAGAAATTCATCACATATACGGAGAAACACACAATTTAAAAATGACGGCGTCGGCAGCGGGTTGGCTGTTCACTATCATTAAAATAAAAGACAAAACTAAAAGATACCACACTTGCGAAGCACTCCCACAGAAGCACATTAGAAGATTCACACACGGCGGAGCACACGCAGTATTAAAGATGTGAAGTTGGGGGAAAAGGGGATGAGTGCAGAGGGAGAGGGTGGGGAGGAGCCACAGGGCCAGTGGGGAAGAGACGGGGGGGATGATGTCCCAGGAAGCCTCGAGGACGAAGGAAAGGAGGGGGGGGGGGGCAGTAAGAGGAGGATCCGGAGAGAGAAATGTTTCAAATGTTTGTATAGCTTAAGAGGTCATCAGTCCCTAAACTTACAAACTACTTATCAATTAGCTAATCCTAAGGACGGCACAAATATCCATGCCCGAGGGGGGATTCGAGCCCCCGACCGTAGTGGCCGTGCAGACCGTGACTGGAGCGCCTCAGTCCCCTCGGCCACCGCGGCCAGCGATCCGGAGGGAGAGCAGGGTGGAATGAGGAAGAGAGAAAAGGTGGAAAGGGAGGGATGATCGGGGCTCTCAGGGAGAGAAGGGGGAGAGGGAGCAAGGGGAAAGATCACAGCTGGTATGAAGGGTAGATGTCAGGTCGGAGGGCATCATCCGGGATGGGAAGGGTACGGAAGTTGCCATGGAAAAGGATCTGGACAAGTGGAGAGCAGGGGGAATACGGTGGTGGAGGCGTGGCAACGGACCAGGTGCAGAGACGAGTGGATGGACGAGAGGATGAGGCGTATCTAATTTGAAGGATATGTAACGGAGGCGGAGATGTACAATAAAGAGAAGGAGTCGGGGGAAAGGAATGAGATCATAGAGGATCCGCATGGGAGAGGGGGGCATAAAGGGCGATACGGAAGGCGAGGCGGAGGGCATAGCGCTCCAGTTATCTCCAGAGATTTGTAGAAGGATGGGGGAGCGGAGATCCAGGCTGGATGTGCGACACATAGAATAGGACGGATGAGGGATTTGTAGGTATAGATGACGGTAGAAGGGTTGAGACCCCATGTACAGCCAACAAGGGGTTTAAGGAGGTGGAGGCGGGATCGGGATTTTTCTTGGATAGTGCGTAGATGGGGAGTCCAGGAGAGGGTGCGATCAATAGTGAGGCCCAGGTACTTTAGGGCAGGGGTGAGGCGGATGGGACGGTTACGGAGGATGAAATAGAAATCTCGGGGAAGGAAGGAAGGGATCAAATAATTTTGGCTGTTTGTTAAAATACGCTCAGACAGAAAAATGTCGAGTGCATAGATATTATCACAATAGCAGAGTCATAATCGTGTCGTCCATATTTCTTATTTTTTAAATTATTTATATTTTTATTTTTTGTCCGAATTTTTTGGAAAAATACCTAAAGTGGGTAGTAAAACACGCCAGTGCGATTTTTTAAACCTTTTAGTTTTGGGAAGTGTGACAAATATAAATGAGAGGACGCAGCAGGAAGGTTGGCTGGTTAACGACGCGGACTCCTCCGCCACCTGCCAGTACCTGCACTACCTGCTGTGCAGCTATGCGCCTGCACAGCGCGCTTCGCGCCACCGTACCAGCGGCGCGCCGCTCACTGCGCCTCCATTACTTCATATGGCGCCTTGCTCTCGGCGGCTTCCTCAGCGCAGCTGCGAGGCAAAATATACCCGCCTTTTATCCCCTTTCAGGCAGGCATAACTGGAGGAGCTGCTGCGCCTCGCCGACCCTTTCATCGCGTAATGCCCCGCGCGAGGCCTTCGCCGTGCCTCAGGATAGGTTTTCCAGCGCAAAGCGCGGAAAGCCGCAGACCCCTCCCCAGCCTCGGAGAGCTTAGCGACTCCTGCGCATGCGTTAAACCTCCATATATATTTTCTAAGCCACCTGCCTCCATCTAACTCAAATATTGTCATACAAAGAACGGTTTATTATTTTGCTGATAATAGCCGACGTCAACGCATTTAGATATTGCATGTTGAAACGATCCCCCTCTAAATGTGCTTAAAATTTCATTTGGTTAGAATACATCATGAAATGCAGTTCATATACAAAACGCTTCAGGAGTTCGTATCAAAAATGATGGCGCAAAACTTATACAGTCGGAAGTACACAAAGTACACGTTAATAGTGAGTTATGCTACTGGTAGGGAGGGAGCAGCTACGGTAGGTGTAGCTCAATTGAAATGAGTACTGGTCTTGTTGTCATACATATTTATTGACACAAACGTAACTACAATTCAATCTGATTGAAGTTGCCATAAGGGCCAAGATCATTAATTTACATTGAATTAGTAAACAAGTAACAGCAATTTAAAACCAAAACAACTGTACTTAAAAAAATTCGAACAAGTCTCTTAAAACAGGGCAGCAGTGGCCCTCAAGTGTGAAGCATTAATCGCAAGATGGTAGATTACTTTTCTGAACATTTATTTTTATTTTATTATATTATTATGATAAAAAAAAAAGTTTGGAACCAATTCGCCCTTAGGGCCAAAATCAGAGCCAATTGCTCTATTAAGACTTCTTAAGACTAAAATCAATTAACAGAAAATTTCTTTTCAAAAAACCTGAAACCAGCTGTAATTCCGCAATTGTAAAGCAACAATCGTAATTTTCCTTTTAAGTGAAAAAAATTTTTTTGAAGTAAAAACAAGTTAAAAAAACAATTAGCTGTTAGGACCAAAATCAGATCCAATTACTCTACTGCGAATTCTTAAGACTGAAAGCAATTACAGTAAACGATTTTCAAAACCTGAAAACAGCTGTAATTTCAATAATGGAAAATACAAGAACAATGTTGCCTGATAAATTACAAATAAAAAAAAACCATTTGAACATGTACAACTTTAGATGCAACACGTGGCTACGAGACACAGCCGGCGACTACCGAACAACAGGCCCAGCTAACAGGCGTTAAGGGGGAACACTGAATACTAAGTGAAGCAATCTTTAAGGCAAACTTGGATTTAGCAATATAGAATCTTAGTTAAGCAGGAGCAGGAGCAATCAATAAGTAGCATAAGAATGATATACACACGTTGACACTGACGCCAAAATATAGAGCAAGGATTACCATACGTAATTGTGTACGACGGCAAAATGTTCAAATGTTTGTATAGCTTATGGAACTTAACTATGGGGTACTCAGTCCCTGAACTAACAAACTACTTATGAACTAGCTAATACTAAGGATGGCACAAATACCCATGCCCGAGGTGGGATTCAAACCCCGACCGTTGTGGCCGTGCAGACCATGACTGGCGCGCCGCAGTCCGCTCAGCCACCGCGGCCGGCTGTACCGGCTCAGAAAGAACATACAAAACAGCTAACCACAGTTGGCTTGTGCGCAACATCACGCGCCATTGATAGTACAATGGGTTATTTAGTAATGATAGGCTTTCAACATGACAAGCGTAGCCACCTTACAAATACATGTATATATCAAGTAGCACAGAAAATTACTTTACTTTAGCCATTTCTGTGGTCCAACAGGTTTGGAAACGAACAATAACAAGTCAGGCAGCCCACGCCGTCACAGACAATATGGGGCTCCTCACTATGGCTTTACTAAAACTCAATATACACAACACGAAATATTAGTAAGATACATCACTGCTGAACAAGATAAATAACATATGCAACTGGTATTAACAAATACTCTTAGGATAAGAATGTACACAAATTTAAGTTTAGTGTGAGCCATAGAAACCAGGAACCGCAAGCTGACCAGGGAGAACTTCTTAACGGTACTCCAGCTCCATGGGCAAGATATCTGATGTTTCGACAGACAAGTGCAGGCCATCTCGCTCAGAATTCCAACCACAAGCAATCCCGGCCGCCCATACTGCCACCGACCGCATCGGCCCAAGCGCTGCCACTGCCTTCCCAGGATCGGGGTTCCTCCTTCCTGCGCCACACGTCAACAACCTCTCACACAGCCGCCGCCCGCCCCGTGTCCCGATGGGCACACCCTCTCTAGTGCGGGAAGGAAGATACCGAAGAGGAGAGGCGGGAAAACAAACCACGCAAGCTGCGACACGACTCAAATAGAAGCAAAAATGTTTCAGTAAGCATGGGTCTGCAAACGAGCCATTTGCGAAATAATTACAAAGTATGGTTCCGAGCCACACTGACATCATTGTAAACATCGTCCTAGTTAATAAAAATTAATTCGAAAGTTACACTTTACCATTACGTTTTACGTCACATTTAGTTCACTATTCACGTACTTGTTACCTGTTCGGCGGCCGCGGTGGCCGAGGGGATTGAGGCGCTCCATTCACGATCTGCACGGCCACTACGGTCTGTGGTTCGAATCCCCCCTCGGCCATGGTTGTTTGTGTCGTCTTTGGTATAAGGTAGTTTGTAAGTTACGGACTGATACCCCCGTAGTTAAGTCCCATAAGCTTAACAACCATTGAACATTTTTGTTACCTGTTTAAGAAGGTTGTCGAAGTGTCTTCCTTGCATCTGGATGAAAGATTGTGCTCGTCTGTGCAAAGAATTTCGAAAACTCCTGGGTCATTTAGAATTTCTTGGAAAACGTCTACAGCTCTCCGATCTAGTTCTTCAACCGTGTTACCGGTTGTGCTGTACAGTTTTTAGGTGACCCCAGACACGAAGATTCAAATGATTTAAATCAGGTGATCTTGGAGGGCAACCTATCCATATTTGGCCGTATCTGCGAGTTAGATGTTCAAATGTTTGTAAATCTATCGGACAAACTGCGTGGTCATCAGTCCGTAGCTTACAAACTACTTAAACCTAGGTAAACTAACCTACGGACAAACACACACATCCAAGCCCCAGGAAGGACTCGAACCTCCATGGCGAGCAACCGCGCGCTCCGCAGCGAGGTGCTTTAGACCGCTCGGCTACTCCACCGCGGCGAGTTAGATGTCGTTAGTAACTGTGGTATATTGAACCCCGGTTGTTTGTGTGGCTCCAAAATCAAACTGTGATGTAGCTCAACTCTGCATGCACCACATTCTCTGACTTTGTCCGAGTTCAATTCATTAGTAATTTCTTTGCCTTAGTTTGCTTTGTTCGTCATTCTTAGATGTGTAAAAGTGTTGTGTGTGTATTCCTTGCTTTTCTCCCACATTATATATATATATATATATATATATATATATATATATATATATATATATATATATATATATATATATATATTTAAATGAAACCGTAAATAGGCTCCAACAATTCAAGATAGGATGCTTTTATGTTTGATAGTGAAAACTTCTTGTTGTATGTTTATTATGTGGAAGTGAAATTTTGTTAAGTGAAATTTTCCTATTCTTAATAAGTCTTTCTATTTAAATCAAGGAGTTTCTCTAATCATATGTGCGCAAAGAATTTAACAAACAAAATTAGTCCCTGTAAGTAAAACAATCTGTACTTTTGTGAACATTATTTCTGAAACTCCTTGATGCGTCCTGTTCTCTGCAGTTTCCACCCTGCTTTGTTTTACACTCCCGCTCTCCACCCCTTCAAATCCTTCCAGGTCCTTGAACGCTATGCCTCCGCGTCGCTTAAAGTGTCCCTCTTCCTTCCCCATGCGGATTCTCTATGACCTTATTCATTTTCCCCAACTTCTAAAGTTCCTTGAGCATATCCGCATATTGTACACCACACGAAAACTAAAGTTCCATAACCCATTGGTTTCTCCCCTCCTCTTGAATCCCGTGCCTGCGCCACAGTGATACCACCATATCCCTTCCTCCCTCCACTTCTACACTCTCCACATCTTGTATGAAGAAAGGTAACTTTCGCCCTCTCGGGTGACACCGCCCTTCCTTATATCTATCCCTCCTACCACCCAAGATCCTCCTCTCTTCCCCATAAATGACGAGTTCCCCCATTTCCAATCCTACTCTTTCCTCCTTCCCTCTCCCCTTGGCTTCACCATCCCAACCCTACCCTGTGAAGTCCTTACACCCTCCACCGCACACTCATGCCCTTTCCTTCCGCCCCTTTCTCCGTGCCTCCTTTCCCCTGATGGGTTTGCACACAACAACTCACAAGTTTTAGCGAAGTATAACGTCTAGTTTTTAGTGTCCTACTGTGCTTTCCGTTTCTAACTTCACAACCGCCTAACAGTCAGAACAAGTTTTGTGTCCACATCAGTATCGCCGTCTATATGTTCATTGCACTGTATTAATACAGATAATGTGGGACTGAAAGGGTTAATTGTAAGTAGAAATTTATAAACCGTGATACTGTTTTTCGTCTCGAAAATGTCAGACATTAAAGATAAGCGTGAAGCATCGAATTAAAACACAGTTACTTCAGCCAAGATCGATAGTTGATTTGTTGGTTATTTTTCTTTCCGGTTACGATGAACTATGTCATCATCTTCAGAAACAATTTTTTTAATCCTCCTATTTTCACTTTGGGACTCACATACAATAAAAAGCTACTTGTGAAAATGAAATATAAGATCATTGTCAAATGATTAAAATTGTTTGACAATATTCTTATATTTCATTTTCACAAGTAACTTTTTATTTTATGTGAGTCCCAAAGTGAAAATAGGAGGAAATTGTTATTTATTTTTATATGTATTGTTTCTGAAGATGATGATATGGTTCATCGAAACCGGTAAAGAAAAAAAACAACAACAAATAAACTAGCGATCTTAGCTGAAGTAACTGTGTTTTATATAAATTTTGTTCGCTCTCCATAGGCATAATGTGCCACTTACCTATAACACTGAATTAAAGTTTGTGTTGCGGCCGGGAATCGAACCCGGACCTTCATATTTGCTAGGCAGACATCTTAACACTTTTTCTTTTTCAGGTAAGGCTCTGGTTTGCAGTCGTTGTTTCGGTTGGTTCTTGATTGTTCGTAGAATATTTGCCTCAGCTTTTTCTATTGGAGACGGCGTTTAGCCCCTTGATCATGTGCGCTGAGCCACAGCGTACGGCCCCACCAGATCACCACATCAAAATTAACGCGCCTGAGAATAGCTTTAATCGGTAGTGGTGCAGTTGTCTAGTGGTAAGACGTCTGCCTAGTAAGCATGGATGTTCGGGATCTATTCCCGGTCGCATCACAAATTTAATTCCATGCGTCACCTTTATCCTTGAAAGATTTAGCTCCATTTTAACTTTCCAAATCATCATACTTGTCACTTTTGGCCCAATTTAGGTTACGGTAGTAACATTAATAGTGGGCCTTTGCGATCGTCCTTTGACAGCTAGAAATTTAAATGAAAATAAGGGCTTAGATATTCATCTGACACGAAAATTAAATAACCTAATTTGTAGAGGAGAAAATTCTCTACAACTTTGCTCAATTATGTTTTTTCAAATCCTTTAGCGTTTCAGAGATATTTGCAAAAATAACGACGATTTTGGGATGTATGTATGTCTGTCTGTACGTCTGTCTGTCCGTAACGTGTTACCTGTTTTTAAGACGAACCGTTCAACCGATCAGCACCAAATTTTACAGACATAATGGTAGGCCGCCAGAGACCAGAACCTCCCTTTATCAAATTTTTCGGAAGAAAAATACGGTAGTAATATAAAAAAGCCGTTTGTAATATAATTGTAATTGCAAACGAACCGTTCATCGGACGCAAAAATTGAATAACCGAATTTTTAGAGGAGACAATTCTCTACTATTTTGTTCCCTTTCGTTTTTTTTTTCCATATCTAGTATTGTTTGAGAGATATTTGCAAAAATAGCGGAGATTTGACATCATTGAATTAACGAAAAGCAGTCGTTCGGAGAAGTCGCGTGACATTCCTCGCCCAGAAAACTGTCATAAAACATCTTGTGTTGCGTATTTGATGATTTACTTATTGTAACTTGTCATTTCAAAGTAATGGCGCACTGAAGAATTAACAGAAACACGTTGTTCTTCGTACGATAAATGATAATCTAGTGTCTACAAATGCCATATTAGCATCAGTTATCAACGGCCAATTATTATCAATAGTATGAGATTAAAACGCCCAATTTTTATGGATAGTCGTAGTGCCGGGTGCTGTAGCTCAGCGCGCCCGGTCAGAGAGTTCAACGCTCTCTGTAATAAAAAAAAAGCTGCGCCAAAACCTCATCGAACGAGAACGAACAAACCCGATCAGAGTCCGCAACGAACAGAACAACCCATACGGAAAAAAAAAAGAAAAAAAAAAGAAAAGCGTAGTGGGAAATGCGTTGAACTGTGATGCTGAAGGTCAGTGGTTCGGAACCCGCCATTACTTGAACTTTCCATCCCTAAAAGGGTGTCAGACACTCTTATTAATTAATTTTTAATCATTTATATTATTATTTTGGTTCAAAATGATAGCAAAAACTTATAAAACTAAAAATCTAAAGTGGGCCGTAAAACACGTCAATGCGGTTATTTCTTATTGGTCTTCAGAGCAGAGCGGCACATAAGCCGTGTAGAGCCTTTTCCTCCGGGGCTTGTGAAGAACAATAAACGAAAAATAGAACGAGCAACCTGCATACCGAAACTGTTAATAACAATGATAGCAGAGTTTGTTCTGGCGTCATTGTAAGACGTTGCGTCAATTGCTGTTGTTTTACTTACACCTGGCAGTTGTGTTCTCTCGTAACTGAAAAAACGATTACACTTAGCGAGCGATCAAATTCAGGTGCCAGTGAGCGTCATTTCGGAAGCTAAACGGTGCGCCCTGTGTGCTTGTCGTAGTAGGCGGCAACGTGCTGCAAATCAGCAGTCCGCCGGCGGGCCCAGTCGCGACTAATCATCGCGCCTGATGGAGCAATTGACCCCTGTCTGCCCGGCGCCCCCCGAGCAGCAGTTCGGCGTAGGCCGCTCTCGGGCCGCAATTGTGGAGCTCAATTTGGGCCCAAATGCGCTGCCGCAGACCGACCGGAGGCCGCCCCGCGCCGCGCCGCCTTGAATGTAAACACGGCGGCCGGCCCGTGTACAGAGGCGCGCACGGCGGCTGCGCAGGCCGCAGCTGCCGGCCGACGCATTGACATGCGCGCCGGCAATCACATTAAGTCGCCCGCCATTGGCCGTTCATGAATAATGTTAATGGCCGCGCGAAGCGCCACTGCGACCGGGACCGTAAGCGCGCGAGACCGCTGGCCGGCCATTTGCGCTGCGCGGTCGCCTAGAAAAACAAACACCGATCACTGAGACACACACACACACACACACACACACACACACACACATACACACATACATTCATACACACACACGCAAACATAAGCGAGCGTGTGCACGGGCTCCCATGAAATCGAGCCGCAGCCAAGCCGTAGTGGAATTAAAGGCCGCCATTTGTAAGAAAGGAAGCTGGCCGCGCAAACTAAGTTGGCACTCGACGTGATGATTGATGGGATCTACATTCAATGCGGGAAATGCCCTCAGCTAACATGGCGAGTGGCAACACATTTTAGGCAGACAGTATGAGTACTCATCTGTGGTGTAGTACAGGGGTTCCCATAAGTGATTCGCGTTATCCCCTCCCCCAAAATCCTCATCCCCCTCCACCTCCCAAACTCCTCCATGATTACTCCCAGGGAGACTGGCACGCCTTTCGCGTCTCCATCACCCACAAAGTCGAAAGTCATCCCCTCCCCATCCACTGTCCTGATGATGTTGATCATGCTGACTCCTTTCTCCTGCAGATACCATCTTCTACCATATGCTCCTACAGGAATCCCTTCATTTATACCGCTCATTGCTCTGCACCTGTGGCCGGGATACACTCCTTTGCCAACGACAACTCAAGCGACATATACACAGCCTCCTGACTGCCAAGTAACTCTGAGACTGGCGTCAGTTACACAGCTTAACACCCACCTCCCAATCCACTCGTCCTAGTATGGGAATGCATTTCACCGCCTTGCCGGCTCCAACCCCAAGCCAACCTACCCCCTCCTCCACCTCGACCAGCCCCTGCCTGGGAAGCCAGTAAGTCTGATCATTTCGCCTCCTTCCTCTCTGACATCTTCGCCATCCCTGATAAATCAAACTTTGATTAATCGCTCTTTCCCGATGTCCACGAGAAACCCTTCTACATCCCACCACTAGCACCCAGCTTCCAATACCCGGAACGCTTTGTCTCCTCAGACTTTAATACACCCATCAAAGCACATGATTTACAGTTAATACTAAGCACTAAACGTACCACAGCTGCCGGCCATGACTGAATCACCTACTAGCACCTCGCACCTCAATGTATGCCCCCTCCCATTCCTCACCACATTGGGTACTCTCTACAGCTTCTACACTGGCTTCTACCCAAGCCTATGGAGAAAGTCCGTGTCCTCAAGTTCTCCAAACTGAACAAACCTTCTTTATCTGACACTTCCTCCAACTGGCCCATCTGCCTCACCCTGGTGTTCAGCAAGGTGTTTGAAACTATCTTTTCTCGACACATCCACCACCATCTCCATATTCATCACTTTCTGCCTGACACCCAGTGTGGCTTTTGCCCAACCTTCTTCTCAGATGACCAACTCCTCCACAACCCCTCCCCATCCAGCTCAATTCCGGTCACACAGCTCTCTTTGTCTCCTTGGATCTGGAAACGGTCTATGATCGGATCTGGCATTTTGACCTGCTCTTCAATCTCCAGACCTATGCACTTCTGAACCTCGTCCAGGTCATCGTCTCCTTTCTTTCCAATCCCCCTGTCTACGTCACAGTCCATAATTCTGTCTCTTCTACCCCTCTCCCCTCCTATACCTTCTCTACACCTCTGACATGCTAAAGCCTGCCACTCCAATGCACCTCTTGCAGTATGCTGATGACACCTTCTTCCACGCCTTAGCTCACTCCCTGGCCTAGTCAAATCGTCTCCTCCACCAACACCTTGACCTCTTTCCCACTAAAACACAGGCAATCATTGTAGGTCAAACCACCCCTTACTTTCGTCCCCACGACCTTTACTTCACCCTACATGGTAGACACATCTGCTACCCCAAACATAAATACCTAGGCTTAGCAATAGATAGATTCCTCTCCTGAACTCCCTACCTCTGGACTCTCCAAGATAAAGCTTGATCTCGACTACGCCTTCTGAAACTCCTTCCAGAGTCCTCTACAACTACAAAATCCTTCATCCGCCCCATATTTTGTGCAGGCTATCCTGCCTGTATCCCCGCCTCCCCCCTCCATCCATCCTACAAATCCCTTGAGATCCTAGAACGCGATACACTCCACCTCACCTTCTGTATCGCCCTTTATTCCCATATCCCCACACGACACCTTTATGACCTCATCTCCTTTTCGCGACTTTTCCTCTTTACTGAACACCTCCGCCTCCACTACCTTCCCCGTAAATTAGACCCACCCTTCCTCTTGACCACCACCTCCTCACGGATTCTGGTACACTGCCGCACCTCCCCCACTGTGTTCCTCCTGCCCCTCACCCACCGCCTGTCCATCCTCTGTATTCTCTGTGGCAACTGTCGCATCCTCCCCCACCTGGTTGACGCCCTCTGCCCTCCCATTTATCCTTCCTACCAGCTAAGATCCTCCACCTCCCTCGCTCAACCTATCTCTTCCAATAGGCCCCATCCCTCCGGTCTCTCCTACCCACTCCTCCCTCCCCGTGTCTGGCATCACTCTCCTGTCCCTCCAGGCTTCCTGGGACATGCTGCCTCGCTTTCCTCCCCCAGCCCTATGGTCCCTTCCTGTTCTAATCCTTTCGCTTCTCCTTCCGCTTTGCGCTCCTACCTTCCCCCTTATCTCCCAGCCCTTCCATTCAGTGCCATCGTTCTGTGCTGGTGCTATATCCATGTGTGTTTTACAAAGGGTGGTTTTTAAAATCGAACAGCAAACGGCCAAACTGCAGTCAACACCGAGTGTGTTTTAAATCTACTGTGTTTTAAATCGACTGTGTTCTTCCATCATCCTCTCCATCTATTCCCCCTCTCCACCCATCTATGATCTTTGGTGTTTTAAAGTGTGCTACGAGATGTTGGTGTCTCAATGTGTAATTTTATTTTAATGAACAGTGAACGACAAACCTGCAGCTGACACACTGTGTTTCCTTTTAGATGTTGTCTGTGCTATATGGTTTACGAGTCTATTTTATTTATTTTTTGGTCTTCATTTTGTCACCATGTTAATGTTAAAAAGACTGCATTCTTTGCTCCATTTTAAAACTCACGTACTTTTCTCCAACACTGTCATCATGTAGATTTTAATTATCATCAAATTTTATCACCTTTAGTTTGTTTGTATTTTTGTAAAAATAATATATAGAGAAACTTATGGCAATTTCACATGGCTTCCTCTTTATATAGATTGCCATATATCTATGGCCAAACTCAAAAAATGGAATTAAATTCAGAAAGTGAATGCGCTGTGTTCAGCTTTGGACACTCTTGTTTCATCCTTTATCATCATGAAGAATGAAACACCTTGACGTGAAATATTAGCCTACTACACACATTGTCAGACGTAGCCTTTCCAACACAGCGATGCAGCCTACCGCTCACTGCTCCTCGCCACCAGGCAAGCATATATACAATACACGCATTATATCGCTGCTAACAAACTGCACACGAATCGTCGAATTACGATGAGCCGGCCGTGGTGGCCGAGGAGACAGGCGCTCCAGTCACGGTCTGCACGGCCACTACGGTCGGCGGTTCGAATCCCCCTTCGGGCATGGATATTTGTGCCGTCCTAGTTCGTAAGTAGTTCATAAGTAGTTTGTAAGTTTAGGGACTGATGACCCCGTAGTTGAGTCCCATAAGCTATACAAACATAAAAAATTACGGTGAGCAAAAAAGTACCAGCAGCTCAGCCAGGATTTGTTTCAGGAAGGGCTAATTTTTTCCTAAGCCTATTGAATTTATGACTTGTTTTAACACTTTTTATAAACCAATAATGCTAAGAAAATAATAGCAGAAGAAATAAAATACGTACACTCGCATTAATTTGAAAGTGAAAGAGGAACGACGCAGTGGAAATGGAGTGTATATAATCAGCTCGTAAAATAATTAAGCAGCTTCTAAGTTACTAGGCAAAGAATAATAAGACTCTGTGTAAAAATTGAACTGCAATAACATTATTGTTGTTCATAAGATTCCACGCGGTGGCGCCGCTGACCTGCTAAGCAGCAGGTCGCCACATGTGAACAATCGGCTCGTAACTTCAGCATAGCAGTAACAATAGCTGGTCGCCGGGACATTAAAACCGCTCAACTTTACAGTAACAGCAATGAACGTTCTCAGTGGCGTCATCAATTTGGCGACCAGTTTTCTCGTTAACTTGTGCTTAGCAAATTATACTTACCTTGTGATTTATTACATGTGTACTATTTCAAATTTCCGGTACCGACCTGTTTAAAAAAATCAAAACAGTGACAAATTATATAATTATAAATCTTCCTTTCTCTCTGTTTCCATCACTCTCTCTCTCTATCTCTCTTTCCTTCTCTCTCTCTCTCTCTCTCTCTCTCTCTCTCTCTCTCTCTCTTTCTCCCATTTATTTGTCGGGTTCTTGGGAGCCCCAATCTGAATCCACCCTTCGGTCAGAAACATTTTTAGACGACATCCTGAAAAGCTAAAATTATTAAGGAAGACTCTCTGATGGAAATATTATGTGATTCATGTTTAAGGACCATTTAATCCCACATCGAATCAGAAATGAGATAGTACCGAATGCTTCCATAAATAAATTTGGCGGAAATAATGGGATTCACAGCCCCAGTTGCAAGGTTTATATCCCATTATTATTATATATTTAACAAATATTAGCTAAGTAGTAAAAGGTAACGCCTGAAACTATCAAGATTCAATCCACACAAGTATTATTATTAAAAAGATGTGTTAGTACTAAAAAGAATTAATCAAATATCACTGCACTTGTCGTTTCATTTTGCATAAAGCAACTTTTTAATTCGCTATATGGGGTGGCGGAAAAATACTTTGTCCCAATTTGAAAAGTATTGGCTACCAATAATTTACGGCATGTTTGGCCGAACTGTCGCAGCGCGCAAATCGGATTAACGTACAATTGCGAGCCCTGTCCCCTCACCCTCCCTCCACGCTCTCACAGGAAGTAACACAGCGGCATTTCTCGGAATCAAAACTTGCTTGAAACTCACCTCTTTCAGAGTATTGATTCCATGTTCACTTCATGTCACAAGGTAACAATTATTTAGACGCATTGAACATTATACTCACGGCGTTTTTGCCTCTCATTAATTTCTCCCTCAGGCAGGATTGAAACTAAATGCGCACCGAATACGGCTAAAGGGCTGCCGGTTACAGTAACAGTGTTATTAATAACTGTAAAGCGGGCACCTGGCCCAGATGCCTGAAAGCTCAGCTGCGCACCAGGGGCGGCTGCTGCTTCAGATGACTCGGGTTCACTTCTCTTCTTCGTTAAAAGATCTGCTGAATGTCTTATCTCGGCTTGTTTGCGCTTGCTTCAACTCGAGCTGAGCCGTAGGTCTACCACGCTTCTTTATTTCACATTTTTGTTCCAAGCTTAAAGATGAGTAATGCGAGAATGAAGATCGGTTAGAACCCTGTGGCTGATACGTCTGTACGTCGACACATTTATCAAATAAAGTTATAGCTCGTGAGCCCCCAGACAAAAATGAATATTTGTCGCAAATTGTTTTCACACCATGTGGCTGTCTCAAACACCGTTTATGTTCGTGCCTATGCGACGACACGTGTTACATTAACAAATCAGTCACTTTAATTCAATGCGATGCACACCTTGTTCCACCGGCTAAATATTCACAAACACACAGTAGCACTCGATTCAGCTTGGTGCAGTCTACGACTAGCAACCACACTTGGCGATTGCCACACACAAAAAATCTAAAGTCTCCACCTCGAGATACAGATGCCGACTGATGCAGAGTGACGCCGCCCGGCCAGCCACCTCACGTGCTCTCCCGACTCGTCACCTCCTGCGCCGAAAGCTCAACTGCCGGGCTTTTTTCCCTACGTCATCAACTTCCCCATGTGAGCTGTTCTAATCGATTTGCCAACGTACAGCGCTCAGCCAATACATTTCTAAAACTTTACTTAAAATCAAAATAATTACACTACACATTAAACAAATATTTTCTTACGTTTTTATATTAGTATAAACATCCTTTGTACTATTTATTGTAATCGTGCAATTTCTTATATCACAGGTAAGTGATTTAAGTGAATATTTCAAGGTGAAATACAGAAGATTAATTGAAAATAAAATGAGAAATAGTTAATATATTATTTTTATAAACAAACATTGACATGCTAGTTGTGTAACTGTCTTGTCTTCGTTGGTAATTTATTACTTTTCATTTTCAAATAAACATATTACGCCAGATGTGACTATATCAGCTAATGTATTGTTTATTTATCAACAGGCTATTTTGTAATGAGGGCCTTAAAGGTTCCTAACTGTATGGTATTACTTCAAATGCCAGTAGTATTAGAATATTTTCTTTCACACTGTGCACTGCACTGTGGCCATTGTTCCTCTCCCCCCTCACCGGAAACGAACTGGTAAATCCTAAGCTGGAACAAGCCACCAACGTCGGCCTGCTCGCTGGCCTCCCGTCAGCTACAAGCACACAGCAAATCTCAACGTGGAGAATTTCTACCTATGGCCTAACTATAAATGTTGTCACCCAACTGTGTACATACATTGCTACCATAATTAATAAGGTTAAAATTGTGTAACATTTAGTGCGTTGGCAAGGTCAATGTTTGCAGTGAACTTCATACTGTTTAATTTTCAAATGCTATTAATTTACCAGTATTTCTATTGGGCGGTAATCTTACAGTAATTTGTTTCTGAAAGGTACTGAACGTTGTTCATTTTTCTTTGCTAATAAACACCAAGAACCTATGAATAAGCACATGATCACTAAAACACAGTAAGTAACTGATTACACTGTTAAGTGACGAATAGAATGAATGTGTTACGATGAAAAGACAAGCTACCTTCGGGTCACGTGTCACTGTAAGCCCCCTTCTAACCTCACACATGTGCAAAAACTGCTCTCCCCTATATCTTTGCAAACAGTAAAAAAATTGTTACAATGAAGAATATAAATGAAATTTTTCACTCTGCAGCGGAGTGTGCGCTGATATGAAACTTCCTCGCAGATTAAAATTGTGCGCCGGAACCGCGAAAGGCAAAGGTCCCAGGTTCGAGTCCCGGTTCCGGCACACAATTTTAATCAGGCAGGAAGTTTCAAGAGTATAAATGTCATTCAACCTCAAAATCGCGACATATTTGCTAAAACGTCCAAAGACATGTGGCAAGTTATCTATTAAAAAGAAGATTGCATTTAGAAACAAAAGTTGCTTGTAGTTGGTCTCGAACCCACTACCTTCGACAGCGCAACACGATGCCGCTAACCACACACCTATTCTTGCTACATGGAGAGTAGTGACTTCATTATTATTATTAATGATCGCATCTTCTGAAGGCTTTTACAGTTGATGTGCCTTTAATATAGTTTTAAGAGGTTGCTTGGGCTTTCCCGGCGTAATGACTGATAATATTCTTCTTGGGTCTGCAGCCCGATAGCATCGTCAACTAGACATGCTATTCAGCTGCAGACACGAGAAGAATATTATAGTTATGAGATACTTTACCTATTATGAGGTATTTTTTTCGTGAATCTCCAAATAACTGGTAACTGTTGACTTAATGGAGAATTCGCCAATGCGCAAGGCGAGGTGCTCAGTAACTCCATTGTCTTTTTTCCGGGACCATTCTTGTGTAGCCGCTAGAGCTCGAGTAGCCGGATCGGCGCAGATCACCAGTGTCCAGTGCGGAAACGGTTGAGGGCTGTCCACATGGAACGGGGTATATCGAATCCTGATGGATTTTTGCGGGATATAGGGTACGCTTTGAGATAGTTCGGAGCATTGTTGTCGCCAGTTTTGGTTCCAGGAAATATGGACGTCGAACTATCTTCTAGTAGGGTCCTGGCTGTGGATATCGCAGGGAGCCTTGACCTGTATCTCCTCCGCTCCACATAAGCTACATCACTTAAGTGGGGCAGCGGGAGGTTATAACGAAGTTATGATATTCTCAGACGAGACCAGTCTTCCGTCTAGCATCAGGAGGCGGGATGTGGCTCAGAATGGGCAGATAGTGGATTGGGGTACTTCGTATGGTCTCGCTAATAATTCGCATGGTTTCGTTCAACTGCGTGTCAACTTTTTGTGTGTGTGCTCCATACCGGAGCACAATACTCTGCAGCTGAGTAAACGAAGGCAAGAGCTGTAGTTCTTAGTGTGTCTGCTGAAAATCCCCAGCCAGTACCAAAGAGTGTAAGAATGAGGTTGTTCCTGGTCTTTATCTTGCAGCTACCTTCGTAATGTGTTCCTTATATAATGTTCCAGCCTGGCTATTAATTTTTGAGATTAACAAATTTACAGAAGGAAGTGGTTTGAAGTTAGAAGCTATGAAAGATCCCAATCAGTAAATTACGGGGAAAAAATTTTGGAAAAATTATTACATGCATTTAAATGAAATGGCAAGCTAATTAACGGTGGAGTGTTGTGCAGGCAGAACATTACAAAAAGAATCGACGAGCAGTTACCTTTAACAATAGATCCATCGGTGGTTGAAATTTGGCTGTAAATGAAATTTTAATAATATGATAACCACTCGCCGAACAGTGGATGGAAGATCGTCAATATGACACTACGACTCGTGTAGCAAACCGTAAAGTAAGATAACTGATATGATATAAATCGGATAGGAATATTACGTAAGTCAAACACATCGGACTTCTTAAAATTTACAAGAAAATGACTACAGATTCTATTGCCGGTAAATGATAATATTAAGGAATAAATTTTGAAACAAGAGTGGCAGGCTACACGAAATATCACCATTCAATATTAAGCAAAAAAACTGTGCCATCCATTGTTGCGGTGATTCAACAAGGCTGAAAAAGACATCATGGGCGGAGGGAGGATAGGGCAAAATTATTAATAAATATTCATAAGAGCGAATTTAAGTGAGAGGTGGGGTTTATTTATAAATTTAAGTTACGCGTACAGCACATATATTTACCTGAATGTACATGACTGCGCCACATAAAAATAATAAAGTACAGCTCCCGTCTGCAAGATGCTATCGCTACGAAGTACAAAACAAGAGTGTCTTCTTTCTTACAAAAAAATTGAAAGTGTTGTTCCTAAATTTTCTTTCTCTGACTTTCATAGCTAATTATTTTAAGATGCCGAAATAATATAAAAATACAAAATTTTCTCTGATAATATCCGGGAAAGGAAACCGTGTCAATATACTTATATGAAAGAATCCGGTCCAGAATGACCCCTAAGTATTTGGGCCTCATATTATGACGTAGTACTTTTCTTTCAAAATGAATGGTATTTTATTTCCAAACTGATTAGAGAGGTGGAAGCATGACACATCTGTTTTAGTTCGGTTGGGCTGTAATGCCCATTGGTGAAAGTATTTGCATAGTGTATCCAGATCTGAAGTTAAACTTGCTCAGTTACTTCAGAAGTACTGTGCTGTGTGGCGACGGCTCAGTCATCTGCATATCCAAACTTTCTTGATTTGGATTCAGGCATGTCAGCTAGGTACAGGATGAAAGACAGAGGGGCAAGTACAGAGTCTTGTGGTAGACCATTGTTCAGTGATTCGGGAGAGCTGACATATTTTAAATATTTTATGTCACACCATCAAGCAGATTTTTTTATTATTATTAGTGTAATACTGTGGTAGTTTAGCACACAACCCGTTATTTTGAGTGGTCATACAGAACAAAAAGGTTATAAATTACTCAGTTCATTTTCCGATACACTTTTATATTTCCTGGCATTATTTGTATGTGGTTTTTTATTGTTATTCAGTGTCTCTTTTATTTTAATTATTTATCTATTTTCATTTCCATATCATAATTGTATCGTATTTTTTTCATAATCTACCTTGCACTTGAATTCTTATTATCTCCAACATTATCTCATTTTTCCAAAGACAGATTCATTATGAACGTTATCTGCATGAAAATGTTCAAATGTTTGTAGAGATTAAGGGACTTAATTACGGGGCTATCAGTCCCTAAACTTACAAACTACTTATGTACTAGCTAATACTAAGGACGGCACAAATATCCATGCCCGAGGGGGGATTCGAACCCCCGACCGTAGTGGCCGTGCAGACTGGCAAGCCGCAGAACGCTCGGCCACCGCGGCTGGCGTTATCTGTGTCAGTTAAGGCGTGTGCAACATATTTTTCACGTAATTTAGTGAATCTAAACAAAATTTTTCCCTGTAAATTATGGCTTTCAACCTAGGATTGAAATTCTAGCGCCAGTGAGCTGTCTAGTTGTGGGTTGTAAGTCCATACATGACTACAGACTCTTATAACGCCATACCGGATAGTTGGGGCAACTGTTCCTGAATGGAAAACCACCATATGCAGGGAAGGAAACTGTTTGCGCAGACAACTTGACACTCGGTGTGCTGGCTGATAGAAGCAACATTCAGTGTGGGATTTACGCTCAGCTAACAAGACGAATGGCGGCTTTGTTTCCGCACACAGCATGAATGCGGACATATGATTTAAAGAGTACGGCACAACAGAAGGGCACTGTAGAAGTAAATCATTTTATCTTATACGTTGATTAAAATGTTTAAATGTTTGTATAGTCTATGGGACTTAACTACGGGGTCATCAGTCCCTAAACTTACAAACTACTTATGAACTACTTACGAACTAGGACGGCACAAATATCCGTGCCCGAGGGGGGATTCGAACCCCCGACCGTAGTGGCCGTGCAGACCGTGACTGGAGCGCCTCAGTCTTCTTCGGCCTAGTATAGCATCAGTGCCGAATATTTTAAACAAAGAACAGTCTCTGTTGCAATATTTATTACTTCAGGACGTGAAAGAAGGAAGACTATGGTTTAACAACCAGTCGACAGCGTGGTTATTAGAGAAGGATCTGAAGCTCCGATTGTTGGGCAACGATGGGGAAGGACAGCGGCCGTGACATCTCAAAAGAACGATTCCACAATTTCACTTGAGTGCTTTAGGGAAATCACGGGAAAGCTAAAGCTGGGTAGCCGGAGGTGGGTTTCTACCATCGACGTCCTGATTGCCAGTCCAGTGTGTTACAAAAGTGCCGTCTCGCTAGGGTATACGACGCGTTTCTCACTTTGGCACATCAGATAACTGTAAAATGTAATTATACTATGACATTTATAATATCGAAAATAACCATACCATTATAATGAATAATGTAGCGAAGGCGCAAATGTACTTTAATGGCTGCGATAACCGCATTAGTTCCTGGTAAAAATCACGATGACATCTTAGTCAGACGTTGAAATCTGGTATATAACTTAAAATAAGACGCAGTTGTCAAATTGTAAGGCAAAATATCCCTAAAATATTATAGTGAAATATTAAAGAACGACATTCAGTAGTGCTCAATGGGACAAGTACACCGAATAATGAAATACTAGTATACAACTTATTACACTCGCATCATAGGTGTGGATAGACCTACGTTCACGTGTATATGACACATTTATAAAACCACATAACACCACGATAATGCTAATGGTTAGTTTTTGGCGGTAAAGAGCTACGTCTTCAGTGCCTGCATAACACCACCCGAATATGTGTTGTTACGTGGGAGTCTCAATGCTAAGTTACATAGGGGCGAGGCCCAAAAGGGATCCTAGAGAGAAGACTCTAGCGATGCGTCAATATAGGGATTCAACTTAAGCGAGCCCATTAGATAAAAATGACAAAAGCCGTATATGCACTGACACTAGAAATCAACAAAGAGAAAACCAATACTCACATTACAAAAAAATAAAATAAAATGAAATAAAATAAAAATAAATAAATAAATAAAGAAACAAAAAATAAAAAATCAGACGCTAAGCTTCCAGATATTAAGGACGGTTAAATCTATGAAAAGGCTAAAAGTGAAAAAGGAGGGGAACTGGGGTAAGTGAGGCAGGTAACAGGAGAAGCAATCATGTGCGAACACAAAAGTACAGTTGGGGGGAGGGGTTGAAGGGAGATAGGCGGAACAAGTATGTGCCTTAAACTCTACGTAGAACACATAAAGCATGTCTTACCTCAATATATTTCCCTAGTACTCTGTATTTCATGTTCGTCTAAAGATGGGAAATTGCACTCCTGGCCATTAAAATCGCTACACCACGAAGATGACTTGCTACATACGCGAAATTTAACCGACAGGAAGAAGATGCTGTGATGTTCAAATGATTAGATTTTCAGAGCATTCACATAAGGTTGGTGCCGGTGGCGACACCTACAACGTGCTGACATGAGGAAAGTTTCCAAATGATTTCTCATACACAAACAGCAGTTGACCGACGTTGCCTGGTGAAACGTTGTTCTGATGCCTCGTGTAAGGAGAAATGCGTCACCATCACGTTTCCGACTTTGATAAAGGTCGGTTTGTAGCCTATCGCGACATTGCTGCTCGCAGAATATGGAATCGATGGGTTCAGGAGGGCAATACGGAACGCCGTGCTGGATCCCAACGGCCTCGTAACACTAGCAGTCGAGATCACAGGCATCTCATTCGCAAGGCTGTAACGGATCGTGCAGCCACGTCTCGATCCCTGAGGCAACAGATGGGGACGTTTGCAAGACTACAATCTCCACGAACAGTTAGCCGACGTTTCCAGCTGCATGGACTGTCAGCTCGGAGACCATTGCTGCGGTTACCCTTGGCGCTGCATCACAGACAGGAGAGCCTGCGATGGTTTACGTAACGATGAAACTGGGTACAATAGCAAAACTTCTTTTTTTTTCGAATTAGCTGAGGTTCTGATTACAGTATCATCATGGTCGCATCCGTGATTGGCGACATCGTGGTGAACGTACATCGGAAGCATGTATTCGTCATCGCCATACTGGCGTATCACCCGGCGTGCTGGTATCGGGTGGCATTGGTTAACGTATTGGTCACCTCTTGCTCGTATCGACGGCACTTGAACAGTGGCCGTTACTTTTCGTGTTGAAGCTGCATGGGCATTTGTAACTGTACGTGCCAACCAACTTCTGTTTGACTCAATGCCCAGACGTATCAAGGCCGTTATTACGGCCAGAGTTGGTTGTTCTGGGTACTGATTTCTCAGGATCAATGCACCCAAATTACCTGGAAATGTAATCATATGTCAGTTCTAGTATGATATATTTGTCCAATGAATACCCGTTTGTCATCTGCATTTCTTCTTGGTGTAGCAATTTTAATGGCCAGTAGTGTATAAATATGTTGTGAATGCCTGTGTTCATTTCTCACTCAAATTACATCAATTCAAGAGAGTTGCATGAAAATTACAAAGTACCTCATTTTTTATGTTACTCGGTTTTTCAGTTTCAACTACAATTCTATATTTTATCGAACCATTTTCATGTGTTCTTCGAAATTAATTTTTAGTCTCAATTTTTAGACAAATTTGATTTGTCCATGCCGCAATTTTATCGTATCTTTTGCTTCACACAGGTTGGACTTGATTACTTTCAATCTCCAACATAACTTCAACAAAATACTTAATTGTTACTCTTTTCTCCAGCAAGGAAGAAGCAAATACCTTATTAAATTTAGACCTACATTTCTAAGGTTTATGGACCGTCTTGTCAGATATTTGACATTCTTTGCTGAATGCAAACACAGTATTTTGTAGCAAATTTGGGAGTGCTGTACCAGCGCGAGCGGTTTAGTTATTTTTACTATGTATGTGCGTGAAGCGTGGAGGGGAGAGGAGGGAGAGAAAAGCTGAATAAATTGCTGTCGAGCTGGACGAGGCGGGCATGCGGAACAGAGGAAAGAGAGAGAGCGGCGGCAAAGGGGAAAATATCTACATAAAACGAGTGAGTTGAAGTAAAAGACAGTATATGTTGGGATGAGAGCATAGGCAATACCGAATAACACTTTTTACTTGTTTTTCGCTCAAGTTGCATCCTGTTTTGACAGGATGGAACAGTAATGCAACTTCGATGTTTCATTTAGCGTCAATTAAAGTTCCATCCGCAAAAGTGGAAAATCTGATTTGGGTTCCGCGCATCCATGAAATGCAATACTGGTCTCCAGAATGGAATTTTTCACGCTTTGTGCTGTGGGCTTCGACACGAAATATCCTGGCAGAATAAAGCTCTATAGCGAATCGGCACTCGATCTGAAGATCTACGTATTTCTGGTAAAACTGCTGAAGTTTTGGAGGGTGTTGTGGTATATATATGTGTGTGTGTGTGTGTGTGTATGTGTGTGTGTGTGTGTGTGTGTGTGTTTGTGTTGGTGGGTGAAATATTTCTCCCAAATAGTAAAAATTATAAATCTCTTATTATTAATAAGAAGAGAAGATAAAGATTTGAACTAAATGATGCAAATTTAGAAGAGTAGCGCCTGGCAAAATAATGTTCCGCGAAAAGAAAGTTAACACTGAAAGCAAATAAATTTTGAAATCAATCGTAATTCTGAAATTTAAAAAAATGGCGCTGAAATTACGCAGGGAGAAATATCTCAAGTTAGAGGCCACATTCCAAATCACTATCTTTCAAAATTGTGCCTGCAAAAATTTACCGTTAACTGAATAAAGATGTAAAAAGGCACAAAAATATTTCATTCTAACAACTTACTTAAAAACCTGTCTGATTTGGTAGAAGAGCAGCTCACCACAAATATATTGTACAGAAACTAACGGAATGCACTCGTAAAACAACGATTTATCATAAGTGAACGGCTACCAAAAACATGAAAAATAATTAAATTATGATAAACCGGCGTATATCTCAGAGACGTTTAGTGCGGAACAAATGATTCAGAAATAATTATGGAGAATGGTGAAACTTCCAACATTAATTTCGCACACTGCAAAGAAAATGGCGGCTGGAGGCCATCTGTAAGAAAAATTCACATTGTTTATATTATTGTACAGTTAGGAATACTGAGATGACTTTTTTTTAAATAAAAGTAATGAAAAATTCACTTTCCTTTCAGATAAAATTAGCTGACTTATATTCTGAAAACGATTGATGATACACAATTACAAGAGCTTACAACATTCATTCTGGACAATCACAAAAATAAATAAATAAATAAATAAATAAAATAAAATAAAATAAAATAAAATTCTAATTCAAATTAGTTGACCTCAGCTATTACGTCCGAAATCTATGAATGCTAGAGCTGGAAGAAGAAAGTATTGCTCTTCCTTCTTATTGAGTAAATATATGATAAACGAAGATATACTTTTGTTTCGACAGATAAAAATGGGTTGGTTAACGATATACTTTAGTTACAAAAATTATTTCTTTACGGTTCTTTAGTAATTGACATTAAATAAACACAGAATAAATACAAGAGATAAATTATGGAAAATAAATGAAATATTGAAATAAAGTCAGTGTGGCCCATGAAACACTATATGGGGTTATTGGGTAATTAGGTCGGTCGGTTCTTTGCAGATGCCTTCTACGATGGTTGTTGAGTGTTAATCGATGGACTTTTCGAATAGTTGTTTCTAAAAGACCATACAGGCTACGCAATGAACACTCGCATCTTGAATGAAAATTTCACCATAGTGCTCGTTTCAGGACTACTTAAAGAAATGTAATTGCAGAGGCGTATCTTAGCCAGATCGTTGCGAAAGTTTCCAGTACATTTTCATTCTGTAGCTGATTTGTGCGGTTACATAAAACATGATGCTAATATGCAAGTTTGGGGCTTATCCGGGAGTGGAACACAGGATATCTCTTTATTGGGCAAGTGTTCTACATATACAGCAGTACACAGCAATCGGGATCTAATTTCTTCCCTCAACTTCTCAAATATGCAAGTTTGGGGCTTATCTGGGAGTGGAACACAGGATATCTCTTTATTGGGCAAGTGTTATACATCTACAGCAGTACACAGCAACCGGGATCTAATTTCTTCCATCAACTTCTTCTCAGAATGTAAAATTTTAGCGCCGATCTACTTAGGGTGAGATGATGATATTAACATAAGAGAAATGAGATTGAAAGCGGAAAAATTTGAGCTTTCTTTGTCCCGCCATGTCAGAGAATGGAACAGTAGAGAAATATTGTGAAAGCGGTTCTATGAAACGTCAGGAACTTAAATGTGATTTGCAGAGTAAATATTTATAAGTGGATGTAGAGGTTCTTGGCAGGAGTTTCATCGAACTACTTTGAAGCTATTTGTCTATTATTCTATTCTTGTATAGCGTGAAGAAAGCATGACCTAACAATGGCGAGTAACGAAACTAAAGTGATCTACACTGATAAAACGTAACAAAAATGTTTAAAAAAAACCTTGCCGCGCTGGAATAGCCTAGCGATCTGGAGCGCGACGATGCGAATCGCGCGGCCTCCCATGTCGGAGTTTCGAATCCTCCCTCGGAGATGGATGTTTTTGTCGTTCATAAGTAGTTTAGGGACTGATGACCCCGCAGTTAAGTCATATAAACTTTACAAATATTTGAATAATAAATATTCTTAAAAAGGTCCACACCACAGTAGAACTTAAAATATCTTACAGAGTATCCTTAGCATGGCAAACGCAATAAAAGTAAGGAGGAAGGGGAAAAAGGATTATTATCAATAGGCCACTATGATTGCGACATACCACAGACACTGGATAGATAAAAATTAGAGTGTAGGAACGTCATTTACAAGCTTTAGCCATTCAAGTATAGCTATCACACCTCAAAACAGAAATTAACTGATTAAATTGTAAATGATATCTTTCACAAAGTTATTAAGTGGTTCTCTACAAATGGACTCTCATTAAACTTTGATAAAACCCAGTATATACAGTTTCATACAGTAAATGGCATGAGACCATTAATAAATGTAGACTTTGAACATAAATCTGTAGCTAAGGTAGAATATTCAAAATTTTAGGTGTTTGCATTGCCTAGGGACTGAATTGGATGAGACACATTGAAGATCTCCTGAAACGTTTGAGTTTAGCTACTTATGCTATCAGAGTCGTAAAATTTGATGATATACATGTCAGTAAATTAGCTTACTACGCCTATTTTCATTCATTACTTTCATATGGGATCATATTCTGGGTCAATTCAACATTGAGTGAAAAGTATTCATTGCACAAAAGCGTCTAATCAGAATAATTGCTGGAGCCCACCCAAGAGCATCCTGCAGACATTTATTTAGGGATCTAGGGATCTTCACTGTAGCTTCACAATACATATATTCACTCATGAAATTTGTTATTAACAATCCGAGCCAATTCAAAAGTAATAGCAGTGTGCATAGCTACAACACTAGGAGAAAGGATGATATTCACTATTCAAGGTAAAATCTAACTTTGGCTCAGAAAGGGATGAATTATGCTGCCACAAAAGTCTTTGGTCACTTACTAAGTAGCATGAAAAGTCTGACAGATAGCCAACTAGTATTTAAAAAGAAATTAAAGGACTCTCTGAATGGCAACTCCTTATACTATGTAGATGAATGTTTAGATAAAACATCAACAAAAATGTAATAAAAATCATTGAAATTCTTATTGTCAAGTGTAGACAACATTTACTAGACACACACGTTCCACATCATTACGAAATGTCGTATATATGATCTATGGAACAACTATTAATCTAATCTAATCTATAAAAATTACGTTTGTTGGCAAGAATATGTACTTTTATCATTGCGATGAAAATGCTGAATAAATCCGGCACTTGTGGTGAAATTATGCAGTACAAGTGAACAAATTTACAAGTATAATAAATTCGCACAAAGTAAAGAATAGAGCAAACCTCAATTGGTAACTCTTATTATGCATAATCGATGTTATATGAACTAGGTTCTGGGTGTTAGAACAAGTACACAAGTGAAAAACTTGTCCAGGTACATCGACGAAACCACTACTGTATACATCAAACAACCGCTCCACTCACCGACAACCATTACTGAGCGAGGTTTCGCGTGGACCTATCTTAAGTAAACATGAAACCAACAAGTGGCACGTAAACCCAAACATTACAAAGTTCATGTGCATTATTGAAACAATAGTATTAACTTATACAAATACTGAATAAAGTATGGATGTTATTTTAAGTTGAAGTGCAACAACATTTGGTAAACTATAAAAGACGGAAGCCAAAAAGTTTAGTTTAAAGTAATAAACTGATGTACAAATAAATTTAATCAACCAAACAGAGCAATACCGGCTCGTAACAGAAAGTGGGAATTATTATAAGTCCAGCATTTAATAAATGAATTGTAGGCTAGCGGTTAACGATGACTGCATATCAAGCTATCTTTCCCGCAAAGCTGAAGATCCGACTGCCTTGCACAGCAAGGTGTCGGGTGGCGCAGAAATGTCATTTACAACTAGCACTATCTTTTATCCATCCAGTGACTGTGGTATGTGGCAATTTTAGCTATTTGTAATAACCGTTTTTGACATTCTACCTTACATTTTTCTATTTGCCATGCTAAGAGTAAAAGAGTAAAATGCCATCATATTATTTAATAGGCTATGTTGAACATTCATGTTTGTATGTCGTGTGTTAGTTATTCCGTAATTCTTTTGAAAATCATTTATTATTTTCCGCAGCGCAAAATGGCCGATTGGTCTAAGGCGTTATTCTACGGACAGAGCTGCCGTTCCCACCGAAAGTTTGAATCTTGACACGGGACAGGGTGTGATGTTCTTAGAATAATTTGACTTAAGTAGTTTAGGTGTCTAGGATGTGATGATCTTAGCAGTTTGGTCCAATAGGACTACAAATAGTCTTACATTAGAATTTGTTATTTATCACATTTTAGGTTACTTCTCTTCCTTGCTTGTATAATATGTTTAGTTCTTTTACTGTCAAGGCCTGTTTAAGAAATTTTTAATAAAACTTTCAACAATTTATAAGAGACTGCCTTCTCTCTTCTGACAGTTTCAGAACTTATATGCGATCTAAATTACTCGTTAAAATTCTTTACTTGATCTTGACGATAATAAACCTACCAAATAACATTTAAGGGCATTGTTAAAAGATTATTTATACCAAAGACACAGCGTCCTTGGTATAAATAATCTTTTAACAATGTCTGTTACCAACATAATTGAAACAGCGCGCCCAGACGAGAAAAAAAATTACAATTGCTGTATACCGGTTACAGTTGACTGACAATTATTTTCAGATAGTTCCCATGAACCAGACATTTCCGAGGCGCGGTAGCTTGCGTGCCTCAATGATACAGATAGGCGTACCTTAGGTGCACAGTGGAGGGTGTCTCTGGGAAGACCAGACAAACGTGTGGTTCCTGAAGTAGTTACAGGGCAATAGTCTGGACGATTGACGGAGTTGCCCTGGTAACATCAGGCACAGTGGCTTCGCCATGCAGTTATGTCCCTAGGACATGCAGCTCTACTGTATGAATATATGTTTATGGCATCCCGGAGGTAAAATAGTACCCCATTCGATTCTCTGGGCAGGAACTACTCTGGAAGATGTCATCGTCAAGAAAGACAAAAATGGTATCTTCGGATCGGACCATGGAATGTCTTATCTCTTAATCTGGAAGGTAAGTTAGAAAATTTGAAAAGAGAAGCGGATATGTTAAATTTGGGTATGGTCGTGATTAGTGAAGTTCGGTGGAAAGATGAACAGCATTTCTGGTCAGGTGAGTATAGGGTTAAAAATACAAAATCAGTTGGTGGTAATGCAGCAGTAGGTATGATAATGAATAAGAAAATAGAAGTGCAGGTGAGTACTCTGAAAAGCGTGATAAACGCATTATCGTAGCAAAGATAGACATTAAGCCAACACCGATCACAGTAGTAAAAGTTCATATGCCAGATAGAGAAGCCGATGATGGGAAGAGCGAAGAAATGGATGCGGAGATAAATGAAATTATTCAGACTGTTAAGGGAGAGGAAAACGCGATTGTGATGTGGGAATGGAACTCGGTGGGAAGAAAGAAGAGAGGGAAATGTACTGGGTGAATATGGCTTGTGAAAGAGGAATGAAAGAGGAGATCGCCTGGTACAATTTTGTGCAAGACCACAATTTAATCAGTTCAAACACTTGGTTCAATCATAATGAAAAAAGGCTGTATACGTGAAAGATAACAGGAGACACTGAAACGAACCTCATTGACTTTATAATGGTAATAGAGACGTTTACACATCGGGTCTTAAACTGTAAGACATATCCAGGGACAGATAGACTCTGACCACAAATTACTGATTATGAACTGCAGATTAAAACTAAAGAGAGGTGGAATCTGGACAAATTGAAGGAAACATAGTTGAGAGTTGGAAAGGGCCATTACGCAAGGATTGTCTGAAACGGAGAAAGTAATGCAGTAGAAGAATAGGTAGCTCTGAAAGACAATAGTGAAGGCCGCAGAGGATCATGTAGACATAAGGACAAGGCGTAATAGATATCCTTGAATAACACAGGAGATACTGAACCTAATTGATGAAAGAAGAGAATATGAAACGCACCAATTGAAGCAGACAAAAGGGAATACAAACGTCTGAAAAAATGTGGTTGACAAGAAGTACAGACTGGCTAAGTAGGAGTGCATAGAGCAGGCTCAACCAAGGACTTCGCCCGGCGAGCGTGGGCGCAGGGCAGTTAAGTTCAGCGCCCCGTACGTGACCATCTGTCAGTAGTGACGGTTTAGGAGCGAGAGACAGAGAGAGAGAGAGAGAGAGAGAGAGAGAGAGAGAGAGAGAGAGAGAGAGAGATAGCGTCAGCAGCGGAGAGAGTGACGCCGCAGCAGTGTTGCCAACTCGTACGATAATTTATGGGGCCATACGATAATTTCAGTGTTTGTACGATGCACGATAGTAGCTTGTACGATACTGGCCAAACATACGATAATTTCTTTCCGGCTGGAGGTATCATTTAAACCGTGCATATCAAGTACTGTTATCGCAATACGAATTGTCGATACATCTAAGGTAAGTGAAATTACATTAAACTCGTCATAGCCACGTGGATAGCCGAGCGGTCTAAAGCGTCTCGCTGCTGAGCGCGCGGTTGCCCGCCGTGGAGGTTCGAGTCCTCCCTGGGGCATGGGTGTGTGTGTTTGTCCTTAGGTTATTTTACCTAGGTTTAAGTAGGTTGTAAGCTACGGACTGATGACCAAGCAGTTTAGTTCGATAGATTTACAAACATTTGATTTGAAACTCATCATAAGACTAAAAAATGTTCAAATGTTTGTAAATCTATCGGACCAAACTGCGTGGTCCGTAGCTTACAAACTACTTAAACCTAGGTAAACTAACCTAAGGACAAACACACTCACCCATGCCCTAGGGACGACTCGAACCTCCACGGCGAGCAACCGCGCGCTCCGCAGCGATACGCTTTAGACCACTCGGCTACTCCACCGTGGCCCATCAGAAGACTTCCAGTCAGTATTACTCTAATAGTGACTACTACTTGTTACTACTACTATTACTTCACGTATGACTGTGGCGCGATTATTCAATAACCAAAACTGTCAGTATTCCTAATATCATTTTGGTAATTTACAGAGAACGATGTACATGGAAGAAATGTTCAAATGTTTGTATAGCTTATGGGACTTAACTAATGGGTCATCAGTCCCTAAACTTACAAACTACTTACGAAATAGCTAATCCTAAGGACAGCACAAATATCCATGCCAGAGATGGTATTCGAACCCCCGACCGTAGTGACCGTGCAGTCCGCGACTGGAGCGCCTCAGTCCCCTCGGCCACCGCGGCCGGCGTACATCGAAGAAACGGTATCAGTGTAGCGTAATAATTTCTGTTCCTGTTTGTTTAATAAAAATCTCACGGGCTGATATGTGGATGCGTCAATGTAAATGGACCAGTTTCTACTGTAAAAAGTAAAGACACGTTAGTCAAACGTGCGATATATATCTCTGGCACACTTCGGTGTACACCGTTTCTTGTAATGTACCATTATTTTTTCTATCAATTAATGTATTTTCAACATTTTTTGTCTGATGTACGATAATTCTGAGTTACAATCTATAATTTTGAGAGTGTAGTACGATGTTTTCGCATTTACGAGTTGGCAACACTGCGCCGCAGAGAACACATCCGCGCTGGACTGCCCCGCGGTCAGATCCAAGTGTTCGCATAGCACAATTCCTGAACAAATCTTCAGAAAAAAAAATTATATAAAAAAAAGAATCGAGGAAGAACTTGGTTGTTTTCTGACCCACAGGTTTCTTCTCTTAGTACTGCACATACACACATCTTCCGAAGGATATATCAATTTTTTTAAATGAACTCATAAACATTCCATTTTAGCAACAATTTTGCATAAGGTATATGGTCTCATTCTTATTACTTAAATGTTTTTTTAAGTTATTGTTACAGCTTTTTGTATCCATTTTCAGAGCTTAGACTGCTGTTTTGTACGCAATTAGTTTAATTCGCCAAGTTTGCAAAATTACAATAAAAATTGATTTAATGTTATTAAAGACTTTTAATTTTGACATTGAATATTGTTATAGAATAAAATTAACATTTTACAAGTTTTTCTTTTTTGATGAAATGATTTTGTCTATGTTTGGTACAATATTCCGGGAGACTGCTAACCTCAAAGAGTTAGTCCAATTTTTTTCACTAAGTAGTGAACGGTTCTTAGTTTTAGCAAGCTTTAAATAAGAGAAAAAGCGCTCACAAATATAGATGGAACCAAACATTGATATAACTTTGGCCGCATGCTTGTGCAAAAGAGGATACTTCTCCAGTGGAAAACTGCTATAAAAGTCTTCCAAAGCTTTACACATAAGAAAGAGGTCCTTCACGCGTATATCGCGCTGCAGATGAATCAGCTCTAGTTGAAACACTTGTGAGACGTCCTCTGCCCGAAGGTAAAACGGATGAAAAAATATATCTATGGCTGGTTGAAGCTCACTTATCTTCAAAAACTCTGTTTTCAAACTCTTCTTGTAATTCACAGCTGATTTGTACATAATCTGAAAAATCCACATCCTCTTTAACGCTGTTTAATGTAGGGAAGTGTCCACAATTCTGCTCGCGCAACTGTTTAATTTTTTTATTTACTTTTTTTTCACAAAATAAGTTTTATTAGAATGCTTGAATCATCTACACTAAATCAACGTCAGTGTGATTTTCGCATTGGAGTGTAGTGTTTAAAGTATTTAAATGACCAGATACGTCACTCAAAATAGCCAAATTCGCCACCCACAAGGGATCACGAAGTAATTCTTTTCGACGTCCTTTCATTTCCAAAAATGTATTAATTTCGTCCCTCAAGCAGAAAAACCGATTAAGTACTTTCCCTCCGGATGTCCGGATATTCCGCTTCGATATCAGCCAGGAATTCTTTAAATTTGCGAAGTGTGAGTCCATGGGATCGAAGACAATTATCTGTTAGAACAACTGTATCCATAACTTGATTTATATTGACAGTACACTTCCTGGTGTATAAGACAATGAACTGCCGCGAATAAGGAACAGCCGACTTCAGCCATTTTTGCCCTTACGTAACACAACAATCCAGTGCGTAGTCTTCGTAACGCATGGAATCCATCAGTTGTTACACTGGTCAGGCGTTCCCATTTTAAACGTAGTGACTCGAACCGCTAGAAAAATATCCAAACGAGATCGATAAATCCTTTAAAAAAGTTTCAAATATTTGTTAAGCTGAAGGGACTTAACTGCGGGGCCATTAATCCCTAAACTTACAGACTACTTATGAACTACCTTATACTAAAGACTACAGAAACATCCAATCCTTCCTCTGGGATGGATGTTTGTTTGTGTCTTTCGTTTATGTTATTTTCTAAGTAGTTTGTAAGTTCAGGGACTGGTGACGCCGCAGTTAAGTCCCATAATCTTGACAAACATTTGAAGAAGTAGTATATGGTTTTGTTATTTGGGTTGCGAAACAACTACTTATGGCCGAAGTAGAAATGCCTATGGAAAAAAGTGGTTTTTAAGAAGAAGAGAAATTTGTTGACATCCAATATTAATTTAAATGTTAAGAACTCTTTTCTGAGAGTATTCGTCAGGAGTTTAGCATTGTTTGTGAGTGAGACGTGGACAAGGAGTAGTTCAGATAAAACGATGATAGTATCTTTTGAAATGTGGTGCCACAGACGAAGATTAGATAGGTAGTTAACGTAACTAATGAGGCGGTGATCTTCAGAATTGGGGAGAAAAGGAGTTTCTCGCATAACCTGACTAAGGGAAGGGAGAAGGTTGGTGGAAAACATTCTGAGACATCGACTTGTCAACATAGTATGAGAAGGAAGTTTGTGAGGTAAAAATTATAGAGGGAGACCGAGGGGCGAATACAATAAGCAAATTAAAAAGGGTAGGTTGCCGTTCTTATTCTCAGATTAAAAGGCTGGCGCAGGACAGGGTAGCGTAGAGAGCTGCACCAAACCTGTTTTTAGATTGAAGACAACAACAACAACCACAACAACTTACCATTTTCAAGCGCAGTGAAGATGGAAAAAAAGAAACTTTTCGAAAATTTAAGGGAGAACGTAGCAATGATTCCGCTGTCGATCCAAGAAGAATTCTTTATAAAAATATGTGTTTTAAATTCGAAGAATCAACTAAATTTGTTTGTCAGTTTTCTATATGAACATAGAGATCAGACGTATTGCCGACTAAGGAGCATGATGGATGTGAACCGTACTGCTCTTGAGAAAAACCATTGTTTCCTATATTATGTCCGTCTACTGATCTCCCCGTCTACCTATATCGTCCCTCCTCCTTAAGAATGTTCAAAAGATTGTAAAGATTATGAGACTTAACTGCGGGGTCATCAGTCCCTAAGCTTACAAACTACTTTTGAACTAACTTATAGTAAAGACAGCACAAACATCCATGTTCGAGGGGGCATTCGAATCCCCGTCGGGAAACGGTCCTCGCGCATCGCAGCATAGCGCCTCAATGAGCTCGGCCGTGCCCCCCCCCCCCCTCTGCTCTTACCACTTCTTTGTCAATTTTCCTCTTCCACTCCTACTGCCTTTCATGTCCTCCTCCCGAGAGCCTTTGTCCATGTGTCGACGAAACGTTGAACACTAAACGTTCTTATTTTCTATCTCTCTTTCCTAACCTTTAGGCCGACAAGGGTTTCAATTTTGCTTTATTCTTTTACATTTCCGTACACCTTCTTGTTTTCGTGCTAGCCACTAAATCCGAGGGTCAGGCGGTACGATGGAGAACTACCATTATAAGATGTAGATGAAGATCTATAAGAACTTTCTCTAGAAGAAGGATTAAATTGTCATCGCGCTTTGCTCATTTTATCTGTAGTTGTGACTTCTGTAATTACTACGCTAACATCAGTACACTCACTTCCGTTAAAAGTGATTATTAACTCATACATATATTTGGAAACATTTTTGTTTCATATATGGGGAACAGCACTCTTATTTAAATTAATATGTAAAGAACAGTCCAGAGTGCTAAAAAAAATTCGACTAGTTTCGGTCTTATTTTACACCATCATCAGGAAATTAAGCTTCACTGATGTTGTGGAGCTTAATTTCCTGAGATGGTCTAAAATAAGACCAAAAAATAAGACCGAAATAAGTCGAAAAAAAATTTTCTTTTCTTTTTGCTCTCTAGACTGTTCTTTGTTGTTATGGTCTTCAGTCCGGAGACTGGTTTGATGCAGCTCTCCATCCTACTCTATCCTGAGCAAGCCTTTTCATCTCCTCATAAGAACGGCAACCCACATCCACTTGCATCTGCTTACTATACGCGTCTCTTGTCTCCCTCTGCGATTTTTACCCCACAAACGTCTCTCCAATGCTAAATTTACGATTCCTCGATGTTCTTTATATGCTAATATTAACTCATAGTAATGCAGCGGGCTTGTGATACGCGATGAGAACACGCCATTCCCTTGGCCCAAAAATGGCGCCCCCTCACCGCGTTCACGTAAACTCGACCGTCGCTCTAGTTTTAAGAGATAACAAAACTGAGATAGCTTCAAATATCGCATTCAGTGTAATACCGGTCTCCTTTTATCTTGGATACCGCGGTACTGCAGGATGACTCATAATGAGGCAGTCTGTATATCTGAAAAGCAGGAACCGCGACCTCATATTCTTATCAGTGGCAGGCAGTCAGTCGGGACCCGTACTGCCCGTGACTTGTTACCCGGTGCCTTCGTGTAGTGGAGATGAGACAGCTGAACTCCTATGTTGTGCCCCGTGGAGAGGGCAGATGCGGTGTAGCACAGATTTCACGGCATGACAGCGAAGCGACACTGACTAATTAGCAGTGAATAATTGAAGTTTGCAGCTCCTCTGGGCGGTATCGATTCGTGGAGTTGGCTCTCCTGTCAGGCGGCACCGTTGTCGGTGCGCAACTTCTGCGCGTGGCTCAGCGTCAGCTGCGGACGGAATATCGCAGCAGACGGCACTGACGCACGATACACCAACTGCCACCGCATGGCGCGACGACAATGCTACCCAGTCGCTAGCAGTCTCTTTGTGGAATGCGAGCACACACGAGTGGTGCTATGATTTTATCAATGAGACCATAGGCTTCAGGAGAGCACATTACTGCGCAAACCAAAAGACGTGAACAATTTATCATTTTATTATCATCATTTTAAATCACTCATTTCAGCATTTACTCTGGAACTTAGTCCATTTAATAACATTCCTACACGATTCCCTGTTCAGTGCTAACATCGACGCCTCGTCTGTAGCTTGTTACTTTAAAATCATTCTTCTACATCTGCATGGGATACTCTGCAAATCACATTTAAGTGACTGGCAGAGGGTTCATCGAACCACCGTTATACTACTTTATCTCCAATTCCATTCTCGTATAGCGCGCGGGAAGAAAGAACACCTGAATCTCTCTCCAATTCAAGTTTGAGGTAATAGTAATTCCCAGGTGTTTTGTGGAGTATACGTCCTTCACTTTTGATCGATTTATCTTGTAAACAAAGTTAAACGGATTCCTTTTCGTACTCATGTGGGTGACTTCACACTTCTCATTATTTAGAGTCAATTGCCAATTTTTACACAATAGTGATATCTTATTCAGATCGTTCTGCAGTTGGTTTTGATCTTCAGATGATTTTACTAGACGGTAAATGACGACTTCATCTACAAACAACCTAAGAGAGCTACTTAGATTTTCCCCTAAATCATTTATGTAAATAAGGAACAGCAGAGGACTAATAACACTACCCTGTGGAACGCCCGATATCACCTCTGTTTTAGTCGATGCCTTACCATCGATTACTACGAACTGTGTCCTCTCTGACAGGAAATCCCCTATCCAATCGCAAATTTGGGCCTATATACCATAACCATGCAATTTGATTAAAAGCCGTTTGCGAGATACGGTGTCAAAAGCTTTCTGGAAATCAAGAAATACGCAATCGATTTGCGAACCCTTGTCGATAGCATCCATCACTTCGTGTGAATAAAGAGCTACTTGTGTTTCGCATGAACGATATTTTGTATATCCGTGTTGACCTTGGGTCAATAGATCGTTCTGTTCGAGATAATTCATAACATTTGAATACAGGATATGTTCCAAAACCCTGCTGCAAATTGACGTCTATGAAATAGACCTGTAGTTTAGTGGGTTACTCCTACTGCCTTTCTTGAATATAGGTGTGACATGTGCAACTTTCCAATCTTTTAGTACAGATCCTTCTATGAGCGGTTGTATATGGCGGTTGTATAACGAGCTATCGCTTCAGCATAATAAGATAGAAATCTAATGGGTTTACAACCCGGACCAGAAGACTTTTGTTAAATGATTTTAGTTGCTGCACTAGTCCGATGATATATACGTTACTCATTACGGCCTCTGTTCGTAATTCGATATCTGGAATATTGGTTTCGTCTTCTTTGATGAATGAATTTCTAAAAGTTATGCTTAGTAACTCTGGTTTAGTAGCACTGTCATCGGCAGGTTCGCCATTACTATCTCCCATTCCATTTTCGAATAGCACACGCGACCCTTAACGGCGCGTTGTCTTACTTGTTTTTAAAAATTTTGCAATGTGCATACTTTTCTAATTTTTATCGTGAGCCCTATCGCTCAAGACCATCTGCTGACTATACATTCATATGTAAAAAACTATTTTACTTCTGATGAAGGCTCCCCTAGTTAAGCCGAAACCATGGGAAAGTAAAAATTGTACCAAAACTTCCGCAAACGAAGAGCTGTTTCTCAGGTGATTATTTTATAATCAACGGATATGTTACTGGAGGCGGATTGGCGGGGGGTCTGCGTCCAGCGAATGCAGCTTGGTGATGGTCCCCTTATGTCTTTGGATAGAATTATGTAAGGCCATCGTACCCCGTTGTAGGAGGCAATCAAACGGGTATACAGTACAGGGATGAAATCTTACGACTTACAGTGCTACCATATCGGCAGCATTTCGGTGATAGATTCTATTGGGAGACAAACCTCCCGTTCATCATGCACATTTTGTGAATGTGTTCCTTTATGATGAAGAAGGGGTGAGTGGAGGGAAATGCTTGTGACATCAAGTGAAGAGGCGTTCTCTCATCAAATGGATAGGGGTTTTGTCATTTAATGAAGTAACCTTACTGCTTTGCTAAATATTGAACTCTTTACAACAACTGCAAATGTATTGTCCTATTGTCAGGATGTAAAGTTTTAACTACAAATTAACATTTTATTGTAGGTCTAGCATTTCACAACGGATCACAAACATGTGGGATGTGGGAACTTTTCCTTGTCTTGGGTATGAGGCGTAAATATGAAACAGCCTTTACACAAAAGTACGTTTAAAAAAATTGTTCAAATGTTTGTATAGCTTATGTAACTTAATTACGCGGTCATCAGCCCCTAAACTTACAAACTACTTATGAACTAACAAATTCTAAGGACGGCACAAATATCCATGCCCGAGGGGGGATTCGAACCCCCGACTGTAGTGGCCGAGCAGACCGTGACTGGTGCGCCTCAGTCCCCTCGGCCACCGCGGCCGGCAAAATACGGTTATTAAACAGTTAAACCATACATTATTCTTACTGCGAACTAGTTGGTTCAGCGAGTGTCGGTAGCTAAAGGCGTGCGCCGACGAAGAGGTGTTTCGCAACGTCGGCTGTGGTTCTCTGGTTACGCTCGCGGCTGTCTGCTTCTCGCGACCCGTTGGCTAGTAGTACAGCGCTTGCCGCCGAACTCTCACTGTGCCTTAAAAGGCCGTAAATTCTGCGGAATTACCTCATGGCGATGCGGTGTGATTTTTCCATCTTCTAAAAGTGTTGTGCTACTACCAGAGTTAGCGGTGTGGAGTGGAGGTTTTGCACCTTTGACCTGGAGTCGAACCAGCAGTCTTCAGACTGCACGTCTTCGATTGACTGGACCTTGGACGGAGATCATAGGTCGACTAGACGGCATCCTATCGTTCTGGCCAGTCATCGTGGGTGAGTACCTCTGTTATTGCTGATTTTCCTGAACGCTGTACTGGGGACCAGATTCTTCCTTCTTCTGTCTTCAATTCAAACTGTCACTCCCAGTGGCTGATCATGACTAAAACTCCACTCTGCTATTGATGCTGCTGCTGCTACTAACGCCGCTACTGCCACTCTGACGATACCACAACATCACTCTGTCCGCGTCAATCTCTCTGTCTCTTACTGTCACACTCATCTGTCTCTTACTGTCTCTCACTCTATCTGGTGTCGTCTTCTTGCCCGTGGTATTTATTTGATAAACCTGGCTGGAGGTGAACGATCTTCGGGATCGTTGTGTGCTGTCACGTTGTACAGTTTCTAGAAAGGTCGAATGTCATGTTGCTATGGACGTCAATACACTAAGTTATTAGCTTCTGGGAACGTTGCTTCTAGAAGTCACGTTAGACAGTCTTTCACGTGAGGTGCCCGATCGATGGCCTGATCGCTGAATCAACGGCTTCCGCTTGTGGAGAGAGCGATGAACTTCTTGTTACACGTGAGTACTCGGCGGGACAAAGTCGTGCTGAATCTGCTGCGTTAGGCCGGTAACGCACTAGGCAGCCAGGCTGCGGCAGCCAATGAAACAATGGTGGTAGAGGGCAGGCCGCTACAGGCACTGGGCAGCCAGGAATTGGTGGCTGCGGCAGTGGCAGCCATCAAAACGCGACCGACTGCACGGCAGTGGAAGCCAGATGGCTGCGGGCAGCCAGTGCCAACAGCGAGCCTCGCAGTGAACGCGTGTGGCTGCCAGCAAGCTCCGCGCACTTGACCAAGCAGCCACACCTTGTCTCCAAGTTGTCATGATGTTCGACACTGAGAAATTTATTCATGAAATTCAAAGACGAAGAGAAATCTGGGATGTGTCTTGTGAGAAATATAGTGATCGTGATGTAAATAGAAGGAAGGGGGGGGGTGAATCGCAAATGTAATGTGTGAGGAGAACATGTCCGAAAATGAAAATAATGAAGTCGGTAAGTTATTTATTATTTATTACATAGAGAAATTGCTTACATACGTAATTACTACCCCAATGCAATTCTGTTTTGCCATTACGGCGTATTTTCATTCGTAAAGTAATCCGCAAATAAATCTGATACTGATGAACGGCCCTCTGCTATTGCAGGGCCTGGGGAACCTTCCAATTCTGGAGGGACATACAGTATGTTTTCAAATTTGTAGCCATCTCTTTCTCGCACATAGTTATGTAAAACACAGCATGTTTTTATTATGGCAATTGTAAATTCTTCCCGAACATCCATTGGGCGATGAACAATTCTCCATTTATTTACCAGAATGCCAAACGATTATCACATCTTCCAGGTCCATGTCGCTCGGCCGATTGGCTGCCAACGCTGGCTGCCACCAACTGGCTGCTCAATATTTTGGCTGCCGAGCCTGGCTGCCTAGTGTGTTACCGACCTTAGGCTTTCGACGCACTGTCGGAATGCGGCATAGGTCTGCTGTTTCATACCACCGTGCCTGACTGAACTGAACAAATTTTCACTTTTACTTTACGTATTATTCAATTTCTTTTATTATTAAATTTCATTACACTAATTTATTCACACACTTTTTTGCACTTAACAATGATAGCGACATCGCAAAATTATAATAGCCAGCATGTTCTCGAGGCATGAACCCAATTAACATGGTTGGGACATACTGAAAATATTTTTATCCGACAAAATACTCAAGAACGAATTAGAGAGATCTACGCCGTATCGCCTCTGAGGAATTGGGCAATGTATAACCGAATGAAGACATGCATCAGTTCATAAGGACGTATGTTGGAGGTACTGGTGTATCCTGAAATCCTAAAAATCTGGAAAAATATGTAGAATGTTCAAGTTACTCTCGTACAAATTGTCAATTTCTGTTTTTATGTGCAATAAAGAAAAAATAAGTTTTTCCGTGTGTTCCATCGTTATGTCGAAAGTCATGAAGCCCCTGAGAATCATAGTGACGCAAAACCTTTCTGATGTTTCAGTAAAAGACTCATTTCGTACGTACTGGCAGACTTTTCTCCATGATCACCCTCTGCCATCCACTCGTGGTTGAGATGGAGGGTAGTCCGTGCTCTCCTGCTATTAGTAAGGAAGCTTTGGCGAGGTGCGTGACAGTGTATGAGCACGGATCTAGTAAATATGGGGCAATAAATACTCTTAGCAAGCGCCACAATCCCTGTGATGTCATTATTGTTTCACTCGTCCGACAAAATACAATGCTTATGGAGTTTCGTCATAATAGTGATGTATGATACAAAAATTTAAGTTTGTAATTTTTCAGCGCATTTTCATCATTCTTACAGGCAAACAGCCGTCAAATAACACGAAGATAATTTTTTTGTTATTCATCGGAGATAAAATAATTCTTTTACCTAAAACCCTCTGAACCATAAATCTCTGTACTACCTGACTGATAATTGTTCAAATACTTTAAATCCACTGAATCAAACTGCAATGGTCTCCAGTCCCCAGATGTACGAACTAATAAAACTAACTTACAATAAGGACAACAGAACACCCACCCACCCACCCACCCACCCACACACACACACACACACACACACACACACACACACACACACACACACACTTATGCCCGCGGGAGGACTCGATCTGCCGGCGGTAACAATCGTCAAGTCCGTAGCTTGACGCTCTCGGTCACGCGGCCATTCCGGGTGACCCTAGATGTTGGATCTATTGGAGGCTGCTATCCGTATATGTTCGATTTTCGTTTCTTGCCAAATTTACAACGTTGGTGCTACTTATTGTTTCCAAAACACGAAAGGAAAATCATGTTTCGATTCTGCTGCCATACAGCATATTACGGCTCATATTGTCATAAAGCATAAAAGAAGAACAAAGAAAGCTTATCTTTGTCGCGTTCAAAAAGAAATTCGTTTGCCAAATTTCAATACGGTGAGCAATTCCAAATCATGTGCCAAACATATGAACTGTAGTACTACGCTTAGTGATCAGTTACACTTCTGGGTTGTATGGAGATCATTTGTCTGAACACTCTAATTTGTACAAAAGGACGAAGTTTCACGAATTTTCGTAGGTAAAGTAACATATCTTGAGCCATATGTAGTCTTTATTTAATTAAAAGATAACGCACGAAAAATACATCTCAAAGTCTTAGAAGAGTACAGTGCCTAATAGTAAGGAGTGGTACATATAAGAACCAATAGATGGTTCTGTAGTAGTCTACATCAAAGAACCAGCAGCGCTATTAATTTGTTTTAGCTTACAGTTACAGCCCGCGATTTTCAGGGAAACAGAGATACCGTCATCTGACTTGTATTTATTTTTTAGAAAAGAAAACAGCTCTAGTTGGAACGTTGCAGATTGATTCACAACCGGTTTCGAGCAGTTATTGCCCTTCTTCATATAAATACGAGGCGCGTCCAGAAAGTAAGTTCCGGTTGGTAATAAAATGAAATTGTACATATATACAGAAGACATTTTTATTGCACAAAATTCTACAACTCTGAAACAACTTTTCCACATAACTGCCGAAATTTTGTAGACACTTGTCATAGCGTGACACAAGTTTTTGCATGCATCCTTCACAGAAGGTTGCCGCCTGTGTATTCAACCATGTGGTAACAGCTCTTTATCATCGTTGAAGTGTTGACCACCAAGGACAGATTTTAGGTGTAAGAAGAGATGAAAGTCGCTAGGAGACAGGTCCGAGCTGTGTGGAGGATGATCAAACAGGTCCCATTGACATTTCCGTAAGAATTGTTTGGTCACATTCGGTGTGTGAGGTCAGGCATTATCGTGAAAAAAAATCTTTTGACAGTAATCCTCTTCTTACACCTAAAATCTGTCCTTGGTGGACAACACTTCAACGATGATGACGAGCTGAAAGAACATGTTACCACATGGTTGAATACACAGGCGGCAACATTCTATGAAAAAGGCACATAAAACCTTGTGCCATGTTATGACAATTGCCTACAAAATTTCGGAAGCTATAAAGAAAAGTAGTTTAACAGTTGTAGATTTTTGTACAATCAATATTTTTTCTGTATCTGTATCCGTTCGTTTTATATAACCAAACGGAACTTACTTTCTGGATGCGCCTCGTATAATGTGCGCTTTAGGTTTACTGAAAGTATTGTGTAATAACACTAATCATCAAGAATGTTTATTGTTGTTACACAATGGTCTGAGTAAACCTATAGGGCATAATTAATATACTTGAAGAATGCAATTACTGCTCGAAACCGGTTGTGAATGAATATGTAACCTTGTCACTGGTGGCTGTTTGCAATTATCAGCAAACACAGTTGCTGCTATCGGTAAAACATTTAATTTGAATTCATTGCATAGTGTACGCGTACTACAGATTGAATGTAATTATCCGTAACAGTCATCGCAAAATGCAATCTTGGCTGAGAAATATTATCTTTCAAGTTGAATAACCCAGATAGTCCTTGTTATTCAATATGAGTATGTTCTTTAGTTAGATTCTTAGCTTGAATTTATCGCGAATAATTCAGCTCAAAGTTCCTAGTGATTGGAAAAAGCGCAGGTGACTTCCGTTTTTAAGAAAGGAAAGAGAACTGACCCACATAATTACAGGCCAATATCGTTGACATCAGTTTTCTGTAGAAGTTTGGAGCATATTATTAGTTCGAATATAGTTAATTTCCTTGAACGTAAAAGCTTCTTTCTACGAACCAGTACGGTTTCAGGAAACATACTGATACTGAGCTTGCCCTTTTCTCACATGACATCTTGCGAGCCATGGATGAAGGGCAATCGGTGGATTGTGTTTTTCTCGACTTCAAATGGGCATTAGACTCGATGCCACACTGCAGACTGCTAACGAAGACACGAGCTTATGGAATAAATATAAATGATCTGATAGACAGAGTAACTTGTGGTTTGCGGCTGTTTGCTGACGATGCTGTGATTTATGGGAGGGTGTCGTCTTTGACTGTAATAGCTTACAGGATAACTTGGACAAAATTTCTAGTTGGTGCGAAGAATGGCAGCTAGCCATCAATGTAGAAAAATGTAAGGTGACGCGCATGAGTAGGAAAAACAATCCCATAATATTCCAATACAGCTTCTTGATGCAGTGCGTCGTTCAAATATCTAGGTGTTACATTGCAGAACCATATGAAATAGAACGAACATGTAAGTACAGTTGTGAGTAAGGCAGACAGCCGACTTCAGTTTATTGGGAGAATTTTTGGAAGATGTACTTCATCTGTAAAGGAGACCACGTATAAAACGCTTGTACGACTACGTCTTGAGTATTCCTCAAGTATTTGGCACCCTCAGCAGATCATTTTAAAGGAAGACCTAGAAGCAGCTCAGAGGCGAACAGCTATGTTTGTCACTGGTAGGTTCGACCAGTGCGCGAGTGTCACGGAAATGCTCCGGTAACTCAATTGGGGATTGCTGGAGGAAAGACGACGTTCTTTTCGTGAATTTCTGTTGAGGAAATGTAGAGGGCCGGAATTTGAAGCTGAGTGTAGAACGATCTTGCTGTCACATACTTACATTTCGCGTAGTGATAAAAATGACAAGAGAAATTAGGGCTCGTACGGTGGCATACAGGCAATGTTTTTTTCCTCGTTCTATTTGGGAATGGAATAGGAAAGGAAATGCCTAGTAGTGGTACAGTGTACCCTCCGCCGCGCACCTTACGGTGGATTGCGGAGTATGTATGTAGATGTAGATGTAGATTTGTTTGTATTTGATTTATTTACTAGGAAAAAAACGGTACTTTTAGCAACATGATCCTATAAGGATTCCGTCTGAAAACTAAAAGCAGATGGAAAGCGAAGATCCTTCATTAAATCGCTTTGAGACTTAAAGTAGTAAAAATAGTAACCATGTAAATCAATTCAAGAACCGGTTACCTGTAATTCGTTTGTGAGGTGACCTAGCATTCATCATTTCATATTTCGAAACGAGTTGGCTGTTGAGGAACAAATAACTATTGCTGTAATAAAAACAGTTGTATTTTAGGCCGAGAGTGTATTTGACAATGAATATATTTGGCTGGGCTGTTTAGAAATATAAAGAACCTAATAGTTCTTATCCTATTACATTACACAGGACTAAACTAGAAAAGTGAATGTAATGAAAGGCTCTTCAGAAGATCTGATTAACATCCGACGAGCGCTCCATTGTGTAAAGTTGGCGCTTTGTCTCTTGTTTTATTTAGTTTCTTTAGGGCGACACTTGTTTCAGTTCAGAGGCATTTTGCTATCACTTTACGCTGTTTCTTCCGAAGCATCCCTTAAGTTGAGAAAAAGCTTAACAGATACGCCTTCGGAAACTTCTTGCCAAGAACTTTTTCGCTTCTTAAGTGCACCCATTTTTCAGCCTACGAAAGGAATTACAGTTCTCAACAGCTCGACGTTTTTAACCTCATACCTCTGACATAGTACATGCAAGGGTAGGTCTTACACGTATATATGCTTACTATTATATACTTGGATTCGTTGCGATACTTTATAGTGAACTTTGAAGTCACATTACCTACAGTAATCTGCCAGGTGAAAGTTCCGTAATCATTAGCAGCAGATACGTTATACCAATATTCTAAACTGATCACTTCACTTTCAGAACTGTGACAAACAAAATCTTCCACCTGCTTTACCTGAAGCGGTGCCTAACTGATCATTCCAATTCGCGTTACCACTAAGTTTCATATCAAGACGATTATATTATTTGTATGATTTAGGTCGCGACTCATGAATATTGTACTGACGGGATACTGGTAGTTTGCATAACCTAAAGAGCAGGAATTTGTGTTAAAATTCATTTTCTACTTTGCACCACTTTGAAATTCTGTCCCCATAGTCTGAAATTTTGTACAGTTTTTTTCGGGTGGTACTTCTTTTTTACGTAGCCTTTACAGAAAGTTTTAATTAATACTCTGGTGTCCAGAAGGCAAATATTTTCATAACGTAGGTGAGAATGGCAACAGAAAAGGAAAACAATCACTGTAAAAGACAGACAAGAATTTCAGGTCCAACAAATTGCGTCTCTCTATGTTCTGTCTAAGCTTGTGATTCGACAGTGGAGAATAACTATATGTGATAGCGATAACTTTCCTTATTTGTAATTTCGTTGAGGAAGAAAGTAATGCCTAGGTGGAGATTACATAGGATTGTAATGAACCTATAGGACTATACTGCTATTATAGTCCTCCGGGCGCTGATGACCCAGCTGTTGATCGTCCTAAAACACCAATTATCATCATCATCATCCTATTTTTTTTTTAAATTAATAGATTTTTCCATCAGTGCTTGACAGAACATGAAAATAATATCAAAAAGGAACAACTTCCTAAAGTTCTGCAAAACTTATTTATTCGTCACAAACCGGCTTTCGGCTTCTTAGGCCATCATCAGGTGACAACCAACTGTAGCATACATGTTTTCAAAGATGTTACAAACATGTTACGATTTACAAAGATGTTATCACAGACAATCGATACTTCACAGGAAAGTTCATTACAAGTACATATTTATGAAAGTTATTAACATTTATATAAAAATATAATAAGTATGTGTAAAGGATCAAAACTGACATGATTATTTTATTGAAAAGGAAAATTGGAATATAAAACTTATTTCAGTAGGGGTGTAAAGGCGAACTGGATCTGATTATGATGTAAACTGTGAAATCGTACATCCCCTGAAGAAAGGGAGAAAGATGACACAACTGGATATATTGGAAATCAATACACATTTGGCTAAGGATGCCAGTTTAGAATTAAACGATCCGTGGAGCATCATATTTTGTTCTCCCACGATGTCTAATGACAACTGAGGTCACTGATATGGAGTACCTGGCAGAAGGTGGCAACACAATGCACCTTATATGAAAACGTATATTTTTTTAGAGAAAGCGGATACTTATGATCACATACACACACACACACACACAAACTCACACACAACGTAATCTCAGCATACTTCAATGTGATAAAGGGCTTTGTGATTCGTTCAAAGAGGCAAAATGTTTGTCATTACGTAGGTGATAAGTAGTAAATAAAAAAGGAATCAGATAAAATTCTATGAGTAGTTTATCTATTATTGTTGACCACAGTTGACAATAAAATTTATGAACCCAGATGGAGTGGTATAATATTGTTCCATTTCGATACATATCGTACCATTGATATGTGAATATATGATCAGTTGTTTTGAAGGTAATATTTGTTAACGTCTTACACTGTCCATAGTACTTTCTTTCGTAAGCTCGTGGATGTGAAAGTCATTTTCCAATATTTGTTGTTGTAACTGAGATAATTTGAGTAAAAATACGCTCATACAGGATTGGCTGTTACAAAGGAAAACAGGCTGATTAGAAAGCCATTTTAGGTCCGTAAAAGAAACAGACGTTCAACGTACTTTTACAGTGTTATTAGCCTATTCAACTGATTTTGTGGATGCAATTTTCTCACTTGTCACCAACAACGATTTTTATTTTTATTATTTATTTTTTTTTTTGTGCCTCGTAGTAACATAAATTATTTATACAGCTTTACAGCTGTAAGTTCCATTGAGATTAATCTCTACTTACATGATGCAGTCCACATTAATGATGGATCCAATATACTTACCACTCCTTCCAACAGACCAAAATCTTCAACGTATCCACACACTATTGACTTAAAGAGCCTTGGAATGCACGGCGCCCTTTCCTAGTGAGCAGGAGAACTGGGTTCGTATCCTAATCTGGTAAAATTCTTAACTTTCCCACTAATATAGTACAGTGACCCTTGGGACATAATTTTTTTCAATTCTCTGACGTTTAATCAGTCTGATCGACAAGTCTAACGAATTACTGAATAAAGAACAAAACTTTTCGTGGAATTAGGAACAACGCACTCGATAAACTGACCTAATGACTTCGTCCTCAATGTATTCTTGAGCCTTTTTTTTAATTGTAAATGAGAAGTCATTAACTTGAGGCACTGGTCTCTGGTACACGACACTACGGTACCACACAGTGTACTCGGATTAACAAATTATGAAGGACTGGACCAGGAAAAGAGTAAATTGAACATTATTCATTTAAGGCGTCATTAAAATTATTGGAGTACAAAATTTTACAAATGTAAATTCAGCACCAGCAAACAGTGGTTGAAAGGTAATTTTAAGAAATCCTCGCTTCATTGGCAATATAAAATATCACTTAAATATGCAAGCAAGGTTATAAAATTTAGTTGCTCAAGATTAATTTAAGTATATTCCACATAATTAATAAAAAAACCTGTAGGATAAACAGGTTTAAAAGTTATATTTTTAAAAACAAAGTCTCGATTGCAAAAGAATTTTTATTGTTCATAGGCAACCGGTGTCCGTCTGCTTGTGAGGCCATCTTCACACAGACTGCAATACAATAAAGTTACAAATATTTAGAAGGGTGCACAGAAGACGATGTTATGGACATATACAGTAAAATAATAACAATGTGAAATGTTATACCCATGGCAGCCGATTGTGGGCGCGTCAGGAACTGTTGCCCTTGGAAATCAACTGCGGAATACTGCAGTAACGGCCGAAATAATTATGCATGGCCAGCTCCGCAGCCCCCTCCCCCTATATCCGGCAATATATTATTGAGAGTCAGGCATATACCTAATAATTTTGTTGTTGTTGTTGTTTTCTTACAGGCTACAGTTATGATATCAAAAACGGGGTAGAAATATACAAGAGCGTACAGTCAAAGTTTCTCATCCCTGTGCACAGTTGTTACGAGTGACGGCACCAACGTCTAGGTCCGAAAACCAGCTTGTGGCAGTTAATGAACATAATTATAATTCACAATTAGAATATACCGATTCTCTCCAGAGCATCAACGCATCGTCCGTTGCTACGACCGCTGTGACGAGCATTGCTGGCGTGCAATCATCAATACGCGCAACTCACTGCAGTAACAATGAAATATTACTGTTTCTGGCACCAATATGCCCAGGGAGAATCTTCAAATTCCCTTAAAGGTCAGCTAAGTAATAAAATTGATAAAACCAAGTGTTTTTACTCTATATTCAAAACTATTTTCTCTAAATTGTTACCTGTCACAACGAATGTAATAATCTGTATGCTCTTGTATATTTATCCTCCGATTTTATATCACAATTGTAGCTTGTAAAACAACAACAACAACAACAACAACAACAACAACAAAATTATTAATAACTACATGATTGACTCTGAATAATGTAATGCCGCGTGCGGGGAGGTGGTGGGGGCTGGCCTTATATAAGCTCGAAATATAAGATGAACTGCCAAGTTGACAGACTGCCAGTATTACTATAAATTTACTTTAATTTATGGTACACATAACAGTCTTCTTTTTTAGTTTACATTACATAAGAGGTCTCTGACGTCATTGTTTATGTATTCCTCAACAGTATAGAAAGCATTTTCTTTCAACCAAGATTCTATAATTCTTAATTGGTGAGTTATCTGTCTTATTTCACTGGGTAATTTGTTAAAGAAAGATTTTCCTGCATAAATATTCTTTGTGTTTTTGTTAACCTGGTCCTGGAATGTTTAAAGTGTTTCTGTTCCTGGTTTCATAGGAATGAATATCAGATATGGTATCGAATTATCCAAATTTAATTTGGTGTGAGTAAGAGACTGAAATATATAAATGCTGGTGACAGTCATTATTTTGTTTTGAATGAAATGTTTTTTTTTTTTTTTACAAAGAGCATTGGCTCTTTGCTTTCTCCTGCCAGAGGAAAACTCTTCTGGCTCCAGCAGTATTACCCCACAAGATTATGCCATTGTTTATATGTGTGTGAAAAACGCCATAATATGCTAGAAGTAATTCCTTCTCACTGACATCGGTTTTTAATTTCCTGATTAGGTACAACACACGGTATAGTTTGCTACATAAATTATCTGTATGTGCATTCTAGTTCAGTTCGGTGTCAAGGTGGATTCCCAGTAGTTTGACTGAGTGTTTGCCATATTGGTCATTACATGCTGCATTTAGGGAGAATACTATACTCTCAGTTTTGTTATTGTTTAGTGTTAATTCATTCGTGTGGAACCAGTGGGATGCCTTCTTCTTCACTATTTAATTCGTTTCCTTCAGATAAACTTAATCATTACAGTTTGAATAAATTGTTTAATTCGTTCTTAACTGGAAGAATGAGGAAAGTTCAAATAAGTGGTTCATGTAATGTCAAAACATCAGCTGATTCCTCACGGGGAGCTATCAAGAATGGGGTCCCACAGGTTTACTGTCGTTTACTGTTCCTGATGACTTGCCATTCTACATTGATGAAAGTGGAAAGTTAGTTCTTTTTGCTGATGATACAAGTATAGTAATCACATCCAAACAACAAGAACTAACTGATGCAATCGTAAACAATGTTTTTCACAAAATTATTAAGTGGTTATCAGCAAACTGACTCTCATTACATTTTGATAAAACACAGTATATACAGTTCCGTACAGTAAATGGCACATCTCCCGTAATAATTATAGAATTAGAACAGCAGTCTGTAGCTAAGGTAGAATTTTCAAAAATTTTAGGCGTGTGCATTGATGAGAGATTCAACTGGAAGCAATACAGATGTTCTGCGTTTGAGTTCAGCTGCGTATTCTATTAGGTTTGTTGCAAATTTTGGCGATAAGAATCTCAGTAAACTAACTTACTATGGCTATTTTCATTCACTGCTTTCATATGGCATCATATTCTGGGATAATTCATCACTGAGTAAAAAGTATTCATTGCGAAAAAGCGTGTAATCAGAATAATTGCTGGAGCCCACCCAAGATCATTCTGCAGACATCTATTTTAGGATATAGGTATCCTCACAGTAACTTCACTCACTCTCTCTCTTTCTCTCTCTCTCTCTCTCTCTCTCTCTCTCTATATATATATATATATATATATATATATATATATATATATATATATATATATATGAAATTTGTCGTTAATATTACAACTCAGTTTAAAAGTAATATTTGTTTGCATAATCTTCACTATGCAGGGTTAAATCTCACTTTGGCACAGAAAGTAGTGAATTATGGTGCCACAAAAGTCTTCAGTCACCTACCAAACAGCAACAAAAGCTTGACACTGAGCCAATTAGCATTTAAAAATAAAGGAAAGGAATTTCTGAGTAGCAGCATCTTCTACTCACTGGATGAATTTTTAGATATAAATTAGTAAATCTAAATACAAAAAAGAGAAAAAGAAAGAATAAAAAAGTAATAAAAATAAAAAATATTAAAAATATATTTGTGTCATATAATATTCTGTGTAATGTACTATCTTATACAGTCACCTTTTATTAACTTGACACGCTCCACATCATTACGAAGCATCGTATACATGGTCTTTGGAACAAGTATTAATCTAGATTAGATTAAATTAGTACTTGTTCCATAGATCATGAATACGACACTTCGTAATGGTGCGGAACGTGTCTAGTTAAGGTGTTTTTACAAATTATTACTTTGTGCTAAATATTACATGACATAATTTTTTTTTTTTCAGTTACTAATTTGTATCTAAAAATTCATCTATAGTGTTAATCTAATCTAATCCATTATGTTTGTAACGGGTGGTATGAGATGAAAGTAGAGTCGTGAGCATACATTACTGCTTTGAAATGTAACACATTAGCCTAATCATTAAGATAAACAATTGAACAGAAATGGTCGCAAAGTTAGACGCGAGATATCGACCTTCCAACACCGCTCATACTCGACACTAGAAATTTGCTGGGAAGGCTCTTCATATCGCGCGAAGTGCTGTAAAATAACTCCATAATCCGTGTCTCACTTGAAAGCAAAGGCTATCGAATCCGGCTCAAGTTTTAAAATCCGTTGAGAGGAAAGCCAAATAGTATCACGTTGATGTCGATGTGTCGCGTGTGCCTACGTATGTGTGTGTGTTCGCTTTGGCTCGGACGCGAGCAGTGACCGCGTCAGACGCTGTGTGTGTTTCAATTTGCTCCTTCCGGCCGCTGCGCCCTGTGTTAATCTTGCCGTGGCACCGAAGCGCCGGCGTCGGAATCGAATTTCTCGGCGGCGGCTGTTGACAGACGGCGGGCCCGGCGTCTCCGCCGACAGCAGGGCGCTGATCGAAAATTACCGCGCCCTAATCAAAGCGCCGAAACCCAAATCTGCTTCCAGTTTAGCGCCGGCGTCATTTGATTCCCGTTTTAATCGCCGGGATATCACCAGACGGGAGCGCGCTGCTGGATTCGTAATTGAAATGTTGATTAACCGTCCGTGCTGCCGACCGGCGATGCCGAGTAATACGGCACTATTGTCAGATCGTAGCCGAGGCGCTATTACAGAGAGTGGGCGATTGTGCTACGCAATATCAGTACTACAAACGTGTTTTGTGAAGATATTAACAGCTACAATATGTGGAGCCCAATACGGGAACTGGAAAAATTGTTTGCGTCACAATTAATTTGGCTGGAATAACAAAGTGATCGTTTTTAACTATTTCGCTGCTTTTAAGCTGTGGTAAGAGAAACATATGAGGAGCATCATTTCAATTCGTATTAAGTCCACCCGTGGACAAAATTGAGTTTGGTACATTTTTGTATAGTTTACATAGCGATCTTACATGCTGTGAAATCAGAATGTAACGAGTCGGATTCACTTACAGCGTAAATGGCCTCTGTAAAGTAGCTATTGTTTCAAATCGTATTCAGTCCATTGTAGCGTGTGTTTCAAATCATATTGTGTCCAGCGTGATGCAGTATTGTCATTTTGCTCTATTGGTTATGCTGGCAGATGGCGCGATATTTTCAATATTGTTATGCATTCAATAACCACAGTTATATTGTGAACTTTGTGTAAGAGAGTAGTAAAGCCGCACCAAACATGCCCATCAACTTAAATCCGAGGCAGTTAATGTTATTCCATAAAGAAACAAAAATAAATACTTAATTATATATTTACGACAGTAGTCGTGTTTTATTTGTATATGTTACAAATTATTGGATCAAAGCATATTAAGTCAAACACATTTTCTTTAAATTCGAAGAACTCAACAGGAAATTTATTTTACTGTTTCACGTACATCTCAGATGAAACAACTGTAAAATTTTAAAAAATCTGTGAAATGTTCCTCAGGTTATCAGTAACCAGTATTTTGCTTATCCTGTAAAATTTAGTTTTTTGGACGTAATACAATTGGAATCAATGCTCCTCATATCATCCATCTTCATAAATAGCTGGTATAACTTCTGAACAAAGGCATTAATGGTAAGACAGGATGACGTTCAATCCTAAAGATCGTTCACATATAGAAATAATCGACTATTTACTAGACGTTATTCACTTCAAGTTTTAAAAATAAGTTGAACTGAAGAAAGTAACGTAAGTAAACAAATGCTGACGTCCTATAGGGTAATGTATGGTACTACTTTTTTGCATTCCGTATCTCAAAGACTGTATTTAAATTTACTGTACCGGTAGGTCCAATTATTCTCGTTACAAGACAATTGTTCACTCAGTAGCGGCGTGCTCTGATGACATTTTGTGCGAGTGTCTAAGTTTACTTTCGAGCATCACCAAGGTAGATCGTCATTTGAATTCCGCACTTGAAAATTATGTGTGTTCTTGCCACAAGTAGCAAGGATATATAACTTTCCTCCATGATGATTAAACCAAGTGTTTGTGATGATTAAATTAAGCTCTGAACAAAATACTACCAGGCGTTCTCCCCTTTCATTCCTTTTCCCCAGTCCACACACATGTACTACACTTCCTTCTCTTCCCTTTCCCACAACCGAGTTACAGACTCCCATCACAATTAAGTTTTCTCCTCTTTTAATTGTCTGAATAATTTCTTTTACCTACTCATATATTTTTTAGATCTCCTCATCATCTGCATCGCTAATTGGCATATAAACTTGTACTACTGTGGTCGGTGTCTATTCTTCTCATGCTGCCACCGAACTTCAATAATCCCCACCATATCTAACTTTAATGTATACATTTCTCTTTTCGTATTTTCTAACATAGCCGATTAACGGATAGAACATTCCACACTCCGATCCGTAGAATGCCTTTTATTTTACTTTTCCTGATGACAAGATAAATCAATCAAAAATGAAGGCCGTAAATTCCACAAAATACCTAGGAATTACTATTACTTCAGACTTAAACTGGAAAGATCACATAGATAATGTCGTGGGAAAAGCGAACCAGAGACTGCGTTTTATTGGCAGAACCCTTAAAACATGCAACAGAACTACTATAGAGACTGCATACACTACGCTTGTCCGTCTTCATTTGGAGTATTGCTGCGCAGCGTGGGATCAATATCAGATGGGTTTGACGGAGGACGTTGAAAGAGTCCAGAGAAGGGCAGCTAGTTGTGTATTGTCACGGTACAGGGGAGACAGCGCCACGGATCATTTACTCGCGTGTGAAGTGTACGGTTATAATGGTGACTTGAAAGACATACACAGACTCAGTGACTCCGCCTTAAAGTGGCTTGAGAAAATTTGTAATATAGTTTAGTACTGTAAGAGCCTTGTATTGTTAGTATAGCTGTATAAGAACAATGTAAGTAACTAAAGAATATTTGCCTCTGTATATGCCGAACGAGTAAATAAATAAATAAAGCGTCACGGAAATTATACAGGACCTTGAATGGGAATCATTACAACAACGGCGGTTATCGCTGCGGCGTGGTCTACTTACGAAACTCCAATCGCCAATATTCTCCTCCGAATTCTAAAATATATCATTGACTTCCTTCTACATAGGTACAATTATAATCAGAATAAAATACGTTAAATCAGAGCTCGAACTGAGAGATTCAGATGTTCTTTTTTCCCGCGCGCTATTCGAGAATTGAATAGGAGATGAATAGTATAAACCCTCTGCCAGGCACTTGCATGTGATTTGCAGAGTATGCCATGTAGATGTAGATTACAAGTGCCACAGTTAAAATTATTTCTCTTCTCAATATATTTCCAGTTACAACAACATTTGTCCGGAATGATCGCAATTGTACCACCTTACCCTAGCACAACACAAATAATTTTTATACAGCTTCCGAAAGCTTCGCACGCATATTTTAAACTTGGTAAATCCGTCCATACAATGCGTCTACATCGCCACACAGACAGCAGAAAACTTACTTTTCTCTTCACATATTTTGTGACAGATGAATAACAACACTGTTCTGCAATTTTTTCCTATTTCTGATAAAAAGAAGCATTGTGATTCTAGTAGGACTTGAGTTCTGAACAGGGTTTTTTTTCTGTCATAGATAGTTTATGAGTAATCGAAATATTATTTCTCTTGTTCAGCAAACATGAGGTGAAATTCGATAAACAAATGCACATCTTTCTGATGTTATAATTTCATCACATTAATGGAGGGTGAGATCTAACATATAACACAGTAATTTTTGTGTATATACTCTGAAACATTTCTTTGACATGAAAAATTACACTAAAGTAAAAAAAAAAAAAAAAAAAAAAGGCCACTGTAATGTAATGCACATCACTTTTTTTTTCTCATGTATTGTGAATCTTTCTTCTCTCAATGACATTCCAGCAATAATATGCTAACATGTAAGGTACCAACTTCCCTTCATAACGCCTTTCTATGGTTGAAATATCTTATGGAATCTTTCGTCATGTTCATCAGATACGTCACTATAATTCTCTGTGAAGTAGTCCAGGTGAGAGACTATCATATGTATCTTGAGAGGCATATTGCACCCCAGATCTTGATATGCTTTGATCATGTCCTTCACCATTGCTTTGTAGTTAGTAACCCTTCTTCTTCCAATGAAGTTTTCCGACAACATCTGGAAACAGTCCTATGCTGTCTTACCTTTGTCAGTTAAACGTGCTCCAAAATTTGCATCTTTCTGCAGCTCCCTTATTTGCGGGCCCACAAATACGCCTTCATTTATTTTTGCTGCTGAAAGACTGGGGCATTTGGTAGCTAGATGTGGATAGCTGTTGGATCCATAGCCTTTGTGAATTGTTTCATAGGTCAAATTTGATGTGGAGCGTCCATATTCAGGAGCTACCAGACTTTCACGTTGTACATTCTTTTCGCCAACTTTGCAACTCCGTCTCGGCCATTTTTTTTCTCACGAAGTAACTATTTCAGTCTCGACTTTCACACTCGTAAAGAAAACAGGCATACTTCATGTAGCCTTGTTGCATTTCCATTACCATAGCTATTACCTTGAAATCTGCATATGTTTTCCATTTGTGAGCATTGTATTTTAATGAATTTAGCATCCTTTGTAGGAATTCGTAATTCTCTTTGGTCAAGCTAGCGTAAGCTGCTAGAACAGAGGGTATTTTACTTCCACCTCTGGAAGGCGTCAAGCTTTACTGCCGAGGCAGCGACCGGCTGCTGCCGTTCGAGTTAATGATCTGTTTCAGGTGCTAAAGACGGCATAGGTGTGGCGGGGATAACGTAATGAAGTCTGGTTCTTCCCACCTGCTGTTGTACAAGAAATCATCGCGTTCTATCACTACTGGATGCGGCAACATACCTGTATTTCTCTATAGCACCCCTGTGTTTGCTATGAATTGTGAAAAAAGAGTATCTATGACAACAATATTTTATTTACATATTTGAATTTCCCATGGTAAACTGGTCTACAAGCACATATATTTATATCTGAAATCGAAACCCTGTGATCAGTGTACTCTGCTCGTCATTTGTTTTAATAATGATTTTGCAGCCAAGATCGCATTTTTCATTTATTATGTAACCGGTTTCAGCGTGCTTGATGCCATCTTCAGACCTGTCGTAATTTACATAACTTCACGACATTTTTTATATACTAAAAAAGTACATCCAGGTTGAGGCATCATCAAACATAAAATAACTAGTCACAAATAAAATATATACATCCATCTTCTAATGGTTCTGAAGCGAGGTACTTCAAAGTCTAAGTTCAATATTAATTGGACTTCAATATAATAAATGAAAAATGCGATCTTGGCTGCAAAATCATTATTAAACAATTATAGATCGCCCCATCGAACTATGAGTTCCTTATATATTTGTTTTAATGATCTGCTTCATAATCAGAGAAATAATTGATAGTCGATATTTTTGTACCATGTGCTGGTTTTAGCAAAACGAAATTGAACATATTCGTTCTATAAAAAATTAATATCACGAGTAATGAATTAAGAAATAAATTAAATCTCCCAGGCTCCTTCACATTCCTCACTTCTACCTCATGTATCGTTACAATGCCCGTCGATCTTTGACGTTCTTCCTTTTACGTAAACTACTCTTCGATCAATAACAAAGTCGCACAACCAGTTGTTCCGTGTTTGTCTTTCAGCCGTTGCGAGGTACGGAAATCCTTCGCTCAGCTTTGTGAAAGGTGCGATCACAATCATCCGCGGTTTGTGAGTGACCACCATCCCCTGCGCACAAAGGAGCCCGTCATTTCGCCTCTGACATGTTCGACATGAAAACCCGCCGCTCTTTTGTTATTATTCCGCAGCGTTCGACCACACGATGTTACCTTTAGAAATTGGCGACATGCGATATTTTCACATTCAGTTGATTCGTTCGTTCACCTTTCGGTACTCCATTTTTGCGTACATTCACAGAGAGCAGTTTTGCCATTTGATTTCTATGCAAATGTTGAATAAAAATTCCCCATTTTAACGTTTCGGTTGCTATTTACGTTTTAATGATATTCAGTCGTATGCGTATTGATTACCTCGCTTAATACATAGTTACTGCAAATGGTTGCCAACCTGGACGTAGGGTAGAGACAAGTTACTCCGTGATATCAAGTAACTCCCTCATAAACACCATTTCTTGTGTCAAGACGTAGCCTCAATGCCAAGGGTTCGAATATTTTGCCAGCATATGGCACCAGCATGCAGGAATCTAGGAAGCAATCACACGCTATCTTCCGGCCTTTCAACGAAGGTTTAGACGTGTGTTCCTTCAGCGTATTTGTAAGAGCGGGTCACGCACAGGCAGCGAAGACGCTAGTGATCATATCAATTTCCTACACACAATTGTAATTTAGACTTAACAAAATTGCATTGGGAAGAAAGAAGGCAAATGACGTTAAGTCAAGTGGCGGATCATTAAAATAATAATAATAATCGATTTCGTTCACACATTTTTTCCAACGTATAAGTTCCAATTTAACACCAGTATGATTCACATATAACAGTGACTTGTGATTCCACACGTTGACGGTGTATGACCTTAGCAATGGGTAGGTTTTTCTTAGGTTTGAAGCTCAAATGGCACCAAAGCGGAAGAAAGTACCGCTGAAATGCTTAAAGAAGCTTTGCGTATGGTGAAGAATGAAGGCTGGACAATTTACAAGGCTAGTCAATGTTTTAGGAACCCGTGGAGTACACTTAAGTATTATCACGTGAAATTTTCATCTCATCAAGAGAGTGCAACTCTTTCGAAAATTGGAAAGCCATTCGTTATGCCACCTGAACATCTCGCTGTGACGTACAAAGAACCTTCCAGACCACCACTATCTGCAACAGTTATGTGAAGACTGGGATATTCCCCTACAATAGGTATGCTGTTTGTGATGATGTTCTTGCTCCTTCCTTTATTACACAAGTACAGAAACAGGAGTTATCTGACAAAAAGGCAGTTACTGTGGAAGACGTCCTAAAACTCTCAAAGTGCTAAAATAAGCGTAAAGAATTAAGACGCGATTCTTCTGCAGAAATAATTTCACCCAAGCCATCGACATCTGGATCAGAAATATCGAAGAAACCAGTAAACAAGGCTACTCCTAGGTCTGCATCCAGACCACAGAAAAATGATGGTAGTAGATGTAGTGCATGTCGTCGTCCATATGCAGGTGATGTCTAGACGAAAAAGGAAGCCCAATGGATCGAGTGTCAGTTATGTAATGTCTGGCATAATGTGAAGTATCACAAAGTTTTAAATAGTGTCTATTTTATGTTTGATGGTTATCAGGACTCAGATAATGACTAACAACGACTCAATAGACTTAAAACAAGAGCTGCAATTGTGCTTGTGCTTATTTTTTGATTTTGTTACTGTTTTCTAGAGTAGAATGTTTCAAAATTTCCAATAAAAGATAACATATACTTTCACTGATAACAAATAGGAAGGGTGTAAGATACGGTTGTAGCCTTTCCCCAATGTTATTCAATTTGTAGATTGAGCAAGATACAAAGGAAAGCAAGGAAAACTTTGGAGAAGGAGTTACAGTTCCGGATGAAGAAATAAAAACCCTGCGTTTGGCCAAGGACAATGTAATTCTGTCAAAGACAGCAAAGGACCTGTGGGCGCAATTTAACGGAATGGACAGTGTGTTGAAAGGAGCATATAAGATGAACATTAACAAGAGCAAAACATGGCTAATGGAATGCAGTCATAGAAAATCGGGCGATTCTAAAGGAATCAAACTAGGTAACAAATCAATAAAGGTGATAAATGAGCAGTAAAATAACATATGATGGTGGCAGTACAGAGGTTATACAATACATAATGGCAATGGGAAGAAAAGCGTTTACGAAAAAGAGAAATTTGTTAACATAGAATATTAATTTAAGCATAAGGAAGTCCTTTCTAAAGGCATTTGTGTGGAGTGTTGCCTTGTATGGGAGTTAAACATGGACAATGAACAGTGCGGACAGGAAGAGGATAGAGGCGTTTGAAATGTGGTGTTACAGAAGAATGCTGAAGATTAGGTGGGTGCATCGCGTAACTAATGAGGAGGTACTGAAAAGAATTGGGGAGAAAAGAAAACACCATTTAAATAACATTATTGCGATAGTTTCCTACATTTTGTTGTAAGTTGGCACCGTTGCGTACAATGCACCACTGCTAATATGACATAACCACATTGCAAAATTGATGTACGAAGTTTTCGATGTTACCTTGCACATTAATATAAGTTTTAGTCTGCAACGATCAGCGTGAACGAAAGCTGAAATGCGAAATATCTCACACTTCCTAATAGATCAGTCTCATGGTGGTCAGATACACAGTTTAACGTTTCACTAGGAATAGTATGCTTGGCAATGTGCACGAAAACGAGGTACAATACTATTGGTGAAGAAGGATGGTGGACGAATCCCAAACTGACAATGACCAACGAGAAGTAAGAACGATTGTGGCCAGAGACCATAAAAAACAACAGTAAAATTATGAAAAATTCACTGCAATCTTTAGGATCAGCAACTGTGATTATTTAGTAAAACAATTTATTTTATCCATTACAGTTGCACAATTTGTTGCGTACACCATCGCGGGCGCTCCTGTCTGTGATGCAGCGTCAAGCATAACCGCAGCCATTGTCTCCTAGCTGATAGTCCATGCTGCTGCAAACGTCGTCGAACTGTTCGTGCAGATGTTTGTTGTCTTGCAAACGTGCCCATCTGTTGACTCAGGGATCGAGACGTGGCAGTACGATCCGTTACAGCCATGCGGATAAGATGCCTGTCATCTCGACTGCTAGTGATACGAGGCCGCTGGGATCCAGGAAGGCGTTCAGTATTGCCCTCCTGAACCTACCGATTCCATATTCTGCTAACAGTCATTGGATCGCGACCAACTCGAACAGCAATGACGCGATACGATAAACTGCAATCGCGATAGGCTACAATCCGTCCTTTATCAAAGTACGAAACGTGATGGTACGCATTTCTCCTCCTTACATGAGCCATCATAACAACGTTTCACCAGGGAACGCCGATCAACTGGTGTTTGTGTATGAGAAATCGGTTGGAAACTTTCCTCATTTCAGAAAGTTGTAGGTGTCGACACCGATGCCAACCTTGTGTGAATGCTCCGAAAAGCTATTCATTTGCATATCACAGCATCTTCTTCCTGTAGGTTAAATTTCGCGTATGTAGCACTTCATCTTTGTGGTGTGGCGATTTTAATGGCCAGGGGTGTATAACTCTGGTGTCTGAGCAATATAACTCATCCGTGGCTGCACATTCAAACGTTTTGTACACGATTCTGCATTGTCCGTCATGTTATAATTAGTCAAAGGAATTTCCATCAGTAAGGGCCTGACAAATAATTGCTAGTTTGCCTCTAGATTTGAAATTTTCTTCAATATGCGAAGTAACAGACTTACGTGAGGACAAAATTGACACATATTTCCTTTTCGTTTTCATGTAATATTTCATAGCAGCCATTTTGTAATTAGTCAAGAAACAGAATATGAAGATCTTTGGCTAGCATGCTCCGAAATCTATAGTTCAATGTCCAGGTAGTATAGAGATTAATGCATACCACTTTACCCTTTTATCACATCGCACCGAACAGGTGTTTCGATTTTTTGTTGAATACCTCGGCAACAGGTTTACTGCGTCAGAATATCAAAAACAGACTGGCGCAGGGATGGCTTGGCCTCTTTACTACCCCAATAAGGCTGCTTGTGACTTTGTGAGGTACACTGGAAGACACTGTCTACAAGAACCATCCCACGGCGCAAGACGAGCTAGAATCGGCGATTTGCGTGACATTCAATTTCCTTTGGGACACTGCAGGATGTGATGGCAAATTTTATTGTTCGTTTGAGCCACCTCCGTGTCGCTGGTGGTGGACATTTCGGTAGACTTTGATGGGACCGCAAAGACAGCGAGAGCCACTATGCACGCTAACCTACACGAGCCACGTATTGCGCAACGTAATGCACCGTCTGCTTTAAGCTTTCACAATGTACGAAATCTAACAGCTTTCAGAGAAAAAAAAATGCTTTTATGAAAATTAAAATACACACTTTTGTGTTTGTTTACCTGTAGAACAAACAACATCGTACACTTAGAACGATATCGATTCCTATCATGTGTGACCCATATGTCAAGAACTTCACCAACGAGGCGAAATGCTCATCGTATTATTATAACAGATCTGGTGGTTGTGAATGGTGCTTGACTGACAATGTGTGTTAAGCGATCGTGACGATGTTCGCAGGACGTGACGCGCTGACGTTTCGGCATGCTCGCTGACCTTGCAGGACGACCGGAGCTGGCGGTGCAGTATAAGGTGCGGAGGCTGCGTGCTGACGTGGGACTACTGGCTTGCGCGCGAGAGCTCGGATTCGCTGAGACAGGAGGCAGGCTTCTGCGCAGCCTGCTTACGACCCACTATTTCGTGAGAAATATTTTCTGTTGACAAAGCGAGGAAAGCAGGTGTTCACGCAGGTTCTCTCATATGATTTCCTGTTGTGAATTTGAAAGGGAGTAATATGTACAGTACTTATGCAATCGATTGCGTGCGATACAAAAGTACCGGAAGTGCTAAGGGAAAAGAGAAATAGATATTACTTGAAAACTGAACACCAGACCGGATGGCTCAGAAACAAATAATTGAATACGTAATCAAATTTGTTTTAGACATTAACTGCAGCTTGGCACCGAAATTCAAAAATCCAGGTGTTCAGCTTACAAGTCAATTGCGTTCGTCACTACGCCAGTCGAACACACGGTAGTTACCAAATCTGCACGAACTACATATCACGGCTCCTGCTAGTCCGTAATTTTCACTTTAACCACCCATTTCTGAATCTTTATCTCTGCTATTTATCCTCATGAAATTACTAAAATCTTCTAAAGCCAGAGATGCGGTCATGTGTGATATGTATTAGAATTTCATTTACTGTTGTGAAAGAGCCTGTTGATTTTGTTGGTCAAAAGGATTTATCAGTTATCTTCCTCCTAAAATTTCAGTAAAGTTCTCTAAATAACTTTTAGCCTTCAAATCACATTGTTGATTGATGATGTTATTGTGTGTTTTGTTCCTGTGTATGCAAAGTGTCTATTTTGGGTTGTGCATGTAACACTTTAGAACTTTTGTTGGTAACAGTAAACATTTTCCTTTGGTCGTCTGAATGAATTACATTAAATTTTTAAAAGCTCTCTCAGTTTTGTAGGAAACTTATTAGTTGATTCTTGTAATATATCAGCCATATTGTTATCCCCAAAAGGGAAGCTTACATTACCAATGTGTTCGTCATATTTTATTAGAATCAAGAAATTTTTAATCAAATTTTACTGTTCTGAAGTTTGTGTTAATAATTGGTTATTTATATAAGTGTAGGATGTTTTAAATATGTCTTTTCATCGCAGTTATTTTTATTTCTGTCTCTAGAATTTGCTACTTTGACTATTAGCTCATTCTTTTTTCTTGCAGGTACCTTCAAAATACCATGACTTAAACAAGTCGTCGCGTAATCACATTCGCTCCAAGATGTGTTATACATCAGACTACTACTAGATGTGAGTACAATTGGGAAACAAATTTTTGTAAAACATTTAAACTCAAATAAACTACATTAATTCTATCAGCGTCAGTTACACTTTACAATGGCATACTCAATTTTGTAGTGAAAGACCTTCGCCAGCACATAATAAGCAAAATATTGTACAGATTGAAGACTCAATTAACATTTAAAAATGTCTTATTTTTCCTTATATGTACTACATGTGCAGTAGACAAGTAATTATTGACCTTAACTACATCTAAAAATTAAACAATCGAATGTGTACAAGAACTCCTGAAAACGTAAGGTGTTCCTGATGTTCGAAAAATACGCCAGCAGCATTCTATGACAACAGTGTGCAATTGTACCCATACGACGTTAAACAGAATTGGCATAAAAGAAAAAACGTACCTGTACAGTATTAGGCAGATGAGACAATATGGCCGCCACCACACCGGTATTTTTGATGATTGCTAAGGGTTAAACTCATTCAAGTTACGAATATTTAAACACTAATGTGAAGGGAAAAACTAGTCAATTGAATAGGGGAACAGACACTTAATATTGTAAATGAACTCCACCAAAATTTGTAGTAGAATTCTTACAATTAGGTAATACTTCAGTATCACTATTATTCAATTATTTAACCAACATAATGGTTGGTCATGATTTGGGGCGATCTTTTAATCAGTTTATTGAAGACAAGAGCCGAGGTCTACTTCTTTTTTTTATTCAGATTACCAGGATCAACTTGTGAGTTTGGATGGCTGAGTTATTCAGGATTGTTTTTAACTTAGTGACCACACCTTATTACAGGATGTTGATGATCGTATTTTATTTATAGGTTGTCAAGCCAACCATTAAGTTTGGGAGTAAATGTGATTTTAAAAGCTTTCAATAATAATGTTGTGAAGAATGTAATCTAAGATCTTAAGATGGCAGTTAAATTGCCGAAGCTGGTAATCTTAATAAAAACTAACAAGCGATCTTGGCTCTTGGCTTCAATAAATATTTAACCAACCAAGCAGCACATATACACACATGAATAGAAAATTGTTACACCACTCAAACACATACATCATCATCAACAACAAAAAATGAATAAATAAAAATAAAAAAGGCATGAAGTTTTATCACGATATCAAATCAACCAAATGTAGAGCCGAAAATGGAGAAAGGGATATAGTTTGTTAAGGTCTCACATACAATATAGAACAACATTTTTGAATCACAACTTTAAAACATCTGACAGCCAATTAGCCAGTGGCACCAAAATTACCGATACAAAAGCAAAATGACCCAACAGTGAAAGTAGCAAGAATCATTAAGATAGAAATAGAAAATTATACATATCTACAACAAACTTTCACATTTAGAGCACTTTCTGTTTCCTCTAAATAGAATAGCATGGAAATGTGAAAAATGAAATATTCAGGAAATCTACACTTAAGCATGTAGGGTACGAATGGGAAAGTGTATTGTAGGTACGACATCTGATGTATTCTTGAAATACAAGAAAAAAATCTTTGCAGTTACAATTGTTCATTTGTGGTCAAAGTTAATCATACCAAGCGTTATATAGATAGTACACTGCATCAAACAAGTTGAAATGATAATGACATTTTAAAACAATACATCAGAGTTAAGCACCATATAACCAAAATTAAAACACACATGGCAGAAAGCAATAAATAAAGGCAAATGCCGCTAAATATTTGAAATTTATAGGAAACCGACAACTACAGCGCCACAAATAAATTTCATGTTATTGAAACTTACAGAAATATTCCATTTTTATAATCACTGCTCAACAGTATCCTATATGTAAACCTATAACAAAATGTGATACAAAATAATCCTATGACACTAAAATACATAGCAGAAAAGAATAATTTCAACCCATATGTAGTCCTTAGACTACATCACTGACAATTTGGTCAGTGAATAGCCATGTAACATTAACGTAAATTAACTATGAACTACAGTTACCTTATTAGTTTTCGAAATAGTCTTTGCCATAATAATAAATGGCTGATTTCTGCAAAGCCATCCTTTGGGATGGTGTTCGAAACCTCGTCATAGTTTGAGTCGAGGGAATAGGAAGATGTGTGAAGGATTGAGATCCAGCGAGTATGGCTGATGTTCAAGTTGCATGACAATGCTCGCACACACACACACACACACACACACACACACACACACATACACACAGCCAATAGTGTCAAACAGTTCCTGGGAAAAATAGTGTGGTGCATCTTGAACATCCATCATATTCGCCGGATGTCAATCCTCCAGACTTCTTGCTATTCCCTCGACTCAAACTCACTTTGAAAGGAAAGAGTTGACGATATTTCTGACATCCAACGAAACTTGACGAGGCTTTTGAACATCATCCTAAAGAAAGATTTCGTACAAAGTTTCAAAGACCTGTATTGCAGAGCTCTGTGGTGCATAGTTATGGCAGGTGTCTATTTCAAAGAAAGTTATGGTAACTGTAGTTGATAGTTCATCTACGTTAATGGTAGAGAACTCTGTATTGAGCTTTACTGTCAATGATTGTATAAGAGAAACAAAGCATCGAAATCATTCCAAACATCAAGTGATACCATTAAAAAACGAAGTCAGCAGTAAAACGAGATCAATTGATTTAAACTACATACTTTGGGAATTAACGAATAACTGTTAAAGTAAAGAAATGTACAAGTTGCTTGTAAAACAACAAGAATGAAACAATAAGAATAAATTTAAAACTCACATATCATATTCCCAGTATGGTGCTCACAAGTTTTCTTGTGATGACGGCACAAACTTTTGAATCAGGTGACTTGCAAATAACATTAGAGCGCAATTTGGGAAACACAGCAGAAATTATAAAAGCAAGCACTCAAGCTTCCACTTATATTCGAAACACCGAAATCACATTTCGACAATATGTTGAAAATTCCCCCCATAAGATCTTAATTCCTGCATTAGACATTCTAGAATAAATGAAAGATTATACAAGCACGAGTGACAAGTAACAATATTTTCACTGATCTAATAAGAAATATACCAACTATTTAGACACCTTTCTGCAATTTACGGAAAGAAAATGGGTAACATAACCTCACACACAAAAGCAACATACAAACCTTAATGGCAGCCAACAGCGATCTATATACAGCATGGATAAATAATTATGGTTTCTGAGAGTCTCTGTGTGTCTTCACATTCATAATTTATACAGAGTTTTGATTTGCCTACTATGTTGTAATTTGGCAAACAAATTTTCATCAGTTGTTATGTGCAGAGAATTGTTATACTATTTTTTAAACTTCATGCTATTAGTAGGTGTAATAGGCTAATATCGGACAGGAATCAAGCAGTATTTTCGTCGTGTATTATAGTAGCATTTCGACAGCCATATCATATTGTTGCAATAAACAATATTTGAACATCTATGGCTTCCACCATCAGACCATCCATATACAAAGATAACAAACTGCACATGACGTCATTATACTGACCCACCATCTAAACCAATGTACTCTCATTACGAGCAATGTGAAGTTCATCTGCCGACTGTAGCTTTTTTCATCTGTAGCACAAATCAAGCACAAATTTCAACAATAAATGACATATCGTACTGTTATTGCGCATTGAGCCATGTAGTTAACGTTATTATTCCGCAATTCCAAATAATAATGCTGCAGTTGTAGCTTTTACGTGTATTAAGTCGAAACTACAAAATGCTCTCTTTTAAGTGAATACCTCCTTTCGTTGATCAGCGAGTATTTTAGTTTGCAGACTATTTATCTATATTCCATGTGAAATTAAAAATCCAGGTGGCAAGACAATAACATTCCAATATCTGGGCACGCGAAAACACTCGCAAACCTTCAACGATGTAACTGCAAAACAGCAATCTCTATACAACGATGATATCTATACAGTGATGTCTCTACTACCTGGATGTTGAATTACAGATTTCTGAGCGTGCCAGCCGAAGATGTTCCTATTTTGTTTCTTGGCTAATTACAACATGGCTGCTATGATGTTTTACAAGAAAACGATAAGGAAATATGTTTTGATTTCGTACTCACGTGAGTCTGGGACTTTCTATATTGACATTAATTTCTAATCCCAAGGAAATCTAGTAATTATTTGTTACATACTAACTGTTGAAAATTCGTCTAATTACAAAATGGTGGGCAATGCAAATTCATGTGACAAATATATGAATGTGCAGGCACCAAGGAGGTTAGAATAAAGGGAGATGGCATTATCTATGCCGAGCACATACGTCAGTTGAACCCTGTTCACCATCTTGGTCAGTTTTCGAATGCTATTTTTCCGTTAAACTATGCATTTAACTGACAGTCACTACAACGTGTGTACTTTCAAACAATATACTTTCTTGAATAAATAGTATTAAATACTCATCATAATATATTTGAAAACTTAATTATAACGGCTAATTTGCACTCTTAACACGTTGTACATCACGGTAAAACCGTCTGACGTCTTATTTATGTTTGAAGTGACATAAAACAAACTGATCAATATGGCGGAACCAGGCTTAACTTTTTCAGTATAAGGGTGTCTCCCTGTATTCTAACCTCCTAGGCAGGCACGCTACAGTTCTATGCTCAGACACCAGAGTTATACATCCAGGTTATATAGATATCACTGTATCTATACTATCTGGATGTTGAACTTCAGCTGTCTGAGCGTGCCAACCGTTAAATGTTTATATTTCGTTTCTTGCTCAATTCAAATAAGGTTCTATGATGTACTACAAGAAAACGAAAAGAAAATGTGTTTCGATTGTGGTCCCATATTAGCCTATTACGTTGCGTATTCACATAAATTTCAGATCAAGAGGTAAGCAAGCAATTTTTGTGACGTAATAACTGATGGAATTTCGTTTGCCAAATTTAAACATGGCGGACAAAACGAAAACGTGTGGAAAGCATATGAATGTGCACGCACGCTGCAGTTCTATGCTATGGCAACAGAGTTATACACCCAGTATACTCCTATACTACCTGTACATCCAGGTATATCTCTTGCCTCTGCACATAGAGCTGTAGCCATGCTATTGTGTGACGCAGATCACATACATTACTAGACTGGAAATGTCATACACAGTATCAATGGCGTCAATTAAGCCTGGCAGCTGCATTTTGGTCTTATACAGTGTGAACAGTCGTGTGTGTAACGACGGAAAACGATCTTTGAAGTATGGATTTTCTGATGTGCATAGGCTTGTACTCTGTTTTCGATAGTATGCTTCTTATGAATGTATTGTTCATCTTTCATAACATGTATCTCTGCTAATCTGAGTTTTCTTAGAAAATCTATCGTCTTCTTTGACTTATAACCGGACTGTATCGCGTTAATTTGCTGTTTTTATTAACCTGTTACCCGTTTCTTCCAGTTTCATTTTTTCTATAATATGACTGTTATGAATGTTCTAATTGTTGTTGATAACACATATATTTAGTTTTCTAAATGTGTTTTCGGGTAACTACAGCCTTCTTTATGCAACATATTCTTCTCACACCACGATTCTGCTATGTGTATGTTAATACAGAAGTGTTGTCTGAAATGCAAACCTAGTTTCAACCAACTAGTAAATCTACAAAGTCATTTGGGTCAGAAGATCATGGTAGTACCATACGGAATATTTTTAACACGAGGTAAAGCTAGACCGCGGCTTGAGGCTTTAGTCATAGTAATATATGTTTGTGCAGCACATTGATGTTTTTTAAATATGATTCTGCATTGAAAGCCTAGTTTTAAATTGGCAAAAGAAAACTATTAGTTTGTACGTGCAAATTGACTGTTTACTTCTTGTTTTGATCGTTATGTCAATGCGTGATGTAATAAATATTTATTGGAGTGGAATCGAAATGTTTTATCGTGTTGTAGTAACATTTCATTGCCGCTATATTGCAATTTGACAAGAAACGAAATATTAACATTTCCTGAAAGCTATATCGATATTTTTGCAAAAAATAAAACATCATAGGAATGCGAAAAGTCAGTTAATTTATCAAATATAATACTATAAATAAACAAAACATGCTGACATTCAAAACTAATCAACTAATATACACGGTCTCCATGTTGCAGTATGCACGTAAATGCAACTAGCCATAAGTAAAATTGTAAAAGAAATTTGTATGAAATGTACAGATGCATAAGTAAAAACTGCGTTAGTTGTAGAATGAATTGATACACTCGTTAGTTGAAATACCCCCCGAAACAAGTTTGTAGGAACAGAAATATTTTGTACAGAACCAGAAGTCTATTTATTTTTAAGAAATATACACTTTCAGAGATAAATATGATAAAAAAGGGTAAACAGTTTTTTCTTTCTCTATTACATCACATTCAAAGAGTAAAAATATTACAGAGATTTATATTAAAAACGCTAGTCTTCTTGTGCAGCAGACATGTTAACGGAGAAACGATTTATTCTCTTTACTGAAACAACGTACTCTTTAAATATTTTTCGATTCAGGCGCTGCAGCCGAAAAATAATATTTATGGGCGGAAAGTTCGTGAAGTAGACGAAATAACGAAAAACGAGTACAATTTGCATAGAAATGAAGGCTGCCGGATAGCCTCTATTAAGCAAGTAAACATTGCCACGGCGAGCGAGGAACATAAACAGCTGCAAGTATACAGCCTGGGCAGAAGTTTCAAACTAATATTTGGGATTGCCCCCTCTCTGTAAGTATCTGCACACTGATGACGGTTAACCAATGGAACCTGGAAGATTATGTCCACGATAGTATCTCAAAGTAAATTTAGATATTTTTTAACCTTTGCATATGTTAATGAAAGGAACCGAATATTATTGTGTACAGTCAAGCAAAGCAGTATTTTCCTCTAATGAATTCCTTGATGTAATTATTATTTCATGGAATGCGTAACAGTGAGAATATTGTCTGATTGTACCTACTTCCGATTAAGCCGGCTAACTGATAATGGTACAACCTATTGTATTGGAAGTGGAAAATAATAACTCCATTCACACCGGAAAAGTAAATCTCTTACAGTTTATTCTACAATGTTGTATTCATTCTTCCCGAGAAATGAAAATGACTTGTCGTAATACGGAGGTATCTATCGAACTGGAACAGTACGAAACTGCAAGTACGGTATATTCATCATTGAAACGTTAATTCAGATTAATCTCGCGAGTGTTAGTTATATTTCAGACTACTGTTTTACGTGGTAGACATCCCGAAGTTTTACCAGTATGTATATTCTCAAAGTTACAGATACAACAATCACCTGCTTCGTCATTCTGTGGGCACTTCCTACGTGCCCGAGCACCGACACATCGAATCAGCGAGTCATCGAAATAGGATGTATTTTCCCGTTCTCTATTCAGCACCTACCATTAATATCTTCCCAGCATTTAAGCTAAATTTCATACCCTTAGTAGGTTCGGTAAAAGAATTTATACCACAACTCCACTTCTGTTTGAGAGAACTAATTTTTTTGATAAGTTAATAAGGCACGAAATTAAGTAAAAAACAACTCTTTAAAATATAATAAAAGACACAAGCCGCTGAGCAATTTAAGCGAAAGTGGAAAATTTTGAATGAAAAGCAACCCTTGTAAATACAACAGAATTTACAAATGACCCCTGTAATTTAAAGAAAAACAGCTCAGCTTAATTATCAAATTTACACTAAAGTTGAGCACCAAAATTTAAGTGAACGCAGCCCTTTAAAAATAAAGTTACCAAAACACACTAAATACGAGCTCAAAAACTTAAGCAAAGTCTGAGTTTTATTTTAACTAATAGAGACTGGTAGCAGGTAACTGCGCTCAATGATACCAATAGGCATAACGTTAAGTAAACAACTCACAACAAAATTTACAAATGAGCCCTGCAATTTAAATGAAAACAGCTCAACTTCATTATCAAAATCACACTAACGTGGAGCTCGAAAGTTTAAGGGAACACAGTCCTTTAAAAATACATTTACCAAAACACACTATAGACGAGCACAAAAATTTAAGCCAAGTCTGAATTTTACTTAAACTATTATGGGCTGGTAGCAGGAAACTGCGTTCAATGATATCAATAGGTAGAAGGCCTATTAAACAACACACAACAAAATTTGCAAATGAACCCTGCAGTTTAAATGACATTAGATCAGCTTAGATACAGGAAAATCACGCTCAGGTGGGGGAGCTGGCTACTCGTTAATTTCATCCCCCCACACAGGTAAAACAGAAGAGTTGACTGAAAACAGAAAGGAGAGGAATAAGGTGCCCAACGGTCAACAAGAACTACAGCTCTGACACAAAGGGGGTTACACTAACGGATAGCACGCCAAATTACAACCGCGTGGTGGCGATGCCTCACGGAGGTAAAATTTCAGCAAAGCGAAGATAAAAAAATAAAAAAATAAAAAGAAAAATAAATAAAATGGAAACAAAGCTATACAACTACCGCCCGTACAGATGCGAACTAGTGGAGGGGCACAAACCAGATAAATTCCCCAGTTACGCTACTCAAGTTAATGTATATAGTACTTACCACCCAGAGCAAAGAAAGTCGCGGTATAGTAGCCGTGCGGTCTAAAGCGTCTCGCTGCGGAGCGCGCGGTTGCTCGTCGTGGAGGTTGGAGTCCTCCCTGGGGCATTGGTGTGTGTGTGTTGTACTTAGGTTAGTTTCACTTAGTTTAAGTAGTTTGTAAGCTACGGACTGATGACCACGCAGTTTGGTCCGATAGATCTACAAACATTTGAACATTTGAGTATAGAGAAAGAAAATAATTCAATTGAACCCAACTAAAAGAGCGGCATAACACATGAATAAATAACTAATGACATAGACACAGGCGGAGACGGCTCCTATGGAAGACCACCGATCCTGACAAATTCACACACACAGATTCGCAGAGCAGGACTGTATCAGTCACTTAACTTATTTACTTCTTACTCCACGACAAGTGCAGGCACCCTCGCGATGGTGTAGGAGGGGCGTCAACCAACGCCTGGAAACATTTCATAGATCCCAGATGCAAAGCGGCTGGAACGCCGCGAGGCGTAGCCGGGGCTGAGTGCGGAGTACTATTGCAATTGTTGACAGCTCCGACGCTTGGCGAGGGGCGGACGCGGTGTCGCACGGCCGCTAGGAACGCGACCACATAGCCGGGAGACGAGGTAAACAGCCGGCTCCGAGCTGCTGTTATAACTTGACAGAAAGTCGTCTCCGGACCAACCTCTTCAGCTCATGGTATGCATGGCTCCCCACGGACAGAGTCCCATCCAGAACAACTCCGATGCACACACCGGGCCCGGCCACAGAACGGCCCCTTAATCAAAAGGACTCAACCGTGGTGATGCCATGCATCGTTATCACCACTGACTGCCTCATAGCCTATCCGCTATTCCCGCAACGGCTGACCCACTTCTCTCTCCAACTACCTCGGCGCGCAAAACGCAGCACCACATGGACAAGGAAAACAACCGTCAGATAGATAGATCAAACAGTGCCACGAGCGGTGTAAGTACAGAGAGATCCATGGTTCTTGCGCCAGTAATTAAATCAAGGACAGGGTCAATCGAAGAAACAGGAGCCGAGACGGCTCAGTAACCCGTTATAAGCGAGCATCATACATTCTCTTTTACGGCGTTCAACCATCATGAGACACCAGTTTCAAATTCAAATGTTTGTATAGCTTATGGGAATTAACTACGGGGTCATCAGTCCCTAAACTTACAAACTAGTTATCAACTAGCTTATCCTAAGGAAGGCACAAATATCCACGCCCGAGGGGGGATTCGAACCCCCGACCGTAGTGGTCCTGCAGACCGTGACTGGAGCGCCTCAGTCCCCTCGGCCATCGCGGTCGGCGAGACACCAGTGAAGTCCTGAAGAAGAACTCAGCAGAACGATCGAAACGTCGCGCGGGGAATGAGTTAGTACTGAGATATAGCGCGGTCTGACGAGTTTGAAGAGTTTACCAACAAGAAAATAAATTATATATTTTTGACGACGTTACAGCGTTCATTTTTAATGAAAGAAATCCCAATTTGAGATCACATATGGCTCCACTGTACTAGGTTTAGATGTAATACTAATGTGCGGCGAAATGAAAATTTGTGCCCGGCCGGAAATCGAACCCGGGATCTCCTGCTTACTAGGCAGACGCTTTGACCACTCCGCCCCCGAGGACACAATGACCAACCCGACTGGAGAGGACTCTTCCCTGCACGTCTCCCGCCAGACCGAAATATCCATTCCCCAAACCGTCTCTTTCCTATTACCACAGCTTTTTAATTCTGTAATGCTCGCAACCACAATACCGCATTCCCGCATCACGGAGAACAGCCCATGAGGTATCGAGACACAATTAACTGTCGTCAGGAGCCCAGCCTCGGCTTGTACACAATTATATATTTTGACGACGTTACAGCGTTCATTTTTAATGAAGTATATCGCAATTTGCGATCACTTATGGCTTCGCTGTACTAGGTTTAGATGTAATACGGCGAATGAAAATTTGTGCCCGGCTGGGATTAGAACACGGGATCTCCTGCTAACTAGGCAGACATGTTGACCACTCCGCCACCGTGTACACAGTGACCAACCCGACTGCAGAGGACTCTTCCCTGCACGTCTCCCGCCACACCCAAATACAGTATTGTGAATTAAGAGGCTGTGATAATAGGAGAGAGACAGTGTGGCCAATGGAGATTTGGGTATGGCGGGAGACGTGCAGGGAAGAGTCCTCTGCAGTGGGGTTGATCACTGTGTCCTCAGTGGAAGAGTGGTCAACACGTCTGCCTACTAAGTAGGAGATCCCGGGTTCGAATCCCTGCCGAGCACAAATTTTCATTCGCTGCACATTGGTATTATATCTAAAACTAGTACAGTGGAGCCATAAGTTATCGCAAATTGCGATTTATTTCATTAAGAAAATAAATGTTTCAGCGAGCAGACATGAGTTTGAGGTACAGGTTTTACTGCAGTCAAGGAAAGGGAGTTCATAAACGTAAAGCAACGAAGTTGTTCGTAGAGCTTAGAGAATACATCAAGATTAGATATCTCATGAGGTCGAAACATTGGGTGTGCCAATGGTATATATAATACGTATCACTGAACAGTGTAATGCATGGGTAAAATCCCTAGAGTGGATGATGAAGAACTGATGTCTTTGAGTAATGTGTTTTATGTTTCGTACTACGTACCAGTGTATATAACATATTAGTATCTTTGTTGATAAAACTCTTATGGGTATGGGACCGCATCGTCAATATATCAAATATTTCACCGACGTTTCGGCCATTATTGCAAGCGGTCATCTTCTGGATGTTACGTAACCCAGAAGAGTTTTATCAACGATGACAACGGCCGCAGAATCTCTCGTTTTCAACTTAGTATCTATTTCATTAATAGTGATGTAAGGCCATCTCGGACGTATCTGTAATTTGCACTGGCCACGCGCACCATATTACGCTTTTGCGAAGATATGTAAAGTCAAAACGCGAGTAAATGATACGTGTAAACGTGCTGTAAAGTGGTAATAAATTTTTTAATATATGGCGATTCAATGTTTTCGATGACCTGTATGAACTCGTATTAATTTTCTGATATCACATACAGTTTTGTTTCGTAAAGAGATAAAATTTTAAGTTGCAGGAATTTTATCAAAACAAACATTAGATTTCTATTCGACTATGTGAACTGTAATTAACGAAAGTGTGGCATGAAATATTGGTCAAATAAAAGGCATTTTGTATCTCAGAATAAAAAATCTAGTAAAGACTGTCTTCAGACATATTTATTTGAACACTACTAGGAAATGAGGATTGATAATGTAAATTCTAAGGACGCCAACATCAGGATAAGCATATCTTAAATACCTTTCTATGATATTTCTCTCCATAAACAAATAAAAACTTAAATCTCAAACGTCTGTTAGTTATCAATTCAAAATCTGAATATGAGTCATCAATTTCAAATTGCAATCTGCAATTATTTCAAGAAATTACCATGTATCGTAAGTGTAATAATCCATATCTTACATAAAATAATTTCTTTTCTGAAAATAACGAACATTGTGGTTAATAGTAAGGATAAAGCTCCGATCGGGACATTTAGGTGATGTGTTAACCGGGATGGGAATTTCATACTTCATGAATGTTTGATGCTGATGAGAGTACAGTTCAAAGTTAAGTGAAGAATACAAAAAGAGAGAGAGAGTGTTGGAAAAATTTATTCGCTAATAAGACTGTTTGCACTCTTTTCAAATATTTTAATCCTAAGAGACCAAACTGCTAAGGTTATTAGTCCACAGACATACAATCAGTTTCAACAAACGAGACACACCCATGCCCGAGGGAGGACTCGAATCTCCGGAGGGAAAAGCCCCGAAACCTTCGACGTGGCACCCGAGACCACGTGGCCATTCACGCGCGACTACTATTCGCACTATATGCCTAAAAAATTGAGGAATGGTCTACATTTTCATACTCACTATCATATGTTAATATTGCAGTTCAATTCATTATACCTACATAATTCGACACTTTGTTTTGTGAAGAATGCTGATTCGACGAAGAAAATATTTATTTTTAATTTTAGGAATTTACGTTACATGCTGATATTGTGTGACCAGTTGTGAGAATTATCAGACAAAATATTAAAAATGCAAACTGTGTTATTTGCATTAATATGCAAATTACTTAGACGTATGATAAATTAACTGTATACATCCGTTCAAAATTCTTGCACTAGTGTCACAGTATTAACAAACATGGTCAGTAGTACGTAACTGCAAAATAGTTGCATGAAACTACCAGGTATTTTCTATGCAATTATAATTTTACCCCCAGGCAGCCGCTCTTCCAGTAACTACTCATCTAAATTTTAAATATCTGCATCAAATTAATTAACCTTACTGGGGGCCGTATATTGAGCAACGCTGAAAGAGGACATCTTGTTCTGATTGATATTCATGAAAACTGCACGTACTTAGTTACGTATTTCAGAATTACCTTAACTGGTGCCTGGCATTAAAACTAAAGTAGTACGGCGCGAATATCTGGGAGACCCAGGAGGGCGGGCTAAGCCGCCTAATTGGAAGGGTTTCACTAATGCTGTTAAGGGTAGGTGACTGCCACAGTGTGTGATGGTGTGTGAGCATATGTGTGCGTGCTGCGTGATTGTTTATGAGTTTGTTTGTGTGTGTCTGTTGTGCAGTGTACTGTAGTCTCGTGGTCATATTGGAGATGGTGATTTAAGAGGCAGTATTCTATCAGACGACAAGGAAAATCCTTTACACAGAGGTACTCTTCAATGCGACAAGTCAATCCGATACATTTCAAAACACTCGCAACACAAACTTTGTGGTACATTGATAATATATGTTTAAGATACTGACAAACTCATTTTTTATTCTTCATTCTGACGTCATTCTCATGATTGGTTGAATTCTACATGACACGAATTCATGACTCTACCAACCGCTTCATCGCAGTAGTTCCACCCTGAATATTCATTATATACACAACTAAATCTAAATAATATATTAAATTGAACTGAATCACAAAATAACAATAAATAAAATACTGTCAAAAGCAATACCCAGTGGCAGTATACACGTTGAAACAATTCCATGACAACGTCGCCACCAAAACTCACCGAGGCACATAATAGCTTCCAATAATAATTGATTTAACTTCTTACTTCAGTACTGCACACATGTTTCATGTCACCGTGTTGTCAATATAATTCACAATCTAGTTGTTACAGTAAAGATTCGTCAGGTGTCTTTTGCTGTAACATAATTGGTAGCGACTAAAAGCTATATTGTGACTAATAATATTTTCGTCATCTATGGATGACTTTGCAGGTTCATAATAATAATAGACATACAGGCACTAATTTCAATTTTGATAAACTGTAAATTTGTATTATTTTTTTTTATTACGATAACACTCGCTGTTCACTTCCGTAACCAAGGCAATCCAGAGATAGCTTTTTTGTATCTTATTTTTATGAGAGGTCAAAACACTTTGTACAGTATCTTTAATTTTATTATTTATAGTGACAGTTAGGTCAGCAGTTTGAGCAGCGCTTTAAGCGGTCAAAGCTTCTTTGATTTCATTTTTGATAGTAGTACTTTGAGTGGTCAAAGCTTCTTTATTTTTGTTATGTACAGTATCGCTTTGAGCATTCAAAGCACCCTCTATAGCATCTTTTAATTTTGTTATCCATTTCATTTATAACTTATTTAATAGCACTTGTCCATTCGTTCGTTAGGGACCTTATTTCAACCATATTAATTAACACTTGTTGACTCAACGAACAAAATAAATCTTAATATTTAACTCCTCCTTTGATCATACACTTCACCTTTATATGTGTAATAATCTGTTGGGGTGTTTCTTATTGTAGACCTTACAATTCAGACAATCCTATATTTAGTTTCAGTTTCATTAAATTAATACTTATATAAACAAAACAATAAATATTTTTCAGTCAATGTGCAAAAAATGTGAAATTCAGTCATTAAACTCACTGGGCCTCATTTAATTTTATATAGTCGCTGACGCTGCGATGAGACTAGCCGTTGGAGACTGTAGACCGGCTGAAACTGCCTATTGCAACGAAACTTGGACAGGCTGCAGACCCTCCGGACCAATCAGTGATGAATTGTAGCCCCTGCTCTTTCGACGGCGTGGAGACGTTGTAGTGCGGATGGTAAGGCAGCTCGTTGTCGCCTCTGCTCAGCAACAGCAGAACCTGTAAAAAAATATTTCTCCCCTTTCCCCAAGGTATGTTCAGCTTTTCTTGTCGCTTCATCTTCTGTCTTGTTCTTCGTCTTGAGTCTTCAGCTTTTTTCTTGCCTCTTCTTACATATCTGTTGTCTTCTTTCTCTTTTCTTTTATAGATTTAGAATGTCGTTTCTCATAATAATTTCTTGGCGTTTTATTCTTTTTGAGCCTGTATTTATAGGCATTCAATCTTTCCTGGCTATATTGTTCTGTATTCTTGTCAAAACTATAGTATTTTTCTGCCAGGTCCTGTCACATAGGTCGACACATTTATTGTCACTAATAATATTTTAATCATCTATTTTCCGACGAGTGCCTTTCTGCATTTGACGGTTCATAATAATGCTACTATTACTAATAATAATAATGGACATACAGGCATTCATTTCAATTTTGATAATCGAACTGTCAATCTGTATTACTTTTTTTATAACGATAACATTCGCTGTTCGCTTCCGTAGCCAAGGCAATTCAGGGATAGCTTCTGATATAAACAAACTGTCAATCCCTCAATTGTGATATTTTATCTTTGGGTAACGTAATGCAACTATTACAAATACTGACATGTTTCACTGTTGATACTTGGGACAGTTTAACGTAACACCTGCAAATAGAGTCTTACTCACACACAAAACAAATACTCACGTAATATTGAAGATTGAAACATTTACACTAGTGGAATAAATCAATTTTTAACACCATTACTTTCATGCATTTCACTGGTATCTATCTTCCATTTCATATTTTTTAAACGTACTTCGTCAGAAACCCACATCAATATAAGAAACACCAATCTCTTCCTATAAACTGATTATATGCAGTTTAGTTTACAATCGTATTCAACATATAGCTTTCGCCACACTAACCACATCAATATCCCAGCGATATATTATTTTTATTTAGAGTCCGCTGGCTCAACGGCGTATCCCTCTGGCGAGGCGTGGCTGTCGGCTAGAAGCGTATAGTGGCTAGATTTCTTCACTGACACAGCTTGCTGCTGCCAGTCGTCGTCGTTGACTCAGCGTTCTCGATCACATGAGAAAAGAAAACAAACGATCCAAACACACAGTACATCAAATATAATAATTATAAAAAAATTAATGTCTCAACACCTAGTATGAACAAGAACAGCCATAGATCGAACGGCGCTATTAACCTCAATGTCTGGTATTCATATAAGAATAATAGTATTGCCTGTGGTCGAAAATCGACCAATTGTGTTTACAATGGTCACTGGCGGTAAAATTTTATGTATCATGTCGGCGGCCTCGCGTGATTATGTTGGCAACATCAACAACACGACAGAAAATCTTTGCCCATTTGTTCGTACCACATAGAATGACTCGATTAGTGTATCGTACAGACCATGAAGTAAACAAATAATGCTGTCCTGCTTTATGGTTGACAGGTTCTTGTATGTACCCTTGTCCGCCCAGTAAAAATAATTGCCCTCGTAAAGCGAAGATTCCATGAGAAAACATCAGCGTTGTCAAGCGATTAGATAAAATGAAGACTCACAGGATTCTCACTATTCAGCATCTGTTTCCAACAGTGTCATAGGAGGCCGCTGGGATATTTGGTAAAATTTAACCGGCACTGGGAGGTATGAAACGGTATCTTTTACGGGTTAGGGAAAATGCCTGACACAATAACAACAAATATAAATGGAAGTATGTTCTTCTCATGCTATTTTCGAATTATGTAACTTTCATTAGCCTAATATTTTAAATGGAACTAAAATTTCGATGTTTGTATATTTGTACAACGCCAAGAAATAATGTTATATCGATACTGCGATAGTAAGAATTCCAGAGCTACAACATGCCGACTTCGTACTTCCACTCGTGTACCGCTATATGCCTCTCCCGGCGCATCATCCTTTATATCGGCATTCATATGAAAACATCCATTTCCTTTAACCACTCTTAATCACTGCGAAAATGAATCATTTGAACGGCACAAGAAAGTGAGTTGCGAGCACTCCATGTTTCGATATTCACTTATTTTAATACGTTATTTTAATACTGGAGATGCGCTGCATTACAGCGTCCTTGATCGAGGCGAATAGCCAAGCAGTGAGCTGATTGTTGGAAAATGTAGAACTTGATCCAAGCTGTGGGTAGGAAAATTTCTACTTCCATTTACCACTTTTAATGGCTAAATGGACACATAATATTTATATTCGTGAAATCTACGACAAAAAAATCTTTTGAATTATGTAACTTTCATTATTCTTGTACGAATAAATTAGTAATCTGTACCACAATTTTCGTGTTAGCGTATTTATATAATGATCAGCATAATGCGTAACCTTCAGCTGTCAGTCAGAGCTGTGCGAGCACTGTCTTCACTCTACTAATATTATACCCTGTTTTAGACGTGTAACATTATATTGATATCCTGAAATTACTGATATAAAAAATGAATGAAAAAATAAGCTTACAAATTATAACCGGGAATAGTGCACACAACAAAGACCCAGGCCCGCAAACACCACGAGAAAATTCCATGGAAGTCGGTTACTGGGCCGTACACACTCCGACGATGGTACACATTCTGTTGTTGTTGTGGTCTTCAGTCCAGAGACTGGTTTGATGCAGCTCTCCACCCTATTCTATCCTGAGCAAGCCTTTTCATCTCCTCATAAGAACGACAACCCACATCCACTTGAATCTGCTTACTATACGCGTCTCTTGGTCTCCCTCTACGATTTTTACCCCACACACTTCCCTCCAACGCTAAATTCACAATTCCTTGATGTCTAAGAATGTGTCCTACCAATCTATCCCTTCTTTTAGTCAAGGTATGCCAGAAATTTCTTTTCTCCCCAATTCGGTTCAGTACCTCCTCATTAGTTACGCGATCCACCCACCTAATCTTCAGCATTCTTCTGTAGCACCACATTTCAAAAGCCTCTATCCTCTTTCTGTCCACACTGCTTATCGTCCATGGTTCACTCCCATACAAGGCAACACTCCATACAAATGCCTTCAGAAAGGACTTCCTTAGGCTTAAATCAATATTCGATGTTAACAAATTTCTCTTTTTCAAAAACGCCTTTCTACCCATTGCCATTCTGCATTTTATATCATCTGTACTGCGACCATCATTTGTTATTTTACTGCCCAAGTAACAAATCTCATCTACCTCCTTTATTGCTTCGTTTCCCAATCTAATTCCTTCAGCATCACCTGATTTTCTTACACTGCACTCCATTACCCTAGTTTTGCTCTTGTTAATGTTCATCTTATATGCACCTTTCAGCACACTGTCCATTCCGTTCAATTGCTCTTCCAGGTCCTTTGCTGTATCTGACAGAATTACTATGTCGTCGGCAAAACGCAATGTTTTTAATTCTATGTAGGTACAATTACGATCAACAGAAGGTCTCGCGCCATTTGTCAGTCTCGTAGTGTTTGTAGCACTAGCCTTTGTGTGGCGCTGTAGTATAGCAGGTTTCTACAGCTTCTTCTGTCATTTCCAAGAATACACTACCGCGTGCAACTGAGATACATTATTTTCCTTTTGAGAGGTTGGTGAAGCTACTTAGTCTAACGGGCTGTTATAAATCAGTTGCTAAGGATGACTGGATCCGCTGCCAAAAATGCAGTGTTTCGTACCACGAAAAATGCGTTGATGTCCGAGGGAAAATGTGTTTTTCATGATGAAGATCAAATGTGTACCACGAAATGATCACAATTGTACCTAGTATGGTGCATTTTCGATCGATTTTTCTCAATTCTGTAACATTTTTTGTGTTTATACCAACATTTGTCATTGTCTCATATTTGTGTTATATATTAACTAAACATCCAAGAAAAAGTGCCACAGTTAAAAGTATTTATTTTCTCATTATATTTACAGTTACAATAACATTTGTCCGAAATCATCGCATTTGTACTACCCTACCCTATGTTGTACTCCTGGAAAAGTTCCTGCTGTATACGGTAAATACGTTTCCGTGTCTATTTGTCGTTACGTGTTATTTTATCTCGAGTGAACAACACTCCCGCCTCAGTTCCATCAGTATATCAAGAAACAAACAAATGAGGTCACCGCTGCAGGCAGACTTTGCCTGATGCTGCTGGATTCGTCGTGGTGGGCCACTCGTACGGCTAACACGATAACCCGATCTGATCCTGTCCGATCTTTTTTCTGTGGGGATATCTGAAGCGCCTTGGTTACGCAACGCCTGTTACTTCAGCAGCACATCGACTGGGCAGGATGCCTTCGAGATACTCTAGACGGCGTGCCGTTCAATCTGGCTCTCGAGTTTGGCGTGTCTCCATTCATCTGACCATTACTTTGGGCATCTCTAGTACTGCCGTTGTTTTCTGCATTTGGCGAAATAACTGCACCGCTCTGGATCGCCTCTTAGGTCCCCGGTTCCCATATGAACCTGATCCATATTTTGTTCCTGATGTGCCATGTAAACTTGTTCAAAGAGCGAACAATAAGTTTTTGTAGAATTTAACGTTATATTCATTCATTATAAGTATGACGTCAGGGTCTTACTGATAACGTTAAAATTTTTCTGAGCTATTGAACGCGTCATGATAATAAAATCTTTCCAACTTTTCGGATCCGTTGCAGGAGCCTTCCTTAGGGAATACTGAGGAAGGCTCCTGCAACGGATCCGAAATGTTGGAAAGATTGACGCGGCAAATTGCTCAGAATAATTTTAACATTAACAATAATGACCGCGAAAGACTACGTTCGTACATCTTACTGATAGTTTAACTTCCTGGCAAATTAAAATAATGCACCGAACATGAACGTCGAACGTGGCTCTACACAGCCACTGCTATAAAGTAATGACTCTGCAGAGTTGACCTAGGAGCCAAACTCAATATCTCGGATTTTCAAGTACTTCTGTCCTCATTTTCGAACTTCACATTTTTCCTGACGTTGCGAAGTGAAAGATTAATCACAGTACGGAAAATGGAATTAGTGATGAAATAAACCATTTGTATAGTCGGTGAATGTAACGGATAATACTTAGAAACAGGCTGTTAATATACGTTTCAGGAGAGGACTTTCTCCTAGCAAGAGAAGGCACTGTTCTAAAGGATAGACGCACAGAACAAGGGAACAAATAACAAGAATCAAACTTTGGGACGGAAAGTGAAACGTCAAGATTCTTGTGATTATTTTGGAGGCAAAATATGTAATTAAGAGATATAGACGCACACACACACACACATACACACACACACACACACACACACACACACACACACACACACACACACTAAGTGTGACAGGAAAATTAACTATTACTAGATGCAACAGGCAACCTAATTAGGTAACTAAGTACTTGTATATTGAGAAAGCATGCAGTTAACATTAAAAATAAGTATCTTTATTTCAATTGAAATGCATGAGTTACTAACATATTGGCACTTCTGGATGTGTAGTACTCGAAATATTGGACTTCAAATTTAGCGCACTTGAGAGTGATATGAGCATCACTTCCGTCGTTTTGATGTGCCAGGTTCCTCGGTGTCACCAGAAATACTATGTGTTTCAGATTTAACGTATGTACATAGATTTCGTCCCAGGTTGACCTCATCTTTAAAAAGCGAGTCAGCCTTTTCAAGTTCGTAGGTTTTGTCATCATTTTCCTCCATAACATCATCTTCACTGTCTTCATATAAAAATTTAAGACAAGGCTTCGGAAACATGTATTTATTTATTTACCCGGGAAGAGAAATTACGGAAGACAAGTGGTTTTGTACTTCATCTTACAAGTTTTACAGTGAGTATATTCTGTGCACTCATGCCTTTAGAGATGTCATACTACATCCGCTTTATAACGGTCACGGAAAAATTAAATGTTGCAACATTGTTAAGAAAAACGAACACCTAACCTCAGCGGTTAATACGTTCCATAAACCACATGCTACCCGCTAAGAAATAATAACAGCAGGAGAACAGCTTAATATCGCACTGTATAGTGGAGGTGTCAGCATTTCTCACACACTAGACCGTTTGCGGTACAAGTTATTTCCCAAGTCTGCCACAAAAAGAAAACTGAATCTTGCAAGGTTGCCAGCTACAAAAGGTGCTGTGTAACATCATTCGTTACGGACTTACCAGCAAGTTGGATGGGAAAATGTAAGCCCCCTGAGAAATGGGGCTGGAATCACAGTGACAATGCCGCGGCGGAGTGGCCGAGTGCATTGACGAGCTATGCTCCAATGCGCAAGCCCGTTCCCTGTCGGGAGTTTGAATCCTCCCTTGGGCACGAATGTTTGTGCTGTCCTTAATGTAAGATAGTTCATATGCAATCAGTAAGTTTACGGACTGATGACCCTGCAGTTAAATGTCCCATAAGCTTAACAAACATTTAAACATTTATAAACACAGTGGCAACGGGCCGATACCCTTTACCATGAACCAAGCTCCAGCACCTGAAGCACTTCTTCACATTGTTTCATGCTCATGCACGATGAGCTGTGACTGCTGCAGAAAAGCTGGTTTGTAAAGTTCTTCAATTTGCAAGATATGCACTAGGGTCAACTGTGAATACGTGCCACAGTTTTTATATGAAGACAGTGAATAAGATGTTATGGAGGATGCTGAGAAAACTAATGAAAAAACCTACGAACTAGAAGAGACTGACTGGATTTTTAAAGAAAAGGTCAACATGGGACCAAATCTATGTACATGCCCTGAATGTGAAACCCATGGTATTTCTGGTGACACCGAGGAACATGGCACATTAAAACGTCGGAAACGATGCTCATATCCCGCTCAAGCGCGCTGAAGTTCGAGTCCAATATTTCGAGTATTACACATCCAGAAGTGCCAATATTTGTTAGTTACTCATTATGCATTTTAATTGCAACAAAGCTAATTATTTTAATGTTAACTTCATGCTTTCTTAATATGCTAGAAATTAGCTACCTAATTAGTTTGCCTGTTGCAGCTAGTAATAGTTCAGTTTACTGTCACGCTTTGTGTGTGTGTGCGTGTGTGTGTGTGTATGTGTGTGTGTGTGTAAGTGTGTGTGTATGTGTGTGTATGTGTGTGTGTATTTATATCTCTTAATTATGTATTTTTGTATTTATAGCTTCACAAGTACCAGGGCTGAGGTGACCTATAGTAAACTTGGGCTAATGATGTACGAATCACAATAGGTGGGTGCCTAGAAATCACCATGTTGCAGGCCGAACTAATTGAATACCTGAAAATGAGATGGTAAATTCCAACATATAACATGATATATAACATATTTATATATCACACACAGAAACTGAATTAACAATGCCCAAAGATTAGATAGTTTGCAACTTTGCACAACTTTTGAAAAATTGACATATTATTGACGCACTGTAGCGCCTTAGGTAATGCGAGTAGAAAAAGTGGTAAGAAGTATATTTCTAGAGAATTATGCTCTTTACAAAAGAATGTAGACGTAAAAGTAGCAGGAGCACAAAAACCCAGATATTTTGAAAAAAGTGAAGAAAAGTCCAAAATTTATGTAGTTTTTTGACTCCAGAAAGTTTTCCCAAGAGAAATCTTGTTGGCAAAACTTGGTGTTCTAATATTTCCAACCATATGAACGAGTTAGAAAAATAAAATCTTCTACCACACCTTTTGAAAGGTATAGCTACAATTTGACTGAACTAATCTAAGGAAATAACTTCTAAAAACTGTTGCCGTCTACTTAAGTGTTTTTGGGTAAACGAACGAAGAGATATAGGAATGAAAAAAAGTGAAGATATTGATATATATTGGTTTGTTTATTCGTGTAAATTTCCTCACACAAGATATCCAAACAGTCCACCGTCGACTTCAATGCATTTTCTAAGAACTCACGGCTATGCTGCCGGGCCACTGCAGAGCGGCCGAGCGCATTTAGGCGGCTGTGCTACGATACGCGAGGCCATACCCCGTCGGGGGTTCGAATCCCTCCTCGGGTGTGGATGTTTGTGCCATCTTTAGTATAAGGTAGTTCATAAGTAGTTCGTAAGTTTAGGGACTGATGACTCCGCAGTTAAATCCCTTAAGCTCTACAAACATTTGAACATTTTATGCTGCGGGTGACCTTGTCGACCACCGCCGATGTTTCGATAGGAACACAGCCTGCCACTCTCACGCCACATCTGCACTCAAAGAAGCAATGTGCAATAGCAATCTCATGATTTCAGTTATGCGTTGAGAATGGCAGGGTATACTCCAGCAGAAATATCGACGGTGGTCGTAGACGTCACCTAGCAGCATACCCGAATGTTGTTTGAAAATTCCTTACGCGGGGAAAATATCTGTGAATCCTTTTTGCTGCTCTTGTAAGCAGGTGTTCTGTTCCTGATGGCAGTTCCGTTCTGCACATGTATGTAAAATACGAGTGACTATATCCTCTCTTGTGTCCAGTGTACACTACGTTCTTCAACGACCCCCACAAACAATAATACAATGGAGTAAAATCGCCTGACCTCAGAGGCCAAGCAATAACTCCACGGCGACCTATCCAACGACCAGCTGCGATCGGCAACACATCACCTGTCTACAAGAACCGGTTGTCTGACATCTGTGAGGAAAGTTAACACAGTTACACAACCGATAATATAACAGTACTTTAATCTACTGTCACTTGCACTTTCTAATTATTTTCATTGCTTTACCCTGAAACGGTTAAGAAAATGGCCTATATTTGTTGGAAGTCTTTTTTTTTCGGAATTACCAATAGTACCAACCCTTAAAGCCTGTGAAGGTGGAAGTGAGTAAGTACCAGCAACTGTATAAATATTATTTATTGAAATACGCGACCGGTTTCGGCGTTACAATGACATCATCTCCAGGCGCTCGGCGGAATAGCCGCGCGTACTGGAGCGCCGTGTTGCGGTGCGTTCAGCCGTCCGCCGTCGGGGGTTCGATTCAACCCTCGGGCATGGGTGTTTGTGTTGTCCTTAGTTTAGTTTACCATAGGTTAAGTAGTTTGTAAGCTAGGGAGTAATAACCAAGCGGTTGAGTCCCATAGGTTTACAAACATTTGATTTCAGGCGCTCGTTGTGCAACTGTCAGTACTAACACATTTGAAAATGGCAGCCGTTAACACCCGTAGCCGTAAAATTCCTTAGTCCATTCATGTCAAAAACCCAACGACGACAAGAATGGACAACGAAATTTACGGCTATTGGTGTTAAAAACTCCCATTTTCAAATGTGCTGATACTGACAGTTGGACAGTTGCACAACGGGCTCCTGAAGATGGTGTGACTGGAACACCGAAACCGGTTACATATTTGAGTAAATAATATTTGCAGCTGCTGGTACTTCCTTTCCACCTTCAAATTTATCAGCTGTAGTCCCAACAAATTCATTACTTAAAGCATGTGTCTTTCATCTTAACTAACCCTGTATATTAGGTATTGAAAAACGTATTGATTGACTAATTACGAATCGATTCATATTCACCAAATTTCATTCCTAACCGTAAAGTTCACTTTTTGAGGCACATTTACCAATTCAATTAATTACTAATCGACAGTTCTTGATTCTCGTCCCGTCTTGGAGAAATTTATGCAGATGCCCATGTTCCAGATGTCGGAAAAACTGCGGTTAGAAAGAGCCGCAGTAAAAGTCTTTCAGATGGGCGACGGCAGAAAAATGAGGGATTAGTTTAATGAAGTCGGTGGGAGGGGGAGGTGAGTCGGATGCCGCTAAGAGGCAAACCTTTAAAAGAGCCCGCGGAAGTGGCTTTAATTAAGGTCGGCGGGTCATAGGCTGGTGGCCCAAGCATCTCCCGCGAACAGACGACGCACTTCTCGCAGAGCTATCTTAATTTCATTCGCAAGAGACTCGCTGGTCCGGCTATTGCGGAGAGCGTCTCGCCTGCGGGAACAGCGTTCGTGGGGAGAATTGGACGTCGGCCAAGACCTGAATCCCAAACCGATATAGGGGAGGGACGCCGGTGGATTCCCCATCTCGCCAGGCATGAGCGTGTGCGTACGTGACACTGCGTGTGCATGTGTGTGTGTGTGTGTGTGTGTGTGTGTGTGTGTGTGTCTGCGCATGCGTGCTTGTCAGCTCGCCCTCCGCGGGACGCCAGGAAGACTCGGTGGAGCGGAAAAGCAATCAGCTGCCCTCGTAATTACATTTCCGATCGCCTGCTACGGAATTCCCGCATTCATTGAAATCTCAGTCGTTACGTTTCTTGAGCTCTTCAGTTCACAATAAATTTTCTATTACTGCCAGCTTTATTGTTAATGAAAATCTGTTAGCAATTTCAAGCTGGAAATGACATTTAGCAAGTGGAAGGCCGTTTCAAAGGAGTATTTGTATTGTGAAAGGTCTTCTGGAAAAGGTGAAAAGAGATGACATTTCCACAGTGCGTGCGATATATTCCTTTGGGAACGAAGCAACTAAATTTCTATCGGGTTACAGTTATATATATATATATATATATACATCTATTGTCTTACCGAATATCCTACTGGTTATGTCTAAAAAAATCATCTGAATGGCAACGTTATCCCACTGTTTGATGTAAAAGTATTATTTATATTGTCTCTTAATGTATGAATATACGGTATTTTTCATGGATTGCTGACGATTTCGATCAGTTTTATGGGAACTCCAGTGTATCCAGGACATACTTCTATGGCTTTGTCACATGTGTCATTCCACTACCTGCGTTTGCGTTTCCTTTGGGGTGATGATGTTTACTGAAGCTTTCAAGAGTGTGTGCTGGAGATAGGTTGAAGGAGCATCGACGGAGATGGTCCTCAGTGTTTACGATATTCCATACGCCTCGCAGCATGGTAAAGGTCAGCGAGTGACATAATAATAGTAATAATTAACCAAAACGCTTCTATTTAATAATATTTACCTAAACACGACGGTCCCGTTTCTGCTTACATTGCCATTTCCAAGTGACGGTTATGTCTATATGGCCTGACATACATAAGGTGTCATTATATGGACTGTCAAATTTCGTTGGTACTTTTTATTTTGATTTTGTATGTTGACAGTTACAGCCACGATGTCGTATGTTTACACAGTTAGTGGAATGACACCTCTGACAAAGCCGTAGAAGTCAGCAGTAGGTCCTGGCTATACTGGAGTTACCATAAAACTAATCGAAATCGTCATGAATTCTTGAAAATACATTCATTACATTAAAGGGGACAATTTAAATGATACTTTTACATCCAACAGTGGGGTAACGTATTCGACATCGTGGCTGTAATTGTCAAAATACAAAATCATAATTAAAAGTACCAACCAAATTTGACAGTCTATATACAGACGCCTAGATGTTTCATGTATGTCAGGCCATCTAAACATAAGCGTCATTTGAAAATGGCAATGTGAGCCGGAACGGGACCTTGGTGTTTAAATAAATATTATCATTGTTTTGTATTTGCTAGTTTGTGCACTGAAGCAGAATTTCGATACGATGTATTTGAATTTTGGCTGTAGACAATTCTATTAATTTCACAGAAGTCATCTGCCTTTTGCGGTACTTTTATTTTAATTATTTGTAGGTGCGTGCGCAGAACCATTGTTTCCTGATTTGATTATCAGTTAAATTCTTTCATGAGTAGATGAACTGTACAATACCGAATTAGTGATATTTCTTCTCACTCCAAAGCCAGTGCCGAATTATAATATTTTGTTAGGGAGGAGGATAGCCGGTTTACCTTTATAAATCCTACAGTTCCCTGAATCAAAATGATTCTCGTCACTAAACATAGTTTCGTGGCGTGCTAGAATTTGGATGTTGAGTTGGTATAACGTGTCTGTTAAGTGCTTCAGTTTGCAGATCTTGCGACGCGTGTTGATGTTTAGAGGGTCAATAATATGCCTTTCTTTTGGACGAAGAAATTTTGGAAACTGCAAGATTATCTCGGTCCCCCAGAATGCTATGAACGAGAAAAACTAGTTTGAATACTAGGATCTGGGATGGTAGTATCTTTAACTGATGTTACCGTCATACTACCTGTTGAAGATACTGAGGAGATCACTCTTTGTTGACCTCATAGGTGCTACTAAGGTATCGAGCCTCAGAGGTTGCCTCAAGACGTTTTCTGGCTGTGCCTATTTTTGGTCAGCGAGAGGTATTTTATTTCCCTCAAGCCCTTAAGACAAGTCCGGCGAGCCGCCCGATTCAACAGGGGGGAAGCGTCCGATAGGCAAACCCTATGGCATGGTTTTGACATTATTACTGAATAGTTACAAGTTTCATTCATGTCATGACCGCTATAAACGCCGCCAATCGGAAATATGTGAGATATGGAGAATCGACGTAAGCAGATATGACCCAATATCAACCGCAACATATAGACAATGGAACAATGTGAACGCAGCATAAATGTGATTGGTGCCTTATAAGCGTCGATGGAACAAGTTATGAGGGCCCAAGGCACTGCGCGCGGTGTCGTCGCGAAGCGATGCTACTGCTGGCAACCAAGACGCGGGAAGTCTGTACCCGTCTTCCCTGTTCATATTTCCGGGTCGCTTAGCTATTTCAATTGCTTCCCTGATTTTCCTCTTCAAAGTATAGGGCTGTTTTGCCAGTACAGCGACTTTCCGAAAATCCATATGTTTGCCGCACTCTTCTTGGTGTTCAGCTACTGCCGACTTTGTATGCTGTCCTAGCCGAATGTACCTCTCGTGCTCGGCTATCCTTGTTTTAATCGGCCGCCCAGTTTCGCCAATGTACACCTGGCCGCACTCACAGCCGATTTCGTAGACTCCAGCTGTGTGCAACTTATCCGTTTTGTCCTTCAATGAGCCTAGGACATCTCTTATTTTATTGTTGCTGCGAAATATAGGCTTGATGCCCTCTCGACGAAGAATTTTGCCTACTCGTTCGGTGACGCCTTTTACGTATGGCAATAGGGCGATGGTTTGTCCTTCCTTTGGCGCTTCCCTTTTGTTTCTATCATTAGGTGTCATAGTTTGCTCAATCATCCTCTTCCCATAACCGTTTGCTTCGAAGGTGGACCTGATGTTTTTTAATTCTGCTTTCAGATGTTGTTCATCACTAATCCGGTATGCCCTCTTAGTTAGAGTGTGGAGCACGGACTTCTTTTGCGTAGGATGATGGTGGGAAGTTGCGTGAAGGTACCTGCCTGTGCTGGTGGCTTTTCTAAATACCCGATGGCCCAGTTTGCCCTCTGGTTTCCGATAAACCTCTACGTCGAGGAAAGGAAGCACACCATTCTTCTCAATCTCCATGGTGAACTGGATCTTGTTGTGCTGTTGATTGAGGCGTTGATGGAAATTCTGCAGCTCCTCTTCTCCATGAGGCCAGATGACAAACGTGTCGTCTACATATCGCAGCCAGCAGTCTGGACGTAGTGGTGCGGACTGGAGAGCTGTTTCCTCGAATGCCTCCATGAAAATAATGGACAAACAATGGACACGCAGCGAACGGTGGTCAACCTTTCCAACCATGAATTAAGTGACGCAGCAACACAAATACTGTCCAAGGGGATGAATTTGGCGATCACACCACGTCGAGTCCCTAAAGAAGACATCATAGAATCCGTCGAGGCATCGCTACGTCACCTTCCACAAGCAGAAGCAGAGAAGATCCGACAAGAGACAGTTAGAGTCTTGGCGCATGCAAAGCCACCAAAGCAGAACATCAGCAATGAGGAACGTCGTGCTATCATAGAGTTAAAGAACAACCCCGACCTAGTAGTGGTACAGTCCGACAAGGGGAACGCCACAGTGGTGATGAATACTACAGATTACGACGACCGGATGGAAAAACTTCTAAGTGAACCCATCTATAAGAAGCTCAAGGGGGATCCGACGGCCAAGGTAATAAAACAGACGCAAGCACTGCTTAAGATAACCAGAATGAACTTCGACACGGCCAGACGATTCAACCCGCAAGTCCCACAGGCACCAAGGATTTATGGGGTTCCGAAGATCCACCGGGAGTCTTTTCCTCTAAGGCCTATTGTCTGCAGTATAGACTCACCGACTTGCAAAAGAACTAGTACCGAAAATCCAACATCTTGTGGGCCACACGGACTCTTACGTCAAGGACTCAACCCATTTCGTAGCACTTTTAGAAGAAAAACGAATCTCCACCACGGATTTGATGGTCAGCTTCGACGTGAAGTCCTTATTTACAAATGTACCAGTGTCGGATACCATGAGCATCCTAGAGGAACGTGTTCCACCCGACGTTTGCGATCTGGTGCAACATTGTTTAACGACCACCTATTTCAGGTGGAAACGGAAATTTTATGAACAGACGGACGGAGTTGCAATGGGTTCACCTCTCTCACCCGTTGCAGCCGATATTTTCATGGAGGCATTCGAGGAAACAGCTCTCCAGTCCGCACCACTACGTCCAGACTGCTGGCTGCGATATGTAGACGACACGTTTGTCATCTGGCCTCATGGAGAAGAGGAGCTGCAGAATTTCCATCAACGCCTCAATCAACAGCACAACAAGATCCAGTTCACCATGGAGATTGAGAAGAATGGTGTGCTTCCTTTCCTCGACGTAGAGGTTTATCGGAAACCAGAGGGCAAACTGGGCCATCGGGTATTTAGAAAAGCCACCACCACAGGCAGGTACCTTCACGCAACTTCCCACCATCATCCTACGCAAAAGAAGTCCGTGCTCCACACTCTAACTAAGAGGGCATACCGGATTAGTGATGAACAACATCTGAAAGCAGAATTAAAAAACATCAGGTCCACCTTCGAAGCAAACGGTTATGGGAAGAGGATGATTGAGCAAACTATGACACCTAATGATAGAAACAAAAGGGAAGCGCCAAAGGAAGGACAAACCATCGCCCTATTGCCATACGTAAAAGGCGTCACCGAACGAGTAGGCAAAATTCTTCGTCGAGAGGGCATCAAGCCTATATTTCGCAGCAACAATAAAATAAGAGATGTCCTAGGCTCACTGAAGGACAAAACGGATAAGTTGCACACAGCTGGAGTCTACGAAATCGGCTGTGAGTGCGGCCAGGTGTACATTGGCGAAACTGGGCGGCCGATTAAAACAAGGATAGCCGAGCACGAGAGGTACATTCGGCTAGGACAGCATACAAAGTCGGCAGTAGCTGAACACCAAGAAGAGTGCGGCAAACATATGGATTTTCGGAAAGTCGCTGTACTGGCAAAACAGCCCTATACTTTGAAGAGGAAAATCAGGGAAGCAATTGAAATAGCTAAGCGACCCGGAAATATGAACAGGGAAGACGGGTACAGACTTCCCGCGTCTTGGTTGCCAGCAGTAGCATCGCTTCGCGACGACACCGCGCGCAGTGCAGTCCATAGGGGCCCGCCCGCAGACAACAGCGGCCGCGCGTACACAGAGCAAACAGCACGCTCTAGCCGGCGCTAGGCATCACTGCTACGTCACTGCTACCACCGCTCCTCATTCACCAGGTTCAACCAATGGCAAACATTAATATAAACACCAATCCTGGACTTCCTTTACCACCAATAGGAAGAAATAAAGTAAACACCAATGAAAGAGAGCTGAAACCACCAATAACAACTAGCAACATTTAGTATTTAAGACACCAGCTTTCCGTCACCCAGCAGTAAATGTAACACCCAGAAGATGGCCACTTGCAATAGTGGCCGAAACGTCGGTGAAGTGTTTGATATTTTGACGATGCGGTCCAAAACCCAGAAGAGTTTTATATACAATGACAACGGCCGCGGAAGCCTTCGTTTACACAAAACGTAAATTGTTGGAGTGCCTTGTGCTTAAAAAGAACCTCCTCGAATGTGACTTTTACTACGTGTTTTTTCTATTATATTAACGTTCGTCAAAAGAGTTGTAATAGTTATAGCTACCTGGAATGTTACGCCTGTGCATTGCCACCAAGATGAAAAGTTTTTCATAGACACTGGGTTTCATATTAGATGATACTTGCATTAGGAACCTAATAATTTCATTTGTTAATGACGTCAAATGATTCATAAATATTTATAACTCTTAATATTAAGCCAACATAGGCATGCGGCTGCTTACTACGTGAAACTTGTTTTAGTCACACAATTATTTCTCTTCCAAAGTTCATTCTGTTTGAATTCTTTGTGACCTTAGCCTTGGGCTGTACTCTTGAAAGTGCACATCTACTATATAGAAAAGAGAGAGAGAAGTTGACACCTTATTGGCAGTTCTTTGAAATAGTTTTACTAATATATATATATATATATATATATATATATATATATATATATATATATATATATATATATATATATAGTAGAATATGTAAAATAAAGGGTTTCTCCTAGAAATGTGAAAAAGATTAAAATGCATGGTCAACATGTTACAATATACGTCACAAAAACGGATCGTCATATTAAATTAAGAGATAAAACATTACTGTTTCTTACGTAAGTATAAGACAGACTGACAGAAGGGACCATTTTGTTGGTGTGTTGTTATAGATATCCACCAGGTGTCAATGGATCCAAAGATAAGGAAGATACATTTCTTAATACTGAAGCATATTGTGCTCAGCAATTAAAATTATTAACAAGTTTAGATATAATGAATTAATGAAGCTAGTGAGTCGGCATTTACATATTTACATTAAGGTGTTAAAGGTACGGAAGTCAACAGATCTCAATACATAGAATAAAGTTTAACAGAATGTGACACCAACATATGTTATATCAGCCATTACAAACTCTTCATCTCTTCTCGCCATGTAAAATGTTGGTGTCACATTCTGTCATCTTTATACCATGTATTGAGATCTTTTGACTCCCTTAATGGAAAGATGCAAATGCCGACTCACTATCTTCATTAACTCATTATATCTAAACTTATTTTGTGAATAATGAAATGCCAAGATCGCGGTATTACGTCTTTATTAATAACAGACGACCGGTTACGATGTACACAGACAACATCTTCTGGTCTCTGCACTAAATAGTAACATTATCACATAACTGCAACGCCGCCTGTTAGTAGCTTGCTGTCACTCACAACTGTACAATACGGTGGTTCTTTATTTATATTTGACTATATGAGTTTTATATATGACAACCAAACAACGTATTTTAATGTGTGACAACCCACCAGTACAGTCCAACTGGCTACAATATGCAGTTATGTAATAATGTTACTATTTAGTGCAGAGACCAGAAGATGATGTCTGTGTACATCGAAACCGGTCGTGACGGCCGCGGTGGCCGAGGGGACTGAGGCGCTCCAGTCACGGTCTGCCCCCCTCGGGCATGGATATTTGTGCCGTCCTTAGTTGTAAGTAGTTCATAAGTAGTTTGTAAGTTTAGGGACTGATGACCCCGTAGTTAAGTCCCATAGACTTTACAAACATTTGAAACCGGTCGTCTGTTATAAATAAAGACGAAATACCGCGATCTTGGCATTTCATTATTCACAAAATACATTTGTAAGATCGCTCCCTGCCATGAGCAAATTGTATATCTGAACTTGTTGGGCATAATATGCTTCAGTTTTAAGAAATGTGTCTTTCTTATCTTTGGATACATTGACACGTGATGGATATCTATAACAACACACCAACAAAATTATCCCTTCTCTCAGTCTGTCTTATACTTACGTAAGGAACAGTCATATTTTATCTTTTAATTTGATATGACGATCCATTCTGGTGACTATAACTTTACTAACATACCAAAATACGTTAGAGATTTAGCCAAAATTGTAAAAAGTTGCAGTGTAAATGTTTCAAACCCTTCTGTAGATGATGAGATAAATCATCGAAACCGGTTAAGAGAAGTAAATATATTTTATTGGCTATCTTGGCTTAACAACCTGGTAAAGGTGTATTTTTATTAAGAGCTGTAAGAGTTTGTACGTGTTTGTCAACTGTTATATTGGAACCTGTCGAGGTATCTTGGACGAGTTATGGTTCTTCAATAATGATATTTTCAGTAGCTTGCGACATTATTCAAGTCCTAGAGTTGTTGAAATTTAACACTAGAACCGGTGATGGGACATTTTTGTTCCATTGTATATACTATACGTTGCCGATTGCTATAGACTGTTAGAGGGTTTTACTGTTGTCTGTTACTACAATTCTGATGTGAAGTAATGAGTTCAGTGCCTTTGACAGTAAAAATTTATATAAATATAGGTAACTGGGCCTGTGAGGTAGTGCAACATGGCTCGGCGGTGCGGTCTCCCAGATGAGCAGCTGTTAGCTGTTAGCTGAATAGTATTGAAGATAAATCCGAAGAGGAATATGTAGGTGGTATATCAACTGATTTTGATTATGATGCAAAAACGTACGACGGAGAGCTCGAATGAATCAGAGGGCAGTGATGATCATTCTGATAAATTACAATTTCTTCACGTCACTTTAACTAGCAAGTGAGCTGAAAACAAATCGAACCAGCTGGCTTGGTACCATGAACAAAATTAGACAGGAAGTGCCTGAGTACGTGAAGTAAGCTCTTGAGAACCTACACAAGACTGTAGTTTTCAAACACGACGATATGACCCTGACAGTGCAAACACAGCCAGGAAAAAACCTAATAATTCTCAGTTTCTTGCATCCGGATGTACAAATTGGAAATAATGTGAAGTCAAAGCCTAACATTGTGACAAATTGCAATGAATCAGAGTATGGAATAAATGTTGTTTACCAAATGGCCCGCAAATACTCAGTGAAAGCTGGTGAAAGAGGACGGCCTGTTCATTCATTTTATAATACTCTAGATTTAGGAGGAATCAGAATAACGAGATTTCCTGCTGAAGCATGCAGATGAACTTACCAAACACTATGCAGAAACCAGGGTCAGATCTCTAACAGTTCACGTTGAAGCATCAGATGTAGGTGGAAACTGCTGCTGTTGACAGAAGGGAAAAAGTTTATACAAATTTGCATCGTGTGACAAACCAGTTAGCAAGAAATGTATTGCTGTAGTTCCTTATGTCTGTGCAGATTTCGAAATCCAGTCTACAGACAATGATGACCAGAAAGTTGTCTAAAAGGGATTGCATAGACTGTAATTTTATCTTTGGAAAATGTATCGAAGTGCAGAATGACATTAGAGAACGATAATGTATTGATGGTGTATTATGATAATCTTAGTTGTGGAAAATATCATTCTGAACTGAAAACTTCATGCTGTGGCTGGATTTCTATTAAAAAATTTTGATTTCTTTATGACAAAGTGAAAAATTCTTAAGTATTTGCATACTGTAGTTCATTTGTCTAAAAGTAAATATTTTATATTTATGTTGTTACGTGAAACCGTTTTGAATTAAATTTACCTAGCACGTTTGTACTTAATATTTATAATTAAAACAACATATGAGACTGAGTGTTATTATTTCTTACAGAAATACCTGTCCCTTAAAATTAAAAGACCAGGATCAAACAGTAACACATCGACCTTTAATGGGACACGTTTGACCCGTTGGCGGCTTTAGGGTGTTAAAAACTCCGGCGGTTCTAGTGTTAATTTACATGTTGGAGTTAGAAGGGGAGAAAATTGATACGTCAGACTGGACGGCGGCCTCGGTCGAATGCGCGGTGAGTGCCCTGAGTGGGTGACGCACCCTGGCGGCACTGTCTCAGCAGCCAACACACCGCCGCCCTGAGAGACCTTACACCGCAGGTGGAGCTGCCTCCCTGCTCTCTCCTTTCTGCCCTGGCCTCTCGGCGTCACTACAAAGAGCTCTGTTGTCCCCTTTATGTAGCCTGTCTTGCAGGAAACCCCGGCTCGGAAATGAAATGTACAGACGTAGGATGGAAAGCTTTTGTATGGTATCACACTACAGTGGTACGTAGAGCTCCACTACTGTAAATTGTCTCTACAGGAAATGCAAAGGCTGTTTCTTTCTTAAATTACATACGACAGATACAACTCTTTTAAAAAATAAATGACAATGAAAGGAATGGGAAACAGACATGCCTTTGCTATGCACAGGACGACCAGCTAGTCTAAAATAGTTTAGGGAAATAATTAACCAATTTTATTTAAAAACATCGCCTAAGTTTTACAAGTGTACTTCCATGCGACATACGCCGTGACAACGTGAGCAAGGCTGTCCACCTTGCAGGGCAGAGGAAGCCAGAACCAGTATTCACTGCTGATTCCAAAATCAGCTCACCCTTCTGGCGTCCGTGCTGAAACTACTGACGTTTCCATGCTACCGCGGAGCCAATAGCAGACACCCACGTTCGATCACGTGTACTACTGCTGGAGGACTCAGAGGTGCGAGAATCAGATCCTTCGCGCTCTTCAGTTTTAGCTCTCGAGCAGAAAAGACGCACTCGAGAGGCCCAGCCTCGGTGCGGGGCTAACGGTCACATGTCGTCCGCTCCCGCCTAGCGGCTGTTCGGTATCAGCCACTAAAATGTTCAAATGTTTGTAGAGTCTATGGAACTTAACTACGGGGTCATCAGTACCTAAACTTACAAACTACTTATTAACTACTTACGAACTAGGACGGCACAAATATCCATGTCCGAGGGAGTATTCGAACCCCCGACCGTAGTAGCCGTGCAGACCGTGACTGGAGCGCCTCAGTCCCCTCGGTCACCGCGGCCGGCTATCAGCCACCAACTGTGTGAACCGTAACCGTTACCTCTTTCCGTTTTCTAACCCGCTAAATTAGACTGGCACTCATTCATTGCATTCGACCACAGGACGAGTCCCGCCATGTATTCCGTACTTTCAGAATATTCCCAATATAAACTTAAATCCTTTTATTTGCCATTCAGCCACCCTTTCCTAGGGCGTCCACAAGCATTCACCGCTTCGCCTTCCATCCTGACGACGCCTCCAACCCATCTTATTTGTGCAGCAGTGTGATGGGTTGATAATTTTGCTATCATCCGTTGGATAAGGTTTAAGTGTTGTACAGCTGTTTTGATATAAAACACATTTAGTGGCTAATTTTATAGAATATAAGTTCAAAATGTTCAAATGTTTGTAAACCTAATTACCTTGGTTAACAGTCCCTAAGGTTACAAACTACTTACACTAACTTGACGTAACTTACGCTAAGGACACCGGAAACACCATGCCCAAGGGATGACTCAAATTCCCGACGGCGAACGGCCGCGCGCACCCTAGCTGGGCGACTTAGTGTGCGCGGCTAATCTGCCGCGGCACAATATAAGTGTTGAATTAATATTAGGTAACGCATGCTTTACACTAGAATACAGTCATATAACGCAAGAAAGGAACAAGCTGTGAGCGGTAATGCATCCCCTGTAAATTAATGGAATAAAGTTTAAATACACATATGTGAAAATCACTAAGGAATATCGAAAAAATGCAGCTCACATACCAATCGTTCTGCCATACATGCTGGCAATTTTAAATTACAAGAACCAGCTAAACATTGCCCACTTCTACATCAAACATTACGAGAAAGAAATTAAGTGTAATTTAAGATACCAGAAATAATTAAGCCTAAAATTTTAAATTTAAAACAGTGAACACCTCTGCACTAAACCTCAAAGGAGATAATGAAACTGCATATAATTTAAAGTACCAAAGCTCAATATTAAAATTTTGCAAAACAGTTTGGGGGTATAAGAATTGTGGGGTGTTCACAGGTAAAATAACAAACTCAAAGCCAAACAAATTTACAACTTGGAGGGAGTACTTAGGGCGCCGAACGCAAGGACACAGAGGAAGAGAAAAAAAATATTATTATAAATTATTATTATTCGGTTTTACAATGTAATTTAGTTTATACTTTCCGATATCCCAAGATTATACACTACATTATTTTAAATTAATGTTATTACACTCCTGGCCAGTAAAATTACTACATCACAAAGATGAAGTGCTACAGACGCGAAATTTAACCGACAGAAAGAAGATGGTATGATATGCAAACGATTAGCTTTTCAGAGCATTCACACAAGTTTGGCGACGGTGTCGACACCTACAACATGCTGACATGAGGAAAGTTTCCAACCAATTTCTCATACACAAACAGTGGTTGACCGTCGTAGCCTGGTGAAACGTTGTTGTGATGCCTCGTGTAAGGAGGAGACAAGGCAGCTTTGGTCCACCCTGGGTATTTTATTTCCCCGGTACCCACTATATCTAGTGAGCATTCCCCTATCCACCACCTGTGTAACCTTCCGATGGGAGACTAGAAAATCCACAAGGGAACAAAAAACAAAATAATGCTACTAAAATAACTCCCACGCCCCGAATAACGACAACAACGTCTTCTTCTTCAGTGTTCAACCCTGAGATTGGTTTGCAGCAGAGCGCCATTCCTCTCTTCTGTCTGCCTTCTTCTTCATTTCCAAATTCGTGTTACATCCAACATCATTCATGATCTGTTGCATGTATGATATTCGTGGTCGCCCCCGTCGGTTTTTTCCCTCAATAGCTCCTTCTGGTATTGTTCCGATGATGTTATTGTGTATGAGGATGTGCCCTGTAAGTTTGTCTAGTCTTGTTTGGATGTTCCTACACAGGGATCTGTTTTCCTGTACTCTCCTAAGCACTTTTTCATTTGTCACTCACTCTTTCCATCTGATCATCATCCTTCTATAACACTACATCTCCAGGGCCTCTAGCCGTCTTCTCTCCTCTCTTCCTACTGTTTAAGTTTCACAACCGTATAGAGCCACACTCCAGACAAAAGCTTTCATTACACGTTTTCTTATCGCCATACTGATGTTCTTGCTGGTCAGTAAGTTCCTCCTTCAGATTAAATGCAATTTTGGCCTGTTGTATTCTGCTCACAATTTCTTTCCGGCCTCTGACATCTCTTGTGATCTTGCTTCCCAAGTAAGTAAATCCCTTATCACTTCCAGCTCCTCTCTTCCGCTTCTTATTTTTAGAGGTTCATATTCTCCTTCTGTGCTGCATACCATCACTTTAGTCTTTTTGTTTGTTTATTCTCATACCATACTAGTTGTAGAAAATCCTTTTCACGAACTTGGTCTATGGCTTCCCGGATGTAGGCGTTGAATATAAGAGGAGAGAGAGCACATCCTTGTCTTACCCCTTTTCTGACATTTGCTTCTTGATCATGGTGACAGTTTCTAATCACTGTCATCTCATCATTATAGAGACTGAGTATCACACGGATGTCTTTGTATTTCATTCCACTTTTCCTCAGCACTGTGAACATCTCTTGCCAGATAACAGTACCAATGCCTTTTCCAGATCTACAAAGGCAATATAAGTAGAAAGATATAAATCATAATAGAAACTGGACACGTTCATAACTTCATAACAATGAGAATCACAATGTACCTTGCATGCAATTGAGAGAAATTTGGCAATGAAATTACTTTGTTGAACCATGTGGTTGCAGCAGATAATAGAAAAAATCAGAGCCAAAAATATTCGCTCTCAACCATCCTTAAATGAAATGTAGATATATGGTCCTCACACACAAATACCTCAAGAGGCGCCGTCGTCACTAAGCGCCGAACACAATAATGAAAGGTCATGGATCGAAATGCCCCTGAGACAGCGGTGAGGAATCTTGAAACCACAGAGCCGCAGATAAAAGTGTTACACACTACAGTTACACAGATCGCGCCAATATCAATATTCAACACCGGAGTGTTTGTTACTACTTTTTTTCCTCTTTCGCTGGCTGCCTTGAATGTGACATTCCACCGAAGCTTTTGCTTCTTCCTGACTCTAATGGTGTTCCAAGTCATTCTATATACACTTCCTGTACTTTCTCATTCCTTCTTCACAGACTGTAAATGATTACGTTAACTAACTCGTATTTTTTTAATTGTTGTGTAGTTGTGTCTGATTTCCTTGTCCTTAAACTTCTTCACTCCTATCCTACATATGGACTGACTTTCTGCATTTCCTACCTCACAATTACAATTTCACTGCAGCTTAAATATGGATAAGTGTCATCAAAGAACCTTTGAATATACGTGTATCCGTGACTGTCTTAGTACAGATTAACTTCTTGTAGAACTGAGTAGATCGCAGCTGAGCGCTCACTGCATTAGCTATGCTACACTTTGATTCCCAGTCTGTTTAAAAATGTTACTCACTGCCATTACTATCATTTTGAGAATGCAGATCTTAATAGCATAACCATCTCATCTCGGATATTGAGAAAACTAAGAATGCATCAAGTGAAGCAGGTGAAAGTCGGTACAGACGTCTGGAAAATGAGGTTCACAGAAAGAGCAGACTGACTAAGCAGGAGTTGGTGCGCGGACGGCTGGAGGCAAAGTGGTACAAGGAGTAGCGGCCGATACGGAGCGCCGGGAGGGGGCGCAGTGCATGTAATGTGTTACAAATGTGAACACGGACGTATCCACTGCAGTGCTGTTTATGTGGATCTCCTTTCATGTTGACGTTTGACGCTGGATATGCCCAAGGCTTTGTTTTATTTATGACTAATGATGTTTACCATCATGTATTTTACTAAGGAATGCCATCTTGCTGACCGTTAGTATTCTGATGACGCGCCAAAAGCGCGAAACGCGTTAACAAACAGTATTACTTTGCAACAGAGACTCATTATTACAAAAATGGATTTACTGTTGCTGCGCCAGACCAGTCAAGAGTGGATTAATTTATATATAAGATATGCCAAACTCTGAATACTATTATATAAGAAATAAAGATATAAAATCAGTTGCAAACGTAGGCCTCCGCGGCTGTTGTCACTACCAATAAAATTCTTCCGGGTATGAGACCGCGTCGTCATTTTATAAACTCCACCGACGTTGCGGCCACTGTTGCAGGCGGCCTTCATCAGGGTCTGTGTCTGACACAGACCCTGATGAAGGCTGCCTGCAACAGTGGCCGAAACATCGGTGGAGTTTATAAAATGACGACGCGGTCTCATACCCGGAAGAATTTTATTGATATAAAATCAGACTTGTCACAATGGCCATTTAAGTGACCGAAGCCGGCATGACAAAATTAATTTTTTGTCTAGACTTGCCTTTGTACAAATACATTATTTATTGTTACTTAATATTCTAGTTTCTCTGCAGTTTTAATAAGCCAGACCTCGTGCCAGTACACTCTGCGGTACAAGAAGGAAGATCACCCTTCCTAAACGCCGATGCCCTCCAGACTTATCGCAGTCCCCTGTGACCCCCGTGCTCCACTCGGCAACGACCCACATGTTATCGTCCGAAGCCTGTCGGTGGCCTGGGAACAGTGACGCGTGTAGCGACAGCCCCCCGGGGGCGGCACCCTCGCCGCAGAGCTGCCGAAAGGATGAATATTTCAGCAGCCGGCGCCGCCGCTGCTCCCGTGGAACAATCTACTGCGCGACCCGGGGCCGCGACGTCTGCGCGCTCATCTCTTATGCATGGAGCAATTACAGCCGCCGCCGCTGCCGGCACGGGGTCCTGATTGGATTACCCGGCCGACGCACCGCGATTTAACGACGCCCTTCCGCACTCTTAGCTGGCCCACACGTCACGTCTTCGCAAAGTGTCAGTCAAGGATCCCCTAAACGTCAGTCATTCATGAATGGAGCAAAAACATCCACACTCCTGACGACACCTCAGGGTATATGATGGACGATACCTATTGTACCACTGTCACTTGTTACTCATAGCCGAGCGCTCTAAGGGTGAAACCACAGCGGCGCCGATCAACATCTTCTTAACATATCTAAATCTACATCTACATAGGATACTCTGCAAATCACAATTAAGTGCCTGGCAGAGGGTCATCGAACCACCGTTATACTATTTTATCTCCCATTCCATTCTCGAATAGCCCGCGGGAAGAATGAACACCTGAATCTCTCCGTACGGGTTCTGATTTCTCGTATTTTATTCTGATGATCATTTCTACCTGTGTAAGTGGGAGTCAACAATATATTTTCGCATTCGGAGGAGAATGTTGGCGATTGGAGTTTCGTAAGTAGCCCACGCCGCAGCGATAAGCGCCGTTGTTGTAATGAATCCCATCCCAGATCCTGTATCATTTCCTTAACGCTCTCTCCCCTGTATCGTGACAATACGCAACGAGGTGCCCTTCTTTGTACTCTTTCGATGTCCTCCGTGAAACCCACCTGATAAGGATCCCACTCCGGGCAGCACTACTCCAAAAATGGACGGACAAGCGTAGTGTATGCAGTTTCTTTTGTAGTTCTGTTGCATGTTTTAAGGGTTCTGCCAATAAAACGCAGTCTCTGGTTCGCCTTTCCCACGACATCATCTACGTGTTCTTTCCAATTTAAGTATCAACTAATTGTAATTCCAAGGTATTTTGTGGAGTTTACGGCCTTCACATTTGATTGATTTATCATGTAAACAAAGGTTGACAGATTTCTTTTCGTACTCATGTGGACGACTTCACACTTCTCATTATTTAGAGTCAACTGCCAATTTTTACACCATACTGATACCTTATTCAAATCGTTCTGCAGTTGGTTTTGATCTTCAGATGGTTTTACTAGACGATAAATGACGGCGTCATCTGCAAATAAGCTGAGAGAGCTACTTAGATTTTCCCCTAAATTGTTTATGTAAGTAAGGAACAGCAGAGGACCAATAACACTACTCCGTGGAACGCCCGATATCACCTTTGTTTTAGTCGATGCCTTACCATCGATTACTACGAACTGTGTCCTCTCTGAGAGGACATACTGTTGTTGTGAGTAACGTAGCATTTACCTAAGAGCATTCATTACTAATTGCTATGTGTTGTGGGGGAAGGAACTGCAGGGTTTGAGATTATGTCATCTTCATTTGTGGTTTCTCTGTATTGCCTTCAATTGTGTGGGGGTCTTCTGATTGCCCTACTGTAGATTACTAAACAGTAGGGGAATGGGCTTTTTATATTCGTCCCTTTCGTCATTCAGGACTCCAAGATTCCTAATGAGGTCATTGGTAGAAGCTGAGGCCTTCTTGTACATTCTCCTGGCTGCAGCTTGAAGTCGGTCAATCACTGAGGATCTTTTTCTGTCTCATGTAGATATCTTGAGTGGGTGTGAGGGTGTACATGATATGCTTTTCTTAAGGCCTTATTTTGAAACGTTTCCAGGCGATGCATGTGGCGGGCGGCTGCGTTGCCCCATGCTGCACCGCCATAGTCCATCACTGCTCTGACATACATGCGGTAGATGAGAAGTCCGTCTTCCTCAGATAACCAGAGCGTTGATTCAATTGGGGGTATAGCGCCCCAAGCCGTTCATCAACCTTGCGGCGTACTGCGGTTATCTGCTCTTGCCAGATGAATTTACGGTCGAGTATGACTCCTAGGTAGATGACAGCGTTCGTCCATTCGATTTCTTCCCCAAAGAGCTGGAGACGTGCAACTTCTGGGGCTTTTCTTCTGGTAAAGATGATGACTTTTATGTGCGTTGAATTTAAATCTCAATTTTCTTGACCAATCTTCAGTGTCGGTGCAGGCGTCTTGTAGTCTTCGGTGCATGGCTTCCGGCCATCTACTTCTTGTGTATATGGCTGTATCGTCCACATAAATAGCTCGCTCGACTCTGGGTGACTTGGGCAAATCCGATGTGTATAAGGTATACAGGACTGGTCCAAGGACTGAGCCCTATGGTAGAGAGACAATCTTCGATTCTCACTGCAGAGGTTCGTCTTTGTAGGTATGATGCCATCAGCAGTGTAATAGCACGTGGAAATCCAAGGAGATGCAGTTTCCTGAGCAGTCCATGGTGCGTTAAGCTGCGCGTTTTTAAGTAAAAATGGGAGTGACGCTGCACATGCGCATAGTGGAGCGGCGAGGCTCACTGCGAGCGCCATGGAAATCTCGTCTGACAGCGAGACGACGTGACGACGTTTAGTATGAGTGTGGTGCACTTAAAGTAGTATCGGATTTAGGGATGAGAAAGTATGTTTTGCACCCTGTAAATCACGAACGTAAACATTTCGGCGAATATCACAATTTATTCTACTTGCACATTTCAGTGCTTTTACACGATAAATATGTTAAATTTGTAAATTCAACTATATAGCTAGGAATTACAGTTACGAACAACTTTAATTAGAAAGAACACACATAATGTAGGGAAGACTAACCGAAGGCTACGTTTTAATAGCAGAACACTTAGAAGATGCAACAGTGTAGAAAAGAAACTACCTACACTAGTGCGTCTTATTTGGAGTTTTGCTGCTCATTATGGGGACTGACGGGTAATAGGCCTATGGAGAAAGTTAGGAAAACTACAAGTAGTTTTGTATTATCGCAACACATGGGAGAGTGTCACAGAAATGATGCACGAGTTGGGGTGAATATCCTAAAAAGAGAAGCCTTATACGTTGCAGCAAGATCCATTTGCGAAATTTCTGTCGCTAAATTTCTTTCCCGAATGCGAACATATTTGGTTACCACCCATCCATATAGAGAGACATGATCATCGTAATAAAATAAGAGAAAACAGATCGAAAACGGAAACATTAAGATGTTCCTTTTTCTCGTGCGCAATTAGAGAATGTAACAGTAGAGAAATATCGTAAAAGTTGTTCCACGAACCCTCTGCCACTTAATGTAATTAGCGGAGTATTGATGTCGATCTTGAAGCTTGTTTCACATTATAAGCAATCGAATTGCGTTAAGTTTGTAAAGCAGCCAATTAAAGCAGAAGGGTAGCTAGTCCTAACTTTAACATACGTTTTCTCCATTGTATTATTAGAATAGGAAAAGTGCAAGCATCTAAGAAACATGATGTTGAGGTTCACGCTCCTGTGATCTGCGTTTGCTTTAAAACAGTTGTTTTGTAATTGGATCGCTCTTCCTGGAGCAAAACACTGTATTTCTCCTTTTAATTACCCAAAGATATTTCACTGAAGTTGCAACTTCTTCAGCGGGCCTTTATTTACTCATCTCTTCTTAATATATCTTCAGGAATACCTGCTGTTCTAAGTTTTCCTTGGAGGCAAATAGAAAAATTAATAAATAATAGACAACAGGAATACCTGAACATGTAATAACAAGAAACAAATACAAATGCATGAAAGATGCTGTAACTGCGATGAAATATGTCTGGGTAATAAAAAATAAGAAATTCCGTATTTTTCTCAAGGAAACTCCTCAATTACAAAAGACCATTTACATAATGTTAGTTTTAGCAATATACTTAATGAACAGATGTGGACTTAAGGTAAAATTATGACAACAAAGTTATTCAATTCATTATAAATTCATTTACTCACAGATTTGCTCTAGAAACATAAATTTGATGAAATAATTGATATTGACAAATAAGAGTGCTCAATAACGCATCAACTTTTAAGTGATAATGTCTTGTGTTGTGATCTTCAGTCCGCAGACTGGTTTGATGCAGTTCTCCACGCTGCCCTGTCCTGTGCAAGTCTTTTCATCTGGGAATCCGTTCGGCAACCTACATCCTATGGAATCTAATTACTGTATTAGTCCATCGGTCTGCATCTACGATTTTTACCCTATACATTTGCTTCCAGTGGTAAGTTGACAATTCCTTGATAGAATGTGTCCTACCACTCCATCCATTCTCTTAGGATATGACCGTATCTCCCCAATTCGGTTAAGCACCTCCTCATTAGTTACGTGATCTACCCATCTAATCTTCGTCATTCGTATGTAGTACCACATTTCTATCATCATTATGTCTGAACTCCTTATCGTCCACGTTTCACTCCCATACAATACTACACTCCAGACAAATGCTTTCAGAAAGGACTTCCTAACATTTAAATTAATATTGAATTTTAACAAGTTGCGCTTCTTTAGAAACGCTTTTCTTCCCATAGCCATTCCGCATTTTAGATCTTCTCTAACTTGGCCATCATAAGTTATCTAGCTACCCAAATAACAAAACTCATCTACTACTTTTATTACCTAATCTAATTCCTTCAGCATCGCCTGATTTTCTGACATTATATTCCATTACCGTCGTTTTACTCCTCTTAATCTTCATCTTGTATCTTCCTTTCAAGATACTGTCCATTCCTTACAATTGCATTTAGATATCCTTTGAGTCTCTGACAAAATTACTATGTCATCGGCAAAGTGCAAAAAATTTATTCTTTCTCCCTGGACTTTAATTCCCTCTCCAAATTACTACTTGCATTCCTTCACTACTCAATGTACAGATTGAACAATATTGGAAAAAAGGCTACAGCCCCGTCTTACTCCCTTCGCAACCTCTGCGTCTCTTTCATGCCCTTCGACTCTAATAACTGCTGTCTGGTTTTTGTATAGGTTGAATATAACTCGTCGCTCCCTATATTTTAGCCCTGATACTTTCAAAATCTGAAAGAGTATATTACAGTCGACATTGTCAAAAGTTTTCTCCAAATCTAAAAACGCTAAGAACTTAATGTATTGCCTCCCGTTTTCCTACATTTCTCCTAAATCCAAACTGATCTTCCCCGAGGTCGGATTCCACAGAATTTTCCATTCATCTGTAAATAATTCGTGTGAGTATTTTGCAACCATGATTTATTAAACTGATAGTTCTGTAATTTTCAAATTTGTCTGCAGTTACTTTCTTTGGAATTGGAATTACAATATTCTTCTTGTAGTCTGAGGCTATTTCTCTTTCTGATACATCTTCCATACCAGATGGAACAATTTATTCATGACTGGCTCACCCAACAATATCCGCAGTTTAGACGGAATATCACCTACTACACGCGCCTTGTTTCTACTGAAATCCTTCAGTGCTCTCTCTTCTCGCACTATCATATCTCCTATCTCATCTTCCTCCGTCTTCCATTTCCAGAATACTGCCTTCAAGTTTATTTCCTTTGTATAGGCCCTCTATATACTCCTTCCATTCTTCAGCTTTCCCCTCTTTGCTTAGTACTGGTTCTCCGTCTGTGTTCTTAATATTCATACTGCTGCCTTTCTTGTCTCTAAATATCTCTTTTATTTTCCTGTAGGCGATATCTATCTTTCCCTTAGTAATACTTTCTTATACGGTTCTGTATTTGTCCTCTAGTCTTTCCTGCTTAGCTACTCTGCACTTTTTCTCAGTCTCATTTTTCAGACGTTTTTACTCCCTTTTGCCTGCTTACTTGCTGAATTTTTATATTTTCTCCTATCATCAGTTAAGTTCAGTATATCCTGTGTTATCCAGGGATTTCTATTAGGCCTTGTTCTTTTGACTGTATGATCCTCTGCGGCCTTCACTATTCACTCAGAGCTACCCATTCTTCTTCTATTACTTTCCCTCATTTCAGCCAGTCCTTGCCTAATGCTCCCTCTGAAACTCTCAACCACCTCTGGTTCCTTCAATTTGTCCAGGTTCCATCTCTTTTCTACGTTTCTGCAATCTCTTAAGTTTTAATCTGCAGTTATAGTCGGAGTATATATCTGCCCCTGAGTATGTCTTACAGTTTAAAACCTGGTTTTAAATCTATTCCTTGCCATTATAAAGACAATCTCGTACCTTCTAGTGTCTCCTGGTCTCTTCAACATATACAGCCTTCTTTCATGATAATTAAATCAAGTGTTGGTGATCAAAAATTGTGCTCTGTGCAAAATTCAACCAAGCGATCTTCTCTTTCATTCCCAGTCCATATTCACATACTATATTTCCTTTCCTTTCCTCCTAGAGAGTTCCAGTCCCCTATCACAATGATATTATCATCTCCTTTAACTTTCTGAATGATTTCTTTTATCTCCCCATACATTTCTCCGATATCATCATCATCGGCTGTGCTAGCTGGTATAAAAACTTGCATTACTGTGGTCGGTGTTGGTTATGTGTCTATGTTTGGTATACTGTTCATAGTAACTTACCAGCTTTCCTATTTTCTTATTCATTATCAGAACTACTCCTGCGTTACCACCAACTGCTTTTGCATTTATAACCGTGTACTCACCTGACCAGAAATCCTGTTCATCCTGCCACCGAACTTCACTAATCCCTACAATACCTAACTTACATCTCTCCATTCCTCCCTTTAAATTTTCTAATTTACCTACGCCATTAAGGGTTAGAACTTTCCACTCTCCGACCCGTAGAATACCTGTTTTGGTTTTCTAACTGTATGGCAAAGGAATGTTAGCTGATGTTACAAGACCAGCTCAGTCAGTCATCCGGACTGTTGCCCCTATAACTGCTGAAAAGCCTGCTGCCCCTCTTCAGTAACCATACGTTTTATTAATTTTGGCAACATTGTCAGAGGAGAAAAACAGCGATCTATTTGGTATGATCAATATACAATAAACAGTCATGATCGCAGAAATTAACAGTTTCAATTAACCGGTTTCCACCTGATGTAGGTCATCTTCGGAATTACAAGTAGCCCATGTGGCCAATGCTGCACTCGGCTGCGCTGGGCTGTCTTGGGCTGTTCTGCTGCCATCTGGTAACTGTTACCAGCTGGCAGCAGAACAGCCCAAGACAGCCCAGCGCAGCCGAGTGCAGCATTGGCCACATGGGCTACTTGTAATTCCAAAGAAGGTCGCAACCGGTTAATTGGAACTGTTAATTTCTGCCATAAAGACTGTTTATTGTGTATTAACCATACGCTTGTCTGTCCTCTCCACAGAGACCCCTCCGCAGTTGTTGCACCTTCAGTATGGCTATCTGCATCGTTGGGGCACTCAAGTTACCCCACGTCGGCAATGTCCTGTTTTAAATAAATGTTACTTCTGAAGTAAGGGCGCAGTCAAAAAACATACCGAACAATGCCTCTCGGCTGGAGAAGCGTAGCAAAGAAATCGGAGCTGAATTCCCCAGCGACTCCACTATGTGTTGCCCCATTGGACTGCGTGCATTTATAGAAGGCGCGCAGCTTGGCTCGCGGCCGGACTCCTGACTCACCGCTCCACTATGTTTTCACCCTAAGGTCGGTAACGCACTAGGCAGCCAGGCTCCAGTAACCAGGCTGCGGCAGCCAAAATATTGAGCAGCCAGTTGGTGGCAGCCAGCTGACAGCCAGTTGTGTCCAATCGGCCGAGCCACATGGACGTGGAAGATGCAATAGTCGTCCACCTGTTGTCTCAAAAGAAACGCAAACCAAAAAGGAGATATTGGATTCATCCTCTGCTTGCGGAGCGGAACACGAAGGGTTTATTTAAAAATTACTACCAGATCGCTTTTTTTAACTATACAAAGATGACGAATCTTTTGATAAACACCTGGAAAATATAAAACAATCTTTAACTACCGACTGTCGCGTGCTAGGCGCTTCATAGAATGTACGTTTGGCATTCTGGCAAATCAATGGAGAATTTTTCATCGCCCAATGGATGTTCGGGAAGAATTTGCAATTGCCATAATAAAAACATGCTGTGTTTTACATAACTATGTGCGAGAAGGAGATGGCTACAAATTCGAAGACACACTGTATGACCCTCCAGAACTGGAAGTTTCCCCAGGTCCTGCAACAGCAGGGGCCGTTCATCAGCATCAGCAAATGAAGATTTATTTGCGGATTACTTTACAAATGAAAATCTGCTGGAATGGCAAAACAGAATTGCATTGGGGTAGTAATTACATATTATGTATGTAACTATTGTTGTTTCCATGTGAATTAGTGTGTATTAAGTGTACAATGAAACCCTCTTCTTGCTTACTGTAGCTGTAAGCAATTTTTTCTATGTAATAAATAACTTACCGAATTCATTCTTTTCATTTTCATACATGTTCTCCTCACACATTACATTTGCGATTTCCTCCCACCTCCTTCTCATTCTCATCACGATCACTATATTGCTCACAAGACACATCCCAGATTTCTCTTCGTCTTTGAGTTTCATGAATAAATTTCTCTGTGTCGAACGTCATGACAACTTGGAGACAAGGTGTGGCTGCTTGGTCAAGTGCGCGGAGCTTGCTGGCAGCCACACGCGTCCCCTGCGAGTCCAGCTGTTGGCACTGGCTGCCCGCAGCCAGCTGGCTGCCACTGCCGTGCAGTCGGCCGCGTTTTGATGGCTGCCACTGCCGCAGCCATCAGTTCCTGGCTGCCCAGTGCTTATAGCGGCCTGCCGTATACCACCGTTGTTTCATTGGCTGCCGCAGCCTGGCTGCCTAGTGCGTTACCGGCCTAAGGCAGCTTGCTGCGGACCGCGCGGTTGCTTCCTGTCGGAGGTTCGAGTAGTAAAAAAAAAAAAAAAAAAAAAAAAAAAAAAAAAAAAAAAAAAAAAAAAGGGGGGAAAAAAGTTCAAATGCTTTTCAAGCTTGTGGGACTGAACTGAGGGGGCATTAGTCCCTAAGCTTACAAAGTACTTATAAACTAAGTCATAGTAAATACAGCTCAAACATCGCGAGGGGGGATGCGAAACCCGGAAGCGGAATGGCCTCGGGCATCTGAGCATAGCGCCTCAATGCGCGCGGCCACTCCTCCGCGGGAACGGGTTTGTGTGTGTTGTCCATGACGCCATTTCTAACGATGCATGGTTCGCCGAAGTTTCTTGCAGGGCAAACACGGCAGTTGGCTGCACACTAGGAATACGGCTAAAAAACATCCCGTCCCTATCACATGGTGCAAGATTCGGCACAGGCTGGCTTCGATGTGTAGACGCCAAGGCACACAACACGGCCGAACTGCTTTATTTATGAAACGATTGATTCTCGCACACCTTACAGCTGAATTCTTCAGCTTCATGAAGACCTATCTACTGTTTTGTTTGTGATTATAATTCTTGTGATATTTACGGATTCAGTAGAGTACTACAAGAAATAAAATTTAAAAAAAAAATCATTGAAAAATAGTCGCAATGAATTTTTGTTTGGTGCAAGTTAGATCATATGTTGCTGTGGATAAAATGTAGCTAAAATATTGAATTACGCTTTGAAGCTGGAAGGATGTCGCTATCTATCACCAATCTCGATATAATGGGTTATATGAAACGTCAGCGTCAGCGAAGAAAACGAACGAAATGTTCATAAAATCCCTTATATCTCTTAAATGATGGAGGTATCGAAGCAATATTTTATTAAACTGTAGCACGCATAAGGTACATTTTAACATGGAACAAGAGAACATATGTTACCATGGATAAGATGTCAATAATACGTCTGTCAGAAAAAGAAGGAGAATTCTGGCAGGGAATATAAATGTACAGTTATGTTGAAACTTCAGTGGAATCCGATACCCTAGTATATTTTAATGGTATATTTCTGTACCTCAATCTTAGAAATACAAAAACGTTTACTTTTCTGGAATCCTGTCAACTAGCCACCATGAGCTAAACTGAATTCTTTTGACAAGTTGAAATATGTTTCCTATCAGAAAAGACATCACTCTGTGTTAGTACAGTAACTAAAATATAGTACCATATGTATTCTATGTAGTTTTCCTTATTTCTCAAACATGTCAAAGTATACATACAAAATCATTTCAGTAGTTTCTTCTATATTATTCATTCAGTTCCACTGTCATTTCAAATCAAGAAACTATTTTCACAGTACTACTTTTTCCTTTTTTCCAGTGTAACATTTCAACGATGAGATTTCGTTAATATACAGACACTTTCGGTGTACTGCTAAAATACGCGTCTTTGGTCAAAACAGCAGAGTCTATAAATATTCATCTTACTAACGTTTTTATGCATTTGAAGTTGCAACTGAGTATTAAACTATATTTAGTAAATCTGAGGGCAAGATAAGTTAGTAGTATATGAAAATGACCATACTCGTTATAAAATTAAAGAAATAAATTGATCACTTACATTGTAAAAAAAGACACACGTTTAGTTTTACCAGGTATCTGTGACTCCATAGAATTTCATTACTTCATTGAATAAAATCTACAGTTTCTCGAATAACGCACTTATTATGGAAAGATTCATAAAGTAATGGTATGACAAAATAATTTCCTCTTTGCGTACTATCATTTGTATAGTCTTGCTCAGATACCTCGAATCATTTCGTTTCGTTTTCTTTGCTAACGTCTGGTTCGCGCCTCAGTTACGACCTCGCTCGTTACTTGTAGAGACGACGTCAGAAACTGAGTTCGACTCACGCAATCATATGAAGTGTAAAGCCCAGGGCTGCGGGCACAGTCTCCCATCATAAACATTAACTTGGCTGCCGAGCAGTGGAGATGAGGCGATAAAACGTTTAAAGTTGGGGGTGTGCTCGCGAAGAATGGCCTGAATTTATTACCATCTTTGTTCATAACTTACATCACAGAAATTTTATCAAATCTGAAAGAATGTATAATCTTTGTAAATAGCTAATGTCAGTGGAGTGATGTATGCCACAAAATTATTAATATTTCTAAAAATAATGTCATGCAACGTACATTTTATGATGTATATATGGGTAAACAAAAGTACTGTAGGAAAACTGTAAAAGGAAATAGTAAATTTTTAATCCAAATATTACAAATTAGACGTAAAGTAATATATTTTTCATTTATATTATATGTATATTGTAGTTGAGTGGCTTCAGAATGGCAAACGGCCGAAAGGATCGTCGTCATTACATAAGACCAATAAATAAAATAAAAGTGCAGCACTCAGTGTAATAAATGTTCAACATGTCATATATAAGTGTGTGTGTGTGATTGATTAAGAAGTATTGTTTGAGATTTCAAGTAATCTGCAGCTTGATTGTAATCAGATATCTCTCAGTGGGTTTATTGGCCTTTTGTTAATTTTTTTTTGTTTAAAAGGTCATATTAAGAGTGCTATTAGGGGCTGTTTTGGTTGATTTTTATTGCCTGCCCTTCCACTAATTGTTGTTTTCCCCTATTACAATCTTACAAAGGGAATTGCAGTGTCTTTCAACGACGAGGTGTACGCAAAAGGGAGTTAGTGTCGAAATGGGAAACTTGGAAGCAAATCAACAGTGTCATTTCTAAACGATCCTTTCTGTATAATTTCTTGAACGATGTAAAACTATCAGGAAACAAAACTCTGAAAATCTGAACTGCCTTAATCTCTACATGATTCCAATCTCGGCCCACTACTGCACCTCGCTCGGAGCCACCAGGTAATATAATACGGTTCTCATTCAGGTGCAACACGGGTACAGCTTTGATCGTAACAGCAGCAAGATTAGCCATGATTTCAGCGCCCGAACTGCTCCGCCGGCATGAAACTTTATTGCACGTGATTTGTCGGCCATCTGCTCGCAGAGTCGTTAGAAGAATGAGGGGAAGTACTCATTAGAAGATAGCAAACCGTGCGTCCCCACGTAGATCCTGTTTCCTCCATCCTTTGTAATGTGGATCACTGTGTGTGTGTGGGGGGGGGGGGGGGGGGAGCGGGGTCGTTGGAGGGGAGACATTTATGAAAGGGGAGGGGGAAGGAGTCAACTTGGAACGGGGGGGCCGATGGGGCCAAACGACTAAACGCTCTGTTCGCGTCTCAGTTACGGCCTCGCTCGTTACCTATAGAGACGGTCGGAAACTGCGTTCGACTCACGCGATCGGATGAAGTGTAAAGCCCGGGGCTGCGGCTACGGTCTCCCGTCATAAACATTAACTTGGCTGCCGAGCAGTGGAGATGAGGCGATAAAACGTTTAAAGTTGGGGGCCCGCTCGCGGAGAACGGCCACCTCCCCCTCCCCCCACCGCCTTTCGCAGTCTATAGCGCTCTTGGCACGCGTGGTTAGGCGCCTAATGAGGTCGAATTTCTCTCTCGTCTCGCGCCGTATATTGATGGCTCCATAACTCTGTCCGCCGCAGAGACGGCCGGTCGCGGGCGCGGGAACCGAGCCGCCTTTTGTCTGGCAGAGAAGTATCCGCGAGGCAGGTTTATCTTTGGGCAATGCATTTTGTGCTATCTCTGGTGCGCGCGGTGTTATCCGCTCTGTTAATGGTGCGAACCGTAATACACGCGGGGCTGGCGTTTATCTCCGAGATGTCTTAATCCGCTCCGGTTCTACGAAGCAGCCACGAGTCTGGAGAGAGCGAGAGCGAGAGAGAGAGAGAGAGAGAGAGAGAGAGAGAGAGAGAGAGAGAGAGAAATAAAAAAATAAAAATTAAAAAAGGAATTTTGTTTTCTCTTCGCTTAATAATCCGGTTAACGACCTCTTTGTCCACTTAGGAGCCCGGAGAGCTACTTTAAAATATCGCTGTATAATTAGCACCTGCGGCAAAGGCAATTAAGTGACATGTACTTGCAACGATACGATTCGGGATAAGACACCTTGCACCAAAAGTACTGCTATGCAACACCTCGACCTAATTACGGCTGTAATTACCTGAAATTTTTCAAGCAAGTGGGCGATTTGAATTATTATTTGTTACGGATAGGAAGGGTGGTCCATTATATAACAAAATAAGCATCAAACGAAAAAACTACAAAGAACTAAACTTTTCTAGCTTGAAGGGGGAAAACAGATGGCGCTATGGTTGGCCTACTAGATAGCGCTGCCATAGGTCAATTGGATATCAACAGCATTTTTTTAAATATTGGTACCCCCATTTTTATTACATATTCGTCTAGTACGTAAATGAATATGAATGTTTTATTTGGAAAACTTTTTCCCTTTGTGATAGATGGCGCTGTAATAGTCAAAAACATATACGTACGTGGTACAGTATAACGTTTCGCCATTGTGGATGGTATTTTGTTTTAATGGGTCTTATCTACGGGGTCATCAGTCCCTAAACTTACAAACTACTTATGAACTAACTAAGACTAAGGACGGCACAAATATCCATGCCCGAGGGGGAATTCGAACCCCCGACCGTAGTGGCCGTGCAGACCGCGACTGGAGCGCCTAAGTCCCCTCGGCCACCGCGGCCGGCTGGACGGTATTTGCTTCGTGATACATTACATATGTTAAAATGAACCAATTGCAGAAAAGATCCATATGGTATTTACGTACGGCTATTGTGATCAAAATGGAAGACATCATCCAAGTGCCCGGAGCTATCGACGGATAGATAAGTTATTTAAAGAGACAGAAAGTGTTCAGCCAGAAGTGAAACATCAACCACGACCTGCAACAAATGATGATGCCCAAGTAAGTGTTTCAGCTGCAGTTGCGGCTAATGCGCACATCAGTAGCTCGGTGCTGTACACCTCGGGGCCGTCGACCCCGCCCAGATGTAGGCTGATGACGTCTCGCTCCTACCGGCGTCGTGGTGTCTGGCGGCGCCCGCTGAGGAAACCCCCTCCAGCCCAGCTCACGTGATGACGTCAGAGGAGGGTAGTAGCGGCCTCCCAGAACCGCGCCCACTAAAGGCCCTCACTTCGACGCCCGAGGCTGTACCATGCTGCCCTGTTGCCGGCATAGAGACGTTCCCATCGCGGCATTATATGACCGTCTACTGTCCAGTATAGCGCCCATAAGTACTGCTTTCCTTCCAAGGTGTTGCCCGAACCATGTCATGCATGTTCCACTTGCGTACACCAAGCTCCGATGCTCTGCATACTGTCTGTCGATGCCCTCAAGGCGATGACCGTGCCGCCCAGTTTCCAGGTTACTGCCATCAACAGATTTCTTTCGACACCTTCTGCTTCTGTCCCCTTCTGCCGCTAGAACATATATTCGCGAGAACTACAATAGAACTTCAATTGTTGGTTGCTAAAATTAACAAATGTCTCTACATTCCTCGCCCGTACGAAAAAGAATTTCGTCATCGAATTTCACCTGGCATCACACAACACATATGTTGCATATTCAAAACCAAACACTTATTCATCATAAAAGAATAAACAGGAAGTACTGTTCATGACACCTTAACCTCATTCCACCATGTTACTACACTATATTCATTCAGGCTTAAAATTAAAGTTTCCAGGTCTCTCTTCCAGCCGGCCGCGGTGGCCGTGGTGACTGAGGCGCTCCAGTCACGGTCAGCACGGCCACTACGGTCGGGGGTTCGAATCCCCCCTTGGGCATGGATATTTGTGCCGTCCTAGTTTGTAAGTAGTTCATAAGTTTAGGGACTGATGACCCCGTAGTTAAGTCCCATAAGATTTACAAACATTTGAACATTTTTTTCTCTCTTCCACCTTTTCGCTTATGAAATAAAATCTCACTGTGAAACACAAGTTCCAGTGTCTTTATGACAAGTCCTCCTGCTCAGTACCAAGCACAATACCACAATCCCACCGTTATACAAATAACACTAGTTGCAATTCTTGATGATCCGATAATTATTGTTTGCCTCTGCTGTTGCTGGCAATAATTTTGAACATGTTCTAACAATCGTCCTGTAACAATACGACGATGCTCTGCGGCAATTATTTGATCCAAGGAAGAGAGGAAGGTAGAGACCAACGAATCATTCAACATCGAAAGATGTTCTTGGGGCAAAATTTCCAGCAGTTGATCCGTACATGCCGTGCAATTGATTATCAATCCATGGAGGTCCAATTTTTGTGTTACCATTTCCCGTCCTTGTTCATAACATGTGTAAATAACAATCTTAGGGTCTCCTACCGAAAACAGCCTAGCTTCTTAAAAAAATCCTCATTCCCTGCTATATCTTCTCTCGGACATTCTTTGGGTAAATTATTGGAGAAAAACAATGAAAACTCATAAGATTTTGAAATTGTATGCATTAATTTTGTGGGGCAAGTAGTAACAGGTCCTATACTGCCCTGATTTAGTTTCTGAACTGACTGTAGTATGTGAGTACGTCCATCTGTAGATACCAACAATATGTCCCGCATTTTTAACTGTATCACCTTGCGCTCGGCCTCCCAATATATCTCATATTTATGTATGTCATAACTCTGGAATCTATATCCTTCAGATGTAAGTGGAATTTTGATGTTAACCACCAATAATGTGCCCACATGTCTGCTAGTTACTGATGCCATGCGATAATAGATGGATAGTGCTTTGTCTCTGTCGATCGACATAAGTGCTAGTGGTGACGGTTATTTTGATCTAATCCTCTCCAATACGTCATCAAATTATTCTGGCGATAGCGACACTGGCGACAAGTGGCGTGTAGTAATGCCTCTCCTAACTCCGCAGTTTCAATACGGGCATAGGTTATGCTTTCATGTAGGATCTTTGAAATTAACCTTTCCCAGCGTTATGTAAGAGATACAGGATCTGGGATGGGAATCATTACAACAACGGCGCTTATCGCTGCGGCATGGGCTACTTACGAAACTCCAATCGCCAACATTCTCCTCCGAATGCGAAAATATACTGTTGACTCCCCCTCACATAGGTAGAAAAGATCATCAGAATAAAATACCAGAAATCAGAGCTCGAACGGAGAGATTCGTGGTTTGGTTTTTTTTTTTTTTTTTTTTTTTTTTCTTCCCGTGCGATATTCGAGAATGGATTGGAAGATAAAGAGTATAAACGTGGTTCGATGAACTCTCTGCCAGCCACTTAAATGTGATTTTGAGAGTATCCCATGTAGATGTAGATATTCCTTAACTACATTCAAATCACGGGTTGTTGCATTCACCGATAGTTGCGCGTGCGATAACAACGTGGCAGCTACAGTTCGAAGTTGCTTAGTATTATTTAAGAAGTCTCTCTCGAGACTAGACAACCTTGTCGTATGCAAGTCTATTGTCGCCTGGTTGCCTCTCACGTTGCTCTGTAAATGCTGTAACGCCTCAGAATCCACTGTGCCGAACACTGTTTTCAAAATTCGTCCTCCTGCGTCCATCGATTTCCTCTTCCAGCGTACTGTTCATCTGACTGCGATGAAACGTTGCTCACTTCACGTTCAAAACAAGAGGACAGTCACTGTTTTGAGTCATTTTATAGTGCCTGGCAGAGGGTACATTACGTCCGACTTTCGACAAATATACAAGTTTTATTATGTCTTTATGAGAACATATATTCATGTTGCATGGCGAAGGGCACTTTGCTATAAATTTAGACACCACTTCACTGATCACCATGACCATTAACAGTGTTATATATATTTTTCACAATTGGAGGAGACAATGGACTGAGCAGGTGGAGGAGGAGTTTGATGGAAAGACGAGGAGGTCTTTGACAGAGAAAAGAAACGTGAAGATGGGCATAGAGACGGGTGGGGGAGACTAACAAGAGAGATGAAGACAGAGAATGAAGTACAAGGTGGACAGAGAGAGAAATGGCGAGATGTACTAACTTAAGCCTGGTGTAAATAAGCGTTTTTCAGATAGTAATATAAAATTATATCCATATAATATTTCTTGTATTTTATATTAAATTGTTTAATTAAATAATGTATTATTATTTTTATATATTTAATTTTATATTACTTATATTTGTATTATTTATTGTTTCAATACAATTTGCAAAAATCATAAAGGAAAAAGTAAAGTGGATGTAAAATATGCATGAGGGATGAGCTACCACATTAACAGAACAACAATCATTTTTCCATGATCGTACCATAATTGGTTTGTTATTAATTATTATAACTGTAGGATATTCATTGAGATATACGCAATAAATAAATTTCACAAACCGAAATACACTTCAAGACCATGTAAGTGAATCCATTTCAACAACATTATCAACCATTACATTAATCTTCATGACATTACCATCATGAGAGCTATTATATCTTCTTGATGATTCATCAGATGCTACAATTACAATTAAAACAATCGGACAACATTGAAACTGAAGATATGGATATTATTTATTTCTTATATCTTCGTTGTATGGTCTGTTTCACTGTTTATTGTAATGAGTTGATATTATCGATGTTAGCACAATACATTATCAAAAAATTATGCAAAGCTTTCATGTACTTGTGGCACAAATTGTCTTAATGAGCAAAACTATCAGTGAGAGAACATTGATGCTGTGGTATTAGGCTACTGAATAATGTAGCAAAACTATTAAATAACTTGTGTTTGCTGATATTCTTTCTTCCCAGACACAAAATTTTCGACGAACACCCTCGCAAGATCTAGAAAACTATTTCTGAATTTATTACTGGCTGATGGTCAACTGCTCGTGGGGGCCTATGCAATGCATGAACCACCAGTCACATCATTGATATCCTTTGATATTCTTCTGTAATAATAATATTATTTTTTTATTTTTCATCTTATTTAAGTTATTCATTTTGAAAGTATCTTGTTAAATTATTTAAACAAGATCTCGGGCAGTTGAGATCTGCAAATGCAAGTTAAAACGCTCACTGCTGCGAGTGGCCGCAGTATTTGCGCAGCGGTAATTTCGCTAACTGCTCACTCCTTAAGAGAGCAGCCAACACAAAATCAAAGTTAAAAGTAAATAAATAGATAATTAAACATGGAATGGGGAGCATGAAATTATAAAGCAGAGGATACTTTAAATCATCATCTACTCAATTAAGTGAACAAGCAAATAAATGTGGGAAGACCAAATTAAGCAGACACCTTGTACAAAAGTGAATTAAATCATAACGTTACTGCCCATAATAAAGTTATTTCTGCCCTTTATGAATATAGAGATAACGTGGGAGGAAAATTGCAAATACACAACGGGAAGAGGAAAACACACTCATTCGTTCACAGACTTGTACATAATGCTTGAGGTACATTACCCACGCCATGACAGTTCATAGCAGCGACAAACGAAGTGGCGGTGGCGTTTCTGATGAGGTGGCAGGTGTCTTGAAGCACAAATTTAAAAATCACTAGGCACTAAACCAACTCATGTACAGGGAGGCAGCAGCATACTACTCTTAAGTACCATGTGGTGTGCGACCGTGAGGAATTACACAGAATTTACAAAAGTAATTAATTTAGAATAAGCAAGTAAAACACATGAAAGCATTCATATAGAACAAAGCTAGTATTAATAAAAGCATGGCTGAATATGTCGTGCAATCGATCATACAGGACAGGAAGATGGATACAAACTAGAAAATATGAGAAATATTTACCATGCGTGCAGATACAGATGCGATGTGAAAACGTTAGTTAAAAAAAACAATATTTAAACATATTAGTTTTCGCAAAGCCTGAAGGCCACACACGGGTATTCTGACTTGAGAAAAATCGGACACAAAATCATCACCGAAATGAAAATGCAAATACTAAATTTACACCAAATTACTCGAGTTCTGTAAATTAAGAAACAATTCGTCTCGCATAGCGAAGGAATTAATCAAGAAAACTGTCACTGATAAACCAAGACTGCCTGACCACAAAGAAATCAAAGATCTAACAGCAAGCCTTCCGCAGTCGCAGCAAGAGTGAAGCCCTAAGGTCACGCCAAAACCTTCCCCACCACACACCGGATGTAGAGCGCGCTAAAAACCCGTACAGAGCGCGTTCAGAGAATAGTGTCTATCACCCCTCTCTACCTGAGGAAGGTAATACCCTCTTCAACGGCTCCCAGAGAGGTCTCTTTTTCCCTATTTTGTCCAGGAATTGGTTGGCACCACACTAAGAACACGGCCAACTCGCTGTCTTTTCAAGTAAACTTGTCTATGGCCACCCAGCAGACGCCAGCGCAGACGACAAATGAAGCCATATGTTCTTAATCAAAGTAAACGAGGCCCTAAAGCGCAAGGTGGTGACTTTAAGCCATTGCGCGGCAGTCAGTCAATATTAAAAACAACCTTCCTCATTGGTGGTACTATCTACTCTCAAATTAATTCTAACATCCTAGGATATTCTTCTATATTAATTCAGAGTTTTGCCTTTGGCAGGCAAGCGCTCTACAATTTTTTTAATTTATACAGGTTTCCAGCCAAGATCGCTTTTTCTATTTATGGATGACCAGTTCGACGTCCACAGACGTTATCTTCTGATCTCCTATATTTTACAATGTCTTATCTTAAATGGTTTTAAAAAATGTAGGAGATCATAACATGACGTCTGTGAACGTCGAAACCGCTCATCCATCAGTAAAAAACGCGATCTTGGCTAGAAACTTGTATAAATTGCTTGAGAGCGCCCCAAAGAATACTAAGTTCCATACCTGATATTTTTATTTATTTGTTGATTAACTGATCTCCTACAAGTTCTCCTGTTGTTGGTGAAAGTAAAGTTGTGACGACGGATCTCGAAGCGTAACATAAAATCTATCTTTAAAATAAATGTGGCTGCTGTTGATTGAGAGTGTTAAAGGGCGATGCCACAGCTAAAACCAAACGGGACTTAGCGACATGACTGTAATCTGTTCGTCTCACCATTTTCAGCAAAATTGAAGAAATTAGCCCAGAAATACAACTATAATGAGAAAAATAATACATATATGGGTACACGAAAAAAAGCATTTTGGAATCTTGCAGACACTTTCCTGAATACAGATTTCCTTGTTTCCAGAAAGTGGCAGCTACAATAATATAATTGTTCGGTTTTACTTACGTATCCGAACTATTGTGTTTTGCATGGGAAAGTAATAATAAGCGCGTGAGAGACTCACTACACGATCATGACACTGCACGAGAAAAAGTACTCCGAATATGAATTTCTATGGGGGGGGGGGGGAGGAGGGAGGGAGTGCGAGATCACCGAGAATTCCATCCTCCAATAAACACAAAATTTATATAACAGCACGCAACGTTAATTAAGAAAAAAGTTAATAAAATGATTTCGCACGAATACACTTTTATTTGTTTCATTTGTGGCAGTAATAATTCATATCGGGGTCTGCATGCAGATGGCAGGGGTTTAAATTGAGCATGCGACGGGAGATGTTCTGTCCCCACACAGTTCGCCCTGTAGCTGATATCTGCTCGCCCTGGTTCGTGCTAAACGCTGCAGTATAGAGCTAGCTCTGCGAGCACGTTTCTTGTGAAGCCTTCGCTTGAATATTGACTATAGTTATGTATATATTTATTTATTTATTTCTATGATTAGGTTTTCTCTGGGTTCACTGATCCAGTGAATGCATACCGGTACTGCTTTTGGGTCACCACAGTGTAGTGAAATTTTCTGTGAGGCAATACGATAGACTTTTGAAAGGAGAATGGTCTAGCTTCTGAAGTACTGTCGTCGTCAGAATGAACTAAAATGGCTGGAAGTCTTTCTGACGGTTCTACAGTGTGGAGACAACAACATTAGGCCAAACGAGGGAGTGGTAAGTTGCTGCAGAGGGGGTTGTCCAAGTACCAAACTCTGTCGTACGCACCAAGCGAGCAGTTCCGGCCCTCCAGCTCTCTGAATTTCTCGACACAAACGACCGTTTTGACATTAATAGATGATCTCTGTGTATGACTATTTCAAAGACTACGTTCATGTGTTGAGATATATTGTTGTGTTGTTGTTGTGGTCTTCAGTCCGGAGACTGGTTTGGTGCAGCTCGCCACAATACCCTATCCTGAGCAAGCCTCTTCAACTCCACATAAGAACGGCAACCTACAACTGTCTGAATCTGCTTACTGTATCCATCTCTTGGTCTTCCTCTGCGGTTTTTACCCCACACACTTCCCTCGAATGCTAAATTCACAATTCCTTGATGTCTAAGAATGTGTCCTACCAAGCGATCCCTTATTTTAGTCAAGGTATGCCAGAAATTCCTTTTCTCCCCTATTCTGTTGAGTACCTCCTCATTAGTTACGCGAGCCACTCACCTAATCGTCAACATTTTTCTGTAGCACCACATTTCAAAACCCTCTATCCTTTTCCTGCCCCCACTGTTTATCATCCATGTTTCACTCCCATACAAGGCAACACTCCATACAAATGCCTTCAGAAAGGACTTCCTTAGGCTTAAATCAATATTCGATGTTAACAAATTTCTCTTTTTCAAGAACGCTTTTCTACCCATTGCCATTCTGCATTTTATTTCCTCTGTACTGGGACCATTATTTGTTATTTTACTGCCCAAATAACAAAACTCATCTACCTCCTTTGTTGTTTCGTTACCTAATCTAATTCCTTCAGCATCACCTGATTTTCTTAGACTGCACTCCATTACCATAGCTTTGCTCCTGTTAATGTTAATCTTGTATGCACATTTCAGCACACTGTCCATTCCGTTCAACTGCTCGTGCAGGTCCTTTGCTATCTCTGACAGAATTACTATGTCGTCAGCAAAACGCAATGTTTTTAATTCCTCGCCCTGAACTTTAATTCCTTCTCTAAATGTCTCCTTGCTTTCCTTTATACCTTGTTCAATGTACATAATGAATAACATTGGAGAAAGGCTACAACCCTATCTTACTCCCTTCCCAACCACTGCTTCCCTTTCATGCCCTTCAACTCTGACAACCGCTGTCTGGTTTTTGTCAAGTTATAAATAACCATACGCTCCCTATATTTTACTCCTGGTTGCTTCAGATCTTGAAAGAGTTTATTCCAATCAACATTGTCTCCAAATCTGCAAAAGCTAAAAATGTAGGTTTGCCTTTCCTTAATCTATCATCTATAATAAGCCGTGAAGTGAGTATTGCCTCCCGTGTTCCTACATTTCTCCTGAACCCAAACTGATCTTCCCCGAGGTCGGCTTCTACCAGCTTTTCCATCCTGTAAATAATTCGTGTTAATATTTAACATATAACTTACAGCTTCCTGTACATGTGCACGGGTCACAACAATTAGGGGATATTGATATATCTAGGTTCTGCACTATTGTCATCGGCTGACTGAACCAACACGATACCACGTTTTTCCGTCGGTTACACGGTGTGGAGATAACAACATTACGGCAACCGAGATAGTGGTAGTAACAGAGTTCCTGCAGACGGTGTTTGTGATGTGTTGCGTTTTTTTCCTACCAAACGTATTACACAAGCAGTTGGGTTTAGATACTGCAGAGAATGCATGGCAACAGCAACTTAGCCCAAGCTTTGGCATACATAGCAAGGTTGGAATTGGGACAGACAAAGAGGCAGGTGGCTCCAGCTATTGGAGAGTGTCCTAATATGTAATTTCCAGGACGTGATAGCTATTTCACACAACAGGGGCCGTTGAAGTAAGGCAGGAGCATAGTCGTCTACGGGTAGCATCAGCAAGAGATGACGAACAGGCAGCGACACGACGCGCAGTTTCAACTCAGTTCGAAAACGCCTTCGTGAATGTGGCCTTTACGCACGCAGGCTTATGGTATGAGTCCCATTAAAATCACGACACCGTTTAGCTTTCAGAAACTGGGCGGAAGAACATCAGGATTGGCGCCGGATTCTGATCACAGATGAGACAACCGTGTTTTTTTTTGTTTTTTTGTTTTTTTTTTTCAGATAGAAAATCGTCGTTCCCTCATCTGAAGAGAGCGTGTAACACGAAAAGATCCAGCTTATGTGCATGACAGGGCGCCATATCATCATGGCTGGCGATGGTGCAGCCAGGAATCAGTATTGGCGGACGTACGGACCTCTATGTTGTACAGAATGGCACTTTGACTGTTCCGTGAAAAATTCATTCGGCCTTTTGTTGTGCCCTACGCTTGTGCCATTTGAGACGGTTTCTTTCTGGTGGATGTTAACGCTCGTCCTCACAGAGTTGCACTGACGGACAATATGCTTAAAGCTGAGGTAGTTGAATGAAAGGAGTGGCCAGCTTGTTCACAGGACGTAAATCCGATTGAGCAAGTCTGGGATGCACTTGGAAGAAGCATTGCAGCCAAATCAGCACCTCCCACAACGGTTACAGAGCTGGATACTGCACTCATAGAAGAATGGCCATCAAGAGCTGATTGATAAACTCATACTGTCCATGCTACGGAGGTGTGCAACAAAACTGGCCGAACGAGGTTAGAGGGCAACGAGAATGACCATTACGGTAGCTTGATGGTGCTTCTCTCTAAGTAACCTCCATGTAAACGTGAAGTTGACACTTGAGAAAGCAAAATATATTTTTCACTCACATATTATGATTGTAACCAAATTGTAATCAAATACGTTACCATATGCATATTGTGTATGCTATCTCACCTGATCCCGTAATTGTTATGAGCAGTATAATAACGATAATAGTAATAATAATAATAATATTGTTTTTTGTTCCGCAGGACCTAATTGAGGAGTAAGACTCCATAGTCATGGAACAAGCCAATACATGAAGTTTAACACAAGAATGCTTGCAGAAGATTTTTAAGTAGTCTTGTGCACTCGACAATCTTAAGACTAAGTGAAAAGAGTCATTAAAGAAAAAATGAATTAGCTTAATTGTATAATTTTTCTAGAATTTCCTCGACAGAATAAAAGGAGTGATACACAAGGCAGCTCTTCAATTTCGATTGGAAAGCGCGTGGGTTAGTGCTAAGATTCTTTAATTTTTGTGGCAGCTTATTGAAAATGGATGCTGCAGAATACTGCACACTTTTCTGCACAAGTGCCAAGGTGGTGTGATGCAAGTGTAGATTCGAGTTCTGTCTAGTATTCACCGAGTGATAGCTAGTAACACGTGGGAATAAGCTGACATCATTAACAAAAAACGATATTAAAGAGAGAACGTAATTCTGATGCCAGTGTCAGAATTCCCAGACAACCGAAAAGGGGTCGACATGACGTTCGTGAACTTATACCACATATTGCTCGAACGGCCCGTTTCTGAGCCAAAAATATGTTTTTTTTTTTTTTCTCAGTCGAGTTACCCCAAAAAATAACACCGTACGTCTTAAGAGAGTGAAAGTAAGCGTAGTAGACTACTTTTCGTGTAGAAAAAAATCACATATGTCAGATATTTTTTTAATGGTAAATAAAGCAGAATTTAGTTTTGGAACAATATTCTGAATGTGGGCAAATGTGAACTGTGAACTGTTCAGTCTCACTTACCACATGCCCATTATGTGTAATCAAAATGTTAGCTTTCGCCAAATTATGTGTTAGAAATTGTAAAAACTGAGTTTTACTGTGATTTAACATCAATTTGTTTCCTCCAAGCCATGTACTTATCACTTGAACTGCATTATTTGATACTGTGTCAGTATTACTAACAACATCCTCCACTACCAAGCTAGTATTAACAGCAAACAAAAATATTTCACAATCAACTTTTACCCTCGAAGGCATATCATTCATATAAATAAGAAACAGCAATGTACCCAAAAAAGACCCCTGGGAAACCCCACACTTAACTGTGCCCCAATGCGATTGCACGTCATACCCATTTTCAACCTTGCGGAGAAATACCTTGTGTTGTCTATTATTAAAATAAGAGGGGAACCAGTTGTGAGCTACTCTTCCTATTCCATAAAGTTCCAGCTTCTGCAACAATAGCCGGCCGCGGTGGCGAGTGTTCTGCGTCGCGCCAGTCACAGTCTGAACGGCCACTACGGTCGGGGGTTCGAATCCCCCCTCCGGCATGGATATTTGTGCCGTCATTTGTGCTAGTTCAAAAGTAGTTTGTAAGTTTAGGGACTGATGACCACGTAGTTAAGTCCCATAAGCTCTACAAGCATTTGAACATTTGATCTACAACATTATTTTGTGATTAACACAATCAAACGCCTTTGTTAAATCAAAGTATAAGCCTAATCTACATAACCTTTTATTTAACACATCAAGTGCCTCACAGAGAAACGAAAATATAGCATTTTCAGTCGTTAAACCACTTCTAAAACCAAACTGTACGTTTGACAACAAATTATGTGAACTGAAATGATCAGCTAATCTTGAATATACAGCCTTTCCAATAACTTTAGAAAAAACCGATGGCATAGAAATAGGTCTATAGTTGTCTACATTATCCCTTTCTCCTTTTTTGTAATGAGGTTACACTTCTGAGTACATTAATCTGTCAGGAAACTGAGCAATCTGGACGGAAAAATTACAAACATGGCTTAGTACTGGGCCAACATATGGAGAACAGTACTTTAGAATTCAGCTAGGTACCCTATCATATCCACAAGAGTCCTTAGACTTTAGTGATTTGATTATTGACTCATACTTCTCTTTGGAAGTATCATAGAGGAACTTTTCATGCAACAGCCTCGGAAAGCCATTTTCTAAAAATGTTATATGATTACCTTTTGAAACTATGGCTCTGTTTAGTTCACCTGCTATATTCAGAAATTTAACACTACACATATATATAACTTGTCAGTAACAGAAACATTTCTACTTCGCACTGACATTATATCATCTACCTGCTGCTGCTGACCAGACACTTCCTTCACGACTGACCAGATGATTTTAATTTTACCTCGATAGTTTGTTGTTCTTTTGCATACAAAATACTTTTTGCCTTTTTAATGCCATTTTCAGAACATTACAGTACTGTTTGTAATGAGCTACCGCATCTTCATTCTGACTGCTTAGAACATTTTGATACAATTCCCACTTAGTTGTACATTATACTCTTATTCCCTTTGTCAGCCACCCTGGCTGCCTGTTACTGGAAGTACCCTGTTTTGAGCGTTCTAGCGGAAAGCAACTTTCAAACAGAGTAAGAAATGTGTGAGGAGAGTATTATATTTATCATCTGCATTATCAGCACTATAAACATCCTGCCATTCTTGATTCTTAATTACGCTAAAAAAAGGTTTCATTGCAACTTGATTAACTTTTCTAAGTAGTTGAAAAATATGGTTCACATTAATTTTGAGAACAAATCATTTTTAGAATTAAAATTTGGGCATCGTGATCTAATAGGCCATTTACTATTCTGCTGACACAGTGCCCCTTTAATAATGAATGATCAAAAATATTGCCAATGGTAGAACTTCTATGCCTTGGAAGGAATTCTGTTTGCATCAGGTTATAGGAATTAAATAGATGTAACAGCTGAATTTTTCTTGAGCTCTTAGTTATACAATTAATGTTGAAATATCCACATATAACAAAATTTTTATACTTCTCATAAAACGAACCCAGAATCAATTCTAGCCTGCAAAGATAAGACAACTAATGAAGCATGTGAAAGGTGATGTAGTTCTCAGATCACCAGGCATTTATAAAATTCCTTGTGAGTGTGGTCAGTTTTATGTCGGCCAGACTGTTCGCACTATTGAACAGCGACGCACAGAACATGAGCGGTGTTTTCGATTACGCTACCCCGAAAAATGAGCTGTGGTGGAACACGCTTTGGAAAACGGACACCGAATTGCTTTCGACGAGATATCTATTATTAAAAGGACCGACAGCTTCTGGGACAGCGTAATAAACGAGGCAGCGGAAGATCAAAATTTCTGAAAAAAGGCTCAATAAAAACGGCGGTTTGTAACTCAGTACGGCTTGGGATCCCGTAGTTGCGGAGTTGAAGTGGGCGCGGCATACCCGCGTCCAAAACATTGCCTTATACGGTCAAGGAACTGGGCACCAGTGACGTCACTGGCGGCGGCGCGGCTATATAAGCATGGCAGCGGCCGCGAATTGACAGTCATCCACTTGACAATGGCAAACGAGTTCTCTATCGAAAGCTCGTGGGCAGCAAACCATAAGACGCGGCTTGTAACCCGAGAAGATTTCATTAATAGTCACAGTCTTATTTGTACACTCGGTGCTAAGCAGTCAGGCAGCCATATTGCATCCATGAATCGTATGCGATCTGCCAGATTGCCCGGGATTTCCATGCGGCCAGCCATCACCGATCGATCGCTAAGATTTGTTCACATCATGAAGCTATCAGTCACCCATAGGACGGATAGCTAGATTAGATTAGTTATTCGTTCCGTAGACCCATGTTGAGGGGATCCTCGTGGATGTGGAACATGTCAAGAAACAAAATTTACATGTTGAATAATAGATAATACTAATTATATAAATACAGATACATAAATGTTTAAGTTTTATTTATTAATTTTTTGCTGATAATATAATAATACTAATATAGTATGAGTGCATGCTCATTTGGCACAATTCAGAAATTCATTAATGGAGTAGAAGGAGTTGGCCACTAGAAACTCTCTTAGGTTCCTCTTAAACAGATTTTTATTTGTAGCTAAATTTTTTATACTTGATGGTAAATTATTGAAAATGTGTGTTCCTGAGTAGTGGACCCCTTTTTGAACTAAAGTAAGTGCTTTTAAGTCCTTGTGTAGATCATTTTTATTCCTAGTATTGTATGCATGAACTGAGCTGTTTGATGGGAAAAGGGACATACTACTTATGAAAAATTTCATTAAGGAATAAATATACTGAGAGGCAGTAGTTAATATACCCAGTTCTTTGAAGAGGCTTCTACAGGACGTCCCTGAATTTACTCCACAAATAATATGTATTACACGTTTTTGGACTCTGAAGACTTTTGACTGACTTGAAGAGTTACCCCAAAATATTATACCATATGACATTAGGGAATGAAAGTAAGCAAAGTATGCGAGCTTTGTTATTTTTACGTCTCCTATGTCTGATAACACTCGTATTGAAAATACAGATTTGTTGAGTCGTTTCTGCAGTTCTGTGGTGTGCTCCTCCCAACTAAATTTATTATCAAGCTGTAATCCCAGGAATTTAATACTGTCAACCTCTTCTATCTGCTCTTCTTCATACTTAATGCACATGCTGTCAGGAAATCTCTTACATGTTCTGAACTGCATGTAGTGAGTCTTTTGAAAGTTTAATGACAATGAGTTGGCTTTAAACCATTTATTAATGTTCATGAAAATATTATTAGCAGACCTTTCTATCACTATGCTTGACGCACTTTTTATTGCAATACTTGTATCATCTGCAAACAAAACGAACTCTGCTTCTGGTAGTGTAACTGACGAGAGATCATTAATGTACACAAGAAAAAGCAATGGCCCTAAGTTGGATCCTTGTGGGACACCATATGTAATTTCTTCCCAATCCGATGATGACTGGTGGCTTAATTCACTAGTCACTGGCACTGACACTCTTTGTTTCCTGTTAGTGAGGTACGACTTGAACCATTTTGCAGCATTTCCCGTGACCCCATAGCATTCTAATTTAATTAAAAGGATGTTACGGTTCACACAATCAAATGCCTTTGACAAATCACAGAAAATACCTGCTGCTTGCAATTTATTATCTAATGAATTATGTACATTCTCACTGTAAGTGTAAATAGCCTTCTCGATATCGGAACCTTTCAGAAATCCATACTGTGTTCTAGACGAACACACCAGATGTATTTCGCAGCATTGGTCGTTAATGTTTTATTTAAACAATCACAGATCGATTTCAATCACATAGTGATCATCTTCAGTGTCCTTCAAACGAGCATATGAATGCCCTGAATGTAACTGCAACGGTAAACATAAAAGTGCAGGGTCAAAGTTTGTGTTCTAGACATTATGCCATTTGTGGTTAAGTGGTTGAGAAGCTCCTTGTACATTACCTTTTCTATAATTTTTGAGAATGCTGGCAAAAGCGAAATGAGATCCGTCACTCGAGTGTGAGACCGTGATGGTTCGGGAAGCACGTTTGTTGTAAAGCCTTCTCTTAAATATACAATACACGTATTCCCTGTATATCTGGTTGTAGTCGGTTGCACACACACAGAGCGCGTTGCTTCTGCTTTTGCGTCACTACCGTACAGGCGTTGGCCGGCGCGCAGCCCGCCTTGACATCACGTCCCATAGTCCCTGGGGCGATGCGTCAGTCTGGCAGGGCCAGTTTTCCGGTCGCCGACGGCCGCGAAACAAGGCGCGGTTGACTGGCAAACTGCCCCGCCCCAGGCCGCGCTGGGCTGGGTCACCCGATTATCCGATTCCGATAGCGGGCTGGCTGGGCAGCGCCGTGGGCACAGCGGCCAGTCGGCTGAAGAGAGGAAAGCGTATGAGGGGACGCCACTTGCCGCGGACGTCTGCCCGACTGGCTGGCTGGCTACTTCCGTGACCCGGGGTCGGCTTGGCCAGCCTTCTGCATGGCAGAGTGGCCCCATTCCGCCACTTAGGAAACGGCGAAGTGGGTGGGGCTCACGCCAAGTGCCGGAAATAGCCCGTATTGTGCGGTAGCTTTGTAAATGAAAGCAGAACTTCTTGGACAGACCAACTCTGCAAGAGGTCGGATTGGGATGTGGAGGAATGATCGCCAGGTTTTCAAACGAAACATGATTCATGTATGCCGTTCAGTGTTCGTCTACGTAGATGGGTCGAATATACAACCACAGTCTAACATACAGTCGCGACACTCCCACCGATTTTTGTTATACACCGCGACAGCAGCGCTCCAAACGGCTGGCAAGCTACATTTCTGAATACGATATCTATATCTATCAATATGAATGTCTGTTCGATGTACGTTTATCACGTTTGAAACACAAGACATAAAGAGCTAAAAATTTGTACAGTTACTAATATCTACCCGGGAAAGGCTTTAGGTGCGGTTTTATGGCGATCGGATACCTATTTATCTATATCTATATACATACATTAATGTGCATGTCTGTTCGGTGTACGCTTATCACGTCCGACACTTAAATATTTGTACAGTTACCAATTTATACCTGAGGAAGATTTTAGGCACGGTTTTATAGCGATCTAATAGATATTTAGTAATCTGAATAACATAACCCGAAATGCGGAACAATAATTACTCTTTGAAAATTATATTTACTCTTTGTAAATGGTTTTATTCGTTGCATTGTTGCTTGAGGGTTAATAATGATAAAAGGGTGGAGTATACTGGGATGGAAAGTTATCGGCGTATATAAAATTCTACGTGTGTGTGTGTGTGTGTGTGTGTGTGTCAATATTTCGCTCTGCACCGAAAACTACTGAACGCAAACGAATGGTCTGTGTGTAATTGTTGTCTGAAGTCTCCCGTCGTACACCATAGTAGTTCCATGCCGATAGCTATTTTCTATTAAAAAAAATGCCTCGGAAACATCAGGAGACCTGCCCTTTAACAGAGAGACGTCACTTTCAACGCAGGAATGTGAAAAATTCTTCATTACAATTCCAGTAAAATCGATGAGGTGGAACGTAGTAAAAGTATACAGAATGCAATAAAATACACTATTTAACGTATCAAATCAACCACCACAGATGTAGCTGAAGGAAAAACGTCAAAGACGTGGCAATAAGACGAAAAAAGCAATCAAATTGTTTTCCAACACAGAAGAACCCGAAACTTACTGGCAGATTAAAATTGTGTTTGGAAAGTAGGAGGCGAGGTACTGGCGGAAGTGAAGTTGTGAGGCGCCATCGTGAGTCGTGTTGGGATAGCACAGTCGGTAGTGCGCTTGCCCGCGAAGGCAAAGGTCCCAGGTTCGAGTCCCGGTTCCGGAACACAATTTTAATCTGCCAGGAAGTTTCATTACAGCGCACACTCCGCTGCAGAGTGAAAGTTTCATTTACAGAGGAACCCAATTCCACAGATGTTGCAACATCTGAACCACATACGGCAAGAATCATTAAAACATTGTTTTTTAAGCTAAAGTAATTACACTTAAAATAAAATGCACGTATAAGAAAGACAAGTGTTGTGTAAACTTGTGCTAATCATTAGACTCCATACCGTATTGATAGGCCACACGTCAAAACCTGCCTGTCATTGTCAGAACAGACCATAATAGAAATTTTTGATATACTTATGTTTATATTCAACTTACTTTCAGTGGGATAAGCTGCAAATATACACTTAATCGACTAAGTTGTTCTTTATATCACTGAAACAATTACATTCGTCTGTTTATATAATAATTTCAGTATTATGATTGTCTCTCGATATTTTACTGACGCTTGGAACGCAAAAATTATAGTAAAAATTTCGGTAACTACGTTCAAAAATGATTATAAACAAACTTGACTATATCGGCGGCTTCCCCACCGCTAGAAGCGCTAGTGTCGTTGCAACTGTCCGTTGGTACAACTTTTACAGCAGTGAGTTTCGCGACTGTATATGTTAAACTGTGATACAATTGCCGTTGATTGTACAGATTCGTTTCTTCATAATAAAGACAGACGGACTATTCAGTTTCGGTATCGGCCACCTTAGGCCAAAACATTCGTTTCGGCCGCAGTTCCTATTTCGGAAGGAAATCAGCCGAATATTCGACTTGGCTGAAACTAGGTTTTACTGACATACGGATGAAGTAGGGTGGCGTATGGGCTGGATTCAGTCAACAGAAACGCTTTATCCCAGTTGAGAACGCGCCATTTAACTACTAGAAGTCTTTTATCATGCACAAGAGAACAGATTGGTTGGTGGAGAAATGGTTGCCAGGTTTTCAAACTAAGCATGTTTCATCTCAGTTGTTCAATCTCTGCTCACGTAGTGGGTCTAACATATAATTGCTACTAATTGGGTAGATCCGTTTATTCGTAATAAGGACCGACAAAATATTCGGTTTCAAATTTTTACTGAGATGTGTCTTAACAATCGTAATATACTTTAAAAAGTGCATATTGTCAACAATCAGCTGCTTATCGTTTTTAGAACTTTACCGGTTTCGGATATTACACATTATCTTTGAATTCTTAGACCCTGGCTCGCTATAATGCAATCTGATCGGCTTAGCTTCATCACCTGATGATGGCGGCCAGCTGGACCGCAGAAATATTGTGTGCAAATGTCAGTATGATCCGGCTGGAAAACCGAGAAGAATTCGATGTGATATTATTTTACTTATCATCAAGACATAATGTCTAGTGACACTTTACGTATCTTTAGTTGCTTGACATGGATATGGTGACAGAAAAAGCGCCAATGTAAAAGGCTGTTTAATTTTACTTTTTTATGCTGGATAATATCCGAAATCGGTAAAGTTCTAAATACAATAAACAGCTGACAGTTTACAATATGCATTTTTTGAACGTTTCGTAACGGATTATCATATTGTTAACCTGAAAAGTTTTACTATTTTGCTTCCTTGAAAGCGAGGAGCTTTTTCAGTAACTACTATGGGTTTAGGAATCATTGATCATAGCTTTTCCTGTAGACTTTGCTTATATTTACGCTGACAAACATCATACTGCTTGTTGGTATTGTGACGTTTTTTCTCGAAATTCTTTTTGCAGCACTGATTACAACTGATTTACTGAATATATACATTAAGTAATTAGAAGTGCCAGGAAGGAGATACGTAAAGTTGTTGTTTGTCGATTGGGAAAACGGAAGTGAAGATGGCAGTATTAAGCTAGCGATCACAAGAAAAGAATTGTATAGGCTACTTATAAAGGAAAACGAATTATTACATTCTGCGTATTTTATACGCTACTGAGGCAGTCATGCCCCTTCTCTAGCATATCGTAGGATCTACTTGGCATGTTTGTTGTGTTCCTAAACAATATCTACCTACAAGAAAACATGCAGAGCTCTGTAATTCTTTGTGGTAGCGATACAGTACAGTTTCAATTTAACTATTTTGAAAATAAGCTTTTAAGTAGATTTTGACATTGGCAGCCTCAAGGATATTTTAATTTAAAACAATATGTGCCCAAGGTTGTTTTTTTGTGTGTGAAACTCGCTATTCCGAGATTCTAAATATCGAGGCTCCACTGTATCGAGTTCATTTTACTTATTCTCTAACTTATTTATTCGTATAAACTGTTAAAACGAGGAGAAAAGAATACAGTTTGTAAGTTCTTTAATTAAAGTACCGTCGATTTGTCTAAAACTATACGTTTCCTACGTCACCTTCTACACACTGCTGGTTAGGGTTAGGCATAGTGCACGGAGGGGATCTTGTAGAATGTGTGAAATTTAGTGATGTGTGGTATAACGCAAATTTACCGAAATTTTAACTAAATTACGTAAGTTTAGGTTTCCACCGAAACTATCAGCCGAATACATTTCCCTCGACATTAGAACTGCTTCTGTAGGTAACCACGCAGTTGAGTAGGAAAGCACGACGGAAGAGAGATGCATAATAAGTACTAGGCCAAGGAACGTAGTGCGTTCTTCAACATTGAAGCACCAAGTGCATAAAGCGGAAGTATGTAGCAACTGGACTTACAGACTACATGAAATAACTTAGTAACTTGCACCGAGGGCAACGCTCAACGGTCGTGGGAGGACTCAAGTCCACAGCATGACTCCTTAGACCACCTAGCTATTCCGCGCGGCACATTTAGAGCAAAGAAAGTGTTGGGACCTCGTCGCCTTTTGTTTCTTGTTTACTCGTCCCGGTCTAGTAGTTAGGAAAGGGACAGGTTCTGGAATTGATGTAATCTGTATTCAGATTAATAATACAAGTTATGATAACTTTAGAACATATGTCTGTTTCTTCTCTCTTATTGCTTCTCGTGGCGCCGTCCGTATGATGCTAACTGCGCTATTTCCTTGTTACTACTAAGTTCGTTACCGCGTTCAGACTTCGTATTGTCATAGTTATGTTGTCGTACGTGCCTAGTAACTGTCCGAATTCTCAATAGTAACTGACGAGCGTCCAGAAGTATGTCGGCCTAGATATAACCGATTGTAGAGGGCGCGCATCTTCAGTTACTCCCTCCAGGATGCTCGGCGCCTGCTTGTGATTGGCTTTCGGTCGATCACCGCCTTCTACACAATCTTCGTTCTTCTACGTCTGGCGTGTGGCGCTGACTTTACGGCACAACACAATGTCCATGTCCAGAGCTTCGAGGGAAAAAAAAGACTTTATATTTTCTCACACCTTTTTACATTGGAAATTATACTGTTGGTAATTTTTATGATACTTGTAAGTAATGTATCAGCTCCATAGCTCTATCAGAAAATCATTCGATCATATGCAGCAAACAGTAACCCTTATAAAAATAAGTTGGGGGCGGGTACCGTAAATTGAAAATTTAATTTTTTCAATGTTTATACTGTGACAAATATAAACTGCAAATAAATAATAGTTACAAAATTACAATTGTAGCACCACTGAATGAGGACGATATAGCGCCGAGTGCCATATTTCTCCTTTTGGTTGTAATGCCATTAATATTTTTTAACACCCTGTCTACATCTTTGGCTCCAACAAGGTGGGCAACATTTTATGTAGGTGATATGGGCCGTGAGTGTGGCAGAAGCCGTCGGGTAGAGAGGTAAGAAAGAGGTGAGCTAACATAAGTAAGGATGAATTAAAGAAATAACCAGGCAACGCCACGTAATGACACCAGTAATAAGGACAAGTCAAAGCTACTGTGTTAGACGACGGGAAATAGCGGGTTGCGCTTTCGCGATGAGCCATCCCAGCTTCGGTCCCTGAAATTCTACTACTGACAGAGAATACTGTGCACTTTATTGAGAGCACATAGTTGGTTGCGGCGGGGGGTGCGCCTCTCTTGTTTTCTCTCGTGTGGGCTGGCAGCCACATCTTCACGTGCACAACACGTGGAAGCGCGCTTGCCTTCCCGTTCGCCTGTCCCCTCGTGTAAATATATTCTGTTTGTCTGCGTCTGCAGCACGTGCGCGACGTCACACCGCGGCGACACGTGGCGACACGTGCGGCTGCGGTTTTTACACGGTGCAGCACTTCTGGCGCCAGATGGCTTCGTTCGGTGCATGTTTTATTTTCATCACCCTTTCATCTTAGCAATCTAAATGCAAAGGGACCTGCTCACTTTAAACTCTTTGGTAAACTCTATGAATTCGCCCCTCCTTTCACCCCCTGTTTCTGACCATTTCCTTCTTCCCTCCTTCTGATATAATATGCAATATGCGTAATCAGTTGAAACGTCTCACCATGAGCCGCTCCACGCTTGTTCCTTGGCTACTGGTATTAACATTGGCACTGCTGTCTTTCCTCGCAGGTTTGAAACTTAAGCCGCGGTGGGGTAGCCGAGCGGTCTAAGGCGCCTCGTTGCGGAGCGCGCGGTTGCTCGCCGTCGGAGGTTAGAGTCCTCCCTGGGGCATGCGTGTATGTGTTGTCCTTAGGTTAGTTTACCTTACTGTAAGTAGTTTGTAAGGTACGGACTGATGACCACGCAGTTTGGTCCGATAGATTTACGAACATTTGATTTTTTTTATTATATATATATATATATATATATATATATATATTTTTTTTTTTTTTTTTTTTTTTTTTTTTACCGGTGAAGTGGCTGAGGAGTAACATTTACAATTTACCATTTGCAACGCCATGATGCGGATGACATTTGTACTGCATCAATGCTAATCAGATATATAGATTATAAAGTATTAATTCCAAAGACGCTGCTTTTTAATAAATTATTTGATCCGACAGGTCTGTTTCGGCGTGAATGCCATCGTCAGGCGTAGTTGGTAGCTCTTCTTAAACTTGTAAGATCGCTATTTATTGTATATGTTTTGGTTCTTATATATATATATATATATATATATATATATATATATATATATATATATATATAATAGAACTGTTGTTACTGTAACTCTTTATGTAGCTGTATGTAAATATACTTTAAAAATAATTCTGATGTTGTTGATGTGTGACAGCTACTTTGACAGATAAGTCAGTTATTTTCATTGTTGTTTTCTATTTTTATTATCTCAATATTATTGTTATCCCAATAATAATTATTATTTCAATAATTTTGACTTATCTGTCAAAATAGCTGTTCAAATGTTCCTTAAGGGGCTTAACTTCGGGGTCATCAGTCCCTAAACTTACAAAATTCTTATTAACTAGCTTTTTCTAAAGATGGTACAAACATCCATGCCTCAGGGGGTATTCGAACCCCCGACCGCAGCGGCCGTGCAGACCGTGACTGCCATGCCGCACACCATAAATAGCTATAACAACAACAGTTATATTACATATGTAAATAAGAACCAAAACATGTAAGGTAACAGCGATCTTAAAAGGATAAGAAGAGCTACCAACTACACCTGACGATGGCATTCATGCCGGAACAGGCCTATCGCATTAAATAATTTATTTCAAAGCAGCGTCTTTAGAATTAATACTTTATAACTGAATGCCTTATACGACGCAGTGGACCTAGAAGATTACAAATGATGTTCATCTTCTACATACGATTCGTTCTACACCTTTATTCTATAATATGCCAAACTTGTAAGACCATATAATTACGTAGGCTTCCGCGGCCAGAGTCAGATTACATAAAAGTTTTCTGGGTGTTGTATTGTGTCATGATGTAAGAAGGTTATTACTTTAATAACCGTCGTTTCGGCCAACGTTACAGTGGCCTTCATCTGGGTATACTGATGTGAGCTGGTTGTTACTATATACTTACTTTCAAATAGACATTACGTCATAATTTAATAAAATGAGCTATGTAATTGGTGGATTTTGTCGGAATATTAGAAACTTTATTATGATAGAATGCTGAGGTGGAGGGAGTGGGGGTCAGCCGTCGCCTATTGCTTCTTGCATTGCGAGACATGGTTTGTGTTCATCGGCGAATGGGGTGAGGGCTTCCGTTTCTCTCCTGCTGGCCGTGGGCCACGCGGCGGCAGTTGCTTACTAGTGACGCTCACGTGTTGTCAGTGCTGTGTCGTGTTGTGTTGGCCTAATGAATACAAATAAAAGAAACAGCAGTAGGCAGGAAGTCAATAAAAAGCAGCTAGCAGCACGCTTACTGTATGTAAAAAAAACGTCACAGATCGGATTGCTAAACATCTTCTCCGTGTTGGTGTCCAGCCTTTCTTCTATAGTAGTCACAAGATCCAGATGTACTTGGTGCCACAAAGAAAAAGATAGGGGCACAACACGCATCACGAGTATACAAGGTGGAATGCGAGAGTGGGGAAGAATACATAGGTGAGACAGGGAGGGCAGTGGCAATGCGCATACGCGAATATGAACGCTACATTCGACTAGGCCAACACAATAAATCTGCAGTAGCCGAACACCAGCAAGACTGCAGGAAAAAGATAAAATTTAACGATGCCAGAATACTCGCCAAGCAACCAGGGACGGTTAAACGCAAGATAAGGGAAGCTTATCGAAATTGTAAAACACCCTAATAACATGAACAGAGGAGATGGACTCAGGCTTGCCGCCTCCTGGCTACCAGCCATCACAGCGAAATAGGCCGCACTGACAACACAAAACGCGAGCGTCACTAGTAAGCAACTGCCGCCGCGCGGCCCACGGCCAGCAGGAGAGAAACGGAAGCCTTCACTCCATTCTCCGATGAAAACCACTCCCTCCATCTCAGTATCCTATCATAATAAAGTTTCCATTCTTCCGCCAAAATCAACCATTAATATAGCTGATTTTTAAAAAATATGACTTAATGTCTAATTGAATGTACAGTATGGCCAGATGAAGGCCACTGTAACGTTGGCCGAAACGTCGGTTATTAACGTAATAGCCTTCTTACATCATGACGCGGTACAACACCCAGAAAACTTTTATGTCATTTGTACCACTATGTTAATTTCTATCAGCCCCGGTTTGCATGAGAGAGTAAGTGAGCGACTGTTACTGTCTGCAATAGATTTACAATATGTCTGGTAGAATTGAGCTTCCGTCTGCTGTAGGTACAGTTTGACCAACGCAGGTGAATTTAACGAAGCGATTTGCAATATGGCTGGTAGAATTGAGCTTCCGTCTGCTGTAGCTACCGTTTTACCAAGGCAGGAGAATTTAACGAAGCGATTTACAATATGGCCTTCGAAGCGATTTACAATATGGCCTTCGTTTGCTGTAGCTACAGTTTGACCAACGCAGGGTAATTTAATGAAGCAACGAGGCTAATCTCAGTCGCAGGTCGTTAATTTGGTGTTATATGGGACCCCTCCAGTCTCTTCCGTTAGTGATAGCTGGTTCGCTGGCTGGAGTCCAGGAGACGGCACTAAAAATGTCCAAATGTTTGTTAAGCTTAAGGGACTTAACTACGGGGTCATCAGTCCCTAAACTTACAAAGTACTTATCAACTAGCTACAACTAAGGATGGCACAAATATCCATGCACGAGGGGAGATTCGAACCCCCGACCGTATGGCCGTGCAGACCGTGACTGGCGCGCCTCAGTCTTCTCGGCCACCGCGTCCGGTGAGACGGCATTCGGCCGTTGACTACTGGTAGGGTAACATTGTTTAGCAAGAGCGACCTGTATTACTAGAGATTTGAAATTGTGTGAGGCTTCAATAAATTCTCTAATAGTTTTTTTCTAGCTCTTACCAAATCAGAGTCCATGATTTATGTAGTACAGAGTGGTTGTTATTTTACGATTTTGCTATATTTAGCTACGAACCTTCCAAGAGACTTGTGAGATGGGAGAATAACCGTCTACAAGGTGGTTTGAGTTTTCAGTTTATAGTGTGCATGTGCGTACGATTGTGGCTTCGTGTACGTGTGTCAATATTCATGCCGGTTTCTTATGTGCATTTGAGGGTTTCTCTGTAATATCAGGGTCCTATCTACGTCGCACACACTTGTTCAAGATTGGGTAACTGAGCCATCAGCTCAGTGCATCGGGACACCATTTGCCAACATTTTACTTCTCGGAATATTTTATTTTTCAATAGTTTTGCTGATCCGATTAAGTTAAGAATTTGGGAAGTCTATTATATTGTCTCGTATTTTATCAATGCAAGGAATTTACACCACAACTTGAATTGTAATATTTCCCGCAAGTTAGTTATAAACCAAAACACTAGTCTCGTTTGAAAGTTATATATCTAGCAAAAAAGATCTTTAAAACTTAAACTTAAAATGTTTACCTGACTATGGGGTAACAGCTGAAAACCGGTTCGTAAACCAATAAATTTGCAGAATATCTCACAGTTATCTTGTGTATTTCATTCATATTACTTTCGAAAGTGTATAAAATCTTACTCGTTTCCGATGAACCACGTATTACTTTGATTGTATTTCACACGTGTTCTGTAATTTCGTTCTTGGTATGCTCGAATTAAAGTCCTTAGTAACGATTAGCCAGTCGGTATTGATTTCTTTGCCTTGCATGTATATTGTATGGTGTTGAGTTCGTCAAACTTGAATGTGTGCATATGTTTCTTTTCGTCCAACATTTTATATTTAAATCAAATGTCCAAATATTTGTAAAATAACGGGACCGAACTGCAGTAACCATCGGCCCCTAAACTTACAAACCAAGTTATCCTGGTCCAAGGACGGAGGGCGAATGACCCCGCACACCGCAGCAACGCAGCAAGGCTCCTTAGCGCGCATGGCTATTCCGCTGCGGGTATATTTAAATGTTCAAAGCTAATGGGACAACTACGGGGTCATCAGTTCCTAAACTTACAATCTACTTATAAACTCATGCTAAAGACTGCACAGACATCCATGCCCGATGGGGGATTTGAACCCCCGACGGGGAAAGGCCTAGCGCTTCGCAGCATAGTGTCTCAATGCGCTCGGCTACTCCTCCGTGGCTATATTTAAATGAAAGCGTAAACAGGCATTAGTAACTCAAAATAGTATGGTTTCATGCTTGAGTCGGAACTCGATAATAAATAATTGCTCTATTTAAATTTTAACCTTCGTGTACCTAATAATTGAATCACACTTTCACCTATATGTTTGATGTTTCATTTCATGCCCTTTCCATCGTGTTTTTCAGTCCAGGCTTCAGTATAATTTAGTATGGTCAAACGCAGTGCACGGAGTTCCGTCAAAAGTATATTAATGTTGTACTGAAAGCTATATCAGACTTGTATTCTGGCGTTTTATCAAAGACACTGAGTATATGTATCAGTACAGGAAGTCCTGCTTGGAAACTACGTCTGTTAAGTTCCACATACTCATGCCAGCGACGATGTACACGTCTGCTAATAGGTTTCATAGTGGTGGACTAACTGTGCCAGAGGCAATACAAAATTAGCCCTCCCCCTACTCTTAAAGAGTGTAAATACCGACAATAGTGGCGACAATCATATATAACATCTGTTTACTTATATGTATTGTATTGGTTTCTTGATAAAGTGCATATGTATACGTAGACCAAAGACTATGTTAATTTAAAGCTGCCGGCCGCGGTGGCCGAGCGGTTTGCGGCGTGCCAATCAAGTCCTAAACGGCCGCTGCGGTCGAGGGTTCGAATCCCCCCTCTGGCATGGATGTTTGTGCCGTCTTTAGTATAAGCTAGTTCATAAGTAGATTGTAAGTTTATGAACTGATGACCCCGTAGTTAAGTCCCATAAGCAATGCAAACATCTTTTGAATTCAAAGCTACCTATATTTAAAAGTTAATTAAAAGCATTTTAAACAAATAAAAACTTTTACTAAAATCTTAATTATCTAATACTTTCGGTCAATGACCATTACTGCTGGATAAAACGCGCAAAACAGATTACGAAATCTTATAGTATAAACTTGTAACCGGCTGATAACAGCAACAATCCATTTTAACTTATTGCATATTTGGTATATGTTTCACGGTGCAAAAATACAGAGTCGCCCAAAAAATGTATACGATATTTGTCAGACTATCGAAATATCGATTACGTCGTTTGATTTATGTTAGTAGTTTGTTGAAGTATGGTCTTTGGCTCAATAGTCTTAGTACTTTCATCTCGGTATTGAGAAAATACGACAGCTGGAGCACGACTGACATTCCAGAATCGAATATGTATTGTGAAATTGTTTTTTCAAGCTGGATAATGCCGTTGAAGTGCAACGTCAGTAGAAACGGGAGTTTGAAACACAACCGTCAACGCGCCTAACAAACGCGTTATTGAAGAAATTGAATTGCATGGAACCATTTGTGGTATTCGCAAAGGAAGGAGGGCAGTTTCAAGTCCCGCTTCGACGGTTCTCGTGTTGGAAACGATTGTTACTTCTCCACTGTAGAAGTGTATCTCTAAACACGCACATCAGTTTTGCCAGATATATGTGCGATTCATAGAGCTGATGAAGACATGTTCTATAAAGACACCACATTTCACCCAGCTGTACGAGCTTTTCTGTCTGACAGTTTTCAGGGACATTTGACTGGACTAAGAGGACCTATTGACTTTCCTTCACGATATCCGGATCTAACACCTATGGACTTTTACTTGTAGGAAACTATGTTCAAATGTTCAATTGTTTGTAGAGCTTATGGGACTTAACTACTGGGTCATCAGTCCCTAAACTTACAAACTACTTACGAACTGGCTAACACTAAGGACGACACAAATATCCATGCCAGAGGGGGGATTCGAACCCCCGACCGTAGTAGCCGTTCAGACCGTGACTGGCGCGCCGCAGTCCCCTCGGCCACCGCGGCCGACAGGAAACTATGATGTCGGAGGAAATCCGCCAGGATATTACAGCGACATTTGAAGTCATCTCCATGGAAACATGGACTGACAACGGTCAACATTTATATTTAAATTAACCATTTGCTAAACTGAAAGTTGTACAAAATGTATGCTCTATTATTAAATGTAAAATAAACAAATTAGTCATACTTTTCGTTCCTTAATCCTCCTACTACCAGATTTTTTTTTGTTACACTGAGTACCGCTGGGGTCAACATGACATGTAAAACAAAGCAACTCTTTACATTTAAAACAAAGAATGTCTGAATGGTGTTTACAGACAAAGTAAAAGCATCTTCTGCACGTTTTCTGAATGTTTTCTATCCACTGAACGTTCGCACAGTTAGCACCGTGCACGTTTTACCCCCGTATGCACTTGGGCTGAAGGAGGAGGAGGACGAGGAAGAGAAGCTTTGCTGCGCTGACTTCTGTTTTTCTGTACTAGACTTGTTCCCAGTTCCAGAAGAAATTCTCTTCTTTTGTAGTTGGTTTTCTTTATTCCAGTCAGGATTTAAGTCCAACCAAATTATGAAAGCATTCAGGGCACTAATATCCAAAATATTATAAAAAATCACTATGGGCCATCTTCTTGTCATACGTTTTGTGGTGTAGGTTCTGACTAACTTGTCCATAGTGCCTACAACTGATTTTGTTGCATTATAGTCTAGGATTATAATAGGTTTTCGCTGCTTTGCCGTCACCTATTTCCTCCCTGAAATGCATACTACTCAGCAATGTCACTATCTTACCCTTTTTTGGGCAATGGGAGACTATTGTAGCTGATTCCTGGAATCCGAAGAGAGATGAACCTGCAGTTCTTTCCCTTCTTCGATAAATTCTGCTGGTAGTTCACTTCGACTTTTTCTTCCTAGCAGAGTCATTTATTTTCGTTCTAGTTCCTTTGCCAACTCCAAACTTGTAAAGAAATTATCTGTTGTGATATTTCTACCACTTCCAAATAAATATTCTGTCAGTTCTAACACTAATCTTTTCCCGTGATTTATTTCTCTATGCTGGCCTTTGCCCTTTCCTGTGTACACCTGCAGGTGAGTGACATAGTAATTAGTGCTGTCACATGCAGCCCAAATCTTTATAAAATACTTTCCAGGTTTTGAGGGGATGTACTGGCGAAATGGACACCTAACCCTGAAAGTTGCCAATTGTTCATCATCTGTAATATTCTCATGTGGTTCGTATGCGTCATGCAATGTGCTTACCCACTGCTCAAATAAATCCCTTATAGGAGCCAATTTATCAGGGCTACGATTCTACTGCCGGTGCTGAGCATCATCAAACCGAATACAGCGTGATATTTCTGTAAAGCGGTTCCTAGCCATAGAACTATTGAAAATAGGTCGGCCATGCTCTTCGTTCCATAAATTCACTATGCCCTCATTGTGACCTTTGTACACCCCCGCAAGAATAAGCAGGCCAAGAAAGCTTGAATTCTTCTCTATCAATATCTGTCTATTTGTTACCGAAAGTAATGTTACCCTCTTTGTTGGTCCACTTCAAAATAATCTGGAAAATTCTAGGCTTCATAAATAATTCAAATGCTGACTGCACAGTATTTACGTTCCTTACAGTATTTCTCGTGGGATCTGGAGCTGTCTTCAATATATTTCGTGCTGGCTGTCTCCCATGTAGTCTAACAGGATTTTTCCCCATGTTTCATTTCCATTTCTCGACCTGAAAAAATGGGATTACTTACATATTATTATTATTATTAGTAGTAGTAGTAGTAGTAGTAGTGGTAGTAGTATCGGTTTTTGCAAACATTTGGCAGATTATTTATACTTACTTGAAAACATTCCGATCTGATATGCCATCAGCTTCAGGAGTTTCCAACTCTCCAACGTCTTCATCAGAATATTCAGTTGATTCACTACCTCCAGAAATAACACCATCAATCTCTTCCTCATCATCAGACGCTGTATCTCCTAATTTCTCTTCTTCATTCAAAATTGCTTGTATTTCAGCACTACTCAGACGGGTTCTAGACATAATGTAGTTCTTGCACACGCTGAGACAAAACACTAGAAATAAGTGAGGCAACAAGCAACTGCTGAGGCAAGTAACGACAACAATGGGTATAAATAAGAAATGAAAAGTGTTAATTTCATTGTTGCAGATGTTTCCTATAACATCTGTTCAACGTAATATTCGCTGTTCTGTTTTCATAATGTTACATTCAAGAAACAAAACAAACAAAAATTAGATTGGAGTCATGCTGACCCTAGTGGTACTCAGTGCATATCCCTTGAATAAATTTTAATATGTTGTAAATGTAAAACTGAATAATATGTCATTGTATACTAGCAAGTTAGAGAGACACAATCATAAATTTTGAAAATAATCGCATTGAAAATAAGGGAGATATATATTTCAAATGTGCTTATGGGGTCATATTGACCCCAGTGGTAGTAGGAGGGTTAAAGTGTGTATACATTTTTCTGGTGGACTTTGTATATCATGAATAACTCCGCGAAATGCCCCTGCTACGATAACTTGCGTCACCTTTTCCGCACAGAGTAAACTTACAACAGTAGTATTTGGCACTGGGAAAAACATGTTTTAAATCGAGGTCTAATGGCCGGTTTCCGAAACGGTAGTTACCTGTCCCGTTATAGTTATCTGTGGGTTACCTGAACGTTAAGTACAAAGTCTGCTACTACCGTCCATGAAATATTGCGTATATTATAGTCAAAAGAGTTCAATGATTACTACCGTTATACAGTGTACTGAACGCCACTGAACTTCACTCGGCAGAGAAAAGAAAAAAAAAAGGAAGCTTGGAGTTTAAGGTCTCGTCGACAGCGTGATCATTAGAGACGGAGCTAACGCTCGGAAGGTTTGGGTAAGGATGTGGAAGGATCGGCCGTGCCCTTTCAAAGAAACCATCCCGGCATTTGCCTGGAATGATTTAGGGAAATCACGGAAACCCTAAATCTGGATGGCAGAGAAGCGAGAAATGCAGCCTTAGAACCCAAGTAAAATAATTTAAAAATGTGGAACCAGTTCATCTCTGGCTGGTAACGAGCCTGTATTTTTGCTTTCTCAGTTCCAAAACTGGTGCGGAGTACAATAATTTTCCTTTTTAACATCGTCTGTTGTACGCCAACTCCCCAATTGATTGCTAATGACCTCCGAAAATATCTTGTAGCTGTCGGCTCTATGCAGCCCGTTTTTATAATCAGCCTCACTCAACCGTTAAAATTTTGTTCTTTTCGCGACACACCATACGAATTACGCAGTCATATTTTCAAAAAGTACGATAAAACTGCTACGGCCTTGCTAGCGCTTCAAACGGCCACATTTCTAGCGGCAGTTGAAATAATACGAATAATTTCTTTGATGAAATCCAAGGTGAGCAGCTAGATTTTATCAAAACATCTCTAACGAAAGGCAACTTTGACAGAAGCTCCGTATTACATTGTCCAACATTCTTTCACAGAGACTTGTTGTCAAAGAAAATTTGTTAATGTAATATCTGCCCAACATCTGTAATCGTCACTAACTAGAAATGCTGCAAGACTGCGAGTTGACATTGCGGATAATTTATGTGGCGACATCTTAATGAGGCAATGAGGATGGCCGAGTAAGAACGCGCCCTGACGGAGAGATGGCAGTTGTTGTTTAAAAAATATCCCCATTTGAAAGTATACGATCTGTGATGCATATGTTTCAATTTCAAGACGACGCATTGTTTATTATTACTTTGGTAGCCATCAACAACGAGCGTTGTGAGTGAACTTGTGAATGTGGTGAACATCGTTATGAGAGACAGTATTTTCATTGAAAGGAAAATATTAAAGCTGAGCTAGATTCTACTTTGAAACTGTTCAGCAACTTCACAACAGTAAAATATCGTGTAGCTGAATTTAAACGAGGCCGTACGACCATCCAAGATAAGCCTTCGTAGTGGCCGACAAAATTACGTGACGACTCCAGAAATTGCGAAACAAAAATCCACAAATCGGTTCTGAATTATAGTCCATTGGAAGTACACGTGCTAGCAGACATAGTAAGTATTTCAAAATGTGCGGTACATGGCAAATGTAAACATTAACGTAATGTTCACCATCAATATAAAGTGGAAAACACGTTATACACAAACCATAAAGAAAACTCGACAAAACAAGGAGCTATGAAAAAGAAATGGAACCATAAGTAAGACCACAAAAGACACGATTTTCGGACTAAAATTTAAAAAAAAGGTTATATATAAACTGTTTGTTTTGCCTTGCGGAAGACAAGTTGTACTTATTACTACATTTTATGATCGAAACGATGCGTAATGTAAGGTATCTAATATATAAAGCAGAGAGTCCGTATGCTTGTACGTGTTGCATACAAATCTACAGTTTTGTTCCAATCTTTAAGAAATTTTGTACACGTAAGCTTCAATCCATACGGACGGTCGCCGTAAGTGTAAGAATCACGCACGATACATGGTTCACGAGATATGACGTCATAAACAATGAGACGCACGAAAAACTGCTGCATTTTGCGACAATGCTGCTCTTTTTCTCCTAAACCATTAGACCGATTTCAACCAAATTTGGTACACACATTCCTTACCGTCAGGTATCAATTGCTGCATGGTTAAGAATCACATACGGCACATGGTTCAAAAGATATTACATCATAACCAATATAAATCGCAAAAAATGCCATATAATGCGGCGAGACATTCTAAATACACTGTACGAGAATGGCAGTACCTAGCGACTTGCAACAAACTTTAAACATAATTTCAAACGTTTATTAAACTTTTTCTTGCTGGCAACCATACTAAATAGTGAACGGAAAAAAGTTTCTCGCTTACTACTTTTCCGCTGTTCATAGAGTAAAACTACGGCTTTCGTTATGACGTTACAATTTATAATTTCTACACTACAAATTGTAGCCGCAGGTAATTGTACAGACAGTATACGCGAATATAGTTGAGCATGCCCTCTAAACAGTAGCACAGTACGACACGTACTTAATGAGATATGAGCACATAAACAGTAACGTTCATGGAAAACCGCCCCATCACGCACGAAGTTTTAATCTATTATTTATTTACTACTAATTGTATTCGCAAGAGATCTTACAGACATATAGCCCTCATACAAATGAATATGTACCTGAAAACTGGCAGTAATAAATAAATAAATACCCGGGAAACGCCAGCTTTTCAACTAATAACTAAATAAATACCCGGGAAATACCGGGTTTTCAGCTAGTGTGTATATAAAAACTGTGGAAGTCATATTTTAGGCTTAATTTTCAAATGTTGAAATGTGTGTATAGCTTATGGGACTTAATTACGGGGTCATCAGTCCCTAAACTTACAACCTACTTATGAACTACTTACGAACTAGGACGGCACAAATATCCATGCCCGAGGGGGGATTCGAACCCCCGACCGTAGTGGCCGTGCAGACCGTGAATGGAGCGCCTCAGTCCCCTCGGCCACCGCGGCCGGCACTTAATTTTCGGAACTACTAAAATAGACAATTCAGTCAGCAAACTCAATCTACAACACTGTTACAGATGTCGTAAGAAACTTTTTATATGTCTATCAAAATGCCATTTTGTACAGTACTAAGATAATTTTCAGACAAACAATAAAAAAGTCCCACTGGAGATGGCACAAAGTGTCCTGAAACATGTTTGGGAAACGTAACAAAAATTGGAGTTTATGGCATATGGCGGAATATTCTCACCATCATAGCATATTAGCTCAAAATATTTACATACGATAACTGTGTGCAAGGTTTGTACCGCGTTTGCTGACACTCGAGCAAAAACAGTATCGTGAAGATGGTTCAACTGAATGTTTGGCAAACTTTCGCAACAAAAAGCTGATTTTTCGGGCCATTTCATAGCTACTAATGAAACATGGGTCCACCACATCATTCCCGAGACAAAACAACAATCAAAACCATGTACATTAACCGGAGAACCGACTCCAAAGAAGGCGAAGACCATTTCAGATGCAGGCAAAGCGGTTTTTTGGAATGCGCGTGGGATAATTTTGATTGACTACTTCGGAAAAGGAGAAACATTCTACAGCTTTTATTAGGCGAACGTATTGCAACGTCTTGGTGAAGAAATCAAGCAAAACGGCCACACTTGGCTAAAGAGAATATATTATTTATTGAGGAACACGTGCCAGCTTACAAGGCCATTATTTCAATGGTCAGAAATAATTCACTGAATTGCTGCCTCAAACACCCTATTCGACAGATTTAGCCCCCTCGGATTATTTCCTGTTCCCAAACTTGAAAAATTACTCAGAGGTCAAAGATTGTCGAAAAATTAAGATCTGATTTCATCAGTTAATGCCTGTTTTGAGGAGTTCGACAGTTCTCACTATAAAAAGGATGTAAAAGTTACTGAACATTGCTGGGAAAAATGTATAGAGATTGTGACGAACCTACCTATTAGTTACAATGGGACCACCTCAATCAAAAGTTATATTTATAATGTTTTAAATTACTTCACCTGCTTAGCAAATGTAGATAGAACTGCTGCGTTGGCAGTTTTATCGCAAATTAAATATTGTCCTGAAACTACGTAATTTTGGCAGCCTAGGTTCATTCGTATTTAATGGAAGCACATAGTTACATGTTTTACATCTATTTATTATCTTAAAAGAATTACATCGGTATAAAGAAAAAGAAACAGGTACTACAACATGATGTTACAATCACTGAGAATGAGCCAAAGTAAACCTGCCTGTAATTCATTGCACTCATGATTATAGATAATGCTAAGTACTAGAAACTTACAGAGCATGTTGCTACTATCAGACTTCTGAATTATGCTTCAGTAATTAAATTTCGCACCTTTCACAAATACGAAATATATCAGATTAATGAGCACCAACAATGGAAAATTTTAGAAATATTTATATCAAATGTTTGTATAGCTTATGGGACTTAACTACGGGGTCATCAGTCCCTAAACTTACAAACTACTTACAAACTAGCTAATCCTAAGGACGGCATGAATATCCATGCCCGAATGGGGTTTCGAACCTCCGACCGTAGTGGCCGTGCAGACCGTGACTGGAGCGCCTCAGACCCCTCGGCCACCGCGGCCGGCCATAAATGAAATAAAAAAAATAAAGCAACCGCATAGATTCCGTACAAACTGGATATGCCTAACTATGTAGGATTTATAACATAACTTCAGGAAATCTTAGTAATTTTATTCCTGTAAGAATACAAGTAACTCGGTTGGCCTTGCGGTCTAACGCACCGTTTTCCGAGACGGGGAAGAGTACCTGCTCCGGTTCGAATCCGCCTGGTCGATAACTAAACTGGGGTCGGAGTGGCGGCCGGCCTGTATGTGGTTTTTACGCGGTTTTCCACTTCTTCCTAGGCGAATACTGGGCTGATGTCCAAGTCCCGCTTCAGCTATACGATTCGCGAACATTGCTTAACAGTTTATACTTTCACACCTATAACACTATACGCAGAATGAAATGAATCGCAATTTGCGATCATTTATGGCTTCACTGTACTAGGTTTAGATGGAATAACAATGTGCGGCGAATAAAAATTTGTGCCCGAATGGTATTCGAACCCGGGATCTGATGGTTACTAGGCAGACGCGTCGACCACTCCGCCACCGAGGACACAGTAACCAGCCCGACTGCAGAGGACTCTTTCCTGCACGTCTCCCACCACACCCATATCTCCATTCGCCACGCTCTCTAACAAATAGGCTGTGCTATAGGAAAGAGACAGCGTGGCAAAAGGAGATTTGGGTGTGGCGGGAGACGTGCAGGGAAGAGTGCAGTCGGGCTGGTCACTGTGTCCTCGGTGGCGGAGTGGTCAACGCGTCTGCCTAGTAACCAGGAGATCCCGGGTTCGAATCCCGACCGGGCACAAATTTTCATTCGCCACACATTGGTATTCTATCTAAACCTAGTACAGTGAAGCCATAAGTGATCGCAAATTGCGATTTATTCTTTGAACGCTGTAATGTGGTCGAAAAATATATAATTAAATACTATACGCAGACATTTGGGGTACACATGCCCCCCCCCCCCCCCCCCCGAGCGCTAGGTGTGGCGGCGGGAAGGGCATCCGGCCACGCCGTATAAATTAACACACGCCAAAACCAAATGTAATGAGGCCTTACTTGCATGTGCAGGAACATGGCGAAAGAGGGAGAAGATGAAGTATTATGCGTAAAAGTACATCATTTTACAACACTGTTAATATTGCAAAATTTACTGTAGTCTTGTTTGCAAACTTCGAATAAAAATACTGACATATTAATGATTGTCATGGTGTACACAAAATTATAGTTTCTGGTTACTGCCTTTACTAAATATACATTCTTTGCCATTTTACCTTTACAGGCATAAAGGGTATCGAATACTTAATTAACCATATCGGTTCCGTAGGGCTAAATCCATTACAAGCTGACAAGAGGTTGGTGATGAACAAGTTCTTCCACAATTTTTGATTTTTCTTTGTCAGGACTGGCGCTTGTGGCACCACGCTTGCAGCATCCACTGACATCCTGGACAGTGGCTGCGTGCCGTGGAGCAGAGGCGCGGCACGGTAGAGCTGCTGATCTCAGAGGCGGGCACTCCCGCGCATGCGCAGTCGCTGATCCGCCGCTGATGGCCGCATTAAACCCGGCGGCGGCCGCAGCGCGACGCTGATCCCTCCCCAGCCGCCGCCGGTAACACGCTGAGTGATTCCGCAAGGCTCCCAGATAAGAGCCGCCCGCCGTTACACATCCCGGCGCCTCAGGCGGAGTGTAGTGTGCCCTCCCCAACGAAAAGGCGCCCTGAGGAAGCGAGTGCGCGGCGTTGCCACTGGCAAGATGGAGCCGACGCATCGTGGCGCCGGCAGAAAAATACTGTATACGCTCCTCTCTTTTCTTAAAAAAAAAAAAAACAGGCGAAAACCGCAGAGAAAGGACGAAGAAGGCAAACCTAACTGTGCTCGCAGCATTCTCAGAAAGAATTTTAATAATGTGCCTTGAATATTGACATCTCCAACTCAAAACTTCGCAGTGAAGGGCTTCAGTGGCAGTGCGTCCGATGCGTTCACTGGTTCAGTGAAAACCTGAAATAAAAGATCGTGAAAAAATAATGAAAATGGTTTATTCAACCTATCATTAGTCACTCTTGCATCGATCATTTTAGACGGTTTGTGGACGATGCTTATACCTATCGGTTAGTTTAGTCACCAGAAGATCAAAAGTATCTGCAAAATGATTTACAAGGAGACCACATGGGTAACGGGGTACGACCACAAAGAAAGTTCCGTTTGGTTAAATAAATCAAACGTTTACAAATACAGAGAAAACATTTATTGTACAAAAACCTACAACTGTTAAACTATTTTTCAACATGGTTTCAGAAATTTTGTAGCCACTTGTCATAGCGTGGCACAAGTTTTTGTATGCCTTCTTCATAGAATGTTGACGCCTAAATATTCAACCATGTGGTAACATGTTCTTTCAACTCGTCATCATCGTTGAAGTGTTGATCACTAAGGACGGATTTTTGGTGTAAAAAGAGACGAAAGTCGCTAGGAGCGAGACTGTACGGAGGATGATCAAACACGTCCCAGTGAAATTCTCGTAGGAGTTGTTGCGTCACTTTCGCCGTGTGAGGTCGGGCATTATCGTGGAAAAAAACAACTTCTTGCAGTAATCCTCTTCTTACACCTAAAATCTGCCCTTGCTGGTCTACACGTCAACGATGATGACGAGCTGAAAAAAATATGTTACCACATGCTTGAATACACAGGCGGCAACATTCTATGAAGAAGGCATACAAAAACTAGTGCCATGCTATGACAAGTGGCTACAAAATTTCTGAAACCATGTTGAAAAATAGTTTAACAGTTGCAGATTTTTGCACAATAAATGTTTTCTCTGTATTTGTACACTTTTGTTTTATATAACAAAACGGAACATACTTTGTGGACGTACCACGTATATGGTACGTGAAGTTCATAACGCAACAATAATCAGCCAAAGCCATTCGACGCAACTCTCAAAAATTCTCGAGAAAATCGACTCTGATATTTTGCTAGTAAGCGTTTGTCATTTCATAATATTCAGCATCTCTCGGTGTATCACAGATGGTAACGTCGTGGCCTTACAACGCCAGAGTCGGTGGTTGGAATCATGTCGTAACAGTTTTTGTTTTTTCGTTGTTTTCTGGTACTTACACAATTTTAATATGTAATATTAATTTTTACGGAAAGTGCACGTATTTTTGTTTCTTCGTAATTTTCTATATTTTATCGTCGGTTGTTAATAATGATGAGCCGGCCGCTGCGGCCGAGCTGTCTACGGCGCGCCAGTTACAGTTTCCACGACCTCTACGGTCGGGGGTTCGAATCCCCCCTCGGGCATGGATATTTATGTCGTCTTTACTATAAGTTAGTTCATAAGTAGTTTGTAAGTTTAGGGACTGATGGCCCCGCAGTTAAGTCCCTTAAGCTTAACAAACATTTGAACAATAATAATGGTTTCGATAAAAAATACATATTTTGTATTGACTTCACTATTCGTTGGCGATGGTAGTCTTTGATTGTTCAGTTCGTGAAGAGCTACGACACTGTTTTTGGAAAGTCATCTCCATAGCTACTAATGGCTTTCCAAGCAGCTTACCTACTCAACCATCGTTTTACGTTACGGCAAGGTTTTCAGCTGATCTACATAAACAAAAACTGACAAAAGGCGTGTTATTAGAGATCCCAAAATGTTTTATATAGGCCTAACCGAATTGGAAAACGAAAAAATTATCTGTCGTAGTAGGATTCGAACCACTAAGTCTGTGATTGAAAGGCACCACGTCACCACTTGAGCTTCACGGACAGATGCTGCAACTCTCTTAATTAATGGTACTTACATGTACGTTCCAAACCCGAAAGCCGATCTTCTGGAGATATTCTGAGAATTGTGTCGAATGAATTTGCCTGATAGTTGTTTAAGGTCTAAACTTAACGTACGATAAATATAAATACATTCTAAAATCCGATACCCATGTTGCCGTCGAGGTCACATATCTACAAACTTATTCCATATTCTCGTACATTCGTTAGCAGTCATCAGTGCAACACCAAGTTAAATCGAGATACATGCTGTCAGCCCGTTGCCATTCATTCCTTGTCTATGGCCATGGTAATTGACATGACTGTTTCTCGAGATAAGATGACTTTTGTATACCAGAGTTACACAAAGCAATGAAGATTTTGTCGATAGCAATAACTGTGGTTAATATTAGTTTAATTTAGTCAGCTAAATTATTTGTAGGTGTCTTTTTTTCATTTCCGAACGGCTTCGGGCAACTTTCTCCTTCTCAGGTGTATAACTGTGTCATTCGTTCTAACTGAACATGACGGAGTGACACTCATGTTCAGATCGTATATACAGGACAAAATTATACAACTGAAGAAGGGGCCGTGGCGGAGCGGCCGAGCGCATTGAGGCGCTATGCTACGATGCACGGGGCCGTTCCCCGTCGGGGGTTCGAATGCCTCCTCTGGCATGTATGTTTGTGCTATCTTTAGTATAAGTAGTTTGTAAGTCCCGTAAGCTTTACAAACATTTGAACATTTTTGAAGAAGAGCTATAATTAATCGAAACCGGTCGGATACAAAAACTACGCTCCTGCTACTAGTTGCTGAAGTATTTAACCTAAAACAAGGAATGCTATGAGTGTCCAATGAAAATAAGGTCGTAGAAAATATACTTCACGATTCATGAGGAGTTTCTTATGTGGTGACAAGTCTCTGGCAACCTTTCAATCCCCTTAGAAACTACTGAAGCATCTCGACAGAACATGAACTCAGCATGTCGTCGGAGTTCCTCTGAAGGAATACAAAGCCATGCTAACTCTATAGCTGTCCATAATTGCGAGATTGTGGCCGGTGCTTTATTTTCTGCGCGACTGACCTTTCGTTGATGCCCTGTAAATGTTAGATGAGTTTCGTGGCTCTCCAATCATTTGCTGCGTGTGTGCCGAAAATTCTTCAAACGAACCGTGAAGAATTGTGGCACGGTGACAAAACGCTCGGTCATCCATAAACTAAAGGTCCATGGTAGTTTGAGGACAAACAGGGCATGAACAGATAGAGGCCTCGGATCATTTGGATCAGTGAATCCAGTTCATTGAAAGAAAAAGCAGCGCGTACTATTATACAGTTACCACCAGTATGCGCGGAGCCTTGTAAAAAATCATCATCATCAGTTTTCGTCTGCGGAACACTTAAGCATGTTCAAAATGTTCAAATGTGTGTAAGGTTCTTATGCGACCAAACATCGAGGTCACTAGTCTCTAACCTTACTAATTACTTAACGAACTTAAACTAACTTACGCTAAGGACAACACAAACACCATGCCCAAGGAAGGATTCGAATCCCCGACCGCAGCGGCCGTGGAGATCGTGACTGGCGCGCCGCAGACCTCTCGGCCACTTCGGACGGTTTACCTCCATCTGCATCCACGTACGTACTCTGCAATTCAGTTTTAAGTGACCGGCACACGGATTATCAAATTGCCTTCAAAAAAAAATTCTGTATTTCCATTTTCTAATAACGCGAGGGAAAAGGGAACGTCTAAATCTTTCCGTTTTAGTTCCAATTTGTGTTACTTTGTTATTATGAGCAGGTCTCCATGTGTAGGTGGTTGCTAACAAGATATGTTCGCATTCAGAGGCTGAAGATTGTGTGAGAAATTTCGCAAACAGAATAACGTCTTTCAGTTAACTATTTGAACTCCAAATCGTGCATATTTTCTGTGACACTCTCAACCGGTATCGCGATAATACGAAACGAGCTGCCCTTCTCTGAACCTTTTTAATGTCCTCTCTCATATTCACCTGGTGTGGAACCCACAATGCGCAGCAATACTCCAAAATATAGCGCACAAGTGTAGTGTAGACAGTTAATTTAGTAGAACTATTGCATTTTCTTAGCGTTCAGCCATTGAAATGTAGCCTTCGTTTTGCTGTCCCCAAAATATTTTGTATGTTCTCTTTGCAATTAAAGTTATTCGTAATTGTAGTAATTTTACGTATTTCGTTCAATTTACAGCCGTTATATTTGACTGCTTTATCGTGCAATTGCACATTAATGGATTTATTTTATAGCCCATTTGCATGATTTCACATTTCATTACATGGGATCAACTGTCAAATTTGCACCATGCAGTTATCTTGTCAAAATATTTTTCCAGTCGCATTTGATTTTCGGATGACTGTATTAACAAATAAACGACAAAACCATCCGCGAACAATCTATGAGGTGCACAGATTGTTTCTTAAATCGTATATGAAGAAGGGAAGGGCCAATGTAGCATTTCCCTATGGAACTCCGGATACCAAATGTTCAAATGTTTGTTAAGCTTATGGGACTTAACTACGGGGTCATCAGTCCCTAAACTTACAAACTACTTATGAACTACTTACGTCAGTTACTACGTACTGTGTCGTTTCCGACAGGAAGTCGCCAATCCAGTCATACAACTGAGGCAATTTAATTAGATGCCGCTTGTGGCGTACACTATCAAAAGCAAATGAAGTGTTCAAACGTTTCTAAATCCATGGGACAAAGGTACTCTGGTCATCAATCTCTAGGCTTGCAAACCAAATTATCAACAATAATTCAGTTATTCAAAACATCCACGTGTGTACTGCCGGTCTATAGTGCCCGTACACCCGTGGATATTTTGATTATCAAATGCGCCGGTAGAAACTCAAGAATCACAATAATTCAGTTGCTTCAGACATACATTTTTGTTTATACCAAATGAATATAAGTAATTTGTACTGTAGCCGGAATCCGAACCCAGGATATCTCCTGTTTACTATGCAGGCGTTTTAGACTGCTCGGCTAACACTGCCTTACAGTCAGAGCTACTAAACGGACTATCTTGAATCACTCCCCTCCCCCTCCATACCACGTACTTTAATTATGCCCCGCTACAGCACAAATTTTAATTCAATGCCTCTACTTATATGAAATACCTATGGTGTGAAGAGAAATATTTGTCTCAAGGAACTGAATTATTGTTGAAATTTATATAACCTCAGCAATATCAGCATAGGATAGCCTTGGCAATTTGATACGTATTTCACAGGGAATATTGAGGCAGAATTAATGTATGTGGGGGAGGGAGACATGCTTGAAGACAGTCCGTGTAATCTCTTTGTTCACGCTGTGTTAGATGAGAGAAAAAAGGGGAAAAAAATTCATCTAAAGCGTTTGCATAGTAATCAGGAGGTCCCGGGTTCGAATCTCGACCACAGCAAAAAAATTTAAATCATTGCGTCTACTTATATTTAATACCTAACATAAAATAACTTAAGGTCACCACACACAACCATGCCCAAGAGAGGACTTGAACCTCCGACGCGGAGACGACATGATCCGCAATTTGGCGCTAACACCTTATCCTTCAAATGTCAGACACTCAGATCGGTACCAAACGTTGTACATAGATAATCAACCGAAACTTCTATATAATTCGTGCCATGTACTGCCATCCAGGGGAACGTGCATAAACGGGAAAAAAATATGTAACACCTGTCCTACGGAGTACATGAAAAGCTTAGCTGTAGGGCTTTGCCGCACTGAACACACGTGGGTAGTTGATAGAGCGAATGATTGTGTGCCGGCCGCGGTGGCCGAGGTGTCTGAGGCGCTCCAGTCACGGTCTGCACGGCCACTACGGTCGGGGGTTCGAATCCCCCTCGGGCATGGATATTTGTGCCGTCCTAGTTCGTAAGTAGTTCATAAGTAGTTTGTAAGTTTAGGGACTGATGACCCCGTAGTTACGTCCCATAGTAAAAAAAAAAAAATTAAAATAAAAAAAAAAAAAAAAAAAAAAAATGATTGTCGTTAGGAGTGTCCTTGGTTCAAACCCTGGTGGTGCGCATTTTTTTTCTTCATGACGTTTCAAATTGTTCTACGTCGACAAGCGTACAAAGTGTTACATAAGACTACATGTTCCTGAAATGTAGGACTGTTCGGATTTTAGAGCACTGTGTTTTCGGCAGTTTGCTTCTGCTTCGTTTTATTTCAAAGTAGCAAACCTGTATATTCGTAGAAGAAAGAAACAATTGCACTTTCGGAAGTATTAAAGTAATAATAATAATAATAATAATAATAATAATAATAATAATAATAATAGACTGCTAGATAGGCAGCACCGCCGTTCTACGGATGTGCGTGTCGTGGCTAGAGTGTGTTTGTTTGCCCACACAATCAAGTAGGGCTGACTTGCGGTCCAGTTCGCACGCTACTTCTACTGTTGCAACTGACAGTGCTGATTTGCGAAATGAACACGTGGAACGTTATAGAAATTCGGTTTTAACAAATTTCAACTTACTACAGTTGAAAAAAAAAAGGCTCTAGGCAGGGCTTGAACCAATGACCCACTCTGTGATGAACTAACACCCTTCCAACTATCCTACGGTAGCGCGACGTGATAAGCTCTCACAGTTATGCTTTCAATTTACTCCGTATGTTAGGTGTTACTTATTATTATAGTTTACGCACGTTATACTGGACGGCAGCACATAGAACGGATTATGTAGAAGTTTCGGTTGATATTCTATCGATACTGAACGTTTGGTACCGATCTGAGTGTCTGACATCTGAAGATTTGGGTGTTAAGGACTATACGGCGTTGGCCGCCGTGGCTGCGGGGGACTGCGGCGTGCCAGTCACGGTCTGCACGGCCACTACGCGCGGGGGTTCGAATCCCCCCTCGGACATGGATATTTGACAGCTGTTTTTGTTCAAATGTTTGTATAATCTATGGGACTTAACTACGGGGTCATCAGTCCCTAAACTTACAAACTACTTATGAACTACTTACGAACTAGGACGGCACAAATATCCATGCCCGAGGGGGGATTCGAACCCCCGACCGTAGTGGCCGTGCAGACCGTGACTGAAGCGCCTCAGTCCCCGCGGCTACCGCGGCCGGCAGCTGTTTTTGATTCCAGTGCAATGCTATTTGATTCGTCTTTTCTCACCAACTGAAATTACGATTTACGTGATGAAGACACGGTTTTCTATTATCTAAGGTTGCAGCCGGTATGCTCACAACCACAGAACGGACACAGCAGACGATTCGTTCTGTTAGCAAGTGCACTCGAGTCAGTATTAGCACATTAGCGTGAAACAGCGCCGTACTGTCTTAGCCGATCGTTTCGCCTCACGTTCCATATCGATTTCTGCGTTTCTTGTACGCAGTGTCACTTGTCTGTTAGTACTGACAACGCTATGTAAACGTCGATGCTCTGGGTCATTATGGGCAGGTCTTCGGTCACTGCGTCGTCTGTGTTGAGAGATAGCGCAGTCTTGACAGTACGGACTTTGAAATACTGAATTCACCAACGATTTCCGATTATGGAATGGGCCACGCAAATAGCTCACAGTGTTATTGCCCTTTGTGTATCTTACGCGTCGAGGGGGCCACAGACCTGAAATGGGCAGCTTCAAAACGTTGCAACAAATAAGAACAATTTTTATTTCTGATACTCACTGCGGGAATGGTATTGCCCATACTTCTCAGTATCCAAGAGTGTCATAATTGCATCCACACATCTTATTCCGATTGGCAAATTCAACGCCACGTTCCGAGTTTTCACGTAAATGTCCAGATACATATCTTGTCTCGATATCTATTAAAGAAATTAATCTGCTGTAGAGGCATTGTATTAAAATTTATGCCGTGGCCGTTTAATGTCTTTAATATACGAGGATTGTACCAATAATAAGGTTTCTATATTTTTTACAAAGTGAAAACATTTTTTATTGCCATTAATTTATACATCGTTGAAAAGGTCACATGTTTGTCTATTTTCAATATAGTCACCATTTTTTCGACACACTTTTGAGGACGGTGCTCCAGCTTTTGTATTCCTAAGTCTAGGAATTGTATCGTCAACCCGTTAAAGAAATGTTTGACCTTTGCTCGGACTTCAAGAAGCATCAGGAATGCGTTCAACAAATTTTTACGGACAGTGACCGTCCGATCTTTGAACAGCTCACTGTTGATCTTCTGACAATCGCATCTGAAACCGGCGGTCCTCCACTTCGATCATCGTGAAGTTCCATGCGATACTCTATGTAAAAGCTCTGCACCATTTGTGGAAGTGCTGAACGAACATGCAATCTTCACCATAAACCTGTCAGTTGCCGATCAATCTACACGGGCGGTAACTTCCTCGTGTGGAGAAACTGGATTACTGCTCGAACCTCGCAGTTGGCGGGAGAGCTGCATCAAACCAGTCTGCGGACTGAGGACCACGACAACAACATTAGGGATGTTATTTCTCTATACCACGTGTCTCCCCAAAATCTGCGCTGTGAATTCACATTTTAACATTTGTGTAAGCCACAATGACATTTGTTGCACCCCGGTAGAATGACACATACACGTGTTAACAAACAGTGCTGAACGTGATCTGTCTCTGTGTGAAACGACAGTCTGATATATCCGCAATAAAAACTAGGAAACAACATAAGCGTCTTCGAAAAACTTACGGGTATGCTGCCAGGTACCAAAATCGACGACGGTCGATATTTCGGCAGTAAACCACCCTGCCATTTTCAAGGGTGGTCTCCTGCCGAAATATCGGCCGTCGTCGATTTTGGTACCTGGTAGCATACCCGTAAGTTTTTCGAAGTTGTTATTCGCTAGGAGAAATTAAGGAATCACAACATAAGCGTCTCTCTACACTTAATTATTATTACAAATTCCTAAATGCATCTAAAATGTTTTTTCCGTGCCAAAATAGTTTCCACAGGGATGATATTATTATCATCATTCGTCATATTTTCAATTCCGCTCCGTTTTGTTGGGTGATATATTCTGCCCCCTTTCTCCCTTGTTGTTGTTATTAATGAGTTCGGTCAGGATGACGTAAATTGAAAATTTTATGAAACAAACGACGACAAAGAAATTTCACAGCTAAACGCGACGGCCAGAGAATGCGGCGGGGGAGGGCACGAGACTAGGGGAGAAAACTTTTCCCGCGCAAGAGCTCCCTCCCCGGCCGCTAATTTTCGTTCCGGTGTGGGCCTCTCCCCTTTGTAGTCCCCTGGCACTCCATCTCGTCGCTTTGCACGGGAAATTTCTCAAAAGAACGAAAATTACCTCCGGTTTTCTCCTTCAGGGTTAGCGAGCCACCTTGGCCGCCTCCTGTTTCAAAAGGGCAAAACACGCCCCGTCTCGGCGAAACATATCGATCACCGTTCTTAACGCCATCGCGTGCCGGGCCCCCGACGTGATTATATGTTTCATACGATTTTAAATAAACACTATACAAAATTCATTACTAAGCTGTATGTCCTTTTCGTACACTGATGACCATCCAAAATGTAACACCAAGAAAGACCGAAGATATTTATCCTCTTCGTTTTCCTTCTTCTTTAGTTAATACGTTGGACAATGATCATTTGATTGAAAACGCAGCCTGATTCGAAGTAAAATATGTGATGAACCCATTGTTGAGTTTTTGTGCCATGTTGGTTATAAACGCTGCTACACGCCTGTGTATTCAATGCGGCTGCGGCGGAGCGGCCGAGCGCATTGAGGCGCTATGCTACGATGCGCGAGGCTGTTTTCCGTCGGGGGGTTCGAATCCTCCCTCGGGCATAACTGTTTGTGTCGTCTTTAGTATAAGGTAGTTCATCAGTAGTTTGTAAGTTTAGAGACTGATGACAGTTAAGTCCTTAAGGTTAACAAACATTTGAACATTTGAACGTATTCAATGCAAGAGACTCTGGATGTAATGTTTGGGTACAGAAGTCCATGCTGCTTCCAAATATTGCCAGTGTTGACTGATGTAGCAGAGGAAGGTGTATTCTGGAGAAGTCTGGAGAAAAGGCAGGAAAAGGCACCGGTGCAAACCGAAGGATAATGAAGTTTGGAAAGCGGAATCCAGTTCGATTCCAAATTGTTCAGCAGTCTCTTATGCCGGTGCTTCGCGACGCTAATGAGACTTTCCTGTTAGTTAACCCTTTCGAACCCTTCGTTACAAATGTGTACATAAGTTCTACGGTGTCTAAGACGGTTAAGAAGCGTTTTTTCCCTATGGAAAGTATATGTATACGACACTTGAGTGTTCAATAATTTCATCATGCACAATGACTGCCATCTGCGGAACATCACTATAAAAATATTAAGAAGCGATTGTTGCACTGCGCAGCAGTTTGCGGACTTCAAAGAACACGGAAATTGTGAGTTACTTGTATTCCACTGTATAACTGAAAGCAGTAGTTGTTATTTTCCAATGTAGTTATTGAACGTTCAGTTTATACAGTACAGCAGTTGGTACTACAAAATTAATTAACTTAGTCCTGAAAGAAGTCTTGTTTTTCACTATATGCAGTGTTGTAGAATGAAAATGGGTGCATATAAATCTTGCTTCTAAACTCATTGAAAATTTAACTTAAGATTATTACAGGATTAAAAATAAGTTGACAACAGCTTCTTTAAATGTGTTATTTTTGGCTAATTTTCATAAATGGGATGTCAAAGATTAGTATCCTTTTCTTAAATTTGATATTCAATAGATTTATTTTTGAAATATTCGTTTCGAACACTTTAAAAAGGCGACGTATTTTCCCAAAAACTAGTCGTATGTGTAATAAATACAAAAGTGACTGTTGGCTTATGAGTATTTTAATCATATGTCTCGCAAATAACCGACAGTTTCGTCTCCAAACATTTTCGATTATATCTTCTTCATCTACATTTACATACATACTCCGCAATCCACCGTAATGTGCGTGGCGGAGGGTACACTGTACCACTACTAGACATTTCCTTTCCTGTTCCACTCCCAAACTGAACGAAGAAAAAAAGAATCCCTATATGCCTCCGTACGAGCCCTATTTTTTTTCTTGCCTTTGTGATCAGTACGCGAAATGTTGGTAGGCGGCAGCAAGATCGTACTACACTCAGCTTCAAATTCCGGCCCTCTAAATTTCCTCAACAGAAATCCACGAAACGAACGACGCCTTTCCTCCAGGGATCCCCAATTGAGTGCCGGAGCATTTCGGTGATACTAGCGCATTGGTCGAACCTACCAGTAACAAGCCTAGCTGCTCGCCTCTGAATTGCTTCTGTCTCTCTTTAAACTGATCTGCTGCGGATCCCAAACACTTGAGAAATACTCAAGACGTGATCGTACAAGCGTTTTACACGCGCTCTCCTTTACAGATGAAGTAAATCTTCCCAAAATTCTCCCAATAAACCGAAGTCGGCTGTCCGCATTACTCACAACTGTCCGTGCATTTCATATCGCTCTGCAGTGTTACACCTAGATATTTGAACGACGCGACAGCATCAAGAAGCTCACTACTAATGCTGTATTCGAACATTATGGGATTGGTTTTCCTACTCGTGCCCATCACCTTACATTTTTCTACATTGAGAGCTAGCTGCCATTCTTCGCACGAACTAGAAATTTTGTCTAAGTCATCCTGTTTGCTATTACAGTCAGTTAAAGACGACACCCTCCCGCACACTACAGCATCATTAGCAAACAGCCGCAAATTACAAGTTATTCTGTCCATCAGATCATTTATGTAGACATAAAATAATAGCGGTCCTATCACGCTCCCCTGAGGCACGGCTGATGATACACTCGTCTCTGATGAACACTCGCCGTCGAGAACAACGTACTGCGTACTATTACTTAGGAAGTGTTCTAGCCAGTCACAAATCTGTGAAGCTATTCACGAGGATCGTTCTTTACGTAAGCCGGTTTCGTATGCCAATTCACTATATTTTTTCCCAGATTTAAGAGTTTCTGTAGCGGATATCTCTTCCCGCTCGCTGCCGCACACAACAGTGACTCCAGGATGGTGGTCCCAGCTATTTTCCGAAGCTCAAATAGAACGAACGCCGATAAGTAGGAGCCGCTTTCGGCGAGCGCCGTCCCCCCCCCCTATCTCGCGCCGGTGGGGAACACGCAGGCAATTTGGGGCACAGTGAACGCCGCTCCCCGGCCTCGTGTGTCGCTAGCGCTCGCCCATCTACGGTATACGGCACGGTCGACGGCGCGGGGATTGCCACCTGATTGTCTGGCAGAGCAGGCCGCGCAGGGTGATGGAGAGTTACAACACCTCTGCAGAGGTCAACTCCCACACCGGCCACCTGCAAACCACGAGCATTCTATATGCGACATAGGTGGCGATCACCTGTGCCTACTGAAAACTTACCGACGAAGCCACTCCATACCTTTATCTACATATTGAAAGACGACCGTCTGTCGTCTTCAGTATATTTTTGTATAGTTTCCGTAAAGTTATAACTTATTTAATGTTATCATTTTGTTAAAACTTGAACCCATCTCTTTTCAAGGCTTAGTATTAGTATTATGATCAGACCATAAAATGATCGAAGTCTACTTGCTGCAACATGTGTGAAAACTGGTTTTCTTAATATAATCCCAACATTTCCAAATGTTTGTCCTTGAGTTATTAAACTGAATTCTTTAATATATTTTGAAACTATATTTAAAAGTTAAGAATTTGGCATTACGAAGAATTCAATAAAAAGAAAATTGGGGGCAGTGGGAATCAAACCCGGGAACTTAACATTGGAATTAATTTTATCTGCCGGCCGCGGTGACCGAGGAGACTGAGGCGCTCCAGTCACGGTCTGCACGGCCACTAGGGTCGGGGGTTCGAATCCCCCCTCGGGCATGGATATTTGTGCCGTCCTTAGTTGTAATTAGTTCATAAGTAGTTTGTAAGTTTAGGGACTGATGACCCCGTAGTTAAGTCCCATAAGCTATACAAACATTTGAACATTTTTTAATTTTATCTGTACAAATTCGCCACCTACAACGGGCTATAGTATAGTGGCTAAGCGTATGGAGATTTTGTAGTATCACCCTAAAATTCTTTTCCTTTTTACCACTTTTAACGGCTACGTAGACACATAATTTTTATATTCGAAACATCTATGACAAACTACCTTCCGAATTATGTAAGTTTCATTGACTTTTTTGTATGATTAATATTTTAAATCTATTTCTCGCAGTTTCGTGTCAGCGTATTTATATAATGATGAATGTGTCTCCCTACGTAGCTGGATGTTAACAAAAAGTGTTCGCGTTTAGAGGAAAAAGTTAATGAGAAAGAATTCACAAATAGATGTCACATTGGTCAAAACATTTTAAGGATCAGTTCAGATTTCTTGGTTTTACTGTCATCAGCATAATGATCTAAAATTGATAGACGTCTTTCTGTCGGTTCTACGGAGTGAAGACAACTGCAATCAATCTAACAAACGAATTACACAATCAGTTGGTTTCAGATAGTGTAGTGAGCAGGTAGTGCAATGCAACAACTACATGATGTACCCAAATCTATCGGTAGAAGAATGTATAAATAGGGGAAAAATAGATACCACCTACAGGATAATAAAAGATATATTAGGAGACAAGGAAAACAGGTCTACGATTATCAGAACTCTAATGGAAAATCAGCTCTCAGCAAAGAAGGGAAAGCTGAAAGGTCGAAAGAATATATAGAGGGGCTCTACAAACTTGTATTGTTTTTATGTTTGTATAGCTTATGGGACTTAACCACGGGTCATCAGTGCGGAAATAAAATAAAAGACAATGTTGTAGGACGGGAAGAAGAAGTACATGAAGATGAAATAGGAGATAGTATACTAGGAAATGAATTTGACAGAACACTCTGTGGTGTCGCACAAGTCCAAAGTGCGCGCCACCTACTTTCGCCGCGCGCCGCCATGCACGCACGGCGCGGCGTTCTCACGACGACAGCCACGAGCGCCCTCTGGACAACTCCGCTCGTGGCCACCACTGAAGGACATCGTTCACTTCGCACTTCGGACGGAGATAGCAACGAGTTAGGACCTTCGTAATCAGATAGGCACCAGTGAAGACTTGGCTATCGGACTAGGCCTCTAGATCAACTATGTATCAGCACTCTGCAGTACCGAACTGTGTAAAAGTTAAGTATTGTATAAATTCTGTGCAATATACATCTCGTTCTAATTTACTCTAGTGTTACTAGTTTCTGCTGTCCCACTGGCTGCTCACCTTCGTACCTGCACAAGCGTGCATCCTTTAATCCTGTGTCGGTCTCTTTTTACTCGGCCACCGACACCTACGACGGAAACGAGACACAAAAGAAGCGACGAGGCTGGGACACAAAACACTCAAAGACCTAAGTATAAATAAGGCCACTGGTGTTGATGACAATCCCAAAGAGCTACTGAAGTCTCCGGGGGAACAAGCCATTACAAAACTGTTTCAGCTGGTGTGTAAGATGCTTTAGATAGGTGAAGTACACTCCGACTTTAAGTGTAATAATCTCCATTCCAAAGGAAGCAGGCGCAGACAGGTGTGAAAATTACAGAACCATCATTTTAATAAGTCATGGTTGCAAAATACCAACACGTATTACTTAAAGTAGGATGGGACAGCTGGTAGAAGCCGACCTCGGGGACGACCAGTTGAGGTTCGGGAGAAATGTAGAAACACGGGAGGCAGTACTCACATTACTGCTTATCTTACATGATAGGTTAAGGAAATGCAAATCTACATCTCTAGGTTTTGTAGATATGGAAAAAGCTTTTGAATATGATGATTGAAATAGACTTTTTCAAATTCAAAATCATCAGGAGTAAAATATATGGTGTGGAGGGTTATCTATAACTTTTACAAGAATCAGACCGCAGTTCTCAGAGTTGAAGGGCATGAAAGGGATGCAGAGGTTTGGAAGGGAGTAAGACAGCGTTGTAGTCTTTCACCGACGTTTATTCAATTTTTATATTGCGTAAGCTATAAAAGTAAGTAAGGATAAATTTGGGGAACTCGTCCACCACCTCCTCAGCCCAGTGCCTCCTCCATATGTGAAAATTATATAGCTATGTTTAGTGAAGTGGTGTCTAAGTATGAAGTGTACAAAATTTCATCGTCATGGGTCGAACGGTAATGCAGCGCAGAAAATACGAACAAACATGATGCCGCTCAATATTTACGACGTTATATCTCCTAAACTATATATCCTACAATAAAATAATTTTGTAGGTACATTCAATGGAATAAATTGATACTGTTTGCAAAATAGATTGCGAATATCTTTGCTATCAAATATCTAATAAATTTTAAATGTAATTCATAATGATTCAGTTTTTAAGCATCTCAGTGTTTAAGAACTATATATCGTACAGTGATATATTTACGCCTATAACCTTTGTGAATGATAAATCAGTCTGTTGACAATCGCAATAAAATGCATAAAATACACACAAAAATATATATGAACAAACAATTCTGTTTATATGTTAGATCTGGTGGAATACACTCCCAGAAAAATATGCCTTACTGACGAGTTTATGCCACACGTAATCTAAGATCAATTTCATTCCATTAGTGTACCAATGTAATAATGTGTATTGGTATATGATGTTTCGCCGCGGCGGAATAGCCGTGCACACTGCGGTGCCATGCTGCGGTGTGCGCGGCTGTTCGCCGTCGGAGTTCGAGTCCTCCTTCGGACATGGGTGTTTGTCTCGTAGTTATGTCTGTTTAACTCAGTTTAAGTGGTTTGTAAGCTAGGGACTAATAACCAAGCAGCTAAGTCCCATAGATTTACAAACATTTGATTTTCATGCATCAAAGCATCTACCAAGGTAAATTAAAAAAGTAAAATCACTCCACTCCATATTTTGTGTGGCACTGGTACGGCGACCGTAACAGATGTTTTAGTAAAAAACCAGTCTTGGTTGCACGAAATCTATGTTTCATTTATTTATACATGACACGTTTCGCCTCTTCTGGGCATCATCAGACGTTGAGAACGGGGAATTTTACAAACTTGTATTTTTTTTAAATGGATATCACTTAAATATGTAAAATCTTTCCTAGGCTAGAAATATTAGAAATGGGGAAGATGCAGATTGATAAAACTGTATACCACATGACAACATTCACATTTTGGTGTGGGAGGAATGAAGATTGAACTAAAAATACCGATAAAGAGCATAGTTTTACAAATAAAAGTACTTGTCACTATTCCCATTCCCCTCACTCCAAAACTTGAATGTGGTCATGTGGCCTGCCGTTTTATCAAATGTCCAAATGTTTGTAGAGCTAATGGGACTTAACTACGGAGTTATCAGTCCCTAAACTTACAAACTACTTATGAACTAGCTACTACTAAGGACGGCACAAATATCCATGCCCGAGGGGGGCATTCGAACCCCCTACCGTAGTGGCCGTGCAGACCGAGACTGATGCTCCGCAGTGCGCTCGGCCACCGCAGCCGGCCGTTTTATCAGTTTGAACTTTCCCTATTTCCAATAATTCTTGCATAGGAAAGTTTTTACATATTTTTAGTTAACTCCTGTTTTTAAAACAAGTTTATAAATTTTCCCACTTTCGTCTGATGATGACCAGGAGAGACGGAACGCGTTATGTATGTTATGTACGTTTATCACGTCTGAACCACAAGATATAAAGAGCTCTATATTTGTACAGTTACTAATGTCTACCACGGGAAAGCTTTAGGCACGGTTTTATGGCGATCGAATAGCTATTATCTATATATATTAATGTAAATGTCTGTTCGGTGTACGCTTTCAGGTCCAAACGATAAGACGCAGAGACGCAGGTACTTATTTATACCTGAGGAAGGTTTTAGGCACGGTTTTATAGCGATCTGATAGATATTTAGTAATTTGAAGAATATAACGTGAAATGCAGAACAATAATTACTCTTTGAAAAATATATTTACTCTTTGAAAATGGTTTTATTGGTTGCAATGTTGCTTGAGGGTTGATAATAATAAAAGGGTGGAGTATATTGGGATGCAAAGTTACCGGTGTACATAAAATTCTAGGTGTGTGTGTATGTGTTAATATTTCGCTCTGCAGCGAAAACTACAGAACACAAACGAATGGTGTGTGTGTAATAGTTGTCGGAAGTCTCCCGTTGTACACCATAGCAGTTCCATGCCGACAGCTATAAGGGGGTGGAAGATATGGTGGTTGAAAGTCGTCCAATTATAAAAAAAATTCGGACTGAAGACCAGCGATGACGTTTGCGACTCTTCAGCAAGGTGGTTACGTACAGCGAAAAGTGATGCCACAGACCATATCTTTGGTGTATGCGTGGTACAATATCTTCAGCTCTTTCTCTGCAAGGATAAGCATACGAATAAGGAAATATAAGAATAAATAAATAAAGCAGTTAAAATGAAATTTCTTTTAATACACCTCTTTTAAAAATATCGATTTGACGTTTCGCGTATTACATCAAGTGATCCATCTGTGATATTATTACAATCATTATTGTTCAATTTCGTGATTGGATTCTTCGAAACGAGTGCATTTTTACCTGTGATTTCTTATATATTCTCTGATAAATGTAACATGTTTTTAGAAAAAAGGAGTTGGAGAGAGAGAGAGTGGATAGGAAAAGTACTAACTCAAGGTTCGAATAAATAAATAAATAAAGCCGGGTTTTCAGCTAGTGAATTATAAAAGTGTATAGTGTCACTTGAAGGAAAAGGATAACCTCAATTTTCGGAAAACTGCGGGTAAGCTTAAATTAAGGCAAGTTGTGAAACTATTTCTCAAAAGGCGGGAACTTTGAGTCGCTGGCCGGCTTGGCGCGCTGAGTATAGCGGGATGACATAGAGCGGCGCCCGCAGCCGCCGGCGCCAGACGGCAGAAAAGCCAAAGTTTATGGGCGCCGCACCGCCCAGTACACTACAGGACGTGCACAAAGTAGAGCCGTCGACCCGGCACAAAAGCCGCTCGCAACTCGTCGCCTATTCCCAGCAGGCGGCTTTCTGCAGCAGCAATTTACCCGTCCAGCTGTGTGCTGCGGGCTAGCCTAAACTGCGCGGCTGAACGTGCGCTACCCTTGACTCATCCTCTGCTCACAGTGCACAGCTGTCCGAGGCGCTTGTAGCAGGTAGCAGTAAAACTCACGACTCCAGAATCAATCGAATTTCCATATGCAGAACTGCTTGAGAAACAGACCTTGCAAATAAAGTAATGAGCTAAATATGTGATTTCCTCCGCACGATTTCTTTTCGCTCTGTATTGACAGTGCACTCGTAATAATTGCACTGAAAATAATACCTATTATAATTATGAAATTATAGCAGGGCTAACTGTTGTTGTTGTGGTCTTAAGTCCGCAGACTGATTTGATGCAGCTCTCCACGCTACCCCGTCCTGTGCAGGTCAATTCATCTGAGAATACGTACGGCAACCTGCTTATTGTATTCGTCCCTCGGCCTCCCTCTACAATTTCTACCCCAAACACCTCCTTCTAATGCTAATTTGACGATTCCTTGACGTCTGAGAATGTGTCCCAACAACCTCTCCCTTCTCTTAATCAGGATATGCCACAAACTCATTTTCTCTCCAATTCTGTTGAGCACCTCCTCACTATATTCACAGAATATATGACATCAACTGCGATTGGGCAAAACTGAAAATGTGTACCAGCCGGGATTCGAACCCGGGTCTCCTGCTTTCCAGGCAGTTGCGCTGATCCTACACCACTGGGGACACAGTGATCACCGCACCTGCAAGGACTACCTAAGCACTCCTCCCGTCAGATACATATTCTCAGCTTCACCCTGCCCACGGTACTCAAACTCGTAGTTAAGAAACTAATTGTCGTAAGAGTAAGGGCCACAAACTGCCCACTCCTCCCAACTAACGAAAGGTTCATTGCCCGTCACCGGCATATTAAATATATACACATCTGGCGTCTGTTACGAAAGAACAGACGTCACTTCTGATCCTGCATTTGTTATTCTTTTTATAGTCACAGAATGTGACTGCGATTGCTGGGATAGGGTGAAGCTTAGAATTTGACGGGAGGCGTGCTTAGGTAGACCTTTCAGGTGCGGTTATCACTGTGTCCCCAATGGTGTAAAGGTCAGCGCAACTGCCTAGAAAGTACGAGAGACGGGTTCGAATCCCGGCTGGGTACACATTTTCAGCTTTGCCCAATCGCAGTTGATTTCACATATTTTGTGACTATAAAATGAATAACAACTGCAGGATCAGAAGTGACGTCTCTTCTGTCGGAACAGACGCCACAGGTATATACCTCTTCACCAGTTACGTGATCTACCCATTCTCGTCTGTAGCATCACATTTCGAAAGCAACTATCATCTTTTTGTCTAAACTCCTAATCGTCCACGTTTCATATCCGTACAATGCTACACTCCAGATAAATGCTTTGAAAAAAAAAATTTCTCAGCCATTCTGCATATTATATCTTCCTTACTTCGGCCGTCAGAAATTATCTTGCTACTCAAAGAACAAAACTCATCTGCTACCATTTTGTCACATTACCTAATCCAATTCCTTCAGCATCGCCTTATTTTCTGACACTGCATTCCATTATTTTCGATTTATTCTTGCTTATGTTCAGTTTACACCTTCTTTTCAAGACACTATCCCTTCCGTTTGATTGCTCAAAAAATGTTCAAATGTATGTAAAGCCTATGGGACTCAACTACAGGATTATCAGTCCCTAAACTTACAAACTACTTACGAACAAGGACGGCCCAAATATCCATGCCGGAGGGGAGATTCGAACCCCCGACCGTAGTGACCGCGCAGACCGTGACTGAAGCGCCTCAGTCCCCTCGGCCACCGCGGCCGGCGTTTGATTGCTCTTCGAGGTTCTGTGCTGTTTCTGAAGGAATTAATATGTCGTCAGCCAAGCGCAAGGTTTTTATACCCTCTCCCTGGACTTTAATTCCCTCTCCAAATTTCTCCTTACATTCCTTGACAGCTTGCTGAATGTCAATCCTGTCTTGCTTCCTTCCCAACCACTGGGACCCTTTCATGACCTTCGACTCCAATAATTGCGGGCTCGTTTCTATACAAGTTGAATATAACTCTACGGTTACTACATTTTACCACTGCTACCTTTAGAATATGAAAGATTTTATTCCAGTCAACGTTATCAAAAGCTTTTTCCAGTTCCACAAATGCTAAAAACGTAGGTTTCCCTTTCCTATATCTATAATCAATAAAACAAATTTAATATATCATCTGTAAAAATGAATGTTTGATAGTGTAAAGACAATGACGACGAGCTGACGTATTTGTTAATATACCTTCTTGGTTGTAAGGCCCTGTTCCAAAAACTTGCTGCTTCCTTACGTTTCATCCGATGCTGCATATATATAATTCTCTTTTTTTATATATACAAGGGTCTTAACTATACCGGTAGTCAGTCACTAGATTTACAAACTACTTACACTTACACTAACTACTTACAGTAACTTATCCTAAGGACAACACAGCCGGCCGCTGTGGCCGAGGAGACTGAGGCGCTCCAGTCACGGTCTGCACGGCCACTACGGTCGGGGGTTCGAATCCCCCCTCGGACATGGATATTTGTGCCGTCCTTAGTATAAGGTAGATGATAAGTAATTTGTAAGTTTAGGGAATGATAACCCCGTAGTTAAGTCCCATAAGCTTAACAAACATTTGAACATTTTTTTTGACAACACAAACCCATAAAAAAAAGCCTACCAGAGACTGGAAAAGGTTCACCTAAAAGTAATGTAAAGTGTAATTCGCCGTCGCTGCGCAAGTACCGTCTTTGGTTTTCCATAGTATAGCCAGCAATTTACGGGAGAGTGCGGCAAGATGTAACTTGCCCACAACGATGTGGACCCTGCCACCGATCGGGACTTCTCGGCAGCAATCGGCGTTGCCATAGTGCTGTATTAGCCTTGTTGCCAGTATTTTCGACCTAGCAATGAGTAGCACGCTGTATTATTTGCAGGGTGTTTGACAATACATTGAATGACCACATTTGAGTAAGAAGTCACTACAAAGTATTTTTACGGAACATTGTTTCTTCCACGAGTCATTCCTGACGTAGAAACCGCTGCCTAGTCTTGTTTCATGCTGATCACGTCGTAGCTGGCAAACTACAGTATATAGTTTGTTCACATTTTAAGAATCCCAGTTGATATAATGCGATCAAGTTTCGTTGGCAATTTTTAGAAAAACAATTGTCATACTTACTGGAGACTCAGCACAATGCAGCTATAATGAATAAAGTCTCGTTTCCCGTAGACGGCAATCCAAATAGGTTTTTGGAACTGTTCTGCCCTGCAATGGCTGGCATCTGGTGCTGCGTAACAATGTATACTCCGCTGTAGGCATTAGACTAATTGCTGCTATTATCGCTTGGTTAGGCATTAATGTATAAATTGCTGCTCGTATTAAGTTGTGCACTCGCTTTGCCTCTATTTACAGACCATCACCTGATAGTGTCCACAGTACTCATCTGGTTTTCCTCGAAAAAAGAAAATGGTTTGTTTGTCCATCATCCACTCACCGTGAGTACGCTATCAGTCTGTATGACATTGCTTTCTCTGTTCTGAACTGACAGCATTGTTTGGATTTGTTTGTATCAGAGGCAGCTCGTTCTAATTTCCTGAAGTTGCTTTTTCTCTGTCATAGTGTGTGTGTCAGTAGTAGTGTGAAATGTTCCAGAAGCACAATTATTAGAATTCGGGACTCCTTTAAACCCTCCAGCACTAATACAAATCAATACAAACAGACTTCACTTACATTAAATACTTTCTATTTTCTCTCTCTCTCTCTCTCTCTCTCTCTCTCTCTCTCTCTTTCACTGTAGTACTACATGTGGACGGAGACAGGAAGGAAGGAGGAGTACGTTTTTTATTTAGTTTTCTCGCTCGTCCTTGTTATCGCTAAATGCCGAACATGTTGGTGAAGATTTTAGTAAAATCTTTCTTGTTCTTATATGTTACCATTAAATGGAAGAAATGTTTGTCGTATAACGGTCCATAATGATATATGAGGGATAAATGAGACACAGCCGTCATACCTAAACAAGAATATTTCAGAGAATGTTACTCAGCACCTATTGTTTAAAATAAATCTTGTGGTTTTGTTGTTCTAATTATAAGACTATCGTTCCAAACATCAGACTTTGAAGAAAGTACTTTGCATAAACGATTATTCATTATAAGTCATATTAAAGGGTTTCCAATGTCCTAAGTTACGAATTTAGCTAATTGGGAAGCGAGGGAAGGGGGGTGGGCTGAGAATGGTACAAGTGCGGGCCGGCCGCACTGCCCGAGCGGTCGGGGGCGCAGCAGTCACAGTCTGCACGGCCGCTAAGGTCGGGGCTTCGAATCCCGCCTCGGGCATGGATGTTTGTGTCGTCTTTGAGTGTCGTCTTTGAGCGATCACTGTGCTGGTCATAGTAGTTAACCCGCATTCCTATTTTCTTATTCATTATTAATCCTACTCCTGTGACACCCCTTAACGTCGCAAATGGTTGCCGGCCATTGGTGTAGCTGCTTGTGGGACTGGAGTGCCCGCAAATGGTGGTTGTGTATGTTTAGTTTCCTGAGTGACTGAGTGACTTCTGACGAAGGCCATGGCCGAAAATTTGTCCGAGGAGCTTAAGGGACTTAACTGCAGGGTCATCAGTCCATAAACTACTTATAAACTATCTTATACCAAAGACGACACAAACATCCATGCCCCTGACGGAGAACGGCCACGCAATGGAGTATAACGCCTCAATGCGTTTGGTCATTCCGCCGCGGCCGCCGAAAATTTAAGTTGTGTGTATGTGATTATATATTTTAGTGCCTGTCAGCAGCTCAGCTGAGCTGTTACCTATGCTCCATTATTAACTGAGGGTTTCCTTTTTGTTTTGTTGGAAAGCACTTTCCTTACATCAGAGATTTTTGATACTTCGACATCTACATACATACTCCGCAATTCACCGTAAGGTGCGTGGCGGAGGGTACACTGTACCACTACTAGGCATTTCCTTTCCTATTCCACTCCCAAATTGAACGAGGAAAGAAAGAATGCCTATATGCCTCCGTACGAGCCCTAATTTCTCTTATCTTGTCTTTGTGATCTTTACGCGAAATGTAAGTAGGCGGCAGCAAGATAGTACTACACTCAGCTTCAAATTCCGGCCCTCTAAATTTACTTAACATAAATTCACGAAAAGAACGTCGTCTTTCTTCCAGCGATCCCCAATTGAGTTGCCGGAGCATTTCCGTGACACTCGCGCATTGGTCGAACCTACCGGTAACAAATCTAGCTGCTCGCCTCTGAACCGCCTCAATGTCTTCCTTCAAACCGATCTGCTGCGGGTCCCAAACACTTGAGCAATACTCAAGACGTGGTCGTACAAGCGTTTTATACGCGGTCTCCTTTACAGGTGAAGTACATCTTCCCAAAACTCTCCCAATAAACAGAAGTCGCCTGTCCGCCTTACTCACAACTGTCCTTACATGCTCGTTCCATTTCATATCGCTCTGCAATGTTACGCCTAGATATTTGAACGACGCGACAGCATCAAGAAGCTCACTACTAATGCTGTATTCGAACATTATGGGATTGTTTCTTCTACTCATGCGCATCACCTTACATTTTTCTACATTGAGAGCTAGCTGTCATTCTTCGTACCAACTAGAAATTTTGTCTAAGTCAACCTGTATGCTATTACAGTCAGTTACAGACGACACCCTCCCATACACCACAGCATCATCAGCAAACAGCCGCAAATTACAACTTACTCTGTCCATCAGATCATTTATATAGATAGAAAATAATAGCGGTTCTATCACACTCCCCTGGGGCACGCCTGACGATACACTCGTCTCTGATGAACACTCGCCGTCGAGAACAACGTACTGCGTTCTATTACTTAGGAAGTCTTCCAGCCAGTCACAAATCTGTGAACCTATTCCATAAGCTCGTATCTTCGTTAGCAGTCTGCAGTGTGGCACCACGTCGAACGCCTTTTTGAAGTCGAGAAAAACACAATCCGCCGGTTGCCCTTCGTCCATGGCTCGCAAGATGTCATGTGAGAAAAGGGCAAGCTGAGTTTCACATGAACGATGTTTCCTAAACCCGTGCTGATTCATGGAAAGAAACTTTTCCGTTTCAAGGAAATTTACTATATTCGAACTGAGAATATGCTCCATAATTCTGCATGTAACCGATGTTAACGATATTGGCCTGTAATTGTATGGGTCAGTTCTCTTTCCTTTCTTATACACGGGAGTCACCTGCGCTTTTTTCCAATCACTAGGAACTTTGCGCTGAATTAAAGATTCGCTATAAATGCAAGCTAAGTAGGGGGCCAATGCCGCAGAATAGTCTTTGTAAAACCGACACTTGACTAACATTAAGGTGGCCAACAGCCATGCAATTATTTGCCAGCTTGTTTGACTATGTGCTTATTTGCGTAAGTGCGTTTGTGTGCGTGTGCGCGTGCGTACGCGCGCGCGCGTGTGTGTGTGTGTGTGTGTGTGTGTGTGTGTGTGTGTGTGTGTGTGTGTGTGTGAGAGAGAGAGAGAGAGAGAGAGAGAAAGAGAGAGAGAGACGGGGGGGGGGGGGGGGGGGAGAGCTGCAGCGAAAGTGACACAAGGTAATAACTACGCATTTTGTAGACTGCAATAGAGAAAAAATAGACTTTTCGGCCATAAATATGGAAAGTGAAGAGAAGCTACCTAATGGAAGCTACCTAATGGAAGCTACCTGCCTGCAAATAATGGGTAGCTGTACGTAACTTATTAAAATAATTACAAAGAGTCTGTTAATAATTCGCAAGTTGCTCGTTTTGGCTGCAATTACGTTTTATGAACTAGCAATGTAGCACGCCCTACTGGACGATAAAGAGTCTTGTTCTTACATAAGACGTGATAATAGCGCTCTAAGCTAGCGTAATTAGAGTTAGCAGACGTTCTCTTTTACCCGGACATGTCCTCTTTCTTTGACCCTAAAAATAGACCGGCCGTGTTTTATGCATAATGGGGAAATGTCCCCTTTTGATGTCGCCCCCATGCGTCGAGCTCAACTTACGATTTCAGAGAATTTTAAAAAATTAGGGTTGCTATAAGTTTCGTGGCGGCTAGATAAAGGAGTGACATATGCAAATCTACAAGATAACTCAACTTCTAATTATTTTAAATTATAATCCTTATGCTCATTTGTATAACTCTGGAAGTGTCCTCTTGTTTGAGCGCTGACATCTAGAAACCCTATAGCGTAATTTAATAAGAAGGCATTTCAATGGTTTTCTGCCACTTGTGCGTCTTAGAAAACGAGCCAAGATGGCGGAATGGTTACCACACTGGAATCGCATTTGGACGGTGCGGCGGTTTGAACCCGCATATGACCATTCAGAGGATAATTTTATTTGATTTCTCTAAATTACTCCATCCAAATTTCGCGTTGGTTCCACTGATAGGGCATGGCCGAATTACTTCACAATCCTTGTGCTACAGGGACTAAATGGACGTTACACCATAATATTCCTCATTGCTTTTTTTAATTGTTTTCCATCGTGACAGAGCGCCATGTCATAACCATGTAATGCTATGTATATCAGCAGGTCAAAATTAAATAAATATAAAGATAAAAGGCGCACCAGAGTGACCGTGCGCTATAAGGCTCCTTGCACAGGAGAACGCAGCTGCGTCCCGTCGGAGGTTCGTGTCCTCTCTCGTACATGGTTGTATCTGTTATCTTTAGCGTAAGTTAGTTTAAGTAGTTTATAAGTGTAGGGGCATTATAAACATGTGGGGATGATCACTTGAGAACAAGAATTTAATCTCCCTAATAGATACAATGAAACGTAGGACAAGCAGAAAAGCAGAAGATAAAGCAATCAGCCATGATCCAATAAAGTAAAATCTATTCTAACATTCCAAAGATATTTCCCTTATTTTTCTTGCGATACTCTCTCTCTCTCTCTTTTGATTAGTTTGGATTATTACTTCTACATCTACATACATACTCCGTAATTCACCGTAAGGTGCGTGGCGGAGGGTACACTGTACCACTACTAGGCATTTCCTTTCCTATTCCACTCCCAAATTGAACGAGGAAAAAAAGAATGCCTATATGCCTCCGTACGAGCCCTAATTTCTCTTATCTTGTCTTTGTGATCTTTACGCGAAATGTAAGTAGGCGGAAGCAAGATCGTACTACACTCAGCTTCAAATTCCGGTCCTCTAAATTTATTTAACAGAAATTCACGAAAAGAACGTCGTCTTTCTTCCAGCGATCCCCAATTGAGTTGCCGGAGCATTTCCGTGACACTCGCGCATTGGTCGAACCTACCGGTAACAAATCTAGCTGCTCGTCTCTGAACCGCCTCAATGTCTTCCTTCAAACCGATCTGCTGCGGGTCCCAAATACTTGAGCAATACTCAAGACGTGATCGTACAAGCGTTTTATACGCGGTCTCCTTTACAGGTGAAGTACATCTTCCTAAAATTCTCCCAATAAACCGAAGTCGGCTGTCTGCCTTACTCACAACTGTTCTTACATGCTCGTTCCATTTCATATCGCTCTGCAATGTTACGCCTAGATATTTGAACGACGCGACAGCATCAAGAAGCTCACTACTAATGCTGTATTCGAACATTATAGGATTGTTTCTTCTACTCATGCGCATCACCTTACATTTTTTACATTGAGAGCTAGGTGCCATTCTTCGCACCAACTAGAAATTTTGTCTAAGTCAACCTGTATGCTGTTACAGTCAGTTACAGACCACACCCTCCCATACACCACAGCATCATCAGCAAACAGCCGCAAATTACAACTTACTCTGTCCATCAGATCATTTATATAGATAGAAAATAATAGCGGTTCTATCACACTCCCCTGGGGCACGCCTGACGATACACTCGTCTCTGATGAACACTCGCCGTCGAGAACAACGTACTGCGTTCTATTACTTAGGAAGTCTTCCAGCCAATCACAAATCTGTGAACCTATTCCATAAGCTCGTGTCTTCGTTAGCAGTCGGCAGTGTGGCACCGCGTCGAACGCCTTTTTGAAGTCGAGAAAAACACAATCCGCCTGTTGCCCTTCGTCCATGGCTCGCAAGATGTCATGTGAGAAAAGGGCAAGCTGAGTTTCACATGAACGATGTTTCCTAAACCCGTGCTGATTCATGGAAAGAAGCTTTTCCGTTTCAAGGAAATTTACTGTATTCGAACTGAGAATATGCTCCATAATTCTGCATGAAACCGATGTTAACGATATTGGCCTGTAATTGTATGGGTCAGTTCTCTTTCCTTTCTTATACACGGGAGTCACCTGCGCTTTTTTCCAATCACTAGGAACTTTGCGCTGAATTAAAGATTCGCTATAAATGCAAGCTAAGTAGGGGGCCAATGCCGCAGAATAGTCTTTGTAAAACCGAACTGGTATTCCATCCGGACCAGCAGACTTTTTCGTATTTAGCTCTCTCAGCTGCTTCTCTACACGGGAAATACCTATTGCTATGTCCCCCATTTCGGAATTAGTACGTTGATCAAATGATGGTATATTTGTGCGGTTCTCCTGCGTGAAAGATTTCTTAAAGGTTAAATTTAGAACTTCAGCTTTCCGTTTGCTTTCTTCTATTACTGCCCCGGAATGATCAACTAGTGACTGAACAGTCACTATTCCATAGCTATTCCATAGCTCTTGGATACGACTTCGTAATGCTGTGGAAAGTGTCAGTTTAATGAAAGGTATTTTAACATGATATAAGAAAACGTTATACATACATTTTTATTTCTTAGTTCTTATTTCTTCATTTAAATTTTTATTTTTATTTCGCAGAGTTACTAAGTTATATCTGAAAATTAATCCTGTTAGTAGAAGGTGTTGCCATTCAAAAGTTATTTTCTTTTTAAATGATTGTTTGCTATTGTCAGACTTTCGATGGTATTTGGTAAACTATCAAACACTTCTAGCGGCATAATTGACCAAATGTTGCGCCAAAGTCAGTTTTAACCTGGAATAATAGTGATCTCCTAGTGCAGTTATGCAGGCTGCTATTAATTAGAATTGGGTTGCGCTATTATTAATAAATTTGAAAATGTTCAAATGTTTGTAAATCTAAAGGACTTTACTACTACGATTATCAGTCCCTAGGCTTGGAAACTAACCATGCTCAAGGGAGGACTCGAACCTCCGACGGCAAGCAACCGCGTGCTCCGCAGCAAGGCCCGTTGGTGCGCACGGCCACTCCGCCGGTATAAGGAACTTCATAACTTCGTTAAATTAATGTTTGCAGGATGTTTTTAGGTGGGCTCTAACAATTATTCGGATTACACGCTTTTGTGCAATGAATACTTCCTTATTTAGTGATGAATTACCCGAAAATGTGCTGCCAAATGAACGAAATGAATGAAAATAGCAATAGACAGTTAATCTTCTCAGATGTCAATCACCAAAATTAGGAATAACCTTAACAGAATATGTATATGAACTCATACTTTTCAGGAGATCATCAATGTGTTGATTTTATTACCAATTGTCTCATCCTCTTACTTATTCTCTCTCTCTCTCTCTCTCTCTCTCTCTCTCTCTCTCTCTCTCTCTCTCTCTCTCTCTCTGTCTGTTAAAATTGATTCTTTTACAATATTCATTTCTGTCTAGAAATCTTCTATGTTGTTAAATGTCACGGTTGCTTGCACTTCTACATCTACATAGATACTCTGCAAATCACATTTAAGTGCCTGGCAGATGGTTCAGTAACCACTTTCTCTACCGTTTCATTCTCTAATAGCGCGCGGGAAGAAAGAACAGCTAAATCGTTCCGTTTTCCATCTGATTTCTCTTATTTTATTGGGATGGTTATGTCTACCTATGTGGGTGCTAGAAAAATATTTTCACATTCAGACGTAAAAGTCGGTGACTGAATTTTCGCAAATAGATCTCGCCGTAACCAATAACGTCGTTGTTTTAATGATTTCCACCTCAAATCGTGCAATATTTCCGTGATGCTTTCCCCCTATAACGTGATAAAACAAAACGAGCTGCCCTCCTCTGAGCCTTCTCAATGTCTTCCTTCAGTCACACCTGGTATGGGTCCCACACTGGGAACAGTACTCCAGGAGAGGTCGCACAAGTGTGATGTAGGCAGTCTCTTTGACGGAGCTGTTGCATCTTCGGAGCGTTCTGCCAATGAAACGTAACCTTTGGGTCGCTTTCCCCACAATATTTTCTGTCTTCTCTCCAGTCTAATTTGTTCGTCATTGTAACTCCTAGGTATTTGGTAGAATTTACGACCTTAAGGTTTGACTGATTTATCTCGTAATTGAAGTTCAGTGGATTTCTTTTAGTGGTCATGTGTATTACTTCACACTTTTAATTATTTAGTGTTAATTGCCAATTTTCTCACCATGTAGAAATGTTGTCTAAATCGCTTTACAGTTGCTTTCGATCGTCTGTTGACATTACTAACCGAAACACGACAGCACTATCCGCGGAACAGTCTAAGGAAGCGATTCATATTGTCTCCTAAATCGTTTATAAATACAAGGAAGTGTAGGGGACCTATAACGCATCCATGGGGAACGCCAGAAATCACTTCTGTTATTCTCTATGACTTACAGTCAATTACTACGAACTGTGTAGTTTCTGATACGAAATCGTGAATCCAATTGCACAATTGGGGCGATATTCCGTAAGCACGCAAACACGCAGGCACTTCATCACTTTTCCTAATATGACAAAGAAAAGTCATGTGGTTCTTTGTGAGACATAATGTGTATCGTTAAAAATTTCCCTGGTAATCTAAGTCTCTACATTTAAATTTCTACTTTATATCCTGCGTGGCTCTTTCCCCTGAAGCGCAACGCAGTAGAACATACGAGTAAGTCTCATATAGACTCGACAAGGCTTCGTGTATTTCATAAATGTTTATTGTTCGCTGTATATTCGAAGTATCGTTTTCTCGGTATTATTGTGTATATAGGTGGTTTGGTGTTTAGCCAGAGCGAGGAAAATTCAGAATGCTGTCAGAACAGTATGATCGTGGCAGGATATCCGTTTCAGTGGATCCGGTAAACACGGCGCAGTGTGTGAGTTGTTCTCAGCCTTTGGGCTTACCCACGCAGACAAATATCTGTGGCAGTTTGCGCTCCCTCCCATCGTTCCGGTGTCACGAAGTATCACACATGTGAGTGGCCACGATAGAGGGGTACGCTTAGAGATGCAGTTTGAAAAGTTTGGATCAATAGTGCTGTTTGTGAATGCTTGTGGACAGCGTCGACACTCAATAACACGCATGGACACACACACACACACACACACACACACACACACACACACACACATACGTACAGGTACACGTCTAAGAAAGATAAGTGTTTTTGGGTTCTCGTATGCACTTATTAATGTTATGATGCATTAAAGGAGTAGCACTGTAACCTCCTTCTTCATGCTGAGGATATTGTGCTCACGGGTGTGGATCCTTTAGGGGGATGCTTGTCCACTGTTGGTCGAGCTGATCTCAACGAGTTTACGAAAGTAACTCGGGCGTCCGATCATTGATTGTCGTGAGTGCACTTTTGCTCTCCTGATAATCCATTTGTAGTCCGGGGCAATGTCCCGGAGATAAATTAAATTTGTCCCAATCCCTCCGGTTACGACCAAGGTTTTCGGAAGGTTTCCCTTGGTTGTAAGGCGTATGCCGGAACTGGTAAGCCCCTCTCACTTATTCCCAATTGGGATCCCCCCCCCTTTTTCTTCACTATCAGCTTGTCTGATAATTGGCTGAATAGAACCGCGACACTTTATGGGCCGGATATCAAACAGTCCGCTCCACTCCTCGGAGTGGAGAATGAAAAGAATAAGGATTTTAACCTTTTTCTTCCTAAGGCTGTGACAGCCAAACAGTTTGTGCATGTAGGATTGCCTTCGGAGGGCATTGTAGAATCGGGATTTTAGATTCTTTTCAATATTACAGCTGTTCCTTCGGGTTACCATTTTCTTTTATTTATTTTTCTAAATCAGCTTTTGTATGGAAACGTAAAAATAAAAATCAAATCTGAACGCCGTTTCTGAATATTAGCTAGACTAGTTCACCGAGTTTAAAGTTTGCATACACGTTGGCCCAAAAGTATCGAAATATCTGAAAAGGGGATATATAATAATGAGCAGAAAGGTTGTAGGCTTTTCACCGTCTATTCTCTAAAGTTATTGATTTGACATTGACCATGACAGTCATGTAAAGATCAAATCATTGTATATATAATGAGAATCCTCAGTTTTATTGCGAGTTCGGAAAGAGCGGAAAATTTTACGTTCACTGTTCCCATCCATGACGTTCAAGGTCATTCCAAGATCGAATATATTTTCTTACATAGCAGCCACTATTTGATATTGTGAATATAGCAAGAGCTAATATTTGTTCACGTGTGAACTTATCGATAGACTTGTTCAAGGCCAAGAGCATGAAAAGGGAAAAGTCCAACAAGTTTTGGGTCAACATAAAAAAGAAAAAAAAATTGCATTCCTGACGAATTAGTCATGGGTTTCCATATCTTTGCACCAACGTTTGAAAAAGATTAATAAAATGACGAAAGCCGAGGCGAATTATCTGTGCGCGCTGGGGCGCCATAGGAGGTTAGAGTCCCCCCTCTAGAATGAGTGTGTTGTCCTTGGGTTAGTTTAACTTAGTTTAAGTAGTTTGTAGGCTACGGACTAATAACCCAGCAGCTGAGTCCGATAGATTTACATATATTTGAACATTTGCACAACGACGAAAAAATATCAATTTCATTAAATATGCACCTACGGAAACATAGATGAGAATAATGGATGCAGCAAGAAAAAACTCAGTTAAATCCCATGTCTGGCACCGACTCTCTAACCGTCTCAATCAATTGAATGCAATGCCCACGAAAACACTTAAAAATTCTCTTTCCTTCTTGATTGCATATTTATTGTATGTACATTCCCCTCTGGGTAATATTGAAAAAAGGCAATAAAGGGTCCAAAACTGATTATAATGACACAGCAACTGTTGCACATGGACTTTTATCGTGTTAATGACGTTGTATTATAACAAAAATGAAACTGATAGTAAATGATAATGACCCAGTATGCTGCAAATATTTTTTGTATCACTATGGCTGTTTCGGCTTATTCCATTGTCAGGTGGGGATGCCAGCATAGAACCTACGTTAGTTATTTTGTGTACACGGTTTATGAGTGTGAAATGGAAACAATATATATTATAGAAGAAAACTTACTCACCTACAAAAAACATTTATTAAAGCAATACAAGAATTAATCAGTCTACTGCAATTTATTCTCTCACAAAACTACTTTCAATTTAATGAGAAAATATACATCCAAACCGATGGTGTAAAATTGGGAAGTTGAACAGTAGGAAATTTGGAAAAAATATTCTTCAACAAATTCGTTAGCATTAACCCAAAATTAAAAAATAATTTATTACTATCGTTACGTTGACGATACAGGGAACCACATCCGACACTGAGGAAATACACGTAATACTGAACAACTTGCACAGGAAAATTAACTTCACAAAGAAAATGGAAGCAAAGGGGTTCATTAATTTTCTCCATTTGAAAATAGGCAACACTTATCTATCGAAAACCATAACAACAGACAATATAATAAACGCCTACACATGTCACCCCACATCACAGAAATATGCTTACTTCTGTTCTATGATAGATTAAAAAAAATACCTTTCGAAAAAGAAAACATTGGAAAAGGAACGATTTAACCCGAATATATACCAGAAAAACCATCAAAATACCAAGAAAATAAAACGAATGATCCATTGCTCCCACTCATAAAACTAGAAAGACCACAACCGCCGAAAACTATAATCAAATTTATTACTGCAATATCTCAAACAAAATCAACGCATTCCGAATAACAAACAAAACACAAAACTGCACAAATCCATTACTGCAACTGCCTAGAAATCAGGAGACCCGGGTTCGAATCCCGGCTGGGTACACATTTTCAGCTTTGCCCATTCGTAGTTGATGTCATGTATTCTGTGAATATGAAAACAATAACAACTGCAGGATCAGAAGTGATGTCTGTTCTTTCGGAATAGACGCCAAACACACACACACACACACACACACACACACACACACACACATACACACATTGATTCTATGGAGCCCTAACTCTTACGGGAATTATTACATAGTGAATACGAGTTTGAGTACTGTGGGCAGGGTAAAGCTGGAAATTTGTGTCTGACGGGACCTAGCAGGTTCGGTGATCACTGGTGTAGGGGTCAGCGCAATTGCCTGGAAAGCAGGAGATTCGGTTTCGAATCCCGGCTGGGTACACATTTTTAGATTTGCCTATTCGCAGTTGAAGTCATATATTCTGTGAATATGATAACATTTACTTTATGAAAACATACAATAGAATGTCTATTTCCGCTAACGCGCGGGTTGCCTTTTCCGGGAATATGTACGAGGGTTGGAACTGAAATAGTTAGTTGGTTGATTTGTTGTTTGGGATAGAGGGACCAAACTCCATAGGTCATCAATTCCCCGGTGAGGAGGGGAGGGAATTAGGATAAGAAGGGACGGTAAGGGAAAGGAAATTCTGTCCAGGTAGGAACGAAGGAAGAATGAATTAGCTCGGAGCACATACGAACGAACCGGGAGGCCCCTAAGGGTACTTAAATAGTGGAGACACTATGCAATGGAATTACTTGTGAGGAAGCGGTCTAACGTAACGTTGTCACTATGTTTTCTAAACGACAACAACGGAGTTGGATCAAGATTGAATGTGCCAAAGGTCGTACAAAACGAGAGTGCCCGTATGAATAAGAAGGAGCACATGCTCCAGAGAAGATTCTCAGAGCAAACGAACGTTCTCCGAGTAAGTTCTCAATTTCGTATGAATTGGAACTTCGAAGAATATGCTCTGAGGAGGAAGTTCATTCTCGCTAGTTCCCCTTCTCCGTGTTTCATATCCGCCACGGATCAGCTGTTCATATAACATAATAGAAATTCTTTCGTTACAGACTCTAAAAATGGAAGGGCTTTTAGAAACAATCACAATATTTTATTGTAAATTAGTCATTGCTGTACTCAGTAAAAATGTTATCTTATTGGCTTTGGTGTAAAATATCTTGCTGATTTCCTGTTGATGGCAGCAACTGCCGAAACCGGTAGAATATAAGAAATAAAATTATTTTGCAGCCTTGACATAAGAATGATTTTTTTTTTTTCAAAGTACACTGCGGCTGTAGGTTGCCACCTAAAAACATTAATATCATTCCACTTTTCCCAAAAACCACCAAAATTAGATTTTTAATATTACAGCACCTGAAATAAAAAGTTGATAATGCACAATGCATTTATTACAATAGGCTTCTTTTGGGGCGGAAACGATCTTCAGGTTACTTGTGAAAAGTACATATATAAGGATAATACATCAGTGTGGGATATTTTCAACATATAACGGAAATACAACTGACATTGATTTACTTATTGTTAAATACATATGCCAAGATCTCTGTTGAATATTTTATTCCAGATTATCATTTTCGACAAAACCTTGTTCTCACTACAGATCTGGAACTGTTAATCAATACTTTTTATTTTGACTGTTATACAATATTACTAGACTGCAGTGCAAAAATAAGAACACGAAAAGAACACATGAACAAACAGTCCTTACCTGTACATTTTAAAAAAGAGCACCACTCCATATATCATTTACAACTGCACAGTTCAATTGTGTTTTACCTTGATTTACAAGAATTTGCATCTGCTCGTGATTTGTAAGATACATAACGCCATATAATGAAATAGTTGTTTCACAATTTCTTAAAAAAATGTGCCAAGTTCGTCTTATTTAAAATCTATAACACTACACATTTTTCTACTTGTTCACACTTGTACGTAGAACAAATGCATGAAGGCCAGAGATTGTGTATAATGACAAAGATGTTGCTGCCTGTAGAAGATTACTTACTAATTTTGATAAGTAACACGTGCAAACAACATCAATTACCTTTTATATTTTCACTTTCTTCATATTTAACTCATTTTTTACAAATGTAGTAAATAACATAGACTTTAATATGGTACTCAGCTGATTGAGAGTTCAATATATGTGTTATATAACGATCTATTATAAAATTATTATAAGAATTGTGTGTGAAATACAATGTATAATTTATTTTATCTTTATTTTCCTTCATGCCATTATTATTAGATTACAATTACAGTAAATTGAAACAAAATAGCTTAGCACTTAATTTACATTATAGCAACTTTCTTCTATAAATTTTAACCATATAATATCATTACTTTTACATCACTTTTCATCTTCTGATTGTACAGTTTCAGTCAAATATGATGTCGTACTTCTGACTGATATAATAAAATGACACAGTGCACAAGGCCTATGGTGAGATGTAGTCTTATTAGTATACTGGGAGTCAGAGAGGTACTAATAATTATTGTCATACAAAGATGTGAAGAAAGAGATACATTTAAATTAGATTGATATTAGACATGTACTTTAAGATTCATGACAACGTATTCCTTTTAGGCCCTGCATACACAATTCTGTGTGTGTGTGTTTGGTTTTGTTACCTTTATTTGTCTATGATTCACGCTAGGAAGTTCGAGCTTGCATCACACAATCGTAGGACTGTGGTAACGTGCAAAACGTGTTTTACTTCCATGTTTCTACACTGGAGACACCAGCATTCGGCAAAGTCGGAAATCTTGCAATACACTACTTACAATAGCGGCAAGAAAGATATGAGACTTTTTGACAAGGTGTGGATATTCTTGTTCTGACATGTGGAGCTATCATATGTGGCAGCCAGTTGATTTTATATGATCCTGTGGTGTTACTATGTCATTTCTTTCAAAGGCATGTTTCTGTATGATGGTGCAGATCATAAAAATTTGTAGTGAAGATACAAAACATACAATAAATTCATTATCGTGATTGTAATGAATTACTGTATGTATTTTGTATCTTAAGCGTCCCTCTCTATATTAATGTCGTATCACCTACAACCTTGGGTCTGAAAGGGTTATAGTATTGGATGATACAGTACTCAAGGTCTATCAGTGTATCATACAGAACTATACGTTATGATGAATCTTAAAGTACACTTCAAACAAGTAAAAAGAATGTAGGGTGTCACATGTGATGTTCTGGTGCACATTATTTTAAATTACGACTCAAGTAGTTTATATGAAGCAGAAGCAAATTCTTGTAAATCAAGACATAAGACGATCGAACTCTGCAGTTGTAAATGATGCCTAGAGAGATGCTATGTTTGAAAGGTAGTGGTAAGGAAATTATGTTTACATGTTCTCTTTGTGTACATAATTTAGCATTGGAGTTTAATAATTTTATAGCACGGTCAGAGTGCAAAATATACATTAACAACTGCAGATCTGGAGATGGCAAAGCAACACGGTAAAAAAATATGATCAAATGTTGATAAAGTTGTGGGACCAAACTGCAGTTGTCAACATTCCCCAGGCTTGTAAAAATACTTCAACTAACTTACGCTAAGGACAACACACACATCCATATACGAGGCAGGACGCGAAGCTAAGACCAAGAGCATACGGGCACTCCTCAGCAAGGTGCCTTAGAACGCACGGCCACTCTCGCCGCGGAACAAGCTGCTGAAAAGCGATCTTGGCATATGTATTTCACAACAAATATCATTTTAAATCGCCCCTTGCCTTGATTAAAGCCAAGCGTATGTGAAACTGATTTCACTACTACTCAACTTATACTGAATCAACAGTTAAACAACGTGTCAGTTTCTGAGACATTGATCTATCATTTGTTGTACGAAAGGAATTTTTATTTCTGTTATGGGTTAAAATTGTCCTGCAAAGAATTGAAATACTATACCGATCTATGTGCTGTTGACAGATAACAGATTGTAAATGCGCAGATACAGTCCTGTAGAAATAAATAATATATTAACACAGCATCCTCTTTGGTGTACCAGCATCATTTATCAAATAAATTGTCATTTATAGAATATCTAAAGGGTGCAATGCAACTTGATTACCAAACTAAGCACAAACCCATCACAATTGTATGCGATTTATGTGGTCTCTGGAACAGATAACCAGTAGGTTGTTATTTACCAATTTTATGTATCTTTTAAATCTGTACTATTTATCACAAATCTGTGTTAGTGGATGTGAATCATTACATCCGTATTCTCCACTTACGGTAGCTTATTTTTGTTTCAGGTGCGTCGCCAACCACTGCTACACTAAACTGCCCATGTAACCTGCTAAGGTACAGTATTAAAGCTCAGAAAGTGTTATTTCTTATGAGAAACTAACGGAACCTCTGGATTGGGCCTTCCGTAAGTAGACAAACGAGTCGAGCAAGGTCACTAGAAAGGGAGTACAAGATCGGATTTATTTTTTGCTAAGAATGGGGAATAACCCATACTATTTTAAAGGAACCGTCCAGACATTTCACTGGAGTGCCTTACCGAAATTACGGAAAACCTAAAACAGGATTACCGGAATCGGGTTGAACCACCTTCCTACAGAACGTGAGTCCACTTGAGTTACCACTAGGACACCTCGCTCGGCTTAGTGGCCAAGCGCTCTTCTGCTTTTCAGTTATAGCACTATAAGATCGACACACATGTATAACACTATTCACCGCAAAGAGGAGGAGGAGGGAATGATATGGCTGTTGAGTGGCCTTTGCATTCATAATCTTTTATCCATTGCAAATGCTCTATGATCATAAACACCAATGACTTTATGATAACCCTTTAAAAGAGCACGTTTATGCCGATATTGTATCACAGTTTTAGAATGCATGTCTGTAGAAACAATATAATCAGAATTACTTGCGATGTTTGAAACAAACTCGGCTATTTCTTTTTTTTTTGAAGAAATCATTGCATTTTGAAATTGTTTCAACGGTATCAGAAGAAACCAACTTACTTTGTTTATTCTGCCGAACAATATCCAAGGTCCTACCATGTGCAACCGAAGATGTAGCACTAAAAATTTTACAGTCAATAACTACATTTTGTCTCGTGCGTGAAAGGTTGTTTTTCCCTTAAACAACATACAACGTCAGTGGCCTGCACTACAGAAATCTTCATTGTTCACAGAACGCATTAACATAAGTATATGTGAATTTCGCTGTGTTAGTTGGTTGTATCAGGAAGCACTATTGCAGAGAAAAGTTTCGTAAGCAGTTTTCAGATTTAAAAGATCTGGAAAAGCTCTTGCGTTAAATTGCTTGGACTTAATTACTACTGCAGTTCCAGTGCTAGCGGTTCCAACTTTGCGGCAAAGTTTAGCACCGTGATTACCTAGTCATGAGGGGGAGATTACAGTGTACTCTCAGTTTGGTTAAAAGAAAATTTATATGTAACAAGCAGGGTGTAAGTACTTAACGGAGAGAGGATTTTTAAACCGTAACACTATGTCTTAATGGAGAAGTCTCTGCTTATTTGATCAGTAACTAAAATGTTTTAAAATTTTATATCTGACTCCACGTTGTGAGATTGTATAATACCACATACCTATGATGTATATTTTTACATGTAGCTTTTCAATCTCCTGGTGGTGCAGATAGTGCCGAAACAGGCAGATCGTAATAAAATCGCACGCCTGTTGGCGGAAGAATGATTTATTTCCGAATCACCTCTCTCGGTGATACAAATGAATAGATAAATGTATACATTCGGTATGCAATTTCCTCGAAAACAGCGTACGTTTTAGTCTGTGGCTGAAGTATTACAATCGATAGGCAATATTTTCTTTTCAATGCATGCTTATGTTAATAAAATCGCTTGTAAAATGTAAACTTTCACGGCCACATAGGTCAATATTACTAAAATTTTCCGGGCTCTTATGCCGTGATCTTATGGGTTTATAACTCAAACGCAACGTTTCGTCCCCATCTGCTGAGGACATTTTCAAGGGTGCTCGTGGCACTTTTGTGTGTCCGATGCACACCCTGGCTTGTTACTGACTGCAACCAAATTCCGTTTACGAGGGCTCGCGTGCAGAGCGTCGATAGCACTCAGTACTTCGTTTGAGTACAGAGCTAGTTGTGATTCACATGAACGATACTTTCTAAAACCGTGTTGGCCTTGGGTCAATAGATCATTCTGTTCGAGATAATTCATAATATCTGAATAAAGGATATGTTCCAAAACCCTGCTGCAAATTGACTTCAATGAAATAGGCCTGTAGTTTAGTGAGTTACTCCTACTGCCTTTCATGAATATAGGTGTGAACTGTGCAACTTTCCAGTCTTTTGGAACAGGTCCTTTTAGCGATTGGTTGTATGTGGCTGTTAAGTACGGAGCTATCGTTTCAGCATAATCAGACAGAAATCTAATGGGTATACAATCCGGACCAGAAAACTTGTTCTTGTTAAGTGATGTAAATTGCTTCACTACTCTGATGATATCTACTTCGGCGTTACGTATTCTGGCCTCTGTTTGTAATTCTAAATCTTTGGTGAATGAGATTTAAAAGCTCTGACATCTGTCAGATGTTTTGGATATGCGCGCGCAATTCGTCGTTGCCGATTGCTATTGACCGTTGTTGATATCATCCCATAGTGGAAGACTGTTACATTCCAACAACCTTAATCCAGATTTCATTTAGTTTCACGCCCTCCTCCGTCCTATTAAAATTATTGGGTTGTTTTACAATTTCTGTAGCCTCTCTGTACACTCTTTCGTGGTATCCATTTGTAGCTGCTAAGACCGGAGAGATATATTTGCCAAAGTTCATTCACCAACATGGTCTTCCTCATGCGAACATACCCCCCCCCTCCTATACAAGAAGGTATGATCATTATAAGAGAAATGAGACCGATAACAGAAAGTTTTAGATGTTCTGCGCTGTTACAAAGTGGTACGGCAGAAAAATGTAATACTACCCGTTCGATGAACCTCCTGCCATGCACTTAAATGTGATTCGCAGAGTATCTATGTAGATGTAGATACCTCTTCACCTGTAATAGAATGTCGCCGTCATACTCTGACGGCTTCTCTCAATATAGACACCTGAACCGCTTATAGATGACGCGGAATCCAAAGTGAGCATATAAGATTTTCCTTTTTGTTGTCTTCCATGAAATACAAATTTCTGCATTACAGAAACAACCGACGATCTTCAAATATGCCTCTAGTAGGTTTCCTACCTCACTGTCGCCGTAAAGTCTAGTAAGAACTGCAGTCGGAGTCGATTCGACAAAGAGCCGCACTGGAATGTCCAAAAACGCACCTGTGGCTCGCGAACCATAGTTTGACGACTACTAGTATAGAAGAGTGGTGAACACAGATTAGCAAAATAAATAAAAGGTACAGTGTAAAATGGGGAGAAAAGAAATTTGTGGCATATTTTCATTGAAAGAAACGCTTTGATAATAAGACTCATGCTAGTGCGTTAATATATCGTTGATTCTGAATTTGGCAATATAGTTCAGTGCTAAACGAAAAAACTGTAAGAAAGAGAGGGAGGGATTAAGGCAGGAATCCAGAAAGCCCTTTAAAATTAATATCCAGTATGTTCCACAAAGTCAAATTCGCATGAACATAACGAGAAATCAAGATTGTTAGAGGTTATCGCAACTGATTGGTGCATCTCTTACATGGTGTCATCGTGTACTGAGAGATATGAAATTAAAAGCCTGTGCGACGGATTAGCCGTGCGCATTGGGGCGCCGTGCTGCGGTGCGGCCGGCGTTCGACGTCGGGGGTTCGAGTCTCCTCCTCAGGCATGTGTGTTTGTCTTTAGTTTAACTTAATTTCAGTAGTTTGTAAGCTACGTACTAATAACCTAGCATTGAGTCCGATAGGTTTACAAAAAGTTGAAACATTTTTAAAAACCTGTCATGTGAGTTTAGTGCAAGAGATGAAAATTAAGGATCAGGCAAAACGAGCTCATTATTGTAACTCGCTGTGTTAAGTTCGTAGTAGTTATTTGAACCCCTTATATTATATCAGATGAGTTCAGTTCTTAGGTTACATAAACTCGCAAACCTACATATTCTGCACTGTCCAAATTGCTCACAATAGGTCTCATATATTTCAGTCTCTCGCTATAAACACAATTATTAACAGTTACAAAGAAACTATATGCAGGATTTCAAGAAAATTCACACATCGAACCAAAGCACGGCGCACATCACCAACGTGTTTCCTGAAGGCAGAATTTTCAGCACAGTCTTGTGAAACGCAAAGCTCCCACATATAACACAGTAAGATATTTATTTGTGGGTCATACTAAAATATCAAAGTATATACTTTCAAAACACCATCTCAAATAGAACATTAATAGGGAAGCTAACATTATACCTGCGGGATAATATCGTCATCAGTGATGTCATCACGTGTAGTGATATCTGGATGCACATGCCCACCACGTCACGAACTTCTTATAAATAGGCAACGACATAATTTGTAACGTTGGTATTATCTGCTCTTTTTTTAGGTAGTTCAATGTAACAGTTAAAGTAAAACTTCCATTTATGATGTGAGACGTACTGCTTTTATGTAGGACATCGTATAGTTCGTAGTAGTTATGCCTAGAAAAAGATACTCTTGCTACTTATGCTTGTCTGAAACGCTGCATTAAGTCCGAATAATTGCTTGAAAGACTAGAACCACAGATGTTTTTGCTATGAAGAGGTTAGATAAACATAATAAACATCTTTAATAAGTGTTAAATATCCAAGAAATAAATATCCAATGCAGTACTTGTTCAGAAGCATCCTATGCAGGAGATTGTATAACACTGAACAAAAAGGCGATGACGGGAATTACTAGAAGAAAAATACTAAGAACAGTCTTGCAACCAGTTACAGAGGAGTTACGAAACAGAATATTTCGTAACAGTGACAAGTAGAAAAAATACCAATGCGATTACGTAAAGAAGAGTAGTTCTCTACGCTCGCATACAAAGGACGAGTCTCAACAGACCAAACTAAAAAGCTGTTCTCTTAATTCATTATAATAAATATGGATAACACATGGTACACTTAAGTTGAAAGATACATGGACGACTTCCAAATTACTCCATAAGATATCAAGAAAAGACTGCCACCCAGAAAGAAATTGCAATGAAAAATAGAAGACTAGGACCAGATGGACCGAAGAAAGAAAATCATCCAGAAACAATGAAAGAAATGTGGACAATAAGAAACAAGAAACAAAAAAGTTTGTAATTTTATAATAGTTTCACATTTTGATTTTTTGGGGCTATTGATCAATAGAACCGGTTTCGCAAGTTATACTGAAATCATGGTGCGATACAGCTGCCATCAAAAAGAAGTAACAGTCGAAATAATCATAGTCCACAGAGGCTCATACGTCAAATAAGACGAAAGTAGGAAATGCAGCTAACGTAGGGAACCGATTTCCTGTGCTTTCTGTTTTAATAGCAGGTAGCTGTACAGCAACCAAGTGTCGTCCAGGAATACTCGTAACATGCATAGTAGTGTATAATAGTTCTTCTAGCAAAACGAAAACAGCTGTTGCTACCTATAATTGCTATATAGCTGCGAAAAGCGATTGCTTTCGTACCTATTAGTACCGAATAACATTTTAACAACAGCACGAATCATCGTCGTCCATCACTAAGCCGGTAAAACGAGTTTTGTCGCATAATTCCGTACTTCGCATAAAAGGATCATACCTGTTGCAGCATTCGGGCATTAATCACTAAATAATGGAAGAGTACAGGGATGTGTTAACATGGAAGCAGAGCGTATAAAATATGCAGAAGATAAATTGTGTGATCGTGTGCTGGAATTATTCAAAAGCGCGACGATGTGGCGGAAATGCCACGAAACAAGCTGGTAATAATGCAACATCCACAAAAAGCGAACATTTGTTGCGGCCCCGGACGACCATGCGTTGATGTGATGTATCGTGTCAGCAGGGAGCTGTTGGGAACGGCAAATGTGTCTGCGTGAGCAGTGCCTGGCCGTAAATATACTTGGACACGCACATTATTTGGCACATATTATTTCTGTCCACGTTTTCCCATTATATCTCAAATTTAATGCAACAAATTTTGCAATTTACTGAAGTGATTTCATACGCTCTAATTGTTGTTTTATCAGGTCTGTCGTCCTTCTTACCGTACCTTTTATTCATTAGAGTTGGAAGGGCTGCTGTAGTGCGTCGTTCTAAAAATTTAAAGGGAATTATACTGTATTTCACAAATTGCGTTTCTTACATTTACCGCTAAATGACTTTTTATAGTTTCTTAGTTGTAATTAGTTTCACTTCGTGTCCCCCTGGATTTACAACCATATGGGGTGGCAAATGTTCAGGTGACACAAAACATTTTTAGCAGTATACTTTGGATACAAGAAACAATGTATAAGCAATTGCGAAGTCTTGATAGCTTCAGTCGTCGTAGTAGCCATTCCTTCAACATTTACGTCTGAAGGACATTTACGTTGATTGTCGTTAACACGATGACGATGTATATCAGGGGAGGCAACCACAAAGGCTTGGCGATCTACTATTTCATACCACCGTATCAAAAAGATCTAGCTAGATTAATAATTTTTCAGTTTCGCAGAACAAGCATATTTTACAATTAAACTTTTAAATCTTCACTATTGGTTCAAAACATACAAAATTTTCATTTCTTAATATTTTGAAATACTGTCTTAAATTTAATCAGTTTGGAAAACATTGTTTTCTTATTTCGAAGAAACAGCGAACTTATTATTTAATGATAAAAATAACAGTCCAGTTCGCAAAATTATTTTTACAATTTATTTATATAGGCGACCGGTTTCGATCTAGGTTTAGATCATCTTCATGAGAACTGGACTGTTATTTTATCATATCTTAAATTTAATGTGAAATTTCAGTGGATGATCTCTTGATAATTAGTGTATAACTTCTATCACTTTCTGGAATACAGGAGACCAAGTTTCGTCAGTTAACCTTGTTCTGTATTTACTTTTAATAAAATTCATTTGAAAACTTCTATTCGCACAGGTAGGTAGAAGAAAACAAGAATTATTCTAATTTCAACATTAGCTCTTACAGGGTATTTATCTTGACGAGTTACAGGCCAACAATTTCTGGATTGTGCAACACGTTATTTTAATGATACGGTATTATTTGAAGTTCAAGACCCTCTGTATCTACGCCAAAAACATTTTCAATGGAAGAAGATATACTCGTAGTTGAAGGGTAAGCCCTAGCACAGAAATATTTTGAAAATCTGGAAACCAGTCATTAAAATCCTCCCTGTAAGTGATGATCTTAGTCGCAAAATATCCCATCCACACCCAGTAAAAACGCAGAAGTTCATAGTTTACCGCAACAGCGCCGAAGAAGTTAATATTCTAACCTACTGGAACAGTGCGAAGCATGAAACTAACCGTTTTCTGCAGCCACATACCGAAGCAACATTGCACTTTGCCCACAGGTGTATGAAATAGTGTAGCAAGTGGTGGCGTGCAGGTAGTGGCTTGTTGAACTAAAGCGATAAAAAACAGATTTAGAGATTCAAGTTAGTTGTTGTTCTACGTCATTGTTAATACATAAAACATACTTGTGTCACACAAATGCGCATTTTATCTGCTACGAGAAACAGTATCAATTTTGTGATTCTTCAGTTTCTCCCGGCGTATTTGATAATCAAGCTCTCACCACCACAGAGGAATGGGGTACTTAAAAGCCTAGTACATATGGCGCGCACTATCTCCGACGCAGGGAGTCTACCCCAGGAATTGGAACACCTGAAAACTGTATTTCGAAAAAATGGGTACTCAGAGTGGCAGATTCAGCGGGCTCTCCGCCCAAACACTACATCACAATCTGTGGAAACAGATGAAAACACGAGGGAGGATGTAGGCACTGCGTTCGTTCCATATACCGGCGCACTCTCGGGGAAGGTCGCCCGCATTTTGAAAAAACACCAGGTTGGAACTGTTTTTTGTCGGCCGAATAAAATTCGTGCACTGGTGGGGAGCGCCAAAGATGATCCCGGTTTGAGGAAGGCCGGCGTGTACCAGATTCCGTGTCAGTGTGGAAAGTCATATATTGGACAGACGATGCGTACCGTCGAAGATCGATGCGTTGAACACCAGGGGCACACACGATTGATGTATCCGAGCAAGTCGGTGGTCGCTGAATATTGTTAGTCGGATAATCATGCGATGGAGTATGAACGCACTAGGATTCTGGTACAGACGTCGAGATACTCGGACTGCGTCGTTAGAGAGGCCATTGAAATTTGCACAAGTGACGACCTCATAAACCGTGACTGTGGCTATAATCTTAGCAAAGCTTGGGAACCAGCGATTGCGTTAATTAAGAGTAAATCTAGCAAACGTAACGAAGTGACGACCACGGCGGACAGAGCCCTCACACCGACGTCATCTCAGACGCCGTCGCAATCGGTTCCACTGCCCGGCCGCGGCGCGGGGCGCGGACCGCGGAGGGGTCGCTCCGCGGGCCGCGGGTATTTAAATGGCCCGCTACCGGGCTAGAACCCAGTTCCCTTCGAGCAGCCGTAGCGTGCGGATCTCCGTGCCGGCGCGATTCCAGCTCAGTCCGTCAGTTCACCTGATGATGGCGACATGTATGATCGCCGAAATATTGTGCCCGTTGGACACTATAGACCGGCAGTACAACCGTGGATATTTTGAATATCAGTTTTATTCAACAAATTTTTCTTCTGAACCTCAGAAATCACGCGATCCACCTGATAAGCGCTGGCGATCTACCAGTAGATAGCGACCGACGTGTTGCCGACCCCTGGTGTATATGATATTACGAATTTATTGCTTGTGGCTGGCTGTATGGCAGATCAGACTCTAGTGCAGTTAAAGTAACTTACTTAATTCCTTTTTCTCCGCTGTAGAGCAGGGGAAAATATCAGAGCTCTCCATCTGACCCTGTTCATTGCCATCTTCTTCATGTGTCCAGCGACTGCCACCTCCGCTTCAACAGTCTTGCGCCAGGTCGACCTTTATCTGCCTCTCTTCCTTGCTTCTTGTGAGTTCATTAGAAAGCTTCCTTTGGAATATGTTGCAGACGTCAGGGTCTGACCTATCCACTTCCATTTCCTTTCTTTTACGGTTACCTAGGCTTTCCAATACTGGGTGCATTGCCATCGTGATTTGAGATAACATTTGGCCAACGTACTCCCAGGATAATCCTGAATCATTTATTGATGGATGTTTGTATTTCTGCTTTAATTTGTGATGCCGCCTTCAACATGTCACACCCGTAAAAAAAAGGACAGATTTTACATTCGATTCAAAAATTTTAAGCTTTACCTTCAACAATATTTCACGAGATGCTCCAACTGGTCACAGCTGGGGAAAGGCCCCTTTTGCCTTTTGATCCTTCTTTCAACGTCCCTCCATTTCTGGAAACAGTTCTTCCCAGATAACAGAAGTTCTCTACCTGCTTAATCTCCTCTTCTTTCACGGCTTGTGAGTTCTTGTTCATACTGTTCATCCTAATCTCTTTTGTCTTTGCCGTGTTTATTTTTAATCCCACGCTGTGAGTTTCTGTTTGCAGTTCCTTAAGCTTCTCGCTCATATCCTTGAAAGTGTGGGACAGGAAGCAGGTATCCTGAAACTTCAGGTCCACCAGGCGCTCATATTGAGTAAACTGTGTATCTCTCCTTTTCTCTCGAGTTACATTCTTCATGACTACATCTGACGTCAGTGAAAACAGCAATGGTGAAACCAAACAACCTTGCCATACTCCTCATGTTTCAAATGTTTGTATAGCTTATGGGACTTAACTACGGTGTCATCAGTCCCTAAACATTCAAAATACTTATGAACTAGCTAATACTAAGGACGGCACAAATATCCATGCCCGAGGGGGGATTCGAACCCCCGTCCGTAGTGACCGTGCAGACCGTAACTGGAGCGCCACACTCCCCTCGGCCACTGCGGCCGGCTCTCATGTTTCACCTGGCAAGTATATTCTCTGTAATCTTTACGATATTGATGATCCTTGGAGGTACTAAATAACTCTGAATTATTTTCCAGATAGACGTTGCATTCTATCTAAGGTATTGTCAAAACGAACAAAATTCATATATAGCGGCGACCAGTATTCCTTGGCTTGCTCAATAATGATCTTCGAGGTGTGGATTTGGTCTGTGCATGATCTGCTTTCTCTGAAGCCAGCCTATTCTCTCCTGAGCTTACTGTCTATTTGCACTCTGCGGTGGTTTAATACAATCCTGGAAAATACTTTAAAAATACTTTACTGAGTATTGACAATTTTCGTTGATATTATTCTACTCTTTGTTTTTTTCATAGTTGCACCGGTTATCAACGCTAGGTGTGATATCCAGTTTCAGTCTTCTTGACGATGCACCTCCACTTTATTTCAAGAACGAGGGAGATTTTCTCACTAAAGACAAAGAAAATTGCAAAATCTTTTTCGCCGAGAAGCCAACAAACTGTGCCGTGCTACGCTCAGTTTTCATGTGTTTGAAGAACCCTTTGAAGTAATGGATATTTATGCCATGACAGAGCACAAACACTAGACAACGTCTTTCACTCTGGCACCTAGTTGCACTGTTTCAGCAGACACGGAGCACTGATTAGTCCGAATAACTTTACTGAATATCCTTTGCAGTTCATTATTAAGCCTGGCTACCAGCTCTCCGCGTCGGGCCTGTTGTTGTTGCGGTAAAGTGCTCGACTGGAAACCGAAACGTCGCGGGTTCGAAGCCCGTTGGACCGCCGATTTCTTCAGTCTGCGTTTTAATCCATCATTCACCTCTCAACGATGAGAAACGACACATTAAGCGTAGGTCCCCTTTCCCCAGTTGGAGAACTGGGGTAGGCCAGAGGCACGCCAGTCGCCGAAATGGCGTCCAAGACTTGTAGCAGGCCAACGAGCACCGTGAAATTTTGGCTCTACTGCTGCGTGCTGATTCGCCTTATACCTGCTCGTCATGTTTAGCGTGAAGATTTCTGTACTGACGGTGTATGTTGCAGAACTGAAGCAACCGTATCTGTGATCTGTAATTATGGATTCTACGTCAGTAGCAGTGTCTGATCGTACAAGTGCTGAAAGTGTTAACAGGAGCATGATACAGAAGATGGCTCTCCCTCCATATATATCCAACTGAATTTATATGGGCACTCGAAGGACTGAAAAATCCAATGTAACTACTACAATGTTCACCTAAAGAATAGACGCTCGCTATTTTAGTTTACACATGTTGCTTACAACCACATTAGTGCTACACGCATCTCAGATTTTCCAGCATACCCCTCAGTGCACACTTTAACGTCATGCTTCACATTGCGTTGCGAATGAAAGTACCCTTAATTGTATCGGCATCAGCCTATAAATAATTGACCTTTCTCACATTTAGAAGTAAGTTTGTTTTGGCTCTGTGTTTTATCAAAAGTAGTCATGTCAAGGAACTGTACCATAGTGTTAACAAACAGCGCCCTTACAGTTGAAGAAAAAGGTCAAGATTAGCACAGCCTCAAGAAAAAGTACCTGCCGATATGATTTGTTTTAGGAACAAAAACAATATGCTCGGAATGAAAAGATTCCTATTGTATAAGCGTAATTTGGTAATGTCAGATATTTGGCAGTTTCAGCAGATAGACACAATACTCATAGGGTTTTTGCACCTTATAACTAGTGAAATGAAGCAATTCTCACTCGTTTCAAGTTCTGTATTGCGACGTTTGGTTTTCATGGTTTCACAACATCAATTATTGTCTATTTAATTTTAAACCAGTAAAAGTTTTCATCATCTACAGTTTCTTTAGTTTTATTATTTGTCATGAATACCTTAGACTCATTTTTACTATAAAACGAATGCCTCTAGCACTGGTTCATTAGATCCACAACCATACACTGAAAATAGTGATATCGCTCTGCGTTCAGAAGATTTAATATTCAACATCCACATCTACATATTAAAAGCCGTATGCCGATTGGTAAAAGTCGTGTGAAAATATACTTCTGAAATGATAAACCCTGTCTGAAGTATAATGAAATAAATGGACTGCTAAATTAATTACCAGACTAAGAACAATATTTGGTACAATCGACACTAAAATACATTTGGTAGAAACACTCTCATAAACTTTGTCATTAATAAATTCCTTAAAAATAATTTATCATTGCCCGATTAAGAAATATTTTTGCAATAGTTAGTGTATAAATTAATAAAATGCAGCAACCAGTTGCTTGTGATTATTTATTTTTGACGACAGGTTTCGGGCGATTGAATGCGCTTCTTCTGGTCTCTATACAGGCAAATAGGTGCATTGGTGCACAGTAAAGGCTATGAAACGTACAAAAGTCGGTTACAGAAATTTGAAGCAGTTTGGAACCAAATCGATTGTAATAAAAGATATGTTCATATAATGGGATAAAATTAACACTCACATTTTAGTATTGCTGCTTAGTAAATGTTAGTGCTAGTATGTATATTTACTGAGCAACAATACTAAAATGTAAGTGTTAATTTTATCCCATTATATGAACATATCTTTTCTTACAATCTATTTGGTTCAAAACTGCTTCAAATTTCTGTAACCGACTTTTGTACGTTTTATAGCCTTTACTGTATACCAATGCACTTTATAGAGACCAGAAGAAGGGCACTCAAGAGCCCGAAACCTGTCGTCAAAAATAAATAATCACAAGCAACTGGTTGCTGCATTTTATTAATCTATAACCTGAACAGTTGCTGAAATGGATAAAATACTTCAATAGTTAGTGTGTACGAAATATTTCCTTCAAACATTTACGATGTGTAGCGAGCATGTGACTAATTGACTGAAATAAATCTGACTGCAAGAAAGAATTTTACTGTGTCATAAAATACAATTTATATCACCTGCGAGAATCTATTCTTTTCTATAAAATATAATAATAGGCGTGTCACTATAATAGTGACTTTCATTTAAGCAGTATAGATTACTTCAAGATTACTTCAGACAACAATAATATTCATTAATCATCTTGAGTGGAATCAAGGAATATATATATATATATATATATATATACGTTAATCGGTATGATACCTCCTATACTCAATATTTCTTTGTACACTTATTGTAATTTGAGAGAAAGATGTTACGCAACTCACTACTTGAATGCAACAATGCTGCAAATACCATGAACAATTATTATTACGTAAGAGCAGCGATGTACATTGCCTTGGTTTTCAGGGTTTTACGTAAACAACGGAAACAGGAAGTGGTCTGATCTGTCCTTCCAACAAACAATAATTCTGCTGTACAATTTCTCTATGGTAACTCCACACAACTCGTCACAGCCACTACTGCACAACTGATCTCTACCAACGCTTATTTATTTATTTATTTTATTTATTTGTTTTTTCTGTTCCATAGGACCCACTTCAGGAGTAAGACTCCATGGTCATGGAACAAGTCAATACATTAATTGTTACACAATAATGGTAATAGAAAAATTTTAAGTAGTCCTTTGCACACGACAATCTTAAGACAAAGTGAAAAGAATCAATAAAGAAAAAATAAATTAGCTTAATTGTTTAACTTTTCTAGGAGTTCCTCGACAGAATAAAAGGAGTGAGCCACGAGGTAACTCTTCAATTTAGATTTGAAAGCATGTGGATTAGTGCTAAGATTCTTAAGTTCTTGTGGCAGCTTATTGAAAATGGATGCCGCAGAATACTGCACCCCTTTCTGCACAAGTGTTAAGGTGGTGTGGTGCAAATGTAGATTAGACATCTGTCTAGTATTCACCGAGTGAAAGCTACTAACTCGTGGGAATAAGCTGATATTATTAACAACAAACGACATTAAAGAAAAAACGTATTGTGACGCCAGAGTCAAAATTCCCAGACTACTGAAAAGGGGTCGACATGACGTTCGCGAACTTACACCAGATATTGCTCGAACCGCCCGTTTTTGAGCCAGAAATATCCTTTTTGCATCAGGCGAGTTACCCCAAAAAACAATGCCGTACGTCATAAGTGAGTGAAAGTAAGCGAAATAGACTACTTTTCGTGTTGAAAAATCACTTATCTCAGATATTGTTCTAATGGTAAATATAGCAGAATTTAGTTTTGGAACAAGATCCTGAACATGGGCTTTCCATGACAGCTTACTGTCTATATGAACACCTAGAAATTTGAACTGTTCAGTCTCACTTATCACATGCCCATTATGTGTAATCATAATGTCAGATTTCGTCAAATTATGTGTTAGAAATTGTAAAAACTGAGTTTTACTGTGATTTAACATCAACTTGTTTTCTATTAGCCATGAACTTATCTCTTGAACTGCATTATTTGATACTGTGTCAATATTACGAGCAACATCCTTCACTACCAAGCTGGTATCATCAGCAAACAAAAATATTTTACAATCACCTGTTATACTCGAAGGCATATCATTTATATAAATAAGAAACAGCAATGGTCCCAAAACAGACCCCTGGGGCACCCCATACTTAATTGTGCCCCATTGGGATTGCACGTCATAGCCATTTTCTACACTGCGGAGAATTACCTTCTGTTGTCCATTATTAAAGTAAGAGGTGAACCAGTTGTGGGCTACTCCCCGTATTCCATAATGTTCCAACTTCTGCAACAATATTTTGTGATCAACACAATCAAACGCTTTTGTTAAATCAAAGAAGACGCCTAATGTCCGTAGCCTCTTATTTAACCCATCAAGTGCCTCACAGAGAAACGAAAATATAGCGTTTTCGGTCGTTAAACCACTTCTAAAACCAAACTGTACGTTTTACAGGAAATTATGTGAACTGAAATGATCAATTAATCTTGAATATACAGCCTTTTCAATAACTTTGGAAAAAACCGATGGCATAGAAATAGGTCTATAGTTGTCTACATTATCCCTTTCTCCTTTTTTATAAAGCGGTTTCACTATTGAGTACTTTAATCTGTTAGGAAACTGACCATTCTGAAACAGCCCTCTACCAGCACTTTGACAAAGATACACCACATCCTGAGAAGTTTGCTGTATCACAGATCACAGATAACACAGCGTCAAACTTAAATCTTTGTATAGCTTATGGGACAACTACGTAGTCATCAGTCCCTAAACTTACAAACTACTTATGAACTAGCTAACACTAAGGACGTCACAAATATCCATGTCCGAGGCGGGGATTCTAACCCCCGACCGTAGTGGCCGTGCAGACTGTGACTGGCGCGCCGCAGTCTCCTCGGCCACCGCGGTTGGCCTCAAACTTACACATACGTGTTTCAATCTATATAATTACTCCGCTAATCACATGTAAGTCCTTGGCGGAGGGTTTATCGAACGGCTTTAATGATATCTCTCTACTGTATAGCGCACGATAAAATGTAACACTTGAAACTTTCGATTTTCTATCTCATTGCCGTTACGTTATTAACATAATTCTGTAGGTGAGTGCTACAAAAATATTTTCGCATTCTGAAGAGAAAATTGGTGACAGGAATTTCGCAAATAACGGTCGCCGCAACGAATAACGCCATTCTTTTAATGATTTCCAACGTAATGTGTGAATCATCTCCAATATCGCGATAATACAAAACTACCTACCCTTCTCTGAAATTTTTCTGTATCATCCGTCAGTTCCACTTGGCGTGGATCCCACAATGTGCAGCAATATCCCAAAGTAAGACGCACAAGGGTAGTGTAGGCAGTTTCTTTACTAGAACAGTTGCTTAAGTGTTCTGCCAATGATACGTAGCCGATGGTTCGCCAAAATTTTCTATGTTGTCTTTCCAATTTGAGTTGTTCGTAATTGAGTTGTTCCTAGGTGTTGGTTGTATTTAATGCCTTTAGTTTTGTTTTATATATCTTTTAAATCACGTTTAAGGGATTTCTTTCAGTGCTACTATGGATACCTTCACACGTTTCATTGTTTAGGGTCAGTTGCCAATTTTTTCAACATGCAGATGTCTTATCCAAGTCATTTTCCAGCTGCTACTGTCCCTCTAGTGACTTTGCTAACTTTAAAAGACAACGTCATCCGCCAACAGTCTAACGTTTGAGGACATTATATGTTCTAAAGCTCTTGTCTTTACAGTGTCAGAAGAAACCTCTTCCTAGTACCTTTTGATCTGGACGGGTCCAGAGGAAACATTTGTACTGGTTCCCGTTCCGCTCAAGTATCAGAATATGTTATCAAATGAGCAGGTTTTGAATTTACTACTTTGCGGACTTGTAAGCATTGTGTCACCCACCGGTCTCGGGGGCGGTTGCTAGTTGATTGAGAAACGGCGATTTGAATCAAGCGATTATTTACTAAGTACTTTTCCACACCCATACCTCCGGCCAGAGGGTTACTTAGTATATACACGCTAACAGAAATTTCAGCAACATTATTTCCTGATTCATCTACAAGGTATTAGGTCTGTAAAGTCAAATTGAAGTATACAAACAGGGTCGACCTTGAACCGAGGAACCTTTGCTTCAAACCTCTTACCCACAACATCAGTCTGCTACTGTTACACATCGCAACATTTACGACCTTATTTCGGGAACAGGTGGTGCTGAGAAATAAACTGTACCGTATACGTGCCGCAAAAACTTAGAAACGAGTTCTTGTACGACCGAGAGACATAATGGCGTTGTAGGCATTTTCCCCCACCCATGAAGAAATTCCCTCTTTCGTGCTTTTGAACATAAAAGGTTCGGGAAATTTCGCACTTACTGTTCTAGAGTATTCTAGATCATTCCAGAATTCGGTTTAAGTGGCGAACCAACAATGTCACACATACCAAACCAAGAGACTGGATTTTTATTCATTTTTACCAAATATGACACAAACCGAACGGTCGAGCCAATTTTTATGTCTAACGTACTGAAGGGAAAAAATCAATCGGATGAACCTGACCAGTAATCCCTGATAACCATCCTGAGAATTACGTGTAAAAACAATCAAAGCTCCCCAAGACGCAACTGTGGTGAAATCGGTAGTGTGGATCTCGACGACTGCAGATAGAAACACAAAATGTGAATCCACGGTGTTTCGATCAGTCAGTTCTAATTTTAGTTATTTCAACATCTACATCTTTAAATGTTTGAAAGGTGCCTTTAATTTTATATAAATATCTGGGCTGTAGCTGTAGTTGCCCTTTATCTAAAATTCTCTGTAGCTGAAGCTGATCTAACAAATCGCTAGCACAGAGCACTGCTGAATCCTTGACTTCGGTTCAAAACTTGCTTCCGACTAAGACAAACAAAAACAAAACAAACAATCCAGCAATCACAGGCTCTGCAGACCACGCGCTGCTTCCACAAACTGCCTCCATTCCGACTTGTTTTGTGCCTGTTTCCTCTAGGTGTTTTCAGTCCCCAGGGCTCCTACGTTCTTCCCCAGTTTGCCCATCCAGCGCTGCCTTGGTCGTCCAATGGGGCGTTTGGTGCTAGTTTCCTTTCCAGTGCCATCTTCCCCTGTTTTCCTTCTCGCATACGAGCTACAAGTCCCACCCAATTCTGTAAGATATTTAGCTGTCGCAGCAGAAGGTAGATTCCCTCATTGTCCTCCTCCTTTCTCCGTTATGTAAAATTGGCCATTTCTTCCTCATTACTTTTCTTTCAAATATTAATATTTCTACATCTACATAGATACTCTGTAAATCACATTCAAGTGCCTGGCATAACTTTCATCTACCGTTCTATTCTCTAATAGCGCGCGGGAAGAAAGAACACCTAAATCGTTCCGTTTTCGATCTGATTTCCCTTATTTTTTTGGGATGGCCATGTCTCCCTAAGTAGGTGGGTGCTAACAAAATATTTTCACATTCAGAACTAAAAGTCGGTGATTGAAACTTCGCAAACAGATCACGCCGCAATGAATAACGTCTTTCTTTTAATGTTTTCCACCCCAATTCGTGCAACATTTCCGTGACGCTCCCCCCCCCCCCCCCCCGTAACGTGATAGAACAAAACGAGCTGCCCTTCTCTGAACCTTCTCAATGTCTTCCTTCCACCTGGTGAGGGTCCCACAAGGGGCAACAGTACTCCAGGAGAGGACGCACAAGTGTGATGTAGCCAGACTCTTTGGTGGAGCTGGTGCATCTTCGAAGCGTTCTGCCGATGAAACTTAACCTTTGGTTCGCCTTCCCCACAATATTTTCTATGTGTTCTCTCCAGTCAAAGTTGTTCGTAATTGTAACTCCTAGGTATTTGGTGGAATCTGCGACAAGGTTTGACTGATTTATCGCGTAATTGAAGTTCAGCGGATTTCTTTTAGTGGTCATGTGTATTACTTCACTCTTTTCTTTATTTAGTGTCAATTGCCAATTTTCGCACCATGCAGAAGTTTTTTATAAATCGCTTTGCAGTTGCTTTTTTGACTTCACTAACCGATAAACGACAGCATCATCCGCGAACAATCTAAGGGAGCTATTCTGATTGTCTCCTAAACCGTTCATAAACACGAGGAAGAGTAGGGGACCTATAACGCTTCCCTGTGGAACGCCAGATATCATTTCTGTTTTACTCGATGACTTACCGTCAATTACAACGAACTGATAGGAATCGTGAATCCAACCGCACAATTGGGGAGATATTCCATAAGCACGCAATTTCATAAGAAGCCGCTTGTGGGGTACAGTGTCAAAAGCCTTCCAGAAATATGTAATCGATTTGAGATCCCTTGTCGATGGCACTTACCACTTCATGTGAATAAAGGGCAAGCTGTGTTTCGCAAGAGTGATATTCCGTTCAGTGCCCAATTTTTGTTCCGTTGTTTTGTTCGGTGTGAGGGAACCAAACAAGAGTACGTTCGGCAACAAAATAAGAAACAGCACAACGTATCAACTTTTAATCTTAACACTTATTCATCAGCCCAAAACCTGCAACGCCCTTACCATGTTCATAGATACTTTACGACCACCTTGTAAAACTAGATGCAGATGTACAGCATAACGCGTTGCACAATAAACCGGAACATGTTAGTGTCTCACTGAAATTTATAGTGTTGATTTTCTTCCTGAGTAATATTTCTTTACTGCAGTACGTTAATCGTAAAGTTAAGATTTTCCTTGCACTCCACTGTAAGTAGTACCAGTTTTGTAGTCAAGTGCGTGCGAACACAAGTGAAGCCATAAACGACTGTCGAGGTCGTAACTTTAATCCTCTATGTGAAGTGGAAAAATTTTCAACTTTTTATGACTCTGGGGCGGTTTAATCGCAAGGAGGTTTCATAGTCTGTCATGCGTCGATATATTTATGTGCGCCATGACCAAAGTTTCCGCCCGAAAACTTAGTTTCTTTTCTGCATTTATCATACGAGTTCATTAAGCTGTCACCAGTAAATTTCTCCTTCATCACCTCATTCTAGTATCATTTCCTTCAGTAAGTCTACGGCTAACTTGACGTTGTCACTCAATCTTTTCTTTGTTGTTGTTGTTGTTATTGTTGATTTGTAGGTTACTAAACAGCTAGGTCACCAGTCTCCATCTTTTCTTTCGTGAGTCTATATTTCTGTCAACAGCTAATTATACTTTTGACAATCTTCATTTAACTTGTATATTTTTTTTCTGGTTCTATTCATCATCTCTCTTATTTATCCGCTCATTCACGGAGCCCAATTTAAATTGTGCTCTAATCACTTATCTGCCATGTTCGTCCTTGTAAACGTCTACAGAAGTTTGATAGCCCGGATTACTAGAGTCTTCTAGTGTTATACATTTCAGGGCGCGTAAGATGTACTATGTAAATACAAACTTCTGAACATTATTAATATTGTTTGTTAGCTGAACTTATCATTAGCAAACAATATTTATTTTGAATAAAACTGGGAAATTTTGTTAATTTTCGTTTGGCCACGCCTAATAAAGCAAATTTACCAGCTGTCAACGGAATTATTTTATTCAATATCACTAACAGCAACTTCGTTTCCCAAATTATAAAATTGTCTATGAAATTACATTTCGTCATCCATTCCAAATCAGTATTAGCCACTACCTTCCTAATCACCTCGTCCATGAATCTGTTAAACAATAGCCAGTGCAAAGGTTCACTATATCCATCAAATTGAAACACCAACAATAACAGGAACTGTCACAATATGAATTTATATGGGAGACAACATGTTGGTGGCCGAAAATACAGCCCAACGTAAAACGAGAAAATCAACAGTCAGTGTTGTCACCACTGCTAGCAATAACCGCTGCCCCATGTGTAGGAAACGAATCGAAAGTCACAGATTTCTAAAGTTTTTATCGACCATAATAAAGTACTCTCCCCTTTGATTAACATTCTGTTATCAGCATCTATTTGTAATCAAATGTTTCCGTTTCCAAACGGCAAATAACACTTACCTAATTATTTAAGTAGTGTCAGTACAATGATTTAACCTCTTTATTATGTTGTTGTTGTCATGGTCTTCAGTCCGGAGACTGGTTTGATGCAGCTCTCCACCCTACTCTAACCTGAGCAAGCCTTTTCATCTCCTCATAAGAACGGCAACCCACATCCATTTGAATCTGCTTACTATATGCGTCTCTCGGTCTCCCATTGCGATTTTTACCCCACACACTTCCCTCCAATGCTAAATTTACGATTCCTCGATGTCTAAGAATGTGTCCAACCAAGCGATCCCTTCTTTTAGTCAAGGTATGCCAAAATTTGCCAATTCTGTCGGTACCTCTTCATTAGTTATGCGATCTACCCACCTATTCTTCAGCATTCTTCTGTAGCACCACATTTCAAAAGCCTCTATTCTCTTCCTTCCATTGTTTATCGTCCATGTTTCACTTCCGTACAAGGCAACAATACACACAAACGCCTTTACAAAAGACTTCCTTACACTTAAATTAATATTCGATATTAACAAATTTCTCTTTTTCAAGAACGATTTTCTTCCCATTGCTGCATTTTATATCCTCTGTACTGCGACCGTCTTATGTTATTTTACTACCCAAGTAACAAAATTCACCTACAACCTTCATTGTTTCGTTAGGTAATCTAATTCCTTCAGCATCACCTGATTTTCTAAGACTGTATTCCTTAACTTTGTTTTGCTCTTGTTAATGTTCATTTTATATGCTCTCTTCAACAGACTGTCCATTGCATTCAACTGATCTTCCAGGTCCTTTGCTGTCTCTGACAGAATTACAATGCCATCAGCAAAACGCAACGGTTTTATTTCTTCACCCTGAACTTAATCCCTATTCCAAAATTTTCCTTGCTTTCCTTAACCACCTGCTCGATGTACAAATTGAATAACATCGGAGAAAGGCTACAAGCCTGTCTTACTCCAACTAATGCTTCCGTTTCATGCCCTTTGAGTCTAATAAGTGCGGTCTGCTTTTGTACAAGTTGTTCATAACTCTCCTTTCCTGTGATAAAGTGAAATTATTAAAATTGTTACCTTCTGGCGATTACATTACACGTGAGTCCCGTTTTTATCTATAGTGCTTAAGTTTTTTATAACATTTATGATTTGAGATTTATAACCTATTTCATACTGACATGTAATGTCATTTGCTTTTTACTTTGTGTCAAACGATAATTTGTTTTGCAGACCAGTAAGTGTAAATTGTTTTCGTTATATTTTTTTCTTGTGAATACATCTGGCACAGTTCTTCATTCCTTGGGTCACGACCCCAGGGAGGTCACGTAAACTTGCTCTGGCAGTCGCCGTTACAGGAGGAAGTACTGGCATCATTGAACAACCGACCAAGAGCACCTCTGACTATAAGTGGTTCCATAGTACAAAAATACAGCCCTAATACAAGAGTACTTTCTGTTGAAATTATATAGAAACATTCGTTAAATAAATGTGCAAGATGCAATAATTAATTCTAAGAAATTTACAGAATCTACTTCTTTATAAATCTTACATCTTATAAAATAGGCTATATGTGTGTGTGTGCCCATGTAAGTATGTATGTTCACCGCTCCTCCGAAACTACTGGACCGATTTCAACCAAACTTGGTACACATGTTCCTTATTATAAGGCAACAATCTCTGTCGCGGTAAGAATCACCTACGATACATACTTAAGGAGATATGACGTCATAAACAATGAGACGCGCGAAAAATTGCTGCGTGAACGACAAGGCTGCACATTTCCTCGTAAACCACTGGTTTGATTTCAATCAAATTTGGTACACACATGCCTTACGTGAGATAACAATTGCTGTGGATGTACGAACCACACACGACACATGCTTTAGGAGTTATTAAGTCATGAACAATAGGAATCGCAAAAAAACTGCTACATAATGCGAATTTATAAATACACTATATTCGAATGACAGTACTTGGCGACTTGCAACAAATTTTAAACATAATTTCAAACCTTTATTAAACTCTTTCCCGCAGACAGCCACATCGAAATAATGAAAGGAAAAATGTATCTCGCTTACTACTTTTCCGTTATTCATGGAGCAAAACTATGGCATTCGGTATAACGTTACAATTTATAATTTCTACATTACCGATTGTACTCGCAGGACAGTTCGCAGACAGAATACACTCTTAAAGCTGATTGTACGTTCGAAATTGTATCACAGTACGACACGTAGTTCATGAGATATGAGGACGTAAAGAGCAACGTTCATGGAAAACCGCACGATTACCCATTACTTTTTAATCTGTTACTTCTTTACTACTAACCATTTTCGCAACAAATTTTACCGACATACAGCACTTATTCAAATTAATATATTCTTGCAGAATTTTGCAATTGTACCACATATCTATCCTAATAATAAATCTGTAATTGTAGACCTGTCGTTGTTCGCTTCAGTCTTCAAAACTACTGGACGGATTTTCATGTAGTTTTCACAGGAAACATGAGCGAAGATTGGTTTAGCTCCTAGGCATGATTTCATAAAAATAGTCACGACGTGTTTTCATAGACCGTCTTGTCTGTCTGTTCATCTATTAGAAACCACTTCTCCAAAACTACATCACGAATTCGCAGGTAACTTCAGAGTACCTTGGGACAACATATATAGTTTCATAAAAATCGAATCACGTAAAGAAGAACATCACAATTTAACGACAACCTGCATGTCTACCTTTCTCTTTGAAAACTAATAGACAAATTTTCAGGGGGATTTCTCAGGAAACGTGAGAGTATCTTACGGTTACAGAAACGCTTCATTTCACAAAATCAGACCAGGAAACAAAAGATATCACAATTTAAACATTTCTCTGAAGTCAATCGCATGTGTCTGTTTGTAGAAATTTCCAAAAGTACTGAATGAATATTCATTGGAGTAACACAGCTACATAGAGAATATCCTGGGGCAACATATATGCTTCATTTCATCAAAATCAGATCAGGAAAGTAAGAGATATAGTAATTTGAAGTTTTAGGTGTATATCATGCTTGGAATGAACGGCGTAATGCAGCAAAGAACTAATAGATAGCGCAGCGGGTGTTCGTGTGAACTTCGGGGCAACGATCGGATTATTACCCTTTGAAAATACTACTTAGTCTCTGACTTTTAAAATTTACCAAATTTCTGAAAATCGTTTTCTTGGTTGCTATGTTCTACGAAATATGATTCAACGCAATGAATATAAATCTGATACAATCCTCGCTGTGTTTAATCCGCTATATTTACATAGTGATATCACAGACTATCGTATTATGTACAACTGCTATGGAAGTTAAGTCTCACGTTAAGATTACCTGACGGAGGCCATCTGATCGTTTTTGCACTTGTTATTTTATACCTATGTTTTATAACAACATATATGTGACCAGATGATGGTGACACAGTTCACCGAATCCGGTCGTCATTGAATAAATTATTAATGTGCGATCTTGGTATTTCATTTTGAAAACTTTAAGTCTCACGCTTGGAGCGACAATAGCGCATCTAACGGAAAGAGAGCCAACCGTAATAATAAATACTGTTTTCACTGGTATTTCTACTTCATTAAGGAAATACTTATTATATTTCAGCTTTCCATGCCTCAGCCTATTGTCCAGAGATATGAATGAAGATGAAATAAATGTTTTAAAATGGCGAATATAACTGATGTATCATATTAATGAAGATATGTCTATTTCTAACACGTTCCGCAAACGTATTAACCAAACCACTGACACATTTCCATGTCGTTTTCACAGGAAATTTGAGCCAAGATTGGGGCAATATATAGGCATGATTTGATCAAAATCAGATCACGGAAAAAAGATACATCGCAATCTTTAGTGTTTTCAGTAACTGTGTGTTCAACTATCAGAAATACCTGATCTCCTAAAATACTTCACAGATTTATATGGAGAAATGCTTGAAGAATGGATTGCGTAGTATAGCAAACAGGCGATAGAGGCGCTGTAGTGCACCAAAGAACTAATAAACACCGCTGCTACAAAATGAGTATGGGGTATTACAGCAACGAAGCGAACGTCTATGATAGAATTAAGCAACCTTCTCTCTGCGAACACCAACAAACATTGTACATAATGTTGCTGATTTCGCTTTGTGTAATAAATACTTACCGACATTTCTTTGCTTATTTTGGCACGTTTCACTTTTTATATGAAACATTTTATGAATATACATCATTTCCGACTATGACTTTTACTTGCATTTGACATCTTTAATAAGATTCATCGTTTCGGACAACGACTTTTACTTACATTTGACATCTTAGCTAGGACAACTGAGTTTAATGACAGAGTGATCATACAAGGATTCTATTTTTACTGAGGTCCGGAACCCTAAAATGTCACGATAGACACAGGACATCCTTCAACAACCGTTGCGAAGTACGGGCGTATAAGCTAGTTGTCAGTGGGAGCTTCTCTATCGGCATAATGCGGTTCTCAATCTTGTCTAAGTTCGAAACACTCGTTACGCATAATATAGCATGCAAAATATACCACTTAAAAATGTCTTCCATTCCAAGAACGCTGTATCAACAGAAACAACATTACATTCGTTGCCTATGAGATAACGAACATAGCTTTGTTAGAGTTCGTGTTGAAGGGCATTCATCGGGGGGGGGGGGGGGGTTGCGAGAAGATTTTGAATTGGAAGTGGGTCGCATATTGGGGAAGAAAATCACTCTAATATAGCGACGCGAGGCGTTAAGGGGCTACTAGAACCACCTCCACATGAATATCCTTATATGTACATAAAAATCTAATTACATCCTGGACTACATAACTGACACGAGCAATAATTTTCGAAGTCGTCGTTAACCGTCACTCACACACAAACGACAACTGCTATATAACCATCAATCTGCGACCCCTACATCTACATCTACATACATACTCCGCAATTCACCGTACGGTGCGTGGCGGAGGGTACACTGTACCACTACTAAGCATTTCCTTTCCTATTCCACTCCCAAATGGAACGAGGAAAAAAAAGAATGCCTATATGCCTCCGTACGAGCCCTAATTTCTCTTATCTTGTCTTTGTGATCTTTACGCGAAATGTAAGTAGGCGGCAGCAAGATCGCACTACACTCAGCTTCAAATTCCGGCCCTCTAAAGTTTCTCAACAGAAATTCACGAAAAGAACGTCGTCTATCTTCCAGCGATCCCCAATTAAGTTGCCGGAGTATTTCCCTGACACACGCGCATTGGTCGAACCTACCGGTAACAAATCTAGCTGCTCGCCTCTGAACCGCCTGTATGTCTTCCTTTAAACCGATCTGCTGCGGGTCCCAAACACTTGAGCAATACTCAAGACGTGGTCGTACAAGCATTTTATATGCGGTCTCCTTTACAGGTGAAGTACATATTCCCAAAATTCTCCCAATAAACCGAAGTCGCTGCCCGCCTTACTCACAACTGTCCTTACATATTCGTTCCATTTCATATCGCTCTGCAATGTTACGCCTAGATATTTGAACGACGCGACAGCATCAAGAAGTTCACTACTAATGCTGTATTCGAAGATTATAGGATTGATGTTTCTACCCATGCGCATCACCTTACATTTTTCTACATTGATAGCTAGCTGCCATTCTTCGCACCAACTAGAAATTTTGTCTAAGTCATCATCAGCAAACAGCCGCAAATTACAACTTACTCTGCCCATCAGATCATTTATATAGATAGAAAATAATAGCGCTCCTATCACACTCCCCTGGGGAACGCTTGACGATACACTCGTCTCTGATGAACACTCGCTGTCGAGAACAACGTACTGCGTTCTATTACTTAGGAAGTCTTCCAGCCAGTCACAAATCTGTGAACCTATGCCATAAGCTCATATCTTCGTTAGCAGTCTGCAATGCGCATGTGAAGTCGAGAAAAACACAATCCGCCTGTTGCCCTTCATCCATGGCTCGCAAGATGTCATGTGACAAAAGGGCAAGCTGAGTTTCACATGAACGATTTTTCCTAAACCCGCGCTGATTCATGGAAAGAAGCTTTTCCGTTTCAAGGAAATTTATTATATTCGAACTGAGAATATGTTCTAAAATTCTACATGAAACTGATGTCAACGATATTTGCCTGTAATTGTGTGGGTCAGTTCTCTTTCCTTTCTTATAAACGGAAGTCATCTGCGCTTTTTTCCAATCACTAGAAACTTTGCGCTGAATTGAAGATTGGCAATAAATGCAAGCTAAGTAGGGGGCCATGAACAGTGAACCCCCCATGAACAGTGAACATGTCGCACGTACACAATTAGTAGAGAGCTCTGCGTTTGCCTTATTTTGCTCTGACTACAGTATGTGTCTATCGAATTTGTGTCCTGCTTGTGTTACAAAGTTTACAGATGAAATTTGCTTATAAGGTATCTTTATTGTGTATCGATTAGCTGATTTTTAGAGGACGTATTTTAAATGACTGTTTTAACGATACCAGTGTTCTGAACCTAAGTTTCGTTTTCTTCTGTTCCAGGTGAGTACCCAGTGTTGAATGTCTCTGCATTATGCAAGTCTTACCTGGTGAGTTGTATTCAATTTGTCTTCGATTTCTAAAGACATACATCTCGAAACAGTGCAGCAAACTGTACCAGGGTTTGTATATACAGGAGCTTTGCAGTAAAATGTGAATTTTTAAAAGCGACTTTCTTACGGTGTACAGAACTTTGTCTATATTCTCATTTACATTCGGCTCTGAGGATATCCCATTTCGTTAATTGAGTAATGGGGATGTTGGTAAGTCTATATCTGCATAGAAAGGAAGAATGATTAGTGTTTAACGCCCCGTCGACAGCGTGGTCATTAGAAGCGGAGCTTACGCTCGGGGTTTTTGGGTAAGGATGGGGAAGGAAATTGGCCGTGCACTTTGAAAGAAACCCTCCCTGCATTTGCCTGGAGTGATTTAGAGAAATCACGGAAAACCTAAATCTGGATGGTCGGAGGTGGATTTGAGCCACCATCCTTCGGAATGAGAGTATACCTGCATAAGCAGTAAGTAGTCTGTAGTTGGGAGCGTATAAGATTCCGCGGCGAGAATTCTGTGTTCTGGGTAATTCAGAATCGCTTTCCCCGGTTTCTAGGGATTGTACAAGATAATCGACCCCATTATTTATGACCTTTTACAGCTAAATGAAGATCAGCTTCCTCCAAGAATACAAATTGCATACAAATAGGGATGGCAAGCTATTTAACCATAGCTGGATCAAGGCTAGAACCAAGACATTGGTAACATATGTTATGGAGCTTCGACATGCAGATGATAACGTATACCGTACCAATCAGAGGGCCAACTCATTTTAAATGCCTTTACTGGTGCATATCAGAAATTAGGACTTAAGATCAACATTCAGAAGACCAATGTTTTATTCCAGCTCCTGGAACGTCGGCACAAGCCTCTAAAATAACAATCAACAGCCAACCACTCGAGAATGTCGAATGTTCTGCATAACTTGGGAGCCATTTCTCTGCAAACTTCGACTCTCTTTATATGCGTGCTCGACATGGATAGTATACAGGCGACATGTCAAAAAATTTTGGAAAATTCCATCAAAGTTACCTCAGATGTATCCTGAAAATCATCTACAGGGATAAATGCACTAATATCAGCGTTCTGGAGAAGGCCTAAATTACAAACATTGAGGCAATATTAGCTAAACATCAGCTCTGCTGACCATCGTATTACCAAACAAAGGCTGTGCGTTGAATTAAGGGAAGATGATCGTCATCATGGAAGTCAGAGGAAAAGATATACAGACTGCATTAAAGACGAAGAAATTTAGCGTCGGTGCAATAAACTGGAAAACACACACTCTGGATTGTCCGACATGGACAAACATCATCCATAATGGTGTAGCACATTTCGAAGACCAGAGCCGTTGTAGTGCTGAGGAAAGACGAACGAGAAGAAAACGAGAAGAGGTTCTGAGAATAACAGCCGGCGACTGAAAGGACGTCATCACCTCGGCAAAGCACGCAAAGCGCTGATCGATCAGCCATCGGAAAACCTACCAGGAGGACAAGGAAGACTATCATACTCGCTTGCGAGTGATTGCCAATGATGAATCCTGTTTGATCTCTTGCCTCCACCTCGACCTCACTAACAATTGGTAGTTACGTCTGGTGCCTTGTATCATATGAAATTACACATTGAGATTTTATGTTTCACTTTTTCACTTTTTCTAGAAGTATTTGATTTTGGTTAATAGATGACATGCTTTCCGTCTGCACTGTTTACTAAATATGGCCACGAATTCACGTGCTATACCAATCAGATAAATTCACAGATGCACTTAAGCATGGTTAACACTGTGGCCATTCAAAACGTGGCAACACACGCGACTGTTCTTTAGAATGTCTGCCTGTATGGTCGTCTTCAGATTAAACGTGTCTTTGTGTATTATTTCTGTCAATGGGAGATACTCTGTTGACACGAATATCCCCAGATTTGTTCCTGAATAAATATTTGTGCAACTAGCTGCTACGTGATCTAAAATTTCCGAGTTCCTCGTAAATTTGTCTCGATTATTTTTCCCAATGAAATGTTACGTACACTCTGAACCTGCGAAGGTTTACGTATTTCTCTTCTCCCTTCATGCGTGATTCACGTATTTGACCAGGCAGTGCAAACACGAATACAAGTAGGGCGGTTAGGCAATAGAGACTTCTCAAATATTGTTAAATATACACTACTGGCCATTAAAATTGCTACACCAAGAATAAATGCAGATGATAAACAGGTATGCATTGGACAAATATATTATACTTGAACTGACATGTGACTACATTTTCTCGCAATTTGGGTGCACAGATCCTGAGAAATCCATACCCTGGACAACCATCTCTGGCCATAATAAAGACCTTGAACGCCTGGGCCTGAGTGAAACAGAGCTTGGATGGCGTGTACAGGTACAGATGCCCATGCAGCTTCAACACGATATCACTGTTCATCAAGAGTAGTAACTGGCGTATTGTGAGGAGCCAGTTGCTCGGTCACCATTGACCACACGTTTTCAATTGGCAAGAGATCTGGAGAATGGGTGGCCAGGGCAGTAGTCGAACTTTTTCCGTGTCGAGGAAGGCCCGTACAGGACCTGCAACATGCGGTCGTGCATTATCCTGCTGAAATATATGGTTTCGCAGGGATCGAATGAAGGGTAGAGAAACGGGTCGTAACACATCTGAAATGAAACGGCCACTGTTCAAAGTGTCGTCGATGCGAACAAGAGGTGAATAAGATATGTAGCCAATGGCACTCCGTACTATCACGCCGTGTGATACGCCAGTACGACGATGACGAATACATGTTTCCAATGTGCGTTTACCGCGATGTCGCCAAACACGGATGCGCCCATCATGATGTTGTAAACAGAACCTGGATTCATCCTAAATAATGACGTTTTGCCATTCGTGCACCCAGGTTCGTCGTTGCGTACACCATCGCAGGCGCTCCTGTCTGTGATGCAGCGTCAAGGGTAACCGCAGCCATGGTCTCCGAGCTGATAGTCCACGCTGATGGAAACGTCGTCGAACTGTTCGTTCAGATGGTTGTTGTCTTGAATATGTCCCCATCTGTTGAATGAGGGATCGAGACGCGGCCGCCCCGTTCGTTACAGCCATGCGGATAAGATGCCTGTCATCTCGACTGATAGTGATACGAGGCCGTTGGGATCCAGCACGGTATTCCGTATGGCCCTCCTGAACCTACCGATTCCTACCTACCTGGATCGCGACCAACGCAATAGCGATAGGCAGCAATCTGACCTTTATCAGTCGGAAACGTGATGGTGCGGATATCTCCTCCTTACACGAGGCATCACAACAACTTTTCACCAGACAACACCGGTCAACTGTTGTTTGTGTATGAGAAATCGGTTGGAAACTTTCCTCATGTCAGAACCTAGTGTGAATGCTCTAAAAAGCTAATCATTTGCATATCACAGCATCTTCTTCCTGTCGGTTAAATTTCGCATCTGTAGCACGCCATCTTCGTGGTGTAGCTATTTTAATGGCCAGGAGTGTATGTGTCGCCGTATTCCAAAGGCAGGTACAAGAAAGGTGCTAAAACATTTTTCCGGCACATTCACAATGAGAATTTCTTTTTCCCAACAGTTAACGAAATTGTTACACGTTCTGGAGTTTATGAAGCTGTAACAAAAAGAAATCTCGAAAACGTCTCCTCCTCCCGCCCCTCCCTCCTTGAATACAGTCCCGGAGCGTTTCGTTCGGCGGTTTCACTTACTCATCCGCCGCCGATGCAGCAGTCGCAGCCGAAATTTCTCTCAGCTCGGCGTTTATTGCAGAACCTACATTTGCATTCCAATTTCGGCGAGCCGATGGATGCAAATCAGGTCCGCTGTTTGCTGTTTGCCTGCGAATAATAGCCAGGAACCTGAGTGGAGAGGAGGAGGGGAAAAAAGTAGTCGGCGTGCATTCGAGGGGACAGCAGTTACTGGACTGAACGCAATCACCAACCACGGTGGAGGCGCCGGGGCGGCCGGTTTTATGGCCAGAAGTTGGTGGGCCAACGCTTATGAATATTCCCGTGACTAGGGCTAAAGCTGGATGACTATTAGCTGAATGGACTGTACGCGGACTTATCCAACGTTTCCTGAAACCGCAGGGGTTGTTTCTTTCGCAAATTTAAGCACTAATTTTTATTAGAAGTGAAGTGCAGCATGTATTACTTCGTGTGAGGTAGGAATGTTTTTTTAAACTGATAAACAATAATTCACCATTTGATATTATTTTGCTTTGGTAGGGGTATTTTTGTGTCAGGTGTTAATAGGAGTTGTAACCATTCAGCGCGGTTTTTATTTTATTTTATTTTTTTATTTATTTTTTAAAAGTAAGTTCGGTTTGAACAGAAGTACACAACGAAAGGTTATTTCAAAAAAGTAAATTTATTTTCAGAAAGTACATTCTTTATTTTTCGACAGAGATGCCAAGTTTGTTCAAACGCTTTCATGCCTCTCAATGTTTTAAGATACCCTCTTCACAAAATCTTGCCGTCTGTTCCGGTAACCAAGAGTTCACTGCAGTTTTTTAAAACGCAGATCTCGACACGTCAGGAAATTCATTCGTGAGTCCTGTTATTGTGAAGCTCCTCGCGAATCCTCGCTTCAGCTGATACCTCCAAATCGTCTGTAATCGAAGATGGGCGTCCTCAACATGGACGTTATCAAAGTCATCTTTGAATTCTCGTACCCAATTATGCACTTTGCCTTTACTCATAACGGTATCACCGTACACTTGGCAAAACTGTCGATGAATTTCTGCAGCAGACGGGTTCCGTGGTGACAAAAAAAAAAAAAAAAACATATCACTGAGCGAACCTGAAACGCGTCGGGCGAGTTGATAGTCTTAAACATTTTGAAAGCACAGAACAGAACCGTACAGGTTAGCTACAGAGCTGAAACTGAGCACAATTGTTCCCGAGTCATGCCGCTACACGACGCACGCGCTCGTTGCGGTATGTGCGCGAACTACTAGTGTCTACAACAAAACGGAACATACTTAAAAAACGAGCCTCGTATTAAAATTTGTGCTGGGTCCTGGATTCGAACTCAAGTATCTTGCTTGCTACTCTTCAATATGCAGTTTGCATATACTCCACGAAACTGATATTCTCTTCGTCGTATCCTGTGAGCGTATAATATACTGTATACATAATTTGGTAATAGCCACATTATAGTACTTCCTTCGTGGTTGGATACAATACTTTCCTGGCAGCATGAGTATCACTGTAGTGTTACGAGATGTCCAGCTAATTGGTAAATGTCTGTGGCCTTGCCCTTCCACTGGCGGTTGTAGGTGCTCCCTCTGTGGTCCGCGCCCGCCACCGACCGTGCTTTTGCGGTCGCGCCAGGCAGAGCGAGCACCTACAACCGTCAGTGGAGGGGGAAGGCCGCAGACATAAATACTGGACCAGGTCCACTAGGAAAGCAGTCTCACGTCGCACCTGATGAAGGTTACGAGTTACGTAGCCGAAATATTGTGCAAAGTAGACACTGACAGCCGGCAGAACACCCGACTACCCATCATGTCATGCTGGAAACCGTCGGCAGTGATCAGGACTGTAATTTTGGGTATCACTCCTATTGCCTTTGTTGAATGTTGGAGTGGCCTGTGAAACTTTGCAGTCTTTGGGAACGGATCTTTCGCTGACCGAACGGTTGTATATGATAGTATCTATTGCTTCAGCACACTCTGAAAGGAACCCAATTGGTATCAACCTATATCGGTATACTTACTTCTGTTACATGATTTAAGTTTCTTTAATACTCCACGTGTCTCTACTTCTAAATTACTCTTGATGGTGGTTGTTCTTGATTCGAATTCTGCAGTATTTTTCTTCGTCTTCTTTGGTGAAAAATATTCAAATGTTAGTGAAGTTATGAGACTTAACTACTGTGGTCATCGGTCCCTAAACTTACAAACTACTGAACCTAAGCCTATGAACAACACAAACACCCATTCCCGAGGAAGGACTCGAACCTCCGTCGTGGAACGACCGCACGCACCGTAGCTGGGCGCCTCAGTGCACACGGCTATTCCGCCGCGACGAAATAAACTCAGACAGACGACGAGTTCAGCTACTCTGCTTCAGCAGAGCAGTCATCCGTCACCATTGCTGTAACGTAGTGAAGGTATTGATTGTGCTTCGCCACTAGTGTACTTTATATATGACCTGAAGTTCTTCGGGGTTTCTACCACCTTAGGCGACAGGATTTCATTGTGGAAACACACGATTCTCGGATTGAAGTTGGAGCTATATGTCGAGTTCCAGTGAAAGACCGCACGTCTTAATGAGATTTTGCGTCTTTAAATTTGGCGTGCTTTTTCCCTTATTTTTGAAAGAGTGACCTAAGCTGTTTTATGTACCATGCAGGTTCAGCCCCCTCGTTTGCTAATTTATTTGGTATAAGTTTCTCCAGAGCTATCAATATTATTTCTTTCAATGTAAGTCAGGTCTTAATAATTTTTAATTGTTGATTGATTTATCACGTATTACCATCCACCGCATCTATAATTTACCGCAAGTAGCATGATATTGTCCAGATTTCACTATACACCAACTTTTACATTTATGTAGTTCATACAAAAAACGTTTAAAGGAAACACAAGAAACTTTGAAAGCTGAAATGCTGGAGAAAAAGTGTAAGTGAATCTCGGTAATTAATCTCAAATTTTCAATGTTTGCAAGTCTAAGGGACAAAACTGATATGGTAATCGGTCTCTAGACCTACAAACAACTTGGAGTAAAGACAAAACCACACCTCTACGCTAGGAAGGACTCGAACTTGACACGAGCGGTAGCGCGATCCGTAACGCGACGCCCCAGACCGCACGGCGCATCCCGCGCGGCGTAGTTATTCTCATTCTGGGATTAGTCATAATTATTGAGTACAAAATTAGGTACATTTAGAGTGAAAGACATACATGAAAGTACTAGATTGCTTCTGCAACATGTGATTCATAAATATTCCAGTAATCTATCAAACTGTTCTTTCCTATTATTTAGTCTGACTGTATCTATCATTTCACATAGGTTTCAAGAACACGGTAGCAGTACTAGTAAATGATTAAATTCACTGATTAATTTCTACCATTTAGGTTATAAGGAACTGTTCGAGTGCTAATGAAGAAAATGTTAAATATTTACAAATACATACTTTAGGTACATCGCGTGTTTTTTGAACGAAACACATACGACACTGCTGTCGTCTTTACAATATACTAAAACCCGATGTTTGTATGTTATGCTACCATTAGGATTGTACAGCAATACATACAGTAGAAATTTACCATGATATAAAAAGCTTAGCAATACGAGCCCAAATGATCAGTTAAAATATTCTTCCAGGATCGAATCTAGGATAATCGTGGGCGTGGAAATCGCGTTGTGTTTGCTTCATTTATAATGAATAATTCAAACTGTCAGGCAACGTACAAAAGAGTAGTTTCATAAATATATTACTCTAATTTTTCCCTCTGCAGTAAGAGACGGTATCTAAGTTTACGTATCATACGAATACCGATGACCTACAAAACAATTGATAAATTTTAAATAAATCCTTCTTCCACTCATGTGATTCTTCCAGTTCATATTGCGTCTCTTTGCAATTTATCTGCTATATTTTTTGATGTAGAACTTTTTAGGGTGAAAGTGGACAATAGTATCAAATATCTCAGGTTTCCAGTGAATACTCGTTCAGACCGTGAGCTTTAATGTAATTTGCCTTATTTTTAGAAGACTCTCTCTCAAACATTATGCTGCACATGTAATTTCAAAGTCGTATTCAATGTAGGTTTTGCGTAACCCTTGATGTGTATCGTAAATCATTGTCTGCTACTCTCTCACCGCTTCGACGATGTTGCATTTAAAATTTTCTCTAATTGGGTTATATGCTAAATGTATATTACAGAAGCTATAGATCTGTATATGTTTAGCTCGAGGGAAGGCTTTTCAAGATTAATACCACAGATAATAAATTAAATTTTTAGTTATTACAATTTTCTTGTGTTAATTTGAAAGCTTATTTCGACTTTAATTTTGAGATAGGGGAAGAGGGAAAGAGGACATGCGATGAGAAGTTTAACAAAGAGAGAGGTGTGAGGTTGGGGAGATGAACAGTGGGACACAGGGTAACATATAGAAGCGAAAGGAGAATGTTTTCTACTGGAAGTTGGTATAAATACATTATGCAGGCATTTTTTCAGTGAATTACGCGTACCATTGACTGTATCTGTAGGAGGGAGAAGTAGATGAACAAAGAGGGGTTGAAAGGGATTGTTAGAGGCAGTAGGAGGAGACGGACGAGGTGGATTAGATGGGACTGGTGGTTATTAAGTGGAGTCGTACCGCCATATCTCGACTATGTTAAATTGGTTATTTAAATGCCCCGGTTTCTCAGGAACTGTTGAATATATAAACGTAGCGTTTTTATCACACGCTCTCGCATGTTTTGTGACCTCGCTTTAAAATGTGAGCTGGAAAAAAATATTATTTTTCCCCTAAACATATAATTTTTTTGGTGTAAATATTCACAATTTTAATTTTTTGAATGTTAACTATCAGAGTATATACTACAAAACTAGAGCTACAATATCATTGTACTATTTATGTTACGTGTAATTCACTGATGTAGATTCAGAAGTTTCTGAGAAAAATGGGCGTTTATGCTGAAAAATAATTTTAGGGAATTGAGTTGCAATAAAAAAAGTTAATATACAGCCGACTGATACATAATAAAATAATAGAATTCTCCTGTATGGTAGTATTCATCTTTTTCTTCATCTTCCTCCCCTATTGCTACTGTCCTCCTCTTGGATCTGGCTTTCTTTGAGATATTGTTTGTTGCATGAGTCGCAGTTGGTGCAAGTCCATTACACTTTCAGTGGTGTTGTAACCTTTATGAATTCCAGAATATATAGTCTTGCAGAATAGCCATGATTGAAAGTAAGATCACAAATTTTTGCTTATTCATGATCAAAACTATCACAGGAAACAGAATACTAAAACACCTTTAGTGGATAACTGTTGTTGTCAAACACAAACAAATGAGCAGTTCAGAGGATTTGCTGCGAAATACCGTTAATGTAGGTAACTTACGAAGCGGTTTGTTCGCCGCGATGGATTAGCCGTGCGTACTGGAGCGCCGTGTTGCGGTGCGCGTGGCAGTTCGCCGTCGGGGGTTCGAATCCGCCCTTGGGCATGGATGTTTGTGCCATGTTTAGTATAAGGTAGTTCGTAAGTAGTTTGTAGGTTTGGTGACTGATGACCCCGCAGTTAAGTCCCATAAGCTCTACGAACATTTGAACTTCGGTCAGTTCTCTACAAAACAAAAGAAATCATAGCCTTCTATACTATATATTTCCAGAGAAAAATGACAGTATGGGAAATGATGGAATACAAAATTCTGAGAAGTGTCAGTCCACGATTATTATCAAATATTTATTTAAAATAGTAAATAATCGAACATTTCAATAAAACAAACACATAATTAAGCATAAACATCCATATTTGCATAATTTGCATAAAACTATTTTTTTTTCTTTTCTTTTTTTTTCTTTTGGGCCGTACTACTCCAATTTAACAGAAAAGAGACCTGAGGATATGGAGAGAAGAATGAATAAGAGATCGACTAAAACTAAACGGAACTAATATATACCCGACTAAGGCTGGGTTTCAACTGTGAAAAAAATTAAATTAGGGTTCATCCAACTAGATAATATATTTTCCAATGATCAGAGCCCTGCGCTGTTAGATTCGTGGAATCAGCGTGTGGTGAGAATCTAACATGCACGGGACTGACATGTGTGCGCGCTCAGAAGTGGTGCACCGTATTAAAACTGCAGCCGCACGTGGCGACACGTGTCGCGGCTGCGCGACGTCACACACGTGCAGCAGACGCGGCCAAACAGAATATATTTACAGGGGGGACCAGCGACGCGGACCGCTGGGCTGATGCTGGTGCTGATGCTGGCGCCGGCACGGCGGGCGCGTGTGCAGGTGCCGGGGACGTGAAGACGTGGCTGCCTGCTCGCGCGAGTGAAAACAGGCACAGCACACGCCTCGCTACCACCGTCTGTGTGCTCCCAAAGAAGGGCACAGCTTGCTCTGGCAGCAGTTAAATTTCATTTTGAAATGTCTAGTAGCGGAGTGTGCTCCCAAGTAAAGTGGATAATGTTCTTTCACAGCAGTTAAATTTCAAGTTGAGATATCTAGTAGCTGAAGGAAATGCTTTTATTCGCAGTACGGAATGCCTCTATTTTATTATTATTATTATTATTCTTTATTATGGCTTTTGGTTGCAGTGAGCATACAGCCAGCATTTATTACAATGGCAACATTAGAATATGAAACTTCCTGGCAGATTAAAATTGTGTGCCGGGACTCGAACCTAGGCCCTTTGCCTTTCGCGGGCAAGCGCACTACCGACTGTGCTATCCCGACACGACTCACGATGCCGCCTCAGAACTTTACTTCCGCCAGTACCTCGCCTCCTACTCTCCAAACTTCACAGAAGCTCTCCTGCGAATCATGCACGACTAGCACTCCTGGAAGAATAGATATGGTGCAGACATGGTTTAGCCACAGCCTAAGGTATGTTTCCAGAATGAAACTTTCACTCTGCAACGGAGTGTGCGCTGATATGAAACTTCCTGGCAGATTAAAATTGTGTGCCGGAACCGGGACTCGAACCTGGGACATTTGCCTTTCGCGGGCAAGCGCACTACCGACTGTGCTATCCCGACACGACTCACGATGCCGCCTCATAACTTTACTTCCACCAGTACCTCGCCTCCTACTTTCCAAACTTCACAGAAGCTCTCCTGCGAATCATGCAAGACTAGCACTCCTGGAAGAAAGGATATGGTGGAGACATGGCTTAGCCACAGCCAAAGGAATGTTTCCAGAATGAAACTTTCAGTCTGCAGCCGAGTGTGTGCTGATATCAACTTCCTGGCAGATTAAAATTTTCATTTTATTTTTGCGTTAAAATATTGCCTTGATATTTTGCTCAAAGTTTATTTTCTTTGCCTGTACTGGTTACGAAAGACTGTACTCTGGAAGGATCGTAGCTTACATTTGGCGTTCGGACGAGTGACTATAGCCTGGATGGAACACGGCGTACATTTGGCCTTCGGAAATCAGTCACGTGACATGCGTCGCCCAAGACTCTCTTTTGCATACGCCATCTTGCTGTCTGTATTTGATGATTGTCTTATTATAGCTCAAACGTTGTCATTTAAATCAATGGCGCACTGAAAATTATCAGCAACACATGGTTCTTAAGACGATGAATTAGAATATAATGTCTAAAAATATCGTGTTATCAGATAAGATAATTACGGATTACTCTCCCAGCTGTTCGCCGTAGTGTAATGGGCGACGAATTAGTTTGTGATGTAGAAACATGTTACATGGTGGTTCGAAACTTGCTAGGACGCGGTGGCTCAGCGTGCCCGATCAGAGGGTTGCCAGCATGATAGCTCGAAGCACTCTGTAACGAGAAAACTGAGTGAACGACGAAACGACGAAAATAGGAAAAAAAAAAGCAATGACAATTTTTCCCTTCTTGATTCCTAAAATGTTTGCACACACATTTGTTAAATGAACACAAATACATTCTGCAAGAATCCAAATTCTTCAAACGGAACAACGCTTTCTCTGAAAACTGCATTTGTTCTGTTTCGAGAACATGCCTTGAAATACATACCAACGAATTGTAAACACAGACTAGGGGAAAAAAAAAAAGAATCAGGTAATTTGTTGCAATGAATACACTTCTCTTCCGTTTCATTAAGGAACGACATTTGCCACAGGAATATAGGACTCCATTCATATGTGAAACTAGCAGTATCTGCACGTTGGTTAGAATATTAATTATCACAGTATCCTCCCCGTTCTTGTGCAGATGCTCCAGAAGACCAGCGTTCAATTCGTTATTACGTATTTCACGGTATGTTCACGAAATGGAACAAATAGAACATTTTAGAGGGAGCACTCTTAGATGTGCACAATTCTAAACATTGCAGAACATAGCTCTTTTTAATTAATAATGGTGCCCAAAACCCTTTTAGGAGCCAATGCTGAAACGAATGGCAGTGGCGGGTTTCGCTCAACAGACCATGGGCATCACAACCTAACGCGCTGCACACTACACTATGGCCGACAGTTACGTAACGGTTTCTTAATTCTCTGCATACTACACTGCAGCCGCCAGCTCTGCAAAGGATACTTAATTCTCGTACTATTGATGGTAGTTGCTAACTGCTAATATGGCATTTTAGGCACTAGATTATAATTTATAGTACTAAGAAGGACGTATTTATGTTAATTCTTCAGTGTGCCATTGCTTTGAAATGACAATGCGTAAGTTATAATACGAAAATCATAAGATACAACAAACAAGATGGCATATGCAAGAGAGAGTCCTGGGCGAGGCATCTCACGTGACATCTCCGTACGCCTGGCTTACGTAAAACCAATTGACGGTGCCTAATCGCCGTTATTTTTGTAAATACCTCTGAAACCGTGCGAGTTATGAAATAAACATAAGAGAACAAAGCTGTTGAGAATATCCTTCTCTACAAATTCGGTAATGCAGTTATCATATCAGATGAACGATTTATTCGCAATTAAAATTACATTGCAAACGGATTTTTTTGTGTAATTACCGTATTTTTGGTACGAAATATTTGAAAAATGGAGGTTGAGGTCTCTGGCGGTGTCGATAGGTTGAACGGTTCGACGTTACTGACAAAATAAATTATACGTGAGTCAAACTGACAAACTGATAGGAATCTCGACAATATACTGTATTCTATTATAGTGTTTCTATTTGACGATGTAAACATCAAGCTGAAGCCCCGAAGACCGCTATAGTTGGTAACACTCGCATTTCGGAACTAGGGAATGCGCAATGCTCTGTTATTGGACTTCAAATTATTCGGGCCGGGTAATATTTTTCTTGCCCATTGTACATCACTCACCGCGCTAAACAGCGATCTGCTCATCATATCTGACGAACTAGATCTCAAAACATTAAAATAAACCTTACCGCTGCAGTTACTTACAGATGACGGACCACAATGGACTGTATGTCTGCCCACAACGTCTGCCCAAATCGAATAGACAACGCGAATCCACTGCAATCTGTAATGCGCCTACAGGGAGCCTAACATGACCGACTCGTTTCGTCTCCCTTTTCGTAGAGATTTCATTTATTTTTTATACTAAATTAACGGAAGTGACGGATTTATAGTTCGCTATGGAGAGATATCTTATTATGAAACAACAGTAAATTATGAAATTTATAGAGAGAATATTTAATTAGAGATAGTCAGTAGCATACATCAAATATGTGGTTAAATCATTTGCGGAATAGTATGTGTCAGTGTCGTATCTTGTTATAGATCTTTGAGTGTTGGAAAGGTAAATCATACTCTTTTATGATTTATACTTAAGCCATATTTTTGTGAAAATCTGAGGAAACTGATATGTGAGGTTAAAAATTATAAATATTTATGAGGTTCCGGTCTCGTGGCGTTAAGAGCAAAACCTGTAACCGAATTTAGATGCAAAATTGCTGTGCTTAATTAACTAACAACGGAGGACACGTTTATAACTAAATGAAATGAACCTGGAAGAGTTTCGACACTTGGAGTCATTTATGAACAATGGCTTCAACGAAGAAAACGAATTGGTATCATTGTAAAAGTAAATAAATTAAAAAAACAAACAAATGTCAATTTAAATTTGTTGTCCTCCGGTCTTCTATGTGCTGGGGGCCAACTAGAAAGAAAAATGTTAAAATAAAACAAATGAAATGAACTAAACCTGCAAAGTAGCGGATGTACGACTAATTTAGAGAACAAAAATAAATTGCTTTTGGGTAGCTGAGCGATATTAACTCTTCATTTCATTCAACAAACGTATAGTGAACAAATTGATCTCTCTCTTTCTCTCTCTCTCTCTCTCTCTCTCTCTCTGATTCTCCTGCATGTGAGCAAGCACTACTTAAAATGAGTAATGGAACAAAGTAAAAAAATGTTGTTAAAATAAGATGTTTGATCTCTCAAAGCATCAGCTACTGAATTACACAATTTTTAATGCTGGTCGATAAGTCACACCTCTCCCGCCGGAGCGTCGAGTCCTCCCGCGTGCATGAGCGTTTGTGTTGACCATAGCGTAAGTTAGTGTAAGTTAGTCTAAGTAGTTTGTAAGTTTAGGGACCGATGACTTTAGAAATTAGGTCCTGTAGGTCCGAAAACATCTGGCCTCTGATCAGAGATTAATTTTGAAAACAACACTTGAAAAGGTAATCATAATAACAACGCCTGCTGTTCTTTTGAACTATCAAACATATTGAGGGCGTAATGTTTCTAAATAGATGTATATGTAACTTAATAATGTGTGTGTGTGAGTTCCACATTCTCCTTAAGTGTGAGTGATTTCAAGCAAACATTGTACATAGCCCTATAGTCGTTATCGTCAGGAAAATATCGTTATGGGAATAAGAACTACATGCGGAAAGTAGATTAGGAGGTAATACGTCGTAAACAACAAAAATCACGAAAAACTACCGCACCATATGACATTATTCAGTATGTCCACCTAACCTACTGAACAAGTTTTTTATCAAACTTCGTGTGTATATTTCCTTATTGCAACAATCTTTGTTTCCGAAACATTTTCAGGATTTGTGACGTATCAGTGCCATAGGATAAAGAAAAAGAAAAAAAAACACTAAAAAAGAAAAAAAAGCCACATCATACCATGCATCAACAACAGATTCTGGCAAAGATCGTCTATGGTGAAGTTAAGAGGTAGTGAAAATGAAGGGAGAGAAAGACAAAAAGAATTTCTTGAAATTTTGTCTTGCTCCGTGGCGAAGCTCAACCGCGTACGTGTCATTGGTTACTCCTAAGGTACATTATCTAATAACGTTCAGCACTCATTACTTAATACCCCTACGCCGTAAAATTTCTCTCCTAATATTTAGTTCACTTTTGATCTCGTTTATAAGTTGTACGCTGCAACGACATGTTTGAGTTCTGCTTGTGAAACAAGGAAAATAATAATTCAATGGAGTGATTTATACTGCAATATTAATAATATTACAAATGAAAACAGCATACGCAATACATTTTTAGTATATATGCGCAGATATAACTACTCCAGGACATTAATCTGTAAGAAGAAATCTTAAATATTTAAACCATGTATTATGAATCCCAGATAAAATAGTTTTATTGCAGTTGTCTGTCTTGAGAATGCCAAACAGCCGGAAGGTTCGTTGTCATTAAACACCTATAATAAAATGAACTGCAGCACTCAATGTAATAAAAGTTTAAAATGTCATATACTGACAACAGTGATATAAAAGAGAAATAATGTTATAAAATTAATTGTATGTTGAATCATGAAGCATGAAGTGTGTAACCAGTTCGACATCTCAGTCAAAAATAAAATCCCGATTCGGAGTCAGACGGGTAACAGCCTCTGGTAAAATGAGCTTCATTGTCGGCATATTTATTCCTGGAATTCTTCTAGAACAATTTGTCTCACTTGCGCTGTGGTTAACATGGACGTTTAAATTCGAGGAGCAGTGACCTCCGACAAGCATTTGCGTTGCTACAGGACCACGGTGTTACCACATGTTGTCACAGTACACGCTGCCCGCTGATATGACATGCATGATGTTCCACCGTATGACAGCCAAACGTATTAACATGCATGAGCTGTACTCACACGCTTCCGATTACAAGCGTCCAACAGCACTCGCTGTTACAAATTATACACTCCCTCCACTACCACATTCAGCAAACAGTACAGATATTTGCTCAAAACAGACTACTGTAATCGCTTTATCTGCCATATTTCATTTCACGTCGCCGACAGACGTCATTCAAATTCTTTAGTGTTTAATGTATTGTTGGTATTACTTGTTGGACTTTATGAGCTGCGAACGACTACTGTCACCGTGATAGAAATCTGGATTCATTTTGACTGTATACGTCAATAAATAACTTCGTTATCTAAATCTGATCTGTCATAGCATTTTCGCTCCCATTTGGGCTCAATGAATAAAAATGTAATTCATGAAAGAATGTAGCATTTACTGAAGCTCTTTTTCATACGTAATCATCAGAAGAATTTCAGCAACCTATCTGATAGAAGAGACGCATACACAGCCACAAAGATGTGAAGATGCACAGTTTTGAGCGAAATTACTTGCCAAAAATATTGTTTGTAACAGATGCCACTACATAAACGATAATCTGGAAATTCAGTAATTTTTTTTAATATGAAAATAATTACAAGTATCACATTGAGATTGAGAAACAAATTTTGATAGGATAATGTTTATAGGAGTATACTCTTTCTGAAGACAGCATGGGTAAAATATAGGGAACGGAAGGTTATTTTAACTTGTACATTAACGAAACAGCTGTTATTTGAGTTGAAAGGCACGAAAGGGGAGCACTGGTTGGGGACGGAGTAAGGATTGTAGCCTTTCTCAATAGTTATTCAATTTGTATATTGAGCAAGCTATGAAGGAAAGACCTATACGGAGCAATATCCACGAGGATCGATGAACCTAGATGAGCAAGAAACTGAGATTGGTGAAGCGGAATACGCATTTGAGAAAACGGAACGAGATGGCCGTAGTAGAATAGCCGTGCGCACTAAGGCACCCATCTGCGGTGGGCGCGGCCGTCGCCCTCAGGGTTTCGGGTCCTCCGTCGAGTATGGGTGTTTGTGTTGTCCTTAGTATAAGCTACTTTAAGTAGTTTAAGCCTAGGGACTGATGACCAACGTAGTTAAGTCCCTTAGATTTACAAAAATTCGAAAATTTGAACGAAAAATATGCACATCTTGCACTTCACAAGCACATCTGTCATAAGAAGATAAAATAAACAAGCTGCCAAAAAATTCTCAGAGAAGGGATCCAAAAGAAAGCAGGACAAAAACATGATGCATATACGGGGGCTAAAGAGAGATGAAAAAAGATGCTTCAAATCAAATGTTCAAATGTTTGTAAAGCTTATGGGACTTAACTACGGGGTTATCAGTCCCTAAACTTACAAACTACTTATGAACTACTTACGAACTAGGACGGCACAAATATCCATGCCCGAGGGGGGATTCGAACCCCCGACCGTAGTGGCCGTGCTGACCGTGACTGGAGCGCCTCAGTCACCTCGGCCACCGCGGCCGGCGAAAAAGATGCTTCACGAAGATTTTTCAGACCAGGAAGATGATCATGATTACAGTGCATAAGAGTTATATGAAATCTGACATGACTACGGTAAATCTGATACTTGTCATAATGCAAATATGCTGCTTTTCCTCAGTGCGGCGGATGAAAGTTTAACGCAACTTCTTGCATTACATGATTTGTTATGGTTATTGGTTTTCCATTGCCTGCTCACCTACCGACTTATTCATCTTACTCGCAAACCCGATGTAGAAGACAAGTTAAACAGTGTTAAAAAACAGTTATCATAACTGCTGCATTTAGACTATGAAAGAAGCTGAAGAAAACAACTAATTTTTCAAATGTTCATATGTTTTTAAATCTATTGGACAAAACTATAATGCTCATCAGTCCTCAAACTTACGAAGTACTTAAACTAATCTAAGGACAACACGGACAAACACACCCATACTCGATGTAGGACTTGACCCTCCAGCGGAGGGCAACCGCGCATTCGCAACAAGGCGCCTTAGAACGCCTGGCCACTCCACCACGGCACTAATGTTTACCACAGAGTATATAGGATATAATTTCGTAGGCTTGCAAGGCCAGTGTCATTTTGAATAAAACAATTGTGTGTATTGGGCCGTTTCATTTTTTAAACACTTAGCAAATGAATTGCCGACGTTTCAACCACTGTACAGTGGTCCTCTTCAGGACGGTTCGGAATTTATTCAAAATATTAATGTAGTCATCAAGTCAGAAATATGAGAATTAAAACGATTTAGAAACTCATTTTCCCTTCCTTCACCTCTGTAACCAGTCTCACATAGTACGCTACTCACCGGATGAGGAGAAGGTACAGCCATTTTTCTCAGATGTTAGCCTTAAATCCGGGGCCTCCTGCTTACTAGGGAGCGAATTTTTTTAAAATGAAAAAGGGTCGACTTCCGAATAAACAGGAGGTTCCGGATTCGAACCCCGAAAGTGGCACAAATTTTAATTCAGTGCTTCTCCTTCTGATCAATATCATTGATATAGTGATATAATACATGTCTCTGGAAATGTTGGCATTAGCCATTGTTTCCTCATGGTGGAAAATATCAGAGTACCATTGTATGCGACATCTCTCCCTTTTTGTCATTACCCCTGCGGGACAAACGTTAAGTCGTCACTGATTTGTAAACAACATCTGCACATTATACAACCAATCTTTTTACTATTTTCACAAGGAACATTGAGGAAGAATTTCTACTTCATTTCCGCTGGTTTTAAGCTACATAATGACTTCGGCAATACCAGGATATGGATCGCAACAGATTCGGCGTATATAGTGCGCAGCAGTGTCCGTTAATTGATTACGTATGCAAAGCTATTGTCACGATTGCCCGGCTTGCTTTCCGCTGCAAAAACTAGTTTCTGCAGTGCTGGCGCCAAAATGTACATTTGGATGTACGTCGATCGGATACGGTTCTCATCATGCATTAGTTCTCGTTTAGCTTGTAAATTGACAACTCACGTGATTTGTCGAGAAACCGCAAGCTGTTTATATACATTACACTTCCCTGAGAGGAATGGCGTCAGACTAGAGAGAAACTGTTTATGCTGTATCTGTAGATAGATGTACAGGGATTCGCACGGTTTTTTTTTTCCTCTAAAGGGCTGTCCACGGTGAACATATGGCGGTAAGGTGTTTAAGACCGTGCGACACTTGATGATTCAGGTTACGTGGGTTGCTACTTGCGATGCGCAATCTTCAGCAGCAGAAAAGTTCAGGCACAAGTTATCAAATATTGGTAAATTAAGGTCTTTACCCAAAGTTAATCCCTGTAATATATATATATATATATATATATATATATATATATATATATATATATATATATATAATTAGACTATTGCTTTTTCGATACCGTATCTGCCTCCAACTGCCTTTGTTTTTTTTTCCATTGCTTCTAACAGGACACAGCTACACAGCTACCAGGTCCACTCAGAAGTGCTTCACATAGCCAACAAAGGCAGAAAAGTAAACCAATAAGAAGCACTGGGGATAAACATATAGCCAAAAATCTCCAGCTAGTGATAAATGAGCAAGTACAGTTGATCACATCGCCACTGTTAAGCTTCACATGATGTAATCAAAACTGCTGCCTACCACAGACCATCTTAAGGATACACATAGAGTCCCCATTCCTACCATGGTAACTTTTAGACTTTAAGATCGAAACAATACCTATGATAAGTTATACAGCAATATGAAATGTAATTTAAATATGTGAACCTTTCCGGATGCTGTCAAATAAGTGAACTGTGAACTCAGTGTAAAAAACGTATTTAATGTACACCTTAAGTGACGATCTCAACATATGCTACAAAGTCAATAATGTTTTTAATTCAGTAATATTTTGTATGTAATGTGTTCCACAATGTTCACATGCAACTTAGACTTTAAAAATGTTTACAGAGGTTACTGATTACCTTAAAATAATTCTACATGGCAACAGATAACTTTTTGCAATTCCAACATATGTCATATGCAAAGACCAAGTATTCTGTGTGTAGTATTTTCGTTTACCATCTTTGAGAACCTAAGCAAAAGCGTCACTGTCAATCTGATGATGGCCTAAGAAGTCGAAAACTAGTTTGTAAATAAACAACTACGGTCGGGGGTTCGAATCCCCCCTCGGGCATAGATATTTGTGCCGTCCTTAGTATCACCTAGTTCATAAGTAGTTTGTAAGTTTAGAGACTGATGGCCCCTTAGGTAAGTCCCATAAGATATACAAACATTTGAACATTTTTAAATAAACAAAAATTAGTAGAACAGAAATAGTTTGTTTTCAACCTTAAATATGGAAGCGTTCTACCAAGAATTGACAATAGAAACCATTTATAAGAGCAAATTCTATTTAATTAAAAGACTTATACAAATAAAGGAACAGAATTCTATAGTAAGATCATCTGTCCACACAAAAGGCACCAATAAAATAAGTGGAAAGTGCCAATGGACAGGTATACTTCTATAGCCACTGAGTTTAAACAATTCAAACGAAAGTTACATTTAATGCTTAATGATTGGTTTGCAAAACAAGAACAGTTTCAGAATGAAAGAACAGATACCGAGATGATGAATAGTTTACAGTAAGTTTAGAATTTAAGTAATGTTACGTATGCCTATCCAGTTAAATAACACATTCACTGCATGTTAAGTCTCAAATAGTGAAAGTACAAATCCCGACAAGGTGCAGAGTTCTAATTTAATAAAAATGTTCATATTTTTGTAGAGCTTTTGGGACTTAACTACGGGGTCATCAGTCCTTAAACTTACAAACTACTTACGAACTAACTTACACTAAGGACGGCACAAATATCCATGCCCGAGGGGGGATTCGAACCCCCGACCGTAGTGGCCGTGCAGACCGTAACTGACGCGCCGCAGTCCCCTCGGCCACCGCGGCCGGCCTAATTTAATAGCATCTATATAGAAAATTTTGAATTTAGGTAGCGCAACTTGTGCTTGGCATTACGAACTACACTTAATAACACCACAAGCAACAACGGACTAGTACCACATACCAAATTGCTATCGGTACCAGTTGAATCGGGAAAATCAATTAAGGCAGGGGAACACGCGCTAACCATAGTAAATTGCACTTACAAGGAAAGTACTTAGGCTCGAAGAAACGTAAATACACCAAAAGCGTATGATAGATAATGTAAAGGTCCCTTATTGCACTATTGACACTCCCGCATCTGCAAAACTCTGCACTCGCCCATTAGAGGCCTCTGCGTGTGCCATGCCGCATTGCACTTTGACCTGCCGGTAGTGACGGTGCAGTGTACCTCTGGTTGCGCTTTGTGACGTTATTTGTGTAGTGAAGCATCAGATGGGTCGGCGATTGGTAATCAATCCTGCTAATGTATTGCAATTGGTTGAGATGAAATTCCGAAGAGCCCTTCTTCGTGAATAAGGTCGTGGTGTAGAAGAAGAATCATTCAAATGTTTTCTGGTATCTATTATAGTGCACAAATATGAGAATAGATTAGAAATACTATAATAGATAATAGGTAACATGCGAATGATTCATCTTGTACACCAATGCCATTTACAGGAAGAAAGTTTCTTCGTAACTTCACCTCAACCAGTCACACTATATTATCAGGATTGATTAGCAATCGCCGACCCATCTGACGCTTCACTACACAAATAACGTCACAAAGCGCAACTTCTGAGGCACACTGCACCGTCACTACTGGCGTACCGGCAGGTCAAAGTGCAATGCGGCATGGCACACGCAGAGGCCTCTAATGGACGACTGCAGAGTTTTGCAGATGCGGGAGTATCACTACTGCAATAAAAGACCTTTACATTATCAATCATACGATTTTGGTGTATTTCTGTTGGTTAAGTACTTTCCTTGTTAGTACCACTGTAAGCCACAAGATACTAGGCACTCTAACTGTACACAATAACACACACACACACACACACACACACAAACACACACACACACACACACACTGGGGAAATGCGCTGTCTGCAATTTCCTTTAGTGCAGGCTGTTCCAGCCGTGAGCTTCTCGACCGTGAGCCATTGTGGGGTGGGTCATACGTATGCGGCGAGATCACACTTTGTGCAAGTGAGGCAACCGGATGGGATAGAGTTCCTAAAAACACAGGCTGGTCCATCCGCCATTTTCATTCCCTGTGAGTGCTAAGCGCAACAGGTAGCTTATGCGGTGATGTTTTATACAACTTTAATGAAATATTATAGAAGTGTCAGGCATAGAGCCTTAGATCGTGCTACTTTGAGCTTGCATTCCGCTCCTTTTTACATCAATATGTGGATTGTATCTTTAGATGGAAAAGCTGGTAGAAGCCGACCTCGGGGAGGATCAGTTTGGGTTTACAGGAGAAATGCCGGTCGCGATGGCCGAGGAGACTGAGGCGCTCCAGTCACGGTCTGCACGGTCACTACGATCGGGGGTTCGAATCCCCCCTCGGGCAAGGATATTTGTGCCGTCCTAGCTCGTAAGTGGTTCATAAGTAGTAAGTTTAGGGACTGATGACCCCGTAGTTAAGTCCCTTAAGCTGTACAAACATTTGAACAGGAGAAATGAAGGAACACGGGAGGCAATACTCACTTTACGGCTTATCCTAGATTAAGAAAAGGCAAAACTACATATCTAGCTTTTGTAGATTTGGAGAAGGCTTTTGACAATATTGATTGGAATAAACTCTTTCAAGATCTGAAGCAAGCAGGAGTAAAACATAGGGGATGTAATGTTAAACTTGTACAAAAACCAGACAGCGGTTGTCAGAGTTGAAGGGCATGAAAGGGATGCAGTGGTTGGGAGGGGAGTAAGAAAGGGTTGTAGCCTTTCTCCATTGTTATTCAATTTGTACATTGAGCAGGCTATAAAGGAGAAATTTGGAATGGGAGCTAAAGTTCAGGGTGAAGAATTAAAAACATTGTGTTTTGCCGACGACATAGTAATTCTGTCAGAGACAGCAAAGGATCTGGAAGAGCAGTTGAACGGAATGGACAGTGTGATAAAAGGTGCATATAAGATGAACATTAACAAGAGCAAAACTAGGCTAATGGAGTGCAATCTAAGACAATCAGGCGATGCTGAAGGAATTAGATTAGGTAACGAAGAAATAAAGGAGGTAGATGAGTTTTGATACTTGGGCAGTAAAATAACAAATGATGCTCGCAGTACAGTGGATATAAAATGCAAATGTTCAAATGTTTGTAGACCTATCGGACCAAACTGCGTGTTCATCAGTCCGTAACTTACATACTACTTAAATCTAGGTAAACTAACCTAAGGACAACAAACACACACTCATGCTCCAGGGAGGACTCGAACCTCCTCGGCGAGCAACCGCGCGCTCCGTATAAAATGCAGAATGACAATGGGTAGAAAAGCGTTTTTGAAAAACAGAAATTTCTTAACATCGAATATTCCTTTCTGAAGGAATTTGTATGGAGTGTCGCTTTGTAAGGGAGTGAAACATGGACGATAAACAGTCCGGACAGGAAGAGGATAGAGGCTTTTGAAATGTGGTGCGCTTTAAGCATGCTGAAGATTAGATGGGTGAGTCACGTAACTAATGAGGAAGTACAGAACAGAATTGGGGAGAAAATGAATTTCTGGCATACCTTGACTAAAAGAAGGAATCGATTGGTAGGACACATTCTTAGACATCAAGGAATTGTGAATTTAGCTTTGGATGGAAGGGTGTGGGGTAAAAGCCGCAGAGGAACACCAAGAGATGGATACAGTAAGCAGATTCAGACAGATGTAGGTTGCCGTTCTTATGTGGAGATGAAGAGGCTTGCTCAGGATAGAGCATTGTGGAGAGCTGTATCAAACCAGTCTCCGGACTGAAGAACACAAAAACAAGATGTGGATTAGACACAAAAATCTCGCGTTTTCTTTAATTATTGCTGTTTTTATTTTCTTCCGAAAAAATAAGCGCAAGAAATATATACATTTCTGTGATAAAAATGACACACACCGTTTAATTCTGCCAAAACTAGTCATCTTCATAAACGTTTTAAGCGATCTTTGCTTGTATTTCAATCATGACTGTCAATATGCGAGGTTTGTTTGCCGTCATCCAATAAATGATGTTGTCTGTTCTGAAAAATACACCATATCTGATTTTTGTTCTCACATTGCACAATGTACTTGTATTACGTTATTAAGAAAGTTTCAGAATGTATTACAATACTAAAACGAAAAAAATTATTAGTGTTGAGGATCTAAAGTTTACGGTCTTAGAGGTACACGCATCCGATGTTGGCAACAACCATTGAATGCTATTTGAAAACGAAATCGAATAGCTTGAGAGGAATAATCCTTTGTGTTGACCATGAAATAAATAAATGTTTCTGTCCTTTCTCTAAGGTTGACAGGTTTTTGTATGTAACAATATTGTTGTACCGGCTGATGCATCACTTCGTACTTATAGGACCCTTAGGCTGGCCTGTGACGTCACGAGAAACTGCAGACGCACGACCATTGCCGCGTCTGGCATAATTGTTTCTGAAACAGCTGTAATTGGTATAAAACACACTTACTTCAGTCAAGATCGCTAGTTTATTTGCTGCTTTTTATAACGGTTTCGATGAGCTACGTCATCATGTAGAGAATTTTTTTTTAATTATTATTATTATTTTCTTTTTTTTTTTTTTACAAGTTCTCCTTCTCTCACTTTGGGTCTCACACAATGTTCTGTTTTCTTATATTACATTTTCACAAGTAACTCTTTATTTTATGTAAGTCCTAAAGTGAAAATAGGAGAACTTTGTAAAAAAAAAAAAAAAAAAAAAAAAAAAAAAAAAAAAAAAAAAAAAAAAAAAAAAAAAAAAAAATAAATAATAATAATAAAAAATCTGAAGATGATGACATAGTTCTTCGAAACCGTTAAAAAAAAAAAACAGCAAATAAACTAGCGATCTTGGCTGAAGTAATTGTGTTTTATATTAATTTTCGATCGTTCTCCATAGGCGTAATATGCCACTTAACTATAGCTATTATAATTGGGACTGCTATTTATCTCCTTGAAAATGCGTGACAAATGACGCCGAATCAATCCTCAGCAATAATATTACGTATTTGATTATTATAGTTAATGTAAAAGCTGTGTCATCCTGAACATCAACGATTTGTTTTCATGACTGGAATTTAATAAATCATATTTACGACGGCATTATTTTAAATTTTAAATGCCCGTTTCATGGAACCAACGAGTATAATGGATTTTCCCATTATTTTTAATGAAGTCATTGGTTTTAGAAGTAGTTGCTAGAGTATGAAAAGAAGCCGGATAATTACTGATTTATCATACTGAACCGCATCCCACTTTCCACCATGTTAAACGTGAACATGAAAATCCGTTAGACATATTCAAACATGGCCGACAACGCGAAATCATGTATAAAATATATGAATGTGCAGGCACGCTGTAGTTCTATGTTCAGAAACCAGAGTTTTACTTTCAGGTTTTATAGAGACCACTGATATTTTCTGAATTTTGTTTTATATGGATCTGAAGTATTGCATCTTCGAAGTATCTATTTTCTAATCGTAATACTTCCATAAAATTTTAGAAATGAAGTTTATGCTCAAATTCTGTGTGGTCATTGACAGTTTCGTCAGGGGTTGTACCTTCAAGTTGTATAGAGACCACTGATATTTTCTGAATTTTGTTTTTTATGGATCTGAAGTATTGCATCTTCGGAGTACCTATTTTCTAATCGTAATACTTCCATAAAATTTTCGAAATGAAGTTTATGCTCAAATTCTGTGTGGTCATTGACAATTTCGTCAGGGGTTGTGTTTATATTAATAAATGTATCCAATTCCTCAATAAAATTCATTAGTATGCCTTTGATACTAATATTTTTAGTGCCAAATTAAAATGTTAACATGTTTGTAAATCTAAGGGTCTTAACTAGGGTGGTCATCAGTTCCTAAGCTTACAAACTACTTACACTAACTGAACGTAACATATTAAGGACAACACAAACACCCATATGCGAGGGAGGACTCGAACCGCCGACGGGAAACGGCCGCGCGCACCGTATCTGGGCGCTCTAGTGCACACGGCTATTCTGCCGCGGCATTAGTGCCTCTGTTAGTGGCGATGTACTCTTCATTTCTGAGGGGAGAGACTAAAAGGGTTGTCTCCAGATGTTTTCATGCTACAGACCCTAGAGTAAAAAAGTTTTGACAACCCTTAATATTGGCCCACTTTAGGCTACGGTAGTAACACTAAAAGTGGGCCTTTGCGATCGTCTATAGACAGCTCGAAATTTAAATGAAAATAACGGCTTAACTATTCATCTGACACGAAAACTGAATTATCGGATTTTTAGAGGATAAAATTCTTTATAACTTTGCTCTCTTATGTTTTTTTTTTCATGTCTCGTAGCGTTTCAAAGATATTTGCAAAAATAACGGCGATTTTGGAATGTACGTCTGTCTCTGTCCTTCCGTCTGTCTGTCAGTAACGTGTTCCCTACTTTTAAGACGAACCGTTCAGGCGATGAGCACCCATTTTTTCAGACATGACTGAAGGCCGCCAGAGACCAGAACCTACTTTTTTTCAAATTTTTCGGACAAAAATACGGTAGTAATACCAAAAAAAGCCGTTTGTAATATAATTGTAATTGCAAACGAACCGTTCATCTGACACGAATATTGAATAACCTAATTGGTAGAGGAGAAAATTCTCTACAACTTAACTCCCTTATGTTTTTTTTATATCTCTTATCGTTTGAGACATATTTGCAAAAATAACGGAGATTTGACACCCACCATTGAATTAACGAAACCCAGCAGTTCACAGATGTCACGTGACATTCCTCGCCCATCTTGCGTTGCGTATTTGATGATTTTCTTATTGTAACTTACACGTTGTCATTTCAAAGCAACGGCGCACTGATGAATTAACAAAAACGCATCGTTCTTCGTACGATAAATGGTTATCTAATGTCTACAAGTGCCATATTAGCATCAGATAACAACGGCCATCAATAGTATGAGATTAAGGACTCGTGTTTTGATTGAGTAGTGGGCAAAGCGTTGGATTATGCGGCTAAAGGTCGGTGGTTCGAAACCCGGCACTACCCATTTTTTTCCCTAAACGGGTTTCAGACACTTATTAAATAATTTTTTATTATTTAGATTATTATTTTGGTCCAAAATGTTTGCAAAAACTTATAAAACTACAAATCTAAAGGGGGGCTTAAAACACGCCAGTGCGATTTTTTTTTTTTTTTTTCATAATCGCAGAATAAAGGTACCCTTTCTAAGCGTTAAAATTCCCCTTGATAGTACCAGTTTGTTAGCTTTCCTTCGAGGCGGTCATCGTGTAAAAATTCCATTTGCCTCTTGTGAATTTTCCCGGCTGCCGAGATCCTTTGTAAAACGTAAATCACAGCTAGCTGCTTACACGGTGGAACACACGCTGTTCCATTATCCTACGTAATAGCTTCTGTTTCTCCTTCCCGCCGCGAAGATTCTTTGTTAAAAGTAAATTAAAAACTTGGCTCAGTGGCGTCAAGGGAGGCGTATAAAGTGTCTTTAAGCAAATTGCGAGAGTGGCCAGTCCTAAAGCTGGCCGCGTTCGGCAAGGGCCGGCCGGAGCATACGTCCAATTTCACTAATTCAATTAGCCGAAAACTCCCGGGCGTATTACCCAAAGAGCGCACTGGGCGCCCGGGGCACGACCAGTGCCGGCTAACAGGCTTTAAGGCCATAACGTAATTAGCACTCCAGTCGGCGCGCTCGAAAGAATAAAGGGGCGGTGCGGCGTGGCCGCATCTTAATCTCCGCAGCCTGACGAGGCCTCAGCGCCACTAACACCAGGAGTTAACTTTAAAAATAGAAAGCAAAGGTAAAGCGTAATAAAGAAAACGCCAGCCAATGCCCGCCTCATGAGGAGCTTCATTGCATTCCTCACTTACTGTCGTCAGAATTACTTTCTTGGGATAATTATCGCGCCGAGACCTACGATAATGGTTTATATTTCTAGACGAGAAATTTCCTAACAGGAACAATATATTTAAAAAAATAGATGAAGTATACTTACCAGGCGAAGGAGCACAGGCAGTGATAGTAACAAATAAACACACACACACACAAACATACAAGCAGCCTAGTTGCTTCGTCAGGCAGAAGGAAGGGAGAGGGAAAAGGTGATGATGAGGGTTCTAAGGGAGTGGGTAAGGAGTCATTCCAATCCCGGGATAGGAAAGACTTACCTTGGGGGAAAAATAGGAAGGTAAACAAATGCACACACACACCCACACATACACACAGACACAAGTACACCTAGGCAGACATACTGTTGACAGTACAGTATGTCTGCCTAGGTGTAATAGTGTCTGTGTGAATGTGTGGGTGTGTGTGCATTTGTTTACCCTCCTATTTTTCCCCCAAGGTAAGTGCAAAATGTTCAAATGTTTTCATAGCTTATGGGACTTAACTACGGGGTCATCAGTCCCTAAACTTACAAACATGAACTAGATAATCCTAAGGACGGAACAAATATCCATGCCCGAGGGGGGATTCGAACCCCCGACCGTAGTGGCCTTGCATACCTTGACTGCAGCGTGTCAGTCCTCTCGGCCACCGCGGCCGGCCAAGGTAAGTCTTTCCTGTCCCTGGATTGGAATGTCTCCTTACCCACTCCCTTAAAACCATCATCATTTCCTTTTCCCTCTCCTTCCCTTCTGCCTGACGAAGCAGCTTGGCTTCAAAAGCTAGCGTTTGTGTGCATGTGTGTGTGTGTGTGTGTATTTATTTGTTACTATCACTGCCTATATATATATATATATATATATATATATATATATATATATATATATATATATATTAGGCGTTTCACTAAGTGTGTTTGCCTCTGTAACTTATAAAATAATAGGTGACGGGAAATTTTAATGCGGTCGGTCAACACAAGAAATGTTACACTTTCTACGGAGCTATGAACATAGTTTATTGTATCATTTTCCAAAGAGTTACACAACAAAGATATATATTTTTTTAATGGAACAATAGTTTTTTTTCTACCGTGCATTGGATTCCTTGATACCAGCTGCGTCCAAATTAATTTAAACTACATTCCTATCACTGTTAGTTTGGGAGCTACAACCCTTCAAAGTTCAGGGGGAGGAGGCTGCGATAACGTAGATGACTGGCCGAGTGGCTATTCCCTGGGGCACGGCCCACTGTCTCATGACACCAGCCAATCAGATACGCTGTCGTAGCCTCCGCCCCCTAAACTTTGAAGGGTTGTAGCTCCCAAACAGTGATAGGAATGTAGTTTAAATTGATTTGGACAGCTGCTTTAAACGAATGCAATACACAATGGAAATAATTATTGTTCAATTTAAAAAATTATGTCTTTGTGGTGTAACTCTTTGGAAAATGATACAATAAACTATGTTCATAGCTCCGCAGAAAGTATAACATTTCTTGCGGTGACCTACCGCATTAAAATTTCCCGTCACCTATTCAAATTTTTCAAATGTCTGTAAATTTATCGGACCAAACTGCGTGGTCATCAGTCCGTAGCTTACAAACTACTTAAACCTAGGTAAACTAACCTAAGGACAAACACACACACCTATGCCCCAGGGAGGACTCGAACCTCCACGGCGAGCAACCGTGCGCTCCGCAGCGAGACGCTTTATACCGCTCGGCTACTCCACCGCGGCTATTCGTCACCTATTATTTTATAAGTTACAGAGGCAAACACACTGTATACAGGGTGTTACAAAAAGGTACGTCCAAACATTCAGGAAACATTCCTCGCTCACAAGAAAAGAAAATGTCATGTGGACATGTGCCCGGAAACGCTTACTTTCCATGTTAGAGCTCATTTCGGTATTTCTCTGTAAATGTAAATTGAAATAATTCGTGCAGACATTTGTCAAAATACCCAATTGTGTCCTCGATTCACCGCCAGTTGGCACAATTGTGAACGCTTGGGTAGGAATTGTTGGTAATGTCTTGATTGGGCCTCAAGTTCTAACCTACGCTCACTAGAGCACGTTATCATGATTTCATACGGGTTACTCTACCTGTGCTGTTGACACGTGTGCCTTTACAAGTACGACCCAACATATGGTTCATGCACGATGGAGCTCCTGCACATTTCAGTCGATGTGTTCGTACGCTTCTCAATAACAGATTCGGTGACCAATGGATTGGTAGAGGCGGACCAATTTCCATGGCCTCCACGCTCTCCTGACCTCAACCCTCTTGACTATCATTTATGGGGGCATTTGAAAGCTCTTGTCTACGGAACCCCGGTACCACATCGAGCTCGTATTGTGGACGGCTGTGATACAATACGCCATTTTCCGGGCTGCATCAGCGCATCGGGATTCCATGCGACGGAGAGTGGATGCATGTATCCTCGCTGAGGACATTGATGAACATTTCCTATAACAAAGTGTTTCAAGTCACGCTAGTACGTTCTGTTGCTATGTGTCTCCATTCCATGATTAATTTGATTTGAAGAGAAGTAATAAAATGAGCTCTAGCATGGAAATTAAGCGTTTCCGGACACATGTCCGCATACTTTCTTTCTTTCTTTGTGAGGAATGTTTCCTGAAAGTTTGGCCGTACCTTTTTGTAACACCAAATGTTCAAATGTTTGTATAGTCTATGGGACTTAACTACGGGGTCATCAGTCCCTAAACTTACAAACTACTTATGAACTACTTACGAACTAGGACGGCACAAATATCCATGCCCGAGGGAGGATTCGAACCCCCGACCGTAGTGGCCGTGCAGACCGTGACTGTAGCGCCTTAGGCCACCGCGGCCACCGCGGCCGGCTTTGTAACACCCTGTGTACAATAAAGTTGTTGTTGTTGCGGTCATCAGTCCGGAGAATGGTTTGATGCAGCTCTCGAATCTAATCTATTCTGAGCAAACCTCTTCATCTCCTCATAAGAACGGCAACCGACATCCATTTGAATTTGCTTACTATATTCATCTCCTGGTCTCCCTCGGCGATTTTTAGCCCACACACTTGCCTCCAACGCTAAATTCACAATTTCTTGATGTCTACGAAAGTGTCCTACCAATCGATCCCTTCTTGTAGTCAAGGTATACCAGAAATTCCTTTCCTACCCAATTCTGTTCAGTACTTCCTCATTAGTTACACGATCTACTCACCTAATCTTAAGCATTCTTCTGTAACACCACATTTCAAATGTCTCTAACCTCTTCCTGTTCGCACTGTTTAATCGTCCATATCTCAATCCCATACAAAGCAACACTCCACACAAATGCCTTCAGAAAGGACTTCCTTATGCTTAAGTTAATGTTCGATGTTAACAAATTGCTCTTTTTCAAAAACGCTTTTCTTCCCATTGCCATTCTGCAATTTTTATCCTCTGTACTGCGACAGTCGCAAGTTATTTTACTGCCCAAGTAACAAAACTCATCTAACATCTTTATTGTTTCGCTATGTAATTTAATTCCTTCAGCATCACCTGATTTTCTAAGACTGCATTCCATTACCATTGTTTTGCTCTTGTTAACGTTCATCTTATATGCTCCTTTCAACAAACTGTCCATTCCGTTCAGTTGCTCGTCTCGGTCCTTTGCTGACTCTGACAGAACTGCAACGTCATCGGCAAAACGCAACGTTTTAATTCCTTCTCCTTGCTTTCCTTTATAGCTTTCTCAGAGTAAAAATAGAACAACATTGGAGAAAGGCTACAACCCTGTCTTACACCCTTCCCAACCTCTGCATCTCTTTCGTGCCCTTCAACTCTGACAACTGCTATCTGGTTTTGTACAAGTTGTAAATAACCTTCCGTTCCCTATGTTTTACTTTTGCTGATTTCAAGATCTGAAAGAGTGTATTTCAATCAACATTATCAAAAGCTTTATCCAAATCTACAAAAGCTAGAAATTTAGTTTTGCCTTTCCTTAATCTATCTTCTAAGATAAGCCGTAAAGTCAGGATTGCCTCACGAGTTCCTACATTTCTCCTGAATCCAAATTGATCTTCCCCAAGGTCGGCTTCTACCAACTTTTCCATCCTTCTGTAAATAATTCGTGTTAAAATATTGCAACCAGCACTTATTAAAGTGTTGGTTCTGTTATTTTCACACCTGTCTGCACCTGCTTTCTTCGGAATGGGGATTATTACATTTTTCTCAAAGTCTGAAGGTATTTCCCGTGTCTCATACATCTTAGGCACCAGGTGAAATAGTTTTGTCATGGCTGGTTCTCTCAGAGACTTCAGTAGTTCTGCGGGAATGTCGTCCACTCCAGGGGCCATGTTTCGTCTTAGGTCTTTCAGTGCTCTGTCAAATACTTCTCTCAGTATAATATCACCTATTTCATCTTCATCTACATCCTCTTCCTTTCCTACAATATTCTCTCTAAGTTCATTTCCCTTGTATAGCTCCTCTATATACTCTTTCAAACTTTCAGCTGTCCCTTCTTTGCTGAGAACTGGTTTTCCATCTGAGTTCTTTATGTTCATACAGCTGCTTTTCTTGTCTCAAAATGTTTCTTTTATTTTCCTGTAGGCGGTATCTATTCTTCCCCTATTTATACATTCTTCTACAGACTTGCATTTGCTTTCTAGTCACTCCTGCTTAGCTATTTTAAACTTCCTGTGTATAGCTGATAATAACATAGGTAGTGATCATTACCTTATACTGAGTCAAGCAGACATTAAGTTTTTGACTTATAGACTAGAATATCTCAATATAGAACTTGAGCACCTGATCACACATATTATTAGACATTGACATGTAGATTATTTATTGTGCAATTGTAAACCTCTGGCCTCTCATAATATCTGAATGTAGTAAGACATGAACTATGACTGTACGCCACAAGGTGTAGACAATGTTGTACGTGATCCATTCAAGTAGACATTGCGCTGTTACATCTAATAGAGCACCTGATTATACACCATCGAGCGAGAGACTATGTGCTCCAAAATTGAATCGTTTATTTCAGAAGCCACATATATGACATTTTTATCAGTTTTGACTTCGATGCGGATTCGTAAAGAGCACACCAACACACAGCGTTTAGCACAGAAATAATTTACTTGCATCACATCTAACCCCTTGAAGAAGAGCTAAGAAATTTTTCTGTACTGCAAAGGCATGATATTTTTGTGGCAGTGTTCAAGGCAGATTAACTATTCAGGAGATAATCACTGGTGATAGTCCTTCATTCAGAGATTGGTGACAACTTTTCTACAAGAATACGACAACCTCCGATGAAAGTTGTGCTTGAGGAAAGCCTGAAAAAAAGGTAAGTTTTAAAGATATCCACATACAAAGAGGTTTCGTCTCGAGAATAAGATGAAGGGGTGAGTAGTTACGATCGTATTCATCAAATGATTAGTTTCGAATATCTTCAGTTTTGCCAAAAAAGCCACTTCTCTTCCTGACAACAAAGCTCACCCGGAAGAAACAGTCCGCATTACTCATTAACAAGAACAAGGTAGAAAAAAGAAAAAGAAAAGTGTATAATTAAGGCTATGAGTCCCCCACATTGTGAACCGACTCACCGGCTACAAAATGACTGATATTGTTATTTATGATGAGGACTATCTTAGTTATATGAACATTGTGATATTACGAAAAGATTGATGATATGTTAAAATTGGTAAGATACAGGGATTGATATTTCTCTTTTGCAACATCTTTTCAATGTATCACAATATGAGTTTTTTACACGTGAAGTGCATTTTGTTTATTGGGAAAACCGTGCAAATAAATATGAATACTGATTACGTTTGTAAAAGTCACTTTTTGTATAAAAAACACATGTGAATGAAAAATAACTTATATAATCAACAACGGACATAAGGCTAAAAATAGCGTATGAGTACATTATCAAAATATGTCGTTTTATATATATATATATATATATATATATATATATATATATATATATATATATATATATATATATATTATTTACAGATCTGTTAAAAGTAATATCTAGCATTGAAACAGATTTTTTAGATTTCTCAAAACAGATAAATATTATATGAGTAGTTTCAGAAATAACCAACTCATTTGTAGAGTTGAGGCAATCCATAATATCTGATTGTGGACCTAAAGCACCATCTCATACTATCGGTATGACTGTATACCTGAACCACAAGACCACTGTTATATCTCTGTCAATTTGTTTACGTCCAGAAACAGATAATTTTATGTGACAATAAACATAAACCTAGCCGTTTTATATCTGCTAATATACAGTTATGTTCTCAATATCATAAAAAATGTAACTATGACTCCTTATTAACAGCACCACTATTACATAATATTATTACACAATTGCATTGTAACCCTCACATGACGACTCCATAGTTACTGGAGTCATAGTTTTACACTGATAACATTGTTAGTTATTATTTAAATCAGTGATTGTGAAATCAATATTTATACTTCCATTAAACTGTTATGTTTGACACTGAGTCACTGTTAATAGTGCTTTGATGATTAATTTTATCTATGACTTTGTAAGGTAAATAGAGTTTTAATACGTCATTTCATCCAGGAGAAAATAAATACAAGTTATCTGTGGTTTATCAAGTCCACTATCTGGAAATCGTTATTGTATATAGGTTATATTAAATTTGATATCACTGAACGTAACTGTACAATATACATCGATTGCAGAAGAACTTTGATACAACACTGCTACAATACTTTCGTTGTTTGTAAACAACCTTCCTGAGTGTTGAGCTTCCAGTATGGGTGGAACATATTTTCCCATAGAGACATAAAATATTTTATTTTCGATATACCCATATTCAAGAAAAGTAAGTAAGACATGAAGAAATATTTCCATGTGATATTTAAATACTAATACGTATTTAATTACTTTAAACATAGTATTACTAAAATGTGACAGTTGCATACAATTGTGTATAGATTTACACGAACATGCACCATAGAATGCTGAAACAGGTAAAATAAAGTAATTTGAAACCAGCTGTCCATGCTACTCTGCTCGTGCAGATTCCCATTAAGGTTTGTATTTCATTATTGATAACTAATTAAACTAAACTCTGTTCGCGCTTTCGCCATCCGTACGATCTATTCGAATCTATGACTTCTGATCCATTCATCCATCTCCTATCTAACTATCACTACAACACTCATTATAGTTAGTTGCACTTCATCTGTACTGTCATAGCCTAAATAAATAAATCACTACAATATCACTTCGTACAAGGTACACCCCAGCTAGATGGAGGATCAGCGAATACAATCTCTGAAATAAAATTCAGTAACTGCTCATTCAATAATTAAAGAGACTTTGGAAGGAAGAATGGAGTTTAACGCACCGTCGACAGCGTGGTCAATAGAGATGGAGCTTACGCTGGGAATATTTGGGTTAACATGACGAAGGAAATCGGCCGTGCCCTTCGAAAGGAACCATCTCGACATTTGCCTGGAGTGATTTAGGGAAATCACGGAAAATCTAAATCTGGATGGCCGGAGGTGGATGTGAACCACCATCCTTCCGAATGCGAGTTCAGTGTGTTACCACTGTGACACCTCGCTAGGTAATTGAAGAGACTTATTGGTCATGAAAAACTGTTAATAGGCAATTTTTTTAATAGGCTCAAAATACAAAATAGCGAGTCCTCTTGAAAATTCCACATTAGTTAAACTACCTTCTGTTATTCGTTTTTTAATTGATGACTTTGAGAAACCAATGAATATCTACCGTAGAATTAAAAGGTGAGAATAACAGTGAAGTTCGGAAGAGGTTTTAACAATTTAATGGATAAGGTGACAGGTTTCGATCTCTTCTGAGACCATCATCAGACCTAGTCGTGTATCAAATAGAATAAAAGACAATATGCTAAAAAGGGAAAGTGGTACACCAAATAATAGCTACAGTAATTTACATGGATGACTACTAAATTACGTAAAACAGTATACCTTGCTGTTGATGCATATATATGTATATATATATATATATATATATATATATATATATATATATATATATATATATATAGTGTTATCTTTTACTGTACGATCTTCGTCATTGGTTTATGAGGTGCTGATGCTGTAGCCATGGGTGTGTCCTGTAGTTTTCATGTATTACATCCAAATTTCGTAAAACTCGTAGACTGACACTTCTGTTGGTTGCCTTGGGGTCAAGGGACCAAACTATATGGGTCATCGGTCAGTGCCACTTCTGTAAGTTCGCTAGTGTCAATGTTGGTAGCCCTGCACAAGGCCAAACGTGCGGTGTCAGAGCGATCGGAAAAGATAAGTAATTTAAGTAGAAATAAAGCGTAGTTTAACACTATAAGTAGCTAAAAACATTTATTACAGTGCTCTTAAAGCTTACCATTAAAGGTTTTTCTTTTACTCACGTATTTATCCAGTAATCACTAAAAGTACGGTTTGTTTACATACGTCCTTGTTAGGCCTAAATTCCGAGTGTGCATATTTAGCGTTTCTCCGTAATTTTAAGTGCATTTAACACAGTTAACTATCTAAATACGTTTATTAGTGTCGTCTTCAAGCTCACCATTAAAGGTTCTTTTCTTTTTTCGCGCATTGTCTCATTAATCGCGAAAAGTTGTTTTGTGTACATTCATAGGCCAAATTCGCGAGTGTGAAAATTTAGTGTTATACCGCAATTTTAAGTGCATTTACTAACAGCTTACACGTATTTTAGTGTCCTAAGCAAATCTAGTAACCCTTGTATCTTTAGTTAATGTATATTGTCAATATCACGTAGTAACAATCATGAATGCAATGTGTTTGAGCTGCAGTAGGTTTGTTCGTTTTGGGTTTCAATGCAGCTGTTGTAACAAGTGGTTTCATTGGGGGGGATGTAGCGGTGTGGGAAAGAGGGAAGCAAATGAGTCTCTTCCTTTGTTTTGCAAAGTGTGTTCAAGGGACAGAAAAATAGCTGAACAGGAAGGGAAGATTAGGGCCCTTCAGGCTGAACTGGATAGTGCTAGGGAGGAACTTACGAGGTTAAGGGGGGAGAAGGGTGAGCATGGGTGGGAAGTGGTAGCAGGGAACAGGGGCCACAGAGAGAGTATAGTTCCTGACAGCTTCACAATTGGCACAACCAATAGATTTGCCTTGCTACCACAGTCAAGTGAGGAAGAGGCTCCTTTAGAAGTAGGTGCAGTTAGGAAGCAACAGACTTTCACAAGGAAACCAACGGTTTCAAAAAAAGTAGATAGTAGGAGGAAAGTTCTGTTGTTAGGAAGTAGTCATGGAAGAGGTGTGGGCCAGATTTTACAGGAAAAACTAGGTGACAGGTACCAGGTCACAAACATTTTCAAGCCCAGTGCAGGTCTAAGCCAGGTGGTAGAGGATATAGGTTCCTTGTGTAAGGGTTTCACAAAACAGGATCATGTTGTTATAGTGGGTGGGGTGGGAAACAGCATTGATAGGGATCAGGGCTACAATATTGAGTGTGACCTGGTTAAAATAGCTTCTGCAACGACCCAGACAAATGTTGGACTGTTGCCTGCTTTCATGCGGTACGATCAACCCCAATTGAACCGCTCCGTCAGGAGAGTCAATATGGAGATTGATCAACTGCTTAGGGCGGACACTCTGTCGGACATCGGTTTGGTTCCTGTGGATGCTATTGATAGGTGGGATTTCACTAGACATGGCCTACATCTCAATAGGAAAGGGAAGGGGAAACTAGCTGGGTTGATAGCAAAGTCCTTAAGGGGGGACACTGCAATTCATGAAAGTACTTCTTTTTTAGGCTAAGATCAGTGTCCAGTGAGAAGCTCAGGCAGGCAGGTGCTAAAAATGTTGAAAAATCAAATATTTCTCAGAGAAGTAAAGTAAAAAATAATGTTAGCATTTTTCACCAGAATATTGGGGGACTAAAGAATAAAATAGATGAGCTTTTAGTTTGTTTAGATGCTATAGAAACTGATAATGTAATAGATATACTATGCCTGTCTGAGCATCACATTGTCACCGGTATGGAAAATGTGAATGTCAGTGGATATAAATTAGTCTCAAATGTAAGTAGAGATAATAAGATAAGAGGAGGAGTTGCCATATATGCTAAAAGCTATCACAGTGTAAAAAATTTAGAAACAAAAAAGTTTTGTGTAGAGCAGCATATTGAAGCATGTGCCTGCCAGCTTAAACTTAATGATGATTATCTTATAATTGTAACAGTATATAGGTCCCCTTCAGGGAACTTTCAGTAATTTCTGGAAAACTTCGATGCCTTGTTGTGCTATCTGTCAGATAGGGGGAAGCAAATTATTATTTGTGGTGATTTCAATGTAGATTCACTGAAAGAGTGTAATAGGAAGAAAGACCTGGAAGTCTTACTTGGCTCATTCAATCTGACATCCGTTATTGATTTTCCTACTCGGGTAGTAAAGGACAGCAGTACATTGATAGATAACTTTTTTATAGACCAAGATAAGTTTAACAACATAAATGCTTGTCCCATTGAGAATGGTCTTTCGGATCATGGTGCACAGCTAGTAACAGTATATGAAATAGCTCCGTTCAGTAATTCGAAACTGTCCACCAGAATAGTGCGCTCGATTAATGACTTAACAACTAAAAATTTCAAAGAAAGTCTACAGCAGTTAGACTGGGATGAGGTTTACAAGGAACCTGATGTTAATTTAAAATATAATTTATTTCACGATACATTTTTAAGGGTATTTGATAACTGTTTCCCCAAGAAATTAGTAAAATTTAATTCTAAGAAACCATGCAAAAAACCATGGCTTACTAAAGGTATAAAAATATCGTGTAACCGAAAAAGGGAACTATATCTGTCCGCAAGAAAGTGTAATAACCCAGAAACAATAAAATATTATAAAAGCTACTGTGCTACATTAAGAAAAGTTATTAAAAAATCAAGAAGCATGTGCATCATGTCTGAGATTAGCTCCTCTGATAATAAAATTAAAACAATTTGGAATATTATTAAAAGGGAGACAGGGCAACCAAGAGCAGAGGAAGAGGGTATTACCATCAAAACAAATGAAAACTTTATCAACAAAAAGTCAGAAGTTGAAAACATTTTTAATGATTACTTTTTAAATGTTGTGGAGAAAATAGGATCTAAATGTTCATTAGAAGAAGCAAGGCAATTAATGGAAGAGGCCATACCCACACAATTTGATACAATTGAAATTCCACCCACCTCACCTTCAGAAATTAGGAAAATAATAAACTCTCTCAAGAGTAAACGGTCATATGGAATTGATGGCATTTCCAGCAGGGTATTAAAAACTTGTTCCCAGGAGATAAGTAGGATTATCAGTCATATTTGTAATAGCTCATTAAAGCAGGGTATTTTCCCAGATAGACTGAAATATGGTATCGTTAAACCTTTGCATAAAAAAGGGGATACATACGATGTCAACAACTACCGGCCCATCTCACTTCTGACAGCTTTATCAAAGATTTTTGAAAAAGTTATGTATTCTCGAGTTGCTTCACATATTAATATAAATAAAGTTCTAACAAAATGTCAGTTTGGTTTTCAAAAAAGCTTTTCAACTGAAAATGCTATATACACCTTCACTGATGAAATATTAAATGCTTTGAATAACCGGACATCACCAGTAGGGATTTTTTGTGATCTTTCAAAGGCGTTTGATTGTGTAAATCATGAGATTCTTCTAGATAAGCTTAAGTATTGTGGTATGAGTGGGACAGTGCACAAATGGTTTAAATCATACTTAACTGGAAGAGTGCAGAAAGTTGAAATAAGCAGTTCACATGATGTAGATGACACAATTAATTCTTCTAACTGGGGAGTTATTAAAAATGGGGTCCCACAAGGTTCGGTCTTGGGTCCTTTGCTGTTCTTAATATATGTTAATGACTTGCCATTCTACATACATGAAGATGCTAAGCTAGTACTTTTTGCTGATGATACAAGTATAGCTATCACACCTGACAAACAGGAATTAACTGATGAAATTGTAAATGATATCTTCCAGAAAGTCATTAAGTGGTTCTCTACAAATGGACTCTCATTAAACTTTGATAAAACCCAGTATATACAGTTTCATACAGTAAATGGCATGACACCATTAATAAATTTAGACTTTGAACATAAATCTGTAGCTAAGGTAGAATATTCAAAATTTTTAGGTGTTTGCATTGACGAGGGACTGAATTGGAAGAAACATATTGAAGATCTCCTGAAACGTCTGAGTTCAGCTACTTATGCTATCAGAGTCATTGCAAAATTTGGTGATATAAATCTCAGTAAATTAGCTTACTACGCCTATTTTCATTCACTGCTTTCATATGGGATCATATTCTGGGGCAATTCAACATTGAGTAAAAAAGTATTCATTGCACAAAAGCGTGTAATCAGAATAATTGCTGGAGCCCACCCAAGAGCATCCTGCAGACATTTATTTAGGGATCTAGGGATACTCACTGTAGCTTCACAATATATATATATTCACTCATGAAATTTGTTATTAACAATCCGACTCAATTCAAAAGTAATAGCAGTGTGCATAGCTACGACACTAGGAGAAAGGATGATATTCACTATTCAAGGTTAAATCTAACTTTGGCTCAAAAAGGGGTGAATTATGCTGCCACAAAAGTCTTTGGTCACTTACCAAGTAGCATCAAAAGTCTGACAGATAGCCAACTAGTATTTAAAAAGAAATTAAAGGAATTTCTGAATGGCAACTCCTTCTACAATGTAGATGAATTTTTAGATAAAACATAAAAAAATATATAAAAAAATAAAAAAAATAAAAAAAAAAAATTAAAAAAATTTACAAAAAAAAAAAATTCTTAAAATATAGATTGTCAAGTATAGACAAAATTTACTAAACTGACACGTTCCACATCATTACGAAATGTCGTATACATGATCTAAGGAACAAGTATTAATCTAATCTAATCTAATCTAAGTCATTTCTCCTGAACGTGCGCAGTGCAGTTAAATAATATTGATCGTCTCTTTAGCGATACTGTCTGTAAAATGTATTAGGAACAGAATTCGTAGCTAAAAAGTGATAAAGCGTAGTGGCAAATGTTGACTTTTGGTCGCATGTACAGCGGAACTGCAAGAACCGATAAAGTGTTTTCCATTTATCATCTTGTATCTATCTGTGGAGAGAGGTTATTTCTTATTTATTTATTTATTTATTGGGTGGGGACAACAGAAATATTTTAGTGCCGTCACATTCAAGACAAACACACAGCTTCTGACTGAAGACTTGAAGAAATACTCTCAGTGTCGTAATACGGCACACTGTAGTTTTGTGTGAAAGAAGCCCTAACACGTATAAAAGCGAAAACCGCCACGAATGAAAATTCAGTCAACAGGAAAACGTCGGTGAAACAGCTACTGCTGTTGATCCTGTGAAAAGCTCTGTGTTCCCTAACCTGGCTGAGATACAGTCATTCCTTTTCTCTGGATGTACCTACTTATCAAAGGTGGTTTTGAGGAAATGAAGCACAAGTATCTAGTGTGAGACTTATCATTACTTGCAGCAGACTTTTTGAAAAATTTAAATGTTACAAAATATATTGTTTCAACTATGTAAAGGACACTATACATCAAACCAGGCGAATATAGAAATTTATCGTCAATTTTAGGAATGCGTCTGATTTTTTTTTTTTTTTTTTTTTTTTATTTATTTCAAGGAACCATCAGACTGTACTATATATAGTGCAAAACTAAGCATTCCAACATTCTAAAAGTACTGTAGCTGTGGTTTGAAAAACATAAGACTGGTGTATTTCAGGAGCTGACATTAAAGGCCTAGAATACTATTATTACTTAGAAAAACTGTGTAAGAGTACTGGACGTCAAGGAAATGCAGCTACCTGCCCTAGAGGTACATGCTATATCTCTAAAGAACGGAAGAAAGATTCGTCTGAAATGATACAATACCTGACAAATAATGATCTCACACAATTTTAAAGATGATTTCAACGATGATCTTATTATTACTGTATTTCACGCACCAGTTGTCAATAATAAAATATATATGTCAAAACGACATGTTTCGGGACGACATTATCCCATTATCAAGTTCTGTAAAACAAGGAAACGTACAATAATAAGGGCACTATTTACATACGACTGTACCAACTAATATTCTAAAGAAACTAACCTACCTACTACAAAACTTATCTGCTGCTAGGAAGCATCGTTACACACAATAGCTGTGTATGTACATTGTGAAAAATAAAACTTTGCGCAGTACCTCATGGTTTTCTGATGGCAGCAAGTTGTGCACTAACGAACAGCTGGTCTAACTTCAAAGATTGTCTATATGTTTAACCGCTGTCATTGGTGGCCAAAGATATTCTAATCAAGATACCTAACATTATTCATAAAATCAGTCATTAAATTAAAGGATTTTTTAAACGGAAATAAGCTCCAAATTTTTCAGTGAAGTTGAAAGCACGAAGTCAATATTTAATAAATGCACGCACATCAGTGTTTCTCAAGGAGGAGGTTGCTAAAATGTGTCCAGTAATGGTTTTTAGACAGTTCTGTCTTTTCGTTCAGCATGCTGTTGGAATACTCTCTCAACTCACAAAAGATCTCAATTTCTTCGAGATTTGATAATAACCAACCTTTGTCCTCATAGTGAATGACTTTCAAGCTATCATTTATGGAGCCCAACGAATGTCGTTCGATTTTCACTTGTTTTGCCACTGTAGATGAACCATTTTCTCTATTGCCGTGCTCTTTAAACCGCACCTTCTTTTTTTTCCCGTTTGTCCTATATACTTCATTTTACAACCATTACACTTTGTTTGGTATACCCCCGCTTTCCCCATCCAGCTCTCACACACATCAGTCTTATGCTTCAGCCTATGTTCTAATTTATTGCCTGTTCTAAAAGCAATTTTAACGTCTCTCTTTTTAAACAGTCTCTTATTGTGTAAGAATTCAAGAAAATAAATGTATGTTCAATTCTTTTGTCGTCTTCACTATCTTAACTGATTACTTACTGTGGTACTTGGAATTTTTCATTGAATTTCCTCTTTCATTTTTTCTTACTTAGTATAATGTTTGTAATTTCCTTTCGAAACTAGATACGTGGCGTGATTAAATTTTAAATCATACATTTTAGTTTTGCATTATTATGACCTTTAATAAGGTAGTATAGGTAAAACCCATTATTTAAAATTAATGATTTTGGTACTTTTGGCCCACTTTAGGTTACGGTAGTAACTCTAAAAGTAATACTTTGCGATCGTCTTTTGACAGCTCGAAATTTAAATGAAAATAACGGCTTAACCATTCATCTGACCCGAAAATTGAAGAACCGAATTTGTAGAGGAGAAAATTCTCTACAACGTTTCTATTTCTTTTTCATATCTCGTATCATTTCAAAGATATTTGCAAAAATAACGGCGATTTTGGGATGTGTGTCTGTCTCTGTCCGTCCGTCTGTCTGTCCGTAACGTATCCCTGCTTTTAAGACGAACCGTTCAGGCGATGAGCACCTATTTTTACAGACATGACTGAAGGCCGCCAGAGACCATAACCTCACTTTTTCTAATTTTTCGGACACAAAATACGGTAGTAATACCTAAAAAAGCCGTTTGTAATATAATTGTAATTGCAAACGAACCGTTCATCTGATACGAAAATTGTATAACGTAATTGGTAGAGGAGAAAGTTCTCTATGACTTAGCTGCCTTATGTTTTTTTCTTATCTCGTATCGTTTGAGACATATTTGCAAAAATAACGGAGATTTAACACCCTCCATTGAATTAACGAAAACCAACCGTCAGGAGATGTCACGTGATATTCCTTGCGCAGAACTCTCTGCGACATACGTCATCTTGCGCGTATTTGATGATTTTGTTATTGTAACGTACACGTTCTCATTTCAAAGCAATGGCGCACTGAAGAAGTAACAAAAACACATGGTTCTTCGTACGATAAATGATAATCTTGTGTCTACAAATGCCACATTAGCATTAGTTAACAACGGCCATTAATAGTATGAGATTATAGGACTCATCTTCTGATTGATAGTCGTAGCGTAGTGGGCAAGCTAAAGGTCGGTGGTTCGGAACCCGTAACTATGTAATTTTTTTCCTAAAAGGGTTTCAGACACTGTTAATAATTAATTTTTTATTATTTAGATTATTATTTTGGTCCAAAATGTTTTCAAAAACTTATAAAACTACAAATCTAAAGTGGGCCGTAAAACACGTCAGTGCGATTTTTTATCTGTAGTCTTCAGTTGTACACGCCTTTTCTCATTACACTTCAAATTTTACTTCTGAATGACTGAATTTTTACATATTTTACAACTATTTTAATTCCGTAAATAACCACGCGAAATGTTCAAAATGAAATTATTTTTGTTGCCCCTCTAAGTCGTCAGATCGGTCACATGCAAACAAAAATCTAGGACGCCGGAAATTTGAGTCTATACTGCAGGATTGTTCAGCTGAATTGATGAAACTTCCTGGCAGATTAAAATTGTGTGCCGGAACCGGGACTCGATCCTGGGACCTTTGCCTTTCGCGGGCAAGCGCTCTACCACTGGGCTACCCCGGCACGACTCACGCCATCGCCTCACAACTTTACTTCCGCCAGTACCTCGCCTCCTACTTTCCAAACTTGAATTGATATTTGTTTTCCATTCGTTCTTCTTGCAGGTTCTGATAGGACCGTAACAAAAAATGCACACAGTGCAGTGTTTACGTTTATCGAGATGTGACTGCTCCCTCTCTCTCTGCCTCCTGTGTGCTCTTGCTGCATGTTTGTGTACCACCACTAAACCGCAAGTGTGCTCGTGGCTTGTCGGCCGCTGTGCGCGGTCTGTTCTAATTGCTGGCCGTGTTAATGGCCGCATCTCTGATTACCAGTGTGCCACGGCCAGTGCGCCACGCTCCTGTTTGGACGCATGCGCGCCCACACACGCACACACACACACACACACACACACACACACACACACACACACATATACAGACACACACACACACACACACACACACACACACACACACACACACACACACACACACATTCAGTGGACTGGCGACCAGGACAATACAGATATTGCTGTTGCGGGAGGCACCAGAAGCGTCGCTTGGCTAAATTAACCGACCATCGATGCCGCAATTAAATAATGTTTCGATTCTGAGCATTTTTACGTTATTCATACAATGTAGCAACTTCATATTTACTAATAACGAAATAATAAAATATAAATTTTCGCGATATTTAGAACGTACCACTGTTTACTGCGGAACAGCAAATTGAAGGTTATTGACATTACAGAATTTATTTATTTATCGTATGGCAGTGCACATCATTTAGCAGGTGTTATACATCTATACATACAAAAAATACAAAAATGTGTAAAACATACAAGAATACAAAAGAGAATAAAATAAGGTATATAAGATGCATACAGCACACAAAGAATAAATTAACACAGTCAGATACAAACATCAAGGTTGCGTATGTAGTCTATTGCGGCGTCTTTTGCAGTCAGGAAATCGGAGACGTTCCCATCGTACGCTGTTATCTCGCAGTCTTCTATGATGTGGCGCATGGTTTGCCTATCGGCGCCGCAGTCGCAGTGGGAGATGGAATTTTACCCCATCTGTAGAGAGACTCTGCGCATCTTCCATGGTTCGTGCGAATTCTTTTCAGGGATGACCAGGCTTTACGGGGCAGCTCGTATCCAGGCGGTTTCTCGGTGATGCAGGGTAGGGCTTGACATTGCTCAGGACATGCCTGCCGCCATCTTTCCTTCCAGGACTCTATTAGGTAATTCCTTGGCTGTTTTCATTGTTGGGTGTCTGGATCGCCGTCTATTTCTTTCTATGTCAGAAGACCCTTACGGGGAAAACCATTACTTTAGAGGTAGAAGCCTCAGATAATTGAAAATGTGAAGGCGAAGATTCAAGATAAGGAAGGTATTCCACCAGACCAGCAGAGATTGATCTTTGCTGGCAACCAGTTGGAAGGTGGGAGGACTCTTTCTGATTACAATATTCAAAAGGAATCCACCTTACATTTGGTCCTTCGTCTCAGTGGAGGTGTAATTGCCTACACTCCGTATTTTGGCCCAGAAGTATAATTGTGACAAGATGATTTGTCGCAAGTGCTACGCCAGGCTGCATCCAAGAGCAACTAACTGCCGCAAGAAGAAGTGTGGGCACACTAACATTCGCCCCAAGAAGAAGATCAGGAATTAATTTTTTCATATTATGTGTAAATGCTACTCCTTGGACAGATCAGTTGCGAAATTTACAGTGGATGTATTTAAAAAATTAATAAAACTGTTTCAGATTTGTAAAAGACGTGTCATGGTGTATGGGTAGCCGAGGATTGTTAGTTATCTTCCTGTATTCCCGGAGGAGAGTATTGCTGCGGCGTAGATCCGCAGGTGGAATGTGGCTCAGGATGGGCAGCCTGGAAGTTGGGGTTGATCTACTGGTTCCGCTGACAATTCGCATTGTGCCATTCAACTGCACATCAATCTTCCTTGTGTGAGTGTGTAATGGTAGTTCGCCTCCCCTTGGTGCACCCCGGATAGCGTTGTAAAACGTGAACTAAATGAACTAGTGCTAACTGGCAGCCAGACAATTAGTACGATCTCCTGGCTATTGAAGACATATCCGACATTCTACTATAATGACATTACAGAAGAGAGGCTTTTTTGTACAACAGGGAAACCACGACTATTGCATCAATACAAGTACTCAAGGTACCCTCCGCCACACACCGTCGGGTGGCTTGCGGAGTATGGTTGTGGATGTAGGCATTTATTTAACTGTCTGGGAACGCAAGTGTATTTAATTACAAGACGCCACAATTCGATTATAACATTCGCCTTGCCCACCTACTTCTGCATTAAAATTCTTAACTGTTTTCGCTTTGCAGACAATCACCAGATGCAACGACTATAGAAATTAAATGTTGTATCCATTGAAGCAACTGCGTTTTATAGGTTGGGAAAGTAAACAGCCACACAGTTGCAAAGTTGAAGATTTATTTAAGACCGGTTTCGAACAATTATTTCCCTTCTTGAGGTTACAGAAATGATACAGGATCTGGGATGTGAATCATTACAGCAACGGCGTATATCGCTGCGGCGTGGGCTACTTACGAAACTCCAATCGCCAACATTCTCCTCCGAATGCAAAAATATATTGTTGATTCTCACTTACATAGGTAGAAATGATCATCAGAATAAAATACGAGGAATCAGAGCTCCAACAGAGAGATTCAGGTGTTCTTTCTTCCCACACGCTGTAAAGGTGAACTGTCTACAAGGCACTTAAATCTGATTTGCAGAGTATCCCATGTAGATGTAGAAAAAATATGCAGATTGTCTTACCTCGGCTTATTTGCGCTTGCTTCAACTCGAGCTGAGGCTGAGGCATCGGCCTACTAGGCTTCTTTATTTCACACTTTTCTTCCAAGCTTAAAGCTAAATAATTTGTTTCTAAAAAATACTGAATGTTGTTCATTTTTCTTTAATAAGAAACACCAAGATGATATGAAAATGCACATGAATAATAAACACAATAAATAACTGTTTAAACTATTAGATGACTGTAACAAAATGGATCTGTTTCGGTGAAGAGACTTGTCACGTGTTCGCAGTAAGCACCACCCCCTCCTAACCTTACGCATGCGCAAAGGCTGCTCTCCCCCAAAACTTTTCAAACAATTAAATGTTACAACGAACAGTACAAATGTTACTTACTTTCAAAATCGCAACACTTTTGCTAAAACGTCCAAATATATGCGAAAAGTAAGAATACAAAAGTCATTGTTGTTCCCGTATGTGTTAAAGAGAAGACTGGGTTTAGAAAAAAAATTGCTTGCAGTCGGTCTCAAACCCACTACCTTAGATGGCGCAACGCGATGCCGCTAATCACACGGCTATTCTTGCTACGTTATTATTCATGATCGGATCTTCTGAAAGCTTTTACAGTTGATAAGTCCATAAATTATAGTTATAAGACGTTTTACCAAATATGAGGTGTTCGTGATGAAACTTCAAAGCGCCAAAACACAAATATGAAGGGCGGATGTTGCCTTAAGGAAGATTTGCCTATGCGCATGGCGAGGTGCGCAGTAGCTCCACTGTCTTGCTTCGGGACCATTCGTGCGTAATCGCCAGAGCTCGAGTAGCCAGGAGCTGGTGACTGTACCAGCTACAACGCTAATGTTAAAAGCGGCGTTTTCACTAGCTCCTCCCTGCCGCTGGAGCGCCCATATGCTGACTCCAGGGGATTCAGAAGAGAATTTGAACCTCAGCCGCGCATGCGCATTGCAAGGTTTCTCATGCGATAAAAATACTTTCAATGTGCACATAAAATGATCTCTTAGAAGAATAAAAAAATTGATAGTTTAAAAACACTTTCTTTTATTTCTTGATTTACCTTCTTTATTAGCTACGAACTTTTTTCTGGGGTTTCAATGAACCAGTGAACATATAGGACGCGTAGCTACTTACAAATTCTCTGTCCTACTTTGACCGTTGTGCTCCATGGCTCGATTTTTTTTATGTTAAAATATTTCGTAATATAATCATTTGTTATATTGGCATCGAATCTCGGCAAGGTAGATTACAATTAGGAATTGCGTCATATTTTCTTTCAGACATTTAGCTAAGACGACTATTTACTGAATTAGAATTAGAACCCGGTTAACTACATTGTAAATTGTAAAGTACCCCCCCCCCCCCCCCCCGTGCACTCAGCCGTGATTTACGGTGTATGGTAGTAAATAAACATATGTACGACTTCGCACTGTCACAGTCATCAATGGGTAATGCACAGATTCACCATTTGAAATGAAACTTAGGTCGCTAAAATTACGACGAGAGAAATATCAAGTTGGTGGCGGGGTTACAAATCACTGTTATTAAAAATTGTGCCCGCAAAAAAAATTTCTGCAAGTTAATGGAGCTGGAAAATGGCACAAAAATATGTAATTTTAGCAACCTGCCTAAAATCCTGTCTGATTACGTAGAAGAGCAGCTCGCCACGTATACATTGCATAGTAACTTACTGTTGGAACGCACTCGTAGAACACCAATCTATCACAAGTCCATGACTAACTCAAAATTAAAATAGTTAAATTTCAATAAACTCGCGTACATCTCAGGGACGTTTTGTGCGGAACAAAATATTCTAAGATAATTGTGGAATATTGTGCATCGTTCCAACATTTAATTCAAATGTTCAAATGTTTGTAAAGTCTATGGGACTTAACTACGGGTTATCAGTCCCTAAACTTACAAACTACTTATGAACTAACTAAGACTAAGAACGGCACAAATATCCATACCCGAGGGGGGATTCGAACCCCCGACCGCAGTGGCCGCGCAGACCGTGACTGAAGCGCCTCAGTCCCCTCGGCCACCGGGGCCGGCTCCAGCATTTAATTTTGCACACTGCAAGAAAATGGCGGCTGGTGGTAATCTGTAAGTTAAGTTCACACACTATAAATATATTGTACAGTAAGGAATAATGAGGTCGCTTTTAAATAAAAATATCGAGAAATTCAAATTTTCATTAAACGAAATTAGTTGGCATACATTCTGAAAATACTGAACACACACTTACAATAATATACTAAATTCATCCTGTGCTCGAAAGGAAATTACAAAGAGGAACGTGCTATTGCGTCCGAAAACTACGAATGCTAGGCCAAGAAGAGGGGAGAATGGAGACTGCTGATCCTTCTTATTAAGTAAAACATATGATAAGCGTAAATGTACAGATAATAATGAGCTAGTTAACGTTATACTTTCTTTGCATAACATATTTCGCTTATCGATTCGTATTAATTTGCATTAAATAAACACAGAATAATCGTAACAAATACAAGAGAGTAATTATGCAGAATAGATAAATAAATATTGAAATAAAGACCAGGTGGCCCATGAAACGTTATAGGATCTCTGCATAGATGTACAGAAGACAAAGAAATACAACGGACTTTAACTGTACAATTGCGACTCTGCCAGTCAGAGAAATGGATGGCAGTTAAGGAAGACATAAATAGAACACTGACGTCAGAACTGTAATTATCCAGATACGGACGACACTTTCAAAAATTTTAAAAGAGACACATTTAAACAAACTTACAAGAAATTAGTAAGAAGAGTGCAAGAAAGTAAACATAGGGGCAAGAGACGCAGGTCGTACCAGTAAACCGATAGAGTTTAGATACTAAAGCTTAAAGTTACTCGATGCTAATTACAACGGGGAAATGTCTACAGGGCGTATGTTAACCGGTCCTATACTATTTTCTTTCCTCCTCCATGTTTCCATGGATGACGCGCATCAGTTTGCGTTTGTACCGCAATGACAGTGTACGCGAGGGTTGCACTAACTCCCCACTGCACTGTGCGAAGGGTAGAAAAACTAAAAGTTAACCAACCTGACGTCTTCTATAGATGTCCCCAAGCAGATGATAGCACGCAGGTCGGAGTTCCTGAGAGGCTGAAATTGCTAAACTATTGGAAAGAGCTGATCTAATTACGGAATAAAACTGTGGTGGTTCGGAATGCCAGCTGATTTATTTGAAGTAATCAGAAAATCAGCAAACTGCATAATAACATCCACGTGACAACATTGCTTTAAATGAAAGTAAATATAAAGTCATTTCGCCTTGATATAAGGTGATTAAGCAATATTTTACGACCGCCTACGTATGCATGTTACTCCTCCGAGAGCGTGTACTGAACTCACATGCTACTCCTTTGAGAGCGCGTACTGAACAGTGGCGGCTTCGTTCCGCGATATGTTGCGCAAACATGACTGCCATGCATCATCCGTCTTAAATTAATTATTTTGTTTATTGAATTAGCAAATGTTAATATGTTTTAGCTACTCAGGGCATAGCTTAGCTTTGAGGGTTTTTTCTAAATACAGTATGACATTGAACAAATAATTAGTTTAATAAATATTTGACAAAAATATGAATGCGTTTTGGCGCGTGACCGCTAGTGCTACAGCCAATCGGCGTCCAGTGCCTGCCGCTCGGGGACTTCCCTAGAATTCGGGGAGATTTGCCAGTGCTCTTTCCCATGAGAATCCGACCTATTGTACCACCTGTCGTGGTTCTCACCGGCTTTTAACACCTGTCGGCTACTGGTCCTAACCGGCTGCACTGAAGCAATACTTAGATCTTAATATGATTGCGTTAAGCCAGAAATATTACATAATCCATTGACGCAGATGGCGGTAACGATCGTTAAGAAAGATTGTGCATCGGATGACTCAACAGTTTAGCGATTCATAATCAGTAGGAACAAGGCCTCATCCAACTCTATGATTTATTGAAGATACATTATACCGCAAGTGTCAGTACATTATTGGTTATACGCTCTTTTCGACCGCTGGACTGACCACAAGGAGCCAAAAGATAGAGTTGGTTTCGCAGAACGTTCAAGTTCACCAGGTGTGACGACTTGCGACTTTTCCATTTGGAGATTTGTAAAGTAGCGGACGTATGTGCCTCTGCTACCAGCTGACCTAAAAGACCTACTACACACGATTGCAGTTGGATGAGGTAGTCCAAACACACTGACCAAGGTTTGGGATGAACTCGGTTGTCTACTCAATGTGTGCCGTGTGACTAAAGGTGCTCTCATTTATCACTTGTAGGACAAATTATTTGCGTTGCTCGTTCATTGGAGATATGATATTTAATGGTAAAGTCACCGTAATAACATCTACAAACTTAAAATCAGTGATATTCATTTTGGTACGCCCTGTAGTTAGTAAGGTAATTAGATGACCCAGTGAATTTCATACCACTTATTAATTTAAACCGATTTAATTTAAATCATATGTATTTCAGACCCAGTAGCTTTATAAAGGCATCATCAGATAGACCAAGTATCGGTGAATCTCAAATGTGCAAAATTTTATCGCTGTCAGACGAATGATATATCGCATTGAAAAAAGCTCTTTCAGTTTCATCCAATTTTCAAAATTTCCAGGTAACTTACCCAAATTTTTAGTTCATAAGAATGTTCATCTCTCGCTGAACTTCAAATGATAAAAATTTTATCGCAGTCGGATGAACGATTCTGAACTTATTGTGTTGAGTACATTTAGAAACATATTGAAAAAGGTATTTAGATCGAATTTTTCGACTTTCCTTTTTAACTGTCCCTATTTTTTTTACTGAAAACGTTTCCAAAACCAGAATGAACAATGTTGTTGTTGTGGTCCTCAGTCCGGAGACTGGTATGGTGCAGCTCTCCACAATACCCTATCCTGAGGAAGCCTCTTCATCTCCACATAAGAACGGCAACCTGCATCTGTCTGAATCTGCTTACTGTATCCATCTCTTGGCCTTCCTCTGCGATTTTTACCGCACACACTTCCCTACAACGCTAAATTCACAATTCCTTGATGTCTAAGAATGTGTCCTACCAATCTATACCATATTTTAGTCAAGGTATGCCAGAAATTTCTTTTCTCCCCAATTCTGTTCAGTACCTCCTCATCAGTTACGCGATCCACCCACCTAATCTTCAGCATTCTTCTGTAGCACCATATTTCAAATACCTCAATGCTCTTCCTGTCCGCACTGTTTATCGTCGATGTCTCACTCCCATACAAGGCAACACTCCATACAAATGCCTTCAGAAAGGACTTCCTTAGGCTTAAATCAATATTCGACGTTAACAAATTTCTCTTTTTCAGGAACGCTTTTCTACCCATTGCCATTCTGCATTTTATATCCTCTGTACTGCGACCGTCATTTGTTATTTTACTGCCCAAGTAACAAAACTCATCTACCTCCTTTATTGCTTCGTTTCCCAATCTAATTCCTTCAGCATCACCTGATTTTCTTACACTGCACTCCATTACCCTAGTTTTGCTCTTGTTAATGTTCATCTTATATGCACCTTTCCGCATACTGTCCATTCCGTTCAATTGCTCTTCCAGATCCTTTGCTGTATCTGACAGAATTACTATGTCGTCGGCAAAACGCAATGTTTTTAATTCTTCACCCTGAACAATAAAAAAGAGAAATTATCCTACTCCGTCGTGCGAATAGTCAGTTATAGTGTTGAATAAATCAAGAACACATTGGAAACGCACTTCGAGTTTTTTCTCAAATTTTCCAATTTTCTGGTAGATTTTCCAAAAAATTTATTTCATACAAACGTTATCCTGTGAAGCCGTACTCAAATGCTCTTACAACCATGTGGCAATTGATTTTTATTCATAGAAAATCATCGCTTTCAGTTTTTCCTAAATGTTCCTACTTTCCGGGCGATTTATCCAAATTTTTATTTGATGCGAACCAATTGGACGAACGGTATTTTCTCTTTTCTGGAAAACTTTTCCAGATTTTATCACCGTTTAAACCTTCCCTGTACTTACACGAATATTTCAAGACTAAAATTAGCCAAATCGGTTCATCGGTTCTCGAGTTTTAGCAAGGCTAACGAACAGCAATATATAAGGATAATGACAAGATTGTTTGTAATCTTATTTTTCGCTTATCGGTGTTGGCAGATTATACTGCCGTCTTCAGATCTTTTATTTCAGTCATCATATGATAAAATAAATCACATGATGAAATAAATAAACCGATAATCGTAAAATAAAATTGTGATCGATGTTGGTTGCGTCCTTTTTCTGTTCTTGAGATACTATATTTTCAGTTTCTATTATCAAATTCTCTTGATAAATTTATTGAAATGATCGTCCAAAATATTAAAAAACTTTTATGAAGTATGTATTCTATCAAGGTTATTCTATTTTCCGTGGGATATCTACAATAAAGAGATTGCTGGAAGACCATTACATGACACTACGTCACAAATTTGTCCTTTACTCCCTCTTTTTTCTGCATCCCTCCTTAATCGCACACGTTCCTCAAAATTATCGATCGCTCCCCTTTGTACCCGCAGTCCCCAGATTGCCTTTTTATATCCGCGCTGTCCCCGGCGGCGCAGCGGGGAAGCCCCGTGCAGTCGTTAACGCTTACGACTGTTCTCGGGGGAACCCCCCTGCGGCGCCTCCTACAGTCGTGCCAACTAAACGGCGCCCCGACGCCCGGGGATGGGAGACTCCACAATCGTTACTGCTGGTGCACAGCCCGCCGGAACCGGCTCCGGCGGCCACAGCCGTCTCCAAACAATTACACGCAGCTTTATAAGCTCTGTCGCTTATCTGCCGGCAGTACGGACCACCGCCGGCGAAACGGCACGGCAAATAACATCCCTTTCTTTCTCTCTCTTTTTTATTTTTATTTTTAATCTCTCTCCTTCTTTTTTCAGTCCAGCACTTTACTGAAAGGCTCATTTTCTCCAACACGGGAGTGGTGAGCAATAAAGAAGCTGCAGGAAAGACAAGAAAGATGTGGGGAGAAACGGAAATTTGTCAGAGAACACAGAAATTGCAAACAAGGAAGCACTCCCCACCCTCAACCCTTTTTCTCGTTGTGCTGCCATAATGCTTCAGAGCGAAAGGATGGCACTGCCACGGCAGGGAGAGTAGTTTGCCGGAAGCGGGTACGGGAGCCGGATATCCTCTGAGCGCAGAAGTTGGCGGCACTGTTTAACTTGGCTCAGGCGGGCCTCTAATAATCCCTACGCCAGGGCGCTGCCCCTGCGGCGAGACACCATACCTGAAATCTCCCTCCGTCTCGCTCCCCCCCCCCACCCCTCCCCCTCCCCATCCCCCTCCCGCCAACCGGCGACCAATCTCCTCCGTGACCCGCAAGTTTGTACATTAAACACGTCCTGGCCCCACCCCTACGACCTTGACAACGCGTCATCCCCGGCTTCCCTTGGCGAGATCACCCGCTTGTTAGCTAATGAGGGGCGCTGTCTCGCGTTTTAATGAAACTCTTCGCTGGCAAGGAACAACCCCAGAAATTTCGAATAAAGTACTGGGCGACAGACAAGGGGGGGGGGGAGTATTTCGCTTGGCAGTGCAGCCGATGTTCACAGTCTCGGCGCTAATATTTCCGTCGTCGAGACACCTCGCAGACATTTAAATTATGGCGTAATTAGAGAAATTTGCCGTACGCCGTGCAGTTCGAGGCTTAGAACTCCGGTTGACTTACAAAAGTCCCAGTGACGGGTTAAGTAGAACGACCTCTCAAATTAAGACGAATACAAATACGTATACTATACAATACAGCTTCAACTACAGAACATGTAACTTAAATAGAGCCACTACTCATAAATTTTTACAGATAATTTATTTTTCTACCATTTTTAGTTCTGCACTGAAACCTTTTATATCGAATTAGCTGTACACTGCATGCTTTGCAACATCATGGAAAGAAAAAAGTGTTCATCTACATCTACATCTACATAGGATACTCTGCAAATCACATTTAAGTGCCTGGCAGACGGTTCATCGAACCACAATTATACTATTTTTCTCCCATTCCATTCTCTAACAGTGCGCGGAAAGAAAGAACATCTGAATCTCTCTGTTCGAGCTCTGATTTCTCGTATTTTATTCTGATGATCATTTCTACATATGTAAGTGGGAGTCAACAATATATTTTCGCATTTGGAGGAGAATGTTAACGATTAGAGTTTCGCAAGTAGCCCACGCCGCAGCGATAAGCGCCGTTGTTGTAATGATTCCCATCCCAGATCCTGTATCATTTCCGTATCGCTGTCTCCCCTGTATCGTGACAATACGAAACGATCTGCACTTCTTGGACTCTTTCGCTGTCCTCCGTCAAACCTACCTGGTAAGGATCCCACACTGGGCTACAATAGTCAAAAAATGGACGGACAAGCGTAGTGTATGCAGTTTCTTTTGTAGTTCGGTTGCATTTTTTAAGGATTCTGCCAATAAAATGCCGTCTCTGGTTCGCCTTTCACACGACATTATCTACGTGTTCTTTCCAATTTAAGTCTGAAGTAACAGTAATTCCTATGTATTTTGTGGAGTTTACGGCCTTCATTGTTGATAGATTTATCTTGTAAACAAAGTTTAAGAGATTTCCTTTCATTCTCATGTGGACGACTTCACACTTCTCATTATTTAGAGTCAGTTGCCAATTTTTACACCATACTGATATCTTATTCAGATCGTTCTGCAGTTGGTTTTGATCTTCAGATGATTTTACTAGACGGTAAATGACTGCGTCATCTGCAAACAACCTAAGAGGGCTACTTAGATTTCCCCCAAAATCGTTTATGTAAATAAATGTAGGTGGTGTGTTTTTTATGAACATGAGGGTCATCAAGGGTGGAGACAACAATCTATTGATACTTCAGCATCGTTAGTTGTTGTCCAACACAAGCTCGTCTTCCTCTTGATGTTATGAGTGCTATTGACGGGAGATAAGTTGATTCCGTACTTCTAGATTACCAGAATGCTTTTGACACTATCCACAGAAAGTTTTCAATGAAAGTGAATGGCTAGGTATTAGTTTCTGAGCTATGTGACTGACTTGTCAGAAATTTCAGTTTCTAGTAGGAGACAAATAAAAAAGCATAAAGTAGTACATGATATCTGTAATTCAGAAAGAAAGTTTCATATGTCCTCTACTGAGAAGATTATCTTACCACTTAACAGAATGACTGTCACAATTTAAAAATCAGGGTATCTGTAGCAGGTCACGGTGAGAGAAAAAATTTGATCTGAAAAGGCTACATTAAATAAGACATGGGGTAGTTTTGCAATCCGCAGACCAAATTCATAAACTTAAATTAGCGGGCTGCCTCGACTTAGGAGTATTCAAATAGCAAATGAGCGAAAGTCATTTGATGCAACCCTGAAAAATAATCGATAAAGTGATTTGCACGTTTTAGGTTCTTTATTTATATATGTAAGAGGGAAGAAGTTTGACAGTCGCCGTATGTCATCGGTATCGCAGTACTTTAACAAGTGAGAATAATTTTAGCCCGATGATTCGGATCTCGCCAGTTTTAGTTTACTTATTTTTCATTGCAATCAAACATGTACACAACTTAAATTTGAAATTAAAGAATTACAATTTCGACGGAAAATTTATGTCTCTTCTCTATTCATACATTTCAACATCTTATGAAATGACGTTAATGGTGATGTCTTGAATTAAAATACATCGCAAATCACACATTCCAGTATACGCTTCACTATAAACTGACAGCAGTTGCATTTTAATTGTTCGCTTTGTGAAAGTTTTTCCAGCATTGTTCCAAAAATGTAATTCGTGAAGTTTATTAACCGCCGTTTACAAATATCGAAAATTAACAATAACCCTATATTTGTAATTAATATCATGATTATGTATGTATTGTCTTCAAAACGAATTTCCTCGAATTTTTTTGGGGTATTGATAATTTCAGTTCTGAAAATCACACACACACACACACACACATATAACTCACCTAAGAATCGTCAGGCGCACTTTCTCTGGTGTTTGCGCAGATATTTCCGGTTTCATCTTAGCAATGTGTATCTGGACTCAGGCCCAACAAATTCTGCTCCTCACTCCATTCCTACGATGCCCGGTGTAGATGTAAAGCATTGGCTTATTTCTCTTCACGAACAAAATGATTTTTAAAGTGGAATTTTTTTTGTTCAATCGGTAGAGCAGTCCTAAATTAGACTAGTCTGATATTCGCTTCATCGAAATGTATCAACAGAGACAGTAAAACACGACAATTAGCCAGTACTCCGGAAGTCGACGTATCGGTACACATGCGCTCGCAACTTCGTCCTCGCCTGACGTGCCCCCATCTCACGTGTGCCGCCTCGCCGCGCAGCGTCTGCTACTGCCTTATGGAAGCGCTACAAAGCCGCTTGCGGAGTACTGGTTAATTGTCGTGTTTTACTGTCTCTGTTGATACATTTCGAAGAACCGAATATCACACTAGACTAACTGGGGACTGCTCTATCGACTGAGCACAAAAAATTTCGCTTTATAAATCTTTTTGTTCGTGGCGAGAAACAAACCGACGCTTTACATTTACACCGGGCGTCGCAGGAATGGCGTGATGAGCAGAATTTGTTTGGTTGCACATTGTAAAAACGAAATTGCACTTATCTGTCCAACCACCAGAGAAAATGCGCCTGACGACTCTTAGGTGAGACTCCCTATATATCCTTGTCAGTAATGAGCGGTCAGTACGAATCGGAACTCCTTACCGACATGCGACACCAATAAAATGATCCGAACACACGTATTTAAGCGTGCATATTATTTGTACACACTGCATTTCATATGACTGCAACTGAAGGTTTGTTTATCGTACATTTTATACTTGTTTTTCTCTGTCTCTACAAAGAATTTGTTCCACGGGTGGGACTGAAACCAATCGCATGCTGGCTGGTCGGTTCTCAATCCATGCGTTAAATAGTCGCTTGAACGTAAAGCATCACAGTACTCTTTTTTAATTCTGCTGTTTGAATAGTTAATCGCACTACTTTGTTAAAAACAAGATGGCTCTCTAAAAGCTGAATTTCGTTTTAATTTACGGGTGGAACGAGTGGCTTAGTCGCAAGCGCGTTACGTCAGGATGTGTACGCGTTTAGTTTGCCAGCAGGGCCTGGGTTTCAGGGTGGTCGAAGGCAACGAGAGCGGCTTACAGCGGCGGCACGGCTAACATATTCCGACCGGTATCGGCTATCCAATACGAGCGCTTAAGTCGCAACAGTTGAAAACTGGGCGTTAAATTTGTAAATTAAATTCAGCGCTGAAAAAAAGCTGCATTTTTAAGCTGCTTTCCCTCTGGAAATACATTATAAAAAGAGTATTTGGAGCGTAAGCGTTGACTTTAGTACATCACAGTTTCATATTTGACAATATTCAATTAGGATGAGCCAGCGCAGTTGTACTACATTGAGTGTAATAATAAGAGAAGGGAAGAGACGTTAAGGTGCACACTCAGCACTCAGTGGTAGCAAGTAAGCTTTATGGAATTAACTGCATCCAGTTGCTGACCTACTGTAGTTTAGCTAAATGATAAAGGATATTTCCTTCCATGTATTCGCAGCACATTATACTCGTCTACTTTGAGATTCAAATGCCGTTCGTTGCACCATGCGTCAATTCGTTGCAGATCTTCCTACATATCAATACAATTTTCCACTCATAACGTGTAGGCTTTCACGACAGTAATTAAAACTTCCGAGCTGAGGGGCCGTGGTCGAACAGTAGATATTCTTTCCCTGATGTTTCGTTGCCCGCTGCGGACAACATCGTCCGAGGTGAGTCGACGACTGGCTGCTGGGCCGTGCAGGTCCTGCTTATATGGACGCATAGAGGGCGCCACCACTCGTCACGTGATGTCAGCAGTAAAAACTATCTCTGCTGGCGTCATTACTCTCAATGAAAGGTAATTGATTGCCACATCTTTGGTACAAAGTCGACCGCCATATCTTATCTAACTTCAAGCCTATTTCCTTCCTGTTAATATTATTATGGTGTGGCGATTGGAATAAGTTGGATGGGCTAACCTTTGGATCTATGGACATAGTTCAGAAGTGTCTTCTAATAAGGCAGAAGAAGAAGTTCGATAATCTACAGAAGAGCAGACAGGAAATACCAGATATAGACAATTCGCGAACGGTTATAAATTTGTCCGGAAAAGCTCCAGAGAAGAAATTTCTGTTCTCTCAAAAGGAGGAATTTTGCAATTACTCCACCCAAGGTCCCAGCGGAGGACATTATAGCTAATATAGAGGCGTGGATTCGTCTGCTATATTCACACACTGCTAATGAGATTAGGATGCTAAGCCTCCTAGCAGTAATTTGTCTCAAGGAGAAAAGAAGGCATTACGGGAGATTAATTCGGACAAGAGTATATTTGTACTTTCTGCTGATAAGGGATATGCTACCTTTTGCATCCGACCACTCATAAAAAGTTGAAAAAGGATTCTACAACGAAAGTGCTGACAGTTACCAATCAACTGATAAAAATGTCTTCTATTTCTGCAGAGGATAAAAAAGATATTTGCAAAGCTGAAGCTTACGCTCAGGCTACCCAAGGTGCACAAAATCGATATCCCACTGAGACCGATAGTAAGCGCTATTGGATCCCCTTCTCAGTAGTTGGCTAGACATCTTGCCTCCTTACTACAACCTTTTATTGGGGAAACTGATCATCACATTAAAAAATCTATGCACTTTATCGAAAAACTGAAGGCGATTACTCTCAGCCCTGGTGATATTCTTGTCAGCTTTGATGTGGTTTTTCTGTTCACCATGGTTTCTGTCAATGAAGCTCTTGCTTACATATCTGACTCCCACTGACATTGTAGCTCTGTTACGACATTGCCTATCCACGATTTATTTTCAATATGATAATGAATTCTATGAATAAATTAATGGAGTGGCAATGGGTAGCCCTATACGTCCAGTAGTTGTTAATATTTTTATGGAATTTTTTGAACAACAGGCACTACAGTCAGCCAAAAAGAGCCCTTTGAAGTGGTATCGGTAAGTGGAAGAAATTTTTCAGACGTTTCAGTACTTAAACGTGCTGATGGAACTCTGGGTCATAAATTATACAGGAAAGATACGTACACCGATCGGTACCTTCATAAAGATTCCAATCATCATCCCCGGCAGAAGAGAGGTGTTATCAAAACATTGGTGGACAGGGCTAATGAAATGTGCGAGTCAGCAAATTTGCGAGAGGAACTCGATCATTTACGAACCACATTTCAGAAAAACGGAAACATATCTCCTCATCACTGTTTCGAGCACTCCATCCGAGAAAACAAATGTCTGCAAACGTCGAACAACAACAACCTTTGACGGGGAAAGTTTTTCTCCCATTCATTCACAATATCACGGAGCGTATCCGGAAAGTACTGGCCAGGTTTAGAGTTGAAACAATATTCAAACCCACCAAAATGATCAGCGAATGCTTACTATCACCATAAAATCAGTACAAAATTCCATGTAGTTGTGGGAAGGTTTATATTGACACAAGGAAAAGAAGTATCAATACTCACCTAACTTAACACAAAAGGAACTGTCGACTGGGACACACGAACAAATCGGCCATAGCGGAAAACGGTGACCACGAAATAAAATTTAGTGAGACGAGCGTGCTAGCTAAGTCATCGCATTATTATGCACGTATGTATAGAAAGGCTAAAGACATCTTCAAACATCAAGATAATTTCTACAGGAAGAAAGAAGGCTTGAAGTTAGTTAAGATATGTCGGTCGACTTTGTACCAAGGATGTGACAATCTTTTTTTTTCTTTTTATCTAGAGTAATGACGCCAGCCTGAGATGGTAGAGTGGTGGCGACTCTATGCGTCCATATAAGCAGGACCTTTACAGCCCAGCAGCAAGTCGTCGACTCACCTCGGAAGATGTGCCCGCTGCCGGCAACGAAACGTCAGGGGAAAGAGTTTCTACTATTCGACCACGGCCTCTCAGACGGAAGCTTTAATTACAATTTTCCATTGTTACAACCTCTCTATACACTACAGCATCATCCGCAAAAATCGTCATTGAACGTCTGATGTTATCCACAAGTTCCTTTATAAATATTGTGAATAGCCACAGTCCGACGACACTCCTCTGTGGCACACCTGACATCACTCTTACTTCTGAAGACTTCATTGAGAATGACTTGCTGCGTTCTGTTTTCTAGGAACTCCTCAATCCAGTCACACAATTGGTCCGATGGACCATACGCTCTCACTTTGTTCATTAAACGACGGTGGGGAACTGTATTAAACACCTTCCGGAAGTCAAGAAACACGGCATCTACCTGAGAACCCGTGTCTGTGGCCCTCTGAGCCTCGAGGACGAATAGCGCGAGCTGGGTTTCACACGATCGCCTTTATCGAAACCCATGCTGATTCCGACATAGTAAATTTCTAGTCTCCAGAAAAGTCATTGTACTGGAACCTAACACGTGTTACAAAATTCTACACCTGACCGACGTTAAAGATTTAGGTATCTGTACATCCCTTTTTGAAAACAGGGATGTTCTGCGCCATTTTTCAACCTTTTCGAACACTACGCTCTTCTAGAGACCTACGAAACACCACTGTGTCCAAACTGGTAGCCCATCAGATGCAGCGGACTTTCCTCTTTCGAACGATTTTAATTGTTTTCCTATCCATCTGTCATTTATTTCGGTATCTGCCATTTTGTCATCTGTGCGACAATCTAGAGAAACAATCTAGTGAAACAGCTTTGTAAAAAGACATTTAGTATTTCATTGTTTAATCAACCTCTTTTTCAGTACCATTTTAGTCACAGAGTGTCTGGACATTTTGTTTTACGACTAATGTAAAATGGAATGTCCATATAAAATTAATCGTCGGTAAAGCAGATACCACACTGAGTTTCATTGGAAGAATCCTAAGGAAATACAGCCCGAAAACGAAGAAGGTTACAGTACACTTGTTTGCCAACTGCTTGTATACTGCTCACCGGTTTTGGATCCGTACCAGCTGGAGTTGTAGAGGAGGTAGAGTAGATCCAACGGAGAGCTGCACGCATCGTTACATGTTCATTAAGTAATCGTGAAAGCGTTACGGATATGATCGATAAACTCAGTTGAAGACTCCACAGGAGAGACGCTCTGTAACTCGGTATGGGCTTTTGTCGAAGTTTCGAGAACATAAAAAAATGTTCAAATGTTTGTTAAGCTTAAGGGACTTAACTACGGGGTCATCAGTCCCTAAACTTACAAACTACTTATGAACTACCTACAACTAAGGACGGCACAAATATCCATGCCCGAGGGGGGATTCGAACCCCCGACCGTAGTGTCGAGAACATAACTTTACCGAGAAGTCAAGCGGTATATTGCTCGCGAAGAGATCATGACGATAAAATCAGAGAGATTAGAACCCACACAGAGTCAAGCCGACAATCTTTCTTTCCGGAAACAATACAAGACTGAAATATGAGGGAGAACCGATAGTGGTACTCAAGGTACCCTCTGCCACAAACCGTCGGGTGGCTTGTGGAGTATGGATGTGGATGTAGATTTGTCATTTCAGTTGTTTCCGCACTTCAACTCAGCACGGAATTGCAACATTGGAGCTTATTGATGGAGCTGATGAACCTCATTACACTGACGACAAAGTTTAAAAATTGTGTATTCTCAATCTACGTGAAAATCTGATTAACCAATAACATCTGTAGTTCTCAGTAATTATTATAATGGTTGCTTATTGTAGGGCCACCCATCACGTCTCCTAATGACAAATGACTTGTTCAAATGATTGTAAAGTCTATGGGACTTAACTACGGGGTCATCAGTCCCTAAACTTACAAACTACTTATGAACTAACTAAGACTAAGGACGGCACAAATATCCATGCCCGAGGGGGGATTCGAACCCACGACCGTAGTGGCCGTGCAGACCGTGACTGGAGCGCCTCAGTCTCCTCGGCCACCGCGGCCGGCACCTAATGAGAAACAGGCCAAAGAATTTTTACTAAACTGATTGCCGACTTTGCCATAATTTTACTTAAATTGACACGAGACGCACGGTAGACTGTTTTTATGTTTGCTGGCGTAGGACCTCACCATTAACCCCCGTTATCCACCACAAAAATTATATGGAAAACTTTGTAAGTAATACAAAGAATTATTTTTTGCCATAACTAATGACAAACAGGCCAAAGAATTTTTACTAAACTGATTGCCGACTTTGCCGGCTTGTATATAAAACAAAAACATGCATTTAACTTCCTCGCCTAAGTTTTACTGCGTGAAAGTGTCTGAATTATGTATGAATATTTTAGCTGTGGTTTCCCGTCATACAAAATTCTTTGTAGATGTAGATATCCGCGGGATACTTTCATTATGCAAGAACACCGAATTAACAAAGACGACAGTTCATTACTATCGAATGTAGGTTGCAGATGGTTCTCAATATCATTTATCAATTCCCCCGTGCTACACAATCTTGCTTTTGCTTCCTACCAACGTTCCAAATTGTAGAATATTTGTGGCGGAACGCGAAGGAGTGTTTGAGTGCACTGAGGCGCTATGCTCCGATGCGCGAGGCCGCTTCCCGTCAGGGGCTCGAATTGTCCTGGGGCATGATTGTTTGTGCTGTCTTCAGTATAAGTTTATGTGTAGTTTGTAAGTTCAGGGACTAATGACCCCGCAGTTAAGTCCCATAAGCTTTACAAACATTTGAATAATTTTTTAGCACTGTACCGAGGTGAAGAGTATGTTCTACGAAGCGAGAGCCTCCGACACGATGCTCACCGTCCTAAGTTGATGTACATACGATGGGGTACTATAGCGGTATACAAATAACATATATAACACTACAGCGTGTAACGTTCCGTCAAAATTTCAAACTGGTCAAAAACGTTCGGAGCACACACATATACATTTTTACATCTTTACCCAATAATTACGTATACTTTACATGCCTACCAGATGCAGTTGCTTAGGTCTGCATACGATCCGCGAAGAATTTCTGCATACTAGTACGTATATGGAAAATGTAGAGATTTCTAATCGCAATCCTCTAAATTTTCTTGGCCGAAGACTTTAATATTTTGCCGTAACGTTCCATTGGGATACGCGCTTATTTTACGTATCCGGTTTTTCAATATGACATACATGAATTTATATAAATTTTCATTGGAGAAACGTTTTTATATATAATCTCATGTATATACGATACATATCGTAGACTATGCGATATCGCATGTATAATTCTCATAACAAGTAAACCGGCTGAAATTTGAATATGCCGCTTTGTGATAACGTCGTGCGACTTCTAGGGACGCGGAGCATGCGCTTTCGCCTACCCCTACAAAATTCAAGGCTGTGCCCTCAACAGGCAAGGTGATGGTCACTATATTTTTCCACGTTGGAGGTCCGCTACTCATCGAATTACTCGACCACCGAAAAACCATTAACAGCGACGTCTACTGCGAGACACTCTGTCGCCTGTGCAAGTCCTTCAAGAGCTAAGGGCGTGGGCTGCTCAAGGAGGGAGCAATTCTGCATCATGATAACGCGAGTCAATGTGAACTGGCCAAGTTCAAGTGGGAGTAGCTTGACCGTCCGCCCTACAGCACGAACTTGTTGACCTGTAACGTACGTCTGTATGGTCAGCTAGAAAACTTGTCAAAGAAAGCACTTCAATTGCGACGACGACACCCGCGAAGCCGTTTTTTGCAGCTGTGCGTCTGAGAGGAACTTCTGAGTCAGTTATATTGGGAGTCTGAGTTTTTTTAACCATTCAGCTCCCTCCTCTTCATACTTTTAATCTTCCCAGTTCTATTTCTCTCCCCCTCCCCCCTCCCACTGTCCATTTCCACCCCACTCATTTATTTATGTAAAGAGATACAGATTTGTTGCCCATCAGAAAGTTAAAAAAATAAGAAAGAAGTATAACACGTCACACAGTTTCCTTTCGCTTTCGGGACACATAAAAATTAAATATTTCTGGTAAATGGAAATGAGCGTATGACTTTCTTGGCCTGGAGAACCTTGCCGGTTTGTTCGGCCACCTTAGTGGAAGTCTTTTTATTTGACGCCGCGTGGGCGACTTACGTGCCAATGATGATGAGATGATGATGATTAGGACAACACACAACACCCAGTCCTCTGCTGGGAATCGAACCCGGGCCTCATGCGTGGTACTCAGCGACGCTACCGCTAAGCTACGGAGGCGGACAAATATTTCTGGTAACATGTCTAACAGCCATACGAAGTCGAAGTCCCGGGTGATCAAAAAGTTAGCATCAATTTGAAAACTTAATAAATCACGGAATAATGTAGACAGAAAGATAAAAATTGACACACATGCTTCCAATGACATGGGGTTTTATTAGAACAAAGAAAAGTATTGCAAGACGCGTGAAGGATCTCATGCGCGCGTCGTTTGGTGATGATCGTGTGCTCAGCCGCCACTTTCGTCACGCATGGCCTCCCGGGTCCCCAGGCCTCAGTTCGTGCGATTATTGGCTTTCGGGTTACCTGAAGTCGCAAGTGTATCGTGATCGACCGACATATCTAGGGATGCTGAAAGACAACATCCGACGCCAACGCCTCACCATAACTCTGGACTTGTTTTACAGTGTTGTACACTGTTGTACAGCTGTTGTTGAAGAATGATGGTGAACACGTTGAGCATTGCCTGTAATGAATATCATATTTGCTTTGTCTTAATTTGCTATGCTAATTATTGCTGTTCTGATCAGACGAAGCGCCATATGTTTGACAGTTTTTGAACCTTTTTCTTTTCTTTGCTAATAAAACCCCATGTCATTCCAAGCATGTAAGTGAATTTTTACCTCTCTATCTACATTTTCCGTGATTTATTGTTTTCAAATTTATACTGACTTTCTGATCATCCGGTATGTTTGAATGTATCCCTCTGCCTCGAAATCGTTTCACTCATCACTATGACGAATGTTACATCTTACTTACGTTTTAGTGAAGAACTTGTTTGTAAACTTGCAAGCCACCGTATGTCACAGGTTAGTTGGTCCCAAAAAACGAAGAAAAGGGTTTGGAGGGGAATACTAGGAATACTATAATGGATAGAGTAAAGGAGGTGGTGGAATTGGAGGGAGAGAGTGAAAGACTAGTAAATTAACAGTGAACATCCGGGAATTACTACCCACTTTTTTTATTTACTCCTGGAATGACAAAAGCTAAAATATAATACACAGATTGTCCCCAAAATAGCCACATTGTCGAAATGTATATTTGAAATTTAAATGCGATTTTTAATTATCCGTGTACAAAGTCCGTGTACCTTTCGGCCTGTGTCTTATTAACAAGCTTCGTCGTTACCGGAATCTTTCTCGTTTTCTTCTGTACTATAAACTCTGCATTATAAATAACTGTAACTTGAGCAACAACACAATGCCACTATTGAACCGTTAATTCTAAATTAGAGAAATGTAATCAATGCAAATTAAATATCTGTAGCTATAATGTAAAAGTAACTACGGTCACGATGATTGTATCATAGTATCTTTCACTCAAGTAAAGCTGTCCGTGATCGGTACTTACATCTCTAAATACGAGTTCCGCTTTAGGCCCTGGGCTGCCCGGACTGTCTGACTACGATTCTGGAAAAGTTTTACCTTTCTGTGCAAAGACGACATTTATCTCCGTAATTTAATTGTACAGAGTAAACTCAGTGGAAACGTGCTCACACTCCTCCTATCAAGATACGCCTCCCGCTTTAACGTGGAGTAATACAACCCTCTACCAGACAAAAGGCTGATCATTGGCGCCGGAAATACGAGCGTCTTAGAACTGGAGCCTAATTACGCTAATGCGTTGCCGCTACAACTGCCCGGGGTGAATAATGCAACACTCCGATGTGAACAGACTCCCTTTGTGTACTCTGAAACTCCATTTGTAATTCAGTCTCCCTTAGTGAATTATTCATGTGTCAAAAACGAAGCGTTGCATTTAATTCACGTCCTTCGTTTCTATCAAGTCTCTTTAGGAAAAAGTTGTACACCTGGAGAGAAGACGTAGATTTCGAATCGATAACGACAGGTGCGGACGGGAGAGCAGTAAATGTTCTAATAATGGCTTCAATGTTGTTCGACAACTGCTAAGCGACATTGCGAAGAGCGTAATCTGTATCCTTTAATAGGAAATATATACAACCATTAGGGTCTGTGTGATATAAACGAGTGAAACAAACAAACATTATTACGCGGAGACGTAGTCATGCTTCCTACAACCACCTGACCGTGTCTGAAAGCGGTTTCTAGCTTTGGGATTACATAAAAGCACATGTCTAGCCAGTCCTTCAATGCGGTGTGAATAAGGTACAAAAGTCGTTCACCTTTGGTAACACGTACGACTCGCCATCACACAACTCCTACAGAAAGAACGTTAACAGATAGAACAGGCGACGATTATTAAACTTATAGTAAACGTAAAATGTTTGACAAAGAAAGGTGCATTTCGGTGCTGTCACTTTAATAGTACGGGCTGCTTGAACAGTGTCATCGCCAAAACTCCTGTCGTAGCGCGTCATGTCGGTTAGGACAACCTATGAATACAGTATCAAGCAAAATCTATTTTTCTGCACACAGTGTGTGAAGTATTTGTGTTTTAATTGTTTCTATGATAAGCCGCTACTGGCTGAGAGAACGCTGATGAGTAGGTGGCTAGTAATTGGAATTACGCAATAATATACCTTAGAAGTATATCGGTGACCCACATGTCAGGCGCTATCCTTTTGAGTTGGGCTTAAATTAGTCGATACTGCCGCTATCCTCTGTCATGAAGCACTCTTACGTCTTAATGGCGTCACACGACACTGTCGGGATGTACTCTGCTGACGGCATATTTTCTTGCTCCCAGACCCGTATTTATCGCAGGTATATATATATATATATATATATATATATATATATATAATCCATGAAATAACAATATACCTGCATCAAAATGCAAATATCGAGTGTCGATATTTTTATTTTACATTTTTTCGCTATTTTTGTTAAATATTTCAATTTTTATTTTGAAAGTGTAGTGGAATAGAACTTCATTTTATTTGTGTGAAGGAGTATTGCTACTTTATCCCATACATTATTTCTCATTGATAGTGTGGATAAAGTAAGAGGGACGCTGATGTAATTGGTGCTCAGCGCTACCAACAGGAACCGCTACGTCGCTTGCTTTGGCAGCAATGTGAAAAAAGCACAGATATCTCCAGTCCTCGCTGCCCTACAGACCAAAATCCTGCCTTCGCCATTGACACTGTATGATTTACTTATTTATCAATTGTACAACCCCGCTCGTGGCCACCACTGAAATGCATCGGTCACGTGGTAATAGGACATGCTCTAGACAAAACTCTCATCAGTAGGCAGGCCTCTACCTAGTTAAACTATGTACCAGCATTCCACTAGTCTGCTGCCCTCCAAGTTAAGTATTGTACTATCTCTATGAAATATATATCTTGTTCTAATCTAGCGTAGTGTTTCTAGTTCTGCTGTCCCACTGGCTGGTCACCTCAGACTCTGTACCCGGACACGCGTGCATCCTATTTCCACGTGTCGGTCCCTCTACTCGGCAACCGACACCTTAGTCAACCGGCGGAAACGAGACACAAAAGTGGCAACGAGGATGGGATACAGAAAAAAAAAGAAAGAACATAAGTATTGTAATACAAGCTTTTCATCTGCAAAAAGTACATTTATAACTTACAAATTCTCTCGTTAAATATTTATTCATGCTATGGGGGGGGGGGAATATCTGTTTCTTATTCAATATTTAAATATACAGCCCTAAAACCAGTAGTTTATTTACAACGTGCAGTCGATATTTTTGTAGGCAAATTTTTTCAAAACATGTTTGTATAGCTTATGGGGCTTAACTACGGGGTCATCAGTCCCTAAACTTACAAACTACTTATGAACTAGCTAATTCTAAGGACGGCACAAATATCCATGCCCGAGGGGGGGGGGGACTCAAACCCCCGACCGTAGTGGCCGTGCAGACCGTGACTGGAACGCCTCAGTCCCCTCGGCCACCGCGGCCGGCGCAAATTTTTCAATATTGTACCTCCGGTATATCGATTTTTCCTTCGGTATATATAGGTCCGATGTTAATGGTTTTTTTATATCGATATATCGGATTCTCGATATTTTTAATAATATCAACATCCTTATTTTCGTGCAACAGTTTTTATCCACGCTGTCTGTTGCAGAAGCGAGAACGTAGCTCATCCGATTAGTCCAGCGATGTTCCACTCGCGCACCGCTAGCCCATAAGCCTCTGGGAGTTGCAGAAACCTCTGCCGCGAGCAGACAGCGGGCCTTTCGAGATTCGCCGGTACCTAGCGGGAGCCCACCCGCCCTAAGCCCTACAAGAGCAAACGCCGCGCGCGCCAGACACCGCAGCCAGCATTTCATTAATGTTTCCGGCTTCCGTTTGTGTTCCGGTGGCAACCCCTTTGTGCCTCTCGGCTACAGAAAGCCAGCGCGCCGCGCCGTATATCAAATGTTTATCTTGGGGAGCGGGCCTGTTTTTCTTAGACTGTAGGGGCCTCTCCCCTGCCTCCACAGACAAGCCGCGAAGAAAACAGGTCACGTGGGGTGGGTGGGCTCGGAGGGTGATGGTAGGCGGGTGCCGTCTAGAGGTACTGCAGCCCGGCTCGCAAACACAGGAGTTGTTTCGGCAAAGTAGGCACCTTCAGCGTGCCTTTGACATTGCTCTCCAGTTTGTAGCATTGTCTTCTAACGTGTCTCTTCGCTGTGACACAATCTGACACGACATGAAAGGGATTTCCCGAAGAAAGTGCTAATAGGGCCCCTCCTGTTCCTTGTTTTTATAAACGACTAGCTAAAAACCGGCGTTGCTGGGGTGTATATTTATGTATTTATTTCTGCCTTGAGTTAGTACTTCTCATATCCCTTCTCTCTCCGTCTATCTCTTTTATTCTAAAAATAAAAAAAAATAAAAATCAGTAAATAAAAAAAAATACATGTTATAGTTATCGGAGAATATATCTTATATCTATAAATGTGAATGTCTGTTCGGTGTACGCTTATCACGTCCGAACGACAAGACGCAGAGACTTAAATTTTGTACAATTACTAATTTATACTTGAGGAAGGTTTTAGGCACGGTTTTATAGCGACCTGATAGATATTTAGTAATTTGAAGAACATAACGCGAAATGCGGAACAATAATTACTCTTTGAAAATTATATTTACTCATTGATATTGCTTTTATTGGTTGCGTTGTTGCTTGAGGGTTGATAATGATAAAAGGGTGGAGCATATTGGAATGGAATGTTATCAGTGAATAAAAAAATTATATGTGAGTGTGTGTGTGTGTGTGTTAATATTTTGCTCTGCAGCGAAAACTACAGAAGGCAAACGAATGGTCTGTGTGTAATTGTGATTAGAAGTCTCCCGTTGTACACCATAGCAGGTCCATGCCGCTAGCTATAAGAGGTTGGAAGATATGGTGGTTGAAAATCGTCAACTTATAAAAAAAATTCGGACTGAAGGCCAACAATAACTTTTGCGACTCTATAGCAAGGAGGTTACATACAGCGAAACGTGTTGCCACAGACCATATCTTTGCTCTATGCATGCTACAATGTCTTCAGCTATTTCTCTGTAAGGATAAGCATACGAATAAGGAAATAAGAAAAAATAAATAAATCAGTAAAAAAAATTATTTTAATACATCTCTTAAAAAATCGATTTGACGTTTCGTGCATTACATCAAGTGATCGATCTGTGATATTATTACAATCATTATTGTTGAATTTCGTGATTGGATTCCTCGAAAAGAGTGCATTTTTTCGTGTGATTTATCTACCAACACGCGAGTGATGCCGCGGGTTTAAGCTAGTAAGAAGTAAGGCTGTGTTGCATAATCTACAAAATTATACATGAAGTATCCAAACAAAGAAACATAGCAGTCAAAATACAAACGGCTTATAAAATTCGCACGATCTCATATATATTGTCTTATATGTTATACAATTCTATAATTCTTGTATAAGTGCTGTATGTCTGTAAAATTTGTTGCGAATGCAATTAGTGCTAAAGAATTAATATATTACAATTTTGTGCGTGTAGGGCGGTTTTCTATGAACGTCACTGTTTATGTGCCCATGTCTCATGAATTACGTGTGGTACTGAGATAAAATTTTGAAGGTACATTCAGCTATATGAGTGTATACTGTCTGTAAAATTTCCTGCGGCTACAATTTGTAGTAAAGAAATTATAAATTGTAATGCCATACGGAATGCCGTTGTGTTAGTGCATGAACAGCAGTAAAGTAGTAAGCGAGTAATATTTTTCTTTTCATAATTTACTATGGTTGTCGGTGACAAAAAGTTCAATAAAGGTATGAAATTATGTTTCAAGTTGGTTTCAAGTCGCTAAGTACTGTCATTCCCATACCGTGTGAAAATAAGTCTCGCCACATTACGTAGCAGTTTCTTGCTACAATATTGTTTATGACGTAGTACCTCCTGAACCATGTGTCGTGTGTGGTTCTTACCCCGACAGCATTGTTACTCGCGGTGAAGAATATGAGCATCAAATTTGGTTGAAATCGGTTCAGTGGTTTAAAAGGAAATGTGCGACACTGTCATTTGATGCAATAGTTTTTCGCGCAATGATTGGGTCATATTCAAACGAAACAAACTTGCCATCTTGTAATGTTGTCAATGAAAGGACATTTATATGCATAACAAAAATATGGAATCTTGGGGACACATCATACCATCAGATCCCTGTTGGATGATGTCTGATAGTTCAGTATAAGTCTCTTTTCAATTGATACCGTTTGTTTCCTGTCAGAGATATATGATTTGTACCATTCTGCAGCACTTACTGTTACACCGTAATTTTTTTTTTTCTTAACAGTATATCGTAATTTACACAGTACAATGAATATGAATGTTCACTAAATGTACGAGTGGTCTGTAATATATTGCGTAATGAATTAAGTACATTCTCACTGTCTGTATGGGTAGTCTTCTCAATATCGGAAGCATTTTGAAAGACAAAATGTGACATAGATAATATTTTATTAGTTGTCAGATGTTTGAGAATACGACTGTACATTCTCTTTTCTAAGAGTTTCGAGAATTTGGAGAAAGTGTAATTTGACGGAAATTTGTAGAGATTCCTTCGTCTCCTTTCTTCTACAGAGGCTTAACCTGAACATATCAGCCATTCAGGAAATGGTTTGACAAGTAACTTTGTACATAACTGAACATCGAGTCACACTGATTAATCAAATTTGTTGATTTATTCTCATATCTTCGATTCTAATGATTTTATAGTCGACACTACTTCAAGTGGTGTTGTCATACTCATGTTATGAAAGAAATTTGTTGTGACAGGAGATATTTCATTGTAGCATTTACTGACCCTAATAACCCTAAAATTTTCAGTAATAGTTATGAAATGCTTGTTGAAAATTTCAGTATAATATAACTTAACAAAATCTGTTGGTGAGAAATACATGTCCGGAAATTTCGATCAATGACGCTACAGGCACTGTTATATTACACATACAGTGAAGGTAATTTTTCTACCATACGTTTTTGCTTTTCATATCTCGATTCGGGATGATATGGACCGAAAGAAAGACGAAATTTCTAATTACCGTGGAGTGTGAAATATATACTTTAAGGGCTGTGAGTACTTGGCCAGTACAAGGGACGTGCTCGTAGTATCAAAAATGAAACCTTGCTCGTAGCTAATTGATGTATTCATTTAAGTGCAAACTTTATTATATATTTTGTTGTTGTTTAGGTCCACACTAGCTAGCAGTATTTGAGATTTGTTTTACAAGTGAGGTGAAAGGGTGCTCATTACGTCACCGGATGACATTTCCAGGCATTCGTATCAAACTTCCATACCCAGAATAAACATTTTATTTTTAATGGTTTTGTTAAGAGATATTTTAAGGGAATTTAAACACTAAATGTAGTTTCTATGTACCATTATAATACCAGTAAGTATAGTTTCCCACGGGATATTTAATTTAGGCGCCTTACTGCGGTATAAAGGGTCATTACTTCCCAAATTCAGCGTTCAGGATCTGAGGCAATATCAAATAAATTTGTTGGAACTAAATAGTCATTACAATAGGGAGAACCGACAGAAAAGACGTACAGTTATATGGTTGAAATAAATTAATTTTGCCAAATCATGAAAAGTAGCCAACCCCATACGCCAGAGTAAAGGTTTGGAATAACGAGAGAGAGAGAGAGAGAGAGAGAGAGAGAGAGAGAGAGAGAGAGAGAGAAACTGGGGGTGAAAAGAGAGATAGGGAGGGGGCTGGGCCAGCAGGGAGAACTACATAGGAATTAGATGAATTAGATGAACTGAGGCTTAATCATTCACAAAATAACTGATATCTACTGGTGCAATATTCATTTTTCTATAAAATGGAAATATGTTTACGTATTTGCAGCAAAAAATTTTGGCGAATCATATGCGGCACCATGCGAATTCATTCCAGGCGTGGATACATGGAATGAAATTTTCTCTTGCTACTTCCATAAACACGCTAGACATGCGACCTTCCGGGTTTCAGGAGGCAAACAACTTGAAGAAAGTTTGGGGAAACGTGGACCCTCATTTGAAATGTGAGCTCAAGGTACGCATAAATTACTTGCAGAAAATTGAAATTAATATCAAGTGTCGAGAAACGTTTAAACTGTCAGGCTGTGACGTAGTAGTTTCTGATGAGTTTTGTGGCTTCACATTTACGTCTTTATTTTTCTCGACAAGAATTAATACCGCCCAGGCAGTCACCTAAGCAATTTTCTCTCCTCCGTCGGATAACTTTTAGTTGTCTTAAAATAAACAAGAGAACACAGGTAATTTCTTAGATATATTGTTTTTCCATGGTCTACAATGTTGATTAACCGTTTTAATCATGTAAACACAGTGTTCTAAAACTCCCCTTAGATTACGAGTACTTGAAGTGGGGGTGAGTACATAATGAATATTTGTTCCATTGTTAGCTTCAAGGAGTGTTTAAAAACTTTTACACTAAACAATGCTAATGAAAAATAGCACCCACTCATACATTGGTACATTTGAAAACCATGTCATCGTACAATGATTTCAAATATACTGTATTACCTAGCATCTGTACGGACATTTCACGTATTAAAATTTAAAAAAAATAGTAAAATTAGCGATTCAACACTGTTGCTGCACCAGCCACCACCACCACCATAATGGAATGGAATGAAATGTAAAATTAGCAACGTAATTACATCAAAGCACTATAGAGGAATACTAAAATTGGCAATTTTACCCTCCTGTTTTATCCATACATGACGAATCTCCTTCTAAAGTAGTTTTCACCCCGATTTAAAGAACTGGATACTGCGCATGATTTCGACTTGTATATGACACAAATATTGAAAGGACGCAGAGCTTTTCAAACGACAATCAGAGTTCTTTATAAAAAAACGATCACATTATGTAAATTATGGATAGATGATGCTGAAACAGGGCAAATGCAAACTAAATGTACTGAAGAACGTAAAACTGTGAAGAAAACTGTTTGGGAATGGGACATAAAAAGGATAGAACCTTATAGCGGAGTGGACAAGGAATTTATCAGTTCTTCATGCAAGTGCCATAGCAGCAAATGTCTTTAGAAGGACGTACTCCTGTGGCTTTAGCGTGAAATGGAAAATGATAATTGTATGACACCGCTTAACAGCGGAAAAATACTAACGAGTCTGACTTGGAGTATCGCAGCAACTTTACTACTGTCAAACACCACCTGTGAGATAGAAGAGGAAACAAGAAGTTAACTGACAATGTACATCTAGCATCCATGTTGCCAGACAACATAACTACCACAGCGAAAACGTCAGCAAAACTGAACACGTACTTGAGTAATACGTTATCGATGAAAATAATACGAATAGAGCTTAAGGGTGCGAGAATTGCCTACAGTTCGTCCGCTGCGGAACAATAGCAGCGGTTTAACAGTGTATGGTTTCTCATACGGTAGTGTGGAACTCCTGCTGCGGTGTCAGAGTACCTGCGGCCGCACTTACAAGCTGCTGTGGTTGTGCGGTGCCGCAGCGGCGTCTATTTACAGATCGGATTCGGGATATGTCCACTGCGTCCGGAGGAACCACACGCCCTTTGTCATGCTGACACTTGTGTCTTCCAGCCGCCGCCTTCACCGTACTTTTCTAAGCAGCTCACGGGCTACACAGACAACAATTTTAATAGCTTGTGATTTCCCTTCCTCGCGGCTCGGCAGATTTGGCTGTTCCTATTTCTTATTTTCTTTTATTTATTTTGCATCTTCATAACTCTCCGGACAAGGTTTGTATAAAATAAAACTTTTGGGAAATCTACCAGGAAATTTGAAATATTTCAATGTTCTGTTGTGTTACTTCGCATACGTATCTTTATATTTGTTCCAATCTAGATGAAATTTTACTTACTGGACATTGAAAACAAGAGGAATGTAACTGTACATAAAATTTCGTTCTGGGCATGAAGGAAGTTACCTATGGATTTCGATAAAGTTCACAGTTTCGCTCCTATCTTGAAGAAATTATGTTCGCTTTACCTTCAAAACAACCCGTCTACATAAATTTTCCTACATTGCATTGTGGATGGTACTTTAATTATAGACTTTAAAAAAATCCATAGTTTTGCTCTGATCTTGAAGAATTTTTGCACGCTTGATCTTTAAACCAAGAAGTAGTACACTGTGTACATAACATTTCGTTCTCTGAATGGCGGAGTGTACTTCATCTAACGGAATTCGACGAAATCTACGGTTATACTGTGATATTCACGGAATTGATGAAATTGCCATGAAGTTATCTTGAAGGTTGGCTCGTGTGCATCTCTGTACAAAATTTTTTAAGAAACGCATTTTGAACAGATATCAAATTAAGATATAAAAGTGAACCACTAAAATGTAAGTTCTACATTTTTATGTAAATTTTTATTTGCACCTTTTAACATAATCAGATGAAGCTCCTGGGTTGTGTTGCGCCAGTGGCCAAGTCAGCTGACGCCACCAGAGCCACTATATTCATTGGTATCCAGTAATGATCCAGATTCGATACATTTTTACTCATATCGAAAATATGAAAATTGCTTTATAATTACCTAATTTGGCTGAACAGAAGTTATTAGAGATAATTTTATATTACATTGAAGGTAAGTATAATGGGAAACAATATACTTTTAGCACCATGTGGAGAAGGTTATGGACCGAGAGACGGGGCAGGAATTTAAGAGGCATTTGCAATTCAAACATGGAAAGTCCAGTAATAAGGACAGCTTACAACTCACTGCAAAGACATGGCGACGAGCCGAGAGAGGCACATACAAAATACACACATATACAACACTTTCAGCTTTCAGCTATGGCGTTCTTCAGAAAGTAGAAAATTCATGGAGTCACTCAGGGACACAACACAGTCATACAACCATCATCTCTGGCTGCCGCACTTCGAATCACAATTTTCGGTGTGTAAATAGGGGAGGGGAGAGGGGATAGGAAGGTTGCTTTACAGTGGTGGGGATGGGTACAGCATGGTGTAGATGGGAGCAACGAGATGCAACTTGGGAATGGAGTGGGGAGGTGGGTAAGGGGAGAAAAAAAATAGTAAAATAAAATAAAATTGTTTTCCATTATTTTATTTATTTTATTTTATTTTTCTTACCTCACCCACTTCTTCACTCCATTCCTTAGCTGCATCTCGTTACTCCAATCTAGGCTGCGCTGTACCCATCCTCACCACCGTGACGCAACCTTCTTATCCCCTCTCCCCTCCCCTATTTACACACCGAAAATTGTGATTCGAAGTGCGGCAGCCAGAGATGATGGTTGTATGACTGTGTTCTATGCCTGTGTGACTGCATGAATGTTCTACTTTCTGAAGAAAGTGTGTCTTTTGTACCTGCCTGTCGCGGCTCGTCGCCATGTCTTTGCGGTGAGTTGTAAACTGTCCTTATTACTATATTAGTATTTGAAATTCACATACATATTTAGCAGTTGCGAAGCATTTCCCAGTTGGCTTGTGTTTAATAGATAAGCTTTTAAAAAACGCTCACATTTCTGCATTCCTATGAAAACGATGACTGAATGAAATGCGAAAGTTCAATTTCGATTAATAAATCAGCGATAATCCAGTCTGCGTCTTCCGTGCAAGCTTAGAAATCAGCTTTTGCGATAATTACACATGTTTCAAAATTTCGATTTAAATGATCATTCGTAATTCTGATTCGCAACGCATATTTACAAGTAAAATATACCATACCCTATTGATACTATCACGACAAACAGTGTAGGCCTGCAGAACGAATAAAAAGCTTCGCAGGTGCAAGTTGCCGAACTCAAGCCTGAACATATATTTCTGCCTTACTTAATAGTTAAAGATAATTTCATCCCCCATATGAATGCACAGTCCGTGAAACATTATTGTGTAAATACTATACAACTGTGAACAGCACTGAAGTGTCCATTGCAGAAAGCAACTGACTGATAAAACAGTTGGCACCACTGATCTCCCACACTGGGTAGGAACAGGGTCCTCAAGGACACTGCGGCTGATCCGCGCACTATGTAGTGATATGCAGGTCCTTCGCAAAATCACTGCGGTTTCTCCGCAGCGAAGAAACTGCAGTCTATACCCTCAGATTAACATCCATGCAAAGGCTTAAGTTGCTAAATAATAACGGATGCCGACGAAAGCTGCGAAAGGAATTGGTACTACGATTAAAAGAACTAGAAACGTGATGACTGGGAGTGAGTGGCAGATCCCAGCACTGCTGGTTTGCGGGAATACCCAACACAAGAGACAGGGCCTCACAACTGTCCGATAGGCCGCGTTCGCTAGATGACTGGCCGTCCACAAGAGGCTGTGAGCAGTGTCCCAGCAGCCAGTCACTCAGCTAGCTATCGGGGCCTACCGGTGTGACGTGACACTGGCGGTTGTGAGGCCATGTCTCTAGAAGCTGTTGGCTTATCGGCTTACCGACCCGCGGACTGATTACGTCACATGGCGCGGCCGCACCGCCGGCTCGCAGCACTGCACGGTCTGAGCCCCTATCGAGTATACATCCCGCCCTGCGCACCACGCTCTACCGTACTAGCGATGCTCTTACCTCCTCTCACAAGGGACAACAGAAAATCATTAACAGAACAGTGGTGTGCATTTCCATGCAAAACGTTGCATTGTACCTCAGGTGACATTTTATCAAAGAGAAATATAGTAACAAGATATAAATACCATAGGAAGGAAATTATATGTAATTTAATGGCAGCAGTATGTCAATACATATTCTGTCAACATCGCCAAATCTGTCTGCTTAAACTACTTACAATAGCGCGATTTTATTTACTTTCGATGAACTCATAGAGCTTCATTATTTTGCTATAGGAATTAAAGCCACGTTTGTAATAGTTCCCATAAATGTTCTCTAGTTTGCTATCATCAGTATCTTGTAACACACAGGACCTCAAATTTTTGGGTGGCGAGAGTTCGTACTCACTATGAATTGTCTCCTTGAAGAGCCACCTTCAGGTTCAGCCGGCCGCGGTGGCCGAGGAGACTGAGGCGCTCCAGTCACGGTCTGCACGGCCACTACGGTCGGGGTTTCGAATCCCCCCTCGGCCATGGATATTTGTGTCGTCTTTAGTATAAGGTAGTTGATAAGTCGTTTGTAAGTTTAGGGACTGATGACCCCGTAGTTAAGTCCCATAAGCTTCACAAGCATTTGAACATTTGAACAGGTTCAGATTTCTTTTATCCAGCGGAACGTCTTGGAGTTTTGCGATGTCTATATCCTAGGCCCAGACGTCATTTACATATTCAGCACGTCTCAAACTTGGTCCCCTATTCAAATGTTCCAATGTCTGTAGAGCTCATGGGACGTAACTACTAGGCCTAAATTTTACAAACTACTTACGAACTAGCTAATACTAAGGACGGCACAAATATCAATTCTCGCAGAAAAATAAATATTTTATGTTAATAAATGTAAAGAAGTATTTCTTAGAAACAATAAAATGGATAAAGTAGATTTTAGTACAGTTGTCTCTATTAGCACCATGCAACATACAATAAAAATATTAAGGTTCTGCATCAAATAGTTTTTTTTTTTTTTTTTTTTTTTTTTTTTTTTTTTTTCAGAAATGGGTCAAATATTCGACTACATTATCATGGGTTACATAAGCAGGGTGTGGCCCTCTTAATTGTGTACACAGTCAAAACAGTCTGTAGCGCGAAGTGTAAGGTGGAATATAACGTGTCAGGTGATTGACCCAGAGGACGCACACTTAGTAATGTCAGAAACAACTCGACCGGGACTTTATACTGGTATTAATAAAAGAAGATTTAGCACATCTGTCGCTACTAATTAGATGCAAAATGGCTTCCGATCTCGGATTTTCAGTCTAAATAAACGGGTGAAAGTGCTACATTCTCTATTCATATAGCTTTATAGTAATCATAAAAATATGGACATATTTTTAATTTCAAAGTAATTAATTTGCGGTTACTGTACCTAAGACTTTAGTGCATGATAATTTTTAAAAGTTATTTGCAAGAGATGTGTTCGTCTTTTATTACTGGTACTCATTAGACTGGGGTAATATATATATATATATATATATATATATATATATATATATATATATATATATTGGATTTTCTAGAATTCGGATTTTGTATAGAGGTGTTGAATTCTTTTTATTCATTTATTTATTTCAATTTTACATACCAGTCCCGGTGTGTATTCAAATTCTAGTAACCCTAAGGGACCAAACTCCTGTGATCATCGATCCTTAGATTTGCAAACTACTTAATCAACTTTGGATGTGGACAATACGCACACCCGTGCCCAATTGTGAACTCGAACCTCTGGCGGAAGCGGCGGCAGAATCTGCAACATGGACTTCAGACTGCAGGGCCATCACCCGTGTGTAATTAAAATAGTAATCTTCGACATGTGTAACAGTAATTCTTTCTCTGTTTTAGATTCCTGTCTTACACCTCAGGAGCATACTACACCGTGCGGAAGATAATGAATCCCGACACCAACTAACGTAAGTAAGAGCTGAAAGCATACTTTTACACAGAATATTGAGCAATTTGTTTAACAAGCCACTGGTTACGTCGCCCCGTTGCAGTTGTTTGCTAACCGACATTGGAGATAACAGGCCCTGCAAGAGGTGACATTCCAGCTACCTCTCTTCGAAATTTCAGTGTTCCTATTGAAAAAAGTACCGTTAAGGCAGTGGTACCGTTTTGGTCACTTGCATTAATCGTAGCAAGAATCTTCAGGCAACGGCGCGAGAGTTAAATGGAATCTCAGTCTGCGAGTTCGTCTAGAGTTCGCTTCACGTAATTATGGGTGAAGCTAGTGATGTGCCAACCATTGGTGTTGGCGAATCTTTGGAGAGGTATTAACTTGCTTCCTGGCTATTTTATTTCTAAGAACTGTTTTTCAATAATATTAGATTTTTTGGGACATAATTTATAACGTTAAGGCCTCTGCATTCATTTATATGATGTATCATTTAATTAAAGTTAATTGTAGTTATGAATGCAGCTTCCTTGCTAAAACAGCAACTGACTGGAGAGAATTGGCGATTATAATTTACAAAGTAGTCTTTCGACGCTTACAAAGCTACCTCCGAATATGGAGAGTATATCACAGCTATGACAAAGCCACTAACGAGAATTATTCTGTGCTGTTACCGACTTTAGTGTAAAATATCCTCCCAATCAGTAGATACATCAAATCAGCATTGCATCACCTTGGTTGAATATCTCCTGAACACTGAAGTTGCATATTTATTCAAGAACAAAATCGTGTAGATTGTCCGCAGATGTCACTTAAACCCGCACAAAGTAGCCATGCATGGCAGTGCCATTGCTACGTAGTAAAATGCCCAATCATGACACCAGGGGGGAAGTGTACCTACTATGTTCACCTACATCTACTTCCATATTCCGCAAGACACCGACGGCGTTTGGCGGAGGGTACCCTGAGTACCACTATCGTTTCTCCCTCCTATTCCAGTCACGTATTGTTCGCGGAAAGAAAGATTGTCGGTACGCCTCTGTGTGGGCTTTCATCTCTCCGATTTAATCCTCGTAATCTCTTCGCGAGATATTGGTAGGAGGGAACAATATACTGCAAGAATCCTTGGTAAAGGTATTTTCTCGAAACTTCGACAAAAACCCCTACCGAGCGACAGAGCGTCTCTCTTTTAGAATCTTCCACTGGAGTTTATGGATTATCTCCATAACGTTTTCAAGATTACTAAATGATCATGTAACGAAGCGCGCTGCTCTCCTTTGGATCTCCTCTACCTCCACTATCAACCCCACCTCATACGGATCCCACACCGCTGAGCAGTATTCAAGCAGTGGCCGAACAACCTTCATTTGTTTTCGAACTGCATTTCCTTAGGATTCTTCCAATGAATCTGGAATCTGCTTTACCGACTATTCATTTTATATGGTTGTTCCGTTTTAAACCACTCCTAATGCCTTCTCCCAGATTATTTATGGGATTTACTGCTTCCAGTGTTGCTGACCTGCTATAGAGTATCTAAATGATAAAGGATCTTTCTTTCTGTGTATTCGTAGCACATTACACTTGTCCACATTCAGATTCAATTTCCATTCCATGCACCATGCGTCAATTCGATGCAGATCCTCCTGAATTTCAATACAATTTTCCATTGTTACAACCTCTCTATATACTACAGCACAGCATCATCCGCAAAAAGCCTCAGTGAATTCACAAGGTCATTTATATATATTGTGAACAGCAACTGACCCACGACACTATCCTGTGGCACACCTGACATCATTCTTACTTCGGAAGACTTCTCTCCATTGAGAATGACATGCTGCTTTCTGTTATCTAGGAACTCCTCAATCAAATCACACAATTGGTCTGATAGACCATATGCTCTTACTTTGTTCATTAAAGGACTGTGGGAAACTGTATCAAACGCCTTGCGGAAGTCAACAAACACGGCATCTACCTGAGAACCCGTGTCTGTGGCCCTCTGAGTCCCGTGGACGAATAGCGTAAGCTGGGTTTCACACGACCACCTTTTTCTAAACCCATGCTGATTCCTACAGAGTAGATTTCTAGTCTCCAGAAAAGTAATTATACTCCAACATAATACGTGTTACAAAATTCTACAACTGACCGACGTTGGAGATATAGGACTATACCTCTGCACACCTGTTCGACGTCCCTTCTTGAAAACGGACATTACCTGCGCCATTTTCCAGTCTTTTGAAGCGCTACGCTCTTCTAGAGACCTGCGGTACACCACAGCAAGAAGGGCGGCAAGTTCCTTCACGTACTCTATGGAAAATCGAACTGGTATCCGATCAGATCCTGCAACCTTTTCTCTTCTGAGTGATTTTAATTGTTTTTCTATTCCTCTGTCAATTATTTCGATATCTGCCATTTTGTCATCTGTGCGACAATCTAGAGAAGGAAATATAGAGCAATCTTGCTCTGTGAAACTGTTTCGGAAAAAGACATTTAATAATTCAACCTTCAGAGTGTCTTCCACTGTTTCAATAACATTTTCGTCACGAAGTGTCTGGATATTTTATTTTGATCCACCTACCACTTTGACATAAGACCAGAATTTCTTAGGACTTCCAGCCTAGTCAGTACATAGAACTTTACATTCGAATTCGTTGAACGCCTCTCGCATAGCCCTCCTCATGCTACATTTCGCTTCGTGTAATTTTTGTTTGTCTAAAGGCTTTGGCTACGTTTATGTTTCCAGTGAAGTTCTCTTTGTTTCCGTAGAAGTTTTCTAATTAGATGGTTGTGCTACGGGGGCCCCTTTTCATCTTTTACGTTCTTGCATGGTACATACTCATCTAATGCATATTGTACGATGGATTGGAACTCTGTCCACTGTTCCTCAACACAATCTGTACTTGAGATAAAACTTCTGTATTGAGCCGTCAATCTATATTTCCTAACTTTTTCCAAATACAAAAATCTTCCTTTTTTTACAATCTCTATTTAAGACTGAAATTATCGATTCTGTAACCGCTTTATGATCGCTGATTCCCAGTTCTGCGTTAACTGTATAGAATAGTTCGTGCCTGTTCGTCACCAGAAGGTCTAATATTCTGTCGCCGTGAGTCGGTTCTCTATTTAACTGCTCAAGATAGTCTTCAGCTAATGCACTGGATTCTTTGTCCCTGCCACCCGTTATAAATGTCTATCTCTCCCAGTCTATATCCGGTCAATTAAAATCTCCTCCCAAAACCATAACGCGATTCAGAAATCTACTCGAAATATTTTCCAAATTTGCCTTCAGGCGTTCTCCACAACAGCTGTTGAGCCAGGAGGCTTATAGAAACATCCAATTATCATGTTCGAGCCTGCTTTAACTGTGACCTTCACCCAAATTATTTCACATTTCGGATCTCCGTCAATTTCCTTCGATACTAGTGCACTTGTTGACTACTTCTGCCAATCCTAGAAGCTCCGATCCTAAGTTGGATAGTAACCTTGTTGTAACTTTGTGTCACCTGGGCGTCTTATCAGTGGAAGTTTCTAGGGGTCCCGGAGGGAACCAAAGCGACGTTTTCATCTGACTGCCCAAAAGACAGCTGTTAACTGTTACTTAAAGATTCTTTTCGGAGGAATCCGTAGAGGAACAACAATATACAGAATAATGATTTTCATGCAGCTTCATGATGTCGTGATTCGACTCACACTGTAATTAATATGAAGCTTCAACATGATGAAGGAAGTGGGACCTGCAACTTCTTACAAACTTTTTATTCTTCACCATTTGTTTGGTGGCTAGTTTCCGGCCATCATGTCCATTTTCTAACCATTTGCCAGAAGTAGGAAATTGACATAATAGAGGAATATCAGAATAAATATTAAATGTTGTTATGTAATAATTTCGATCACAATTCGGTGGTCATTGCGTATGATGTTACATACCTCATAATAAATGTTTTATACAATCTATCATTTCTACGCAGCTAACCCAATACATCATTTACAGAAAGTTCAATGTTCAAATGATTGTAGAGCTAATGGTACCTTACTACGGGGTCATCAGTCCCTAAACATACTACTTATGAACTAGCTTATACTAAAGACCACAAATATCCAAGCCCGAGGGGGGATTCGAATCCCCGATCACAGCGGCAGTGCAGACCGTGACTGGCACGCCGCAAACCGCTAGGCCACTGCAGCCGGCGCACAAGTTCAACTTTCAGTGACTCTAAGGTTGTTCAAAGAGCTGTAGGGCTGTACTTCCTACAGCAGCAAAGGAGGCACTACCGCGCATGCAGTCAGGCTGCAGGAGGAAATTTTCCCTGCAGTTCATGCAGCCAGGACGCTTCACGACGCTGCAGCCGCTGCACGACGCTGTCGGAGGTTCGAGTCATACCTGGGGCATGTGTGTGTGTGTGTGTGTGTGTGTGTGTGTGTGTGTGTGTGTGTGTGTCTTTGTTTGTCCTTAGGTTAGTTTAAGTAGTTTGTAATCTACGAAATGATGGACACGCAGTTTGGTCCGATAGATTTACAAAAATTTGATTTGTACACGACGCTGTTCCTCGAACAGCCGGTGGGCTGCAGCATGCTGCAGAATTCGGTGTCGGGTGCTCTTTGAACACGACTTTCCGTACTGCGCATGTGCGGTACCAGCCCTGCAGCTGTTTAGACGAACCTCATACGTTGTTGTTCATTTAATAGTACGTGACAGACTGACATTCCACGATCCATCCTACACGATTTGCGGGCTAGCCTTCATAGGGGTCGCTGATAATCCCGCGCTCTGTATTCGACGCTACACCTTACGTAAGTTGCGTCGTAGCTTCGATAGAAGTCGATGCTACACGCTGCAACAGTATAAAGCATGATTTCCACTTACTTTGTTATTGTCAATCTGGTGAATCTAAAAAAAAAAAAAAGAAGTTCAATTGTTTAAAAATGTTTAGGACTTAACTTCTATGGTTATTAGTCCCTAGGACTACAAATTGCTTAAACCAAGTTAAACCACCCTAAGGACAATGAACACGCATTCATGCCCGCGGTTGGACCCGAACCTCCGACGGCTAGCAACCGCGCTTTCCTCTGCAAGGCGCCTTGCCGCCTACGGCCACTCCGCCGTGGTTGGAGAATCTAACAAAACATGTCACTGACGTTTATCTACAGTAGTTTTCGAGAAATTCTTGTGAAGTAAGAAAATAATTATTGAGAGTTTATTATTTTGGAAAATGATGGCAATAAAGTTAACTACAACTGTATAAATGTGTCAATCTTGCTTTTATTAATATCATATCAGATTTGAATTCAGGTAATATTTTGTTTCACTTCATACACTATGGTTATTACGTTCTTTACGATCTTAAACAATGCAGAAAAGTAACGCGTTTGAAGAGTAGGAAACGACAGAAACCAAGTAAATTTACTTGCATAGCCTCCGGAAATAGGGAAAATAACTGCAGATAAACGTACGGGAAATGTTTCATTGGATTCACCAGATCAATAACAACAAATAAATGAAATCATGGTTTATTTTAATCTCGCGAAGTTTTGCAATGGTTTCATATTAGTGAGGTAGCTAAATTTCAAATGTTCGAATGTTTGTAGAGCTTATGGGACTTAACTACGGGGTCATCAGTCCCTAAACTGACAAACTACTTATGAACTACTTAAGACTAAGGACGGCACAAATTTAAGCTAAATTTAAGGAAAAATTTTTATTGCCGGTTTATTTTCGTTAAAAGAACTGCAACCAGCTGCCTTTTTGTATGTTTTTTATTTCATCCAGAACTAGTTTTCGAGCCATTGCAGGCTCATCTTCAGTGGATAACTACACAAGAACATTTAACTTCCGCTAAGTGTAGGTTACGCTGTCATGTTGGTTCTGGTAAGATAACTGAACTTTAGTAAGCGAGAACAGATTAACTAGAATTAAACGTATTGTAAATTAATGTACTTACTGTGTTCTTATTGTAGGTGTACATGAAACTAAGTTATGGATTGGGCACGACGTTTTTTAACACATGAGAGCAATTTTGCTACACTTAGCGTTACACGTTTACAAAATATAAACACCGAATGTGGTGCAAAGAGCATGGCTGTGTTAGATGTTGCACTTCAGCAATTAATGTTCTTTGCTTTGAGACATTGTGAATGTATAAAGCGAATGTAAAGGATTAAAATTATATTGTTACACATTATATTGAATTTGGCTAGTATCAAGTTACATTCATAATAAAACAAGTGAGATACATTATCAAATATAAAATAAATATGAAAGGGTGAAATATTTGCACTTTGGTTGGGCAATAACTAATATGGATATGCTAATATAAACAGATTAAACAATATCAGGACCTTTATTATTTTGCTGATTGACATTACTACATAGCGCCTGACTTATGAATGCATATGGGCAGATCTTTTTTACTGTCTTTGTGCTAGAATCTCTTGGAAGTTTTGAAAGAAAAGTTATGTGCTGATTCACCGTAAACCGTCAAATTACGCTACAGCTGCATTTCGTGTCCAACGTGGATATCTTGAAAAAAGTAACTCCGCAAGTAAGCATTTGCGGACTTATGTTTATATGAACTGTTGTCTTTACCTTTACTTGCAGAATAAGATATTAAATTATTTGCATACCTTTGTGAATCACCCTGTATACATCTACGTCTTCTATGATGAGCTGCGGTAAAGGAAATCGATAGGAAATATCGACATCTTGCCATTTAAACGTCGATGTTTCTAAAGCATCGGTGTCTCGTTTTGTGCTCCCAGTAAAGGATTGCACACTGTAGGCTTTTATAAGAAATTAATTTCATCACGTTTTAAGGGTCGATCTTACGTAAATAGTACCAAATGTTGCCAAGGTGCTATTTTATTTTCTGGATGAGTAGTGTCGGTAATACACAGTTACCATCATCGGATCATCTGTTTCAGACACAAACATTTTTAACAATAGCCAAATCACTTATATATTTTTCCCCGTCAAGGGCGACCACAAAAGAATGTAATATGCTGCCACATTAACGCAGCTAGTGGTGCTCGACGCATGGTTCCCAGTTCTTCAACATCACAACCATAACAACAGTTACGAACTGATGGGGACACAAATATAGTAGTGCTTTCGCTACTTATAAAAATGATTGTGTCTGAAACAGATGATCCCATGATGGTAACTGTATCTATTACCGAAACTAAAAGAAGGATCTGTACCAAAAGTCTGGAAAGTAGCACAGGTCACACCTATATTCAAAACTGGCATTTGGAGTAACCCACTAAACTACAGGCCCATTTCATTGACCTCAATTTGCAGCAAGTTTTAGAAACACTTGCTGTATTCAAATACTATGAATTTCATGAACAGAATGACCTTTTGGCCCAAGGTCAACACGGATTTAGAAAATATCATTCATGCGAAACACTACTACCTCCTTACACGAGGTGATGACTGATATCGACAAGGGATCTCAAATTGAATTCGTATTTCTTGATTCCCAGAAGGTTTTTGATACCGTACCTCACAAACTATTTTTAATCAAATTGCGTGGTTGTAGTATATCGCCCGAAATTTGCGACTGGAAAGGGGAGTTCCTGTCAGAGACGACACAGTTTGTAGTAATCAATGGTAAGACATCGACTAAAACAGAGGTGATAAAGAGCATTCCACAGGGTAGTGTTATTGTTCCTCTGCTGTTCCTTATTTATGTAAACGATTTGGGAGAAAATCCAAGCAGTTATCTTAGGTTTTTTGCAGACGACGTTGTAATTTACCGTCCATTAAAATTATCTGAAGATCAAAACAAACTCCAGAATCATTTAAATAAGAAGTAAGGTGTAAAAATTGGCAGTTTAAATACTGAGAAGTGGGAAGTTGTAGACATTAGTACGAAAATAAATTCGTTAAACTTTGTTTACAAGATCAATCAATCAAACGAGAAGGCCGTAAGATTAAATAAATACCTATGAATTACTATTACTTCAGACTTAAACTGGAAAGAACAAATAAATAAAGTCGTGGGAAAGGCGAACTAGAGACTACGTTTTATTGGCAGAACCATTAAAAGATGCAAGAGAACTACTAAAGAAACTACATACACTACGCTTGTCCGTCCATTTTTGGATAATGCTCCCCAGTGTGGGATCCTTATTAGATGGGTTTCACGGAAAACATCGAAAGAGTCGAAATAAGGGCAGCACGTTTTGTATTGTCGCGATACAGGGGTGACAGCGTCACGAAAATGATACAGAATCTGGGATAGGAATCATCACAACAACGGCATTTATCTCTGCAGAGTACGCTAACATTCTTCTCAGATATATATTTTTGACTCTCACTTACAAAGGTATAAATGATCATCAAAATAAAATAAGAGAAATCGGAGCTCGAGAGAGATTCAAATGTTATTTTTTCCCGTGCGGTATTCTAGAATGGAGTAGGATATAAATAGTATAAAGGTGTTTCGATGAACTCTCTGCCAGGCTCTTAAATGCGATTTGCAGAGTATCAATTTCTGATGTAGATGTCCTCTTTTGATGTGAACACTCAAATTAAACGTGTGATTTATCACATTTACGTAAATTTTTGGAAGAAACTGACTTCACCAATGAAAAGAGGGGAAAAACTTCCCCAAGGTTCGACTGCTAACTAAATTTCGACCTTTAGGTCAGGTGTCCATTTAATATATAAAGCAGAGTGTCCGTATATTTCTACGTGTTGCATACAAATCTACAGTTTTGTTCCAATCTTTATGACATTTTGTACATGTAAGCTTCAATCCATGAGGACGGTCGCCGTAAGTGTAAGAATCACAAACGATATATTGTTCACGAGATATGACATAAACAATGAAATGTGTCTAAAACCCCTGCATTTAGCGACAATGCTGCTCAATTTCTCCTACCCCACTGGACCGATTTCAACCAAATTTGGTACACATATTCCTTACGTGAGATAACAATTGCCGTACGAGTACGAACCACATACGACTCGTGGTTCAGGAGATATAACGTCGTAAACAATAGGAATCGCAGAATATTGCCACATAATGCGGCGAGAGTTTATACATACGCTATATGAGAATAAGACTACTTAACGACTTGCAACAAACTTTAAACATAATTTCGAACCTTTATTAAAGTTTTTCTCGCTGACACCCATAGGAAAATGATGAAAGGAAAAAAGTTTCTCGCTTACTACTTTTGCCCTGTTTGTAGAGTAAACTACGGCATTCGGTATGACGCTACCATTTATAATTTGTACATTACAAATTGTTGCCGTAGGAAATTTTACAGACAGTAAACACACATATAGTTGAATGTCCGATCTAAATTGCATCACAGTACGACACATAATTCATGAGATATGAGCACATAAATAGTAACGATCCGCCGTTTTTTTCATGGACTAAAACTACGGTATTTGGATGACGTTACAATTTATAATTCATACACTACAAATGTAGCCGCAGGAAATTTTATAGACAGTATACACGCATATACTTGAGTGTACCTTCTAAATTGTAGGACAGTACAAGACGTAGTTGACGAGATATGAGCACATAAACAATAACGTTCATGGAAAACCGCCCCATCACGCACCAAGTTTTAATGTTATACCTCTTTACTACTAATTGTATTCCCAAGAGATTTTACATACAGCCTTTATGCAAATGAATATACACCCGAAAAATGACAGGAATAAATAATAAGCACCTGGACGACAGGGACGGCGCAAGCCCAAATGCCGCCCCGTGCGAGCTGCTAAATTGCCCCCCCCCCCCATGTACTTTTTTTCCCAAAACGTTTGTGGAATTTTAATTGAACAAATCTGTAGAAAATGTCAGCAATCAATCGCAGTTTTTGTTTTTACTTTTCAGATCTACCTAGGTTTCAGCCACCGAGTTTTTGAAGTAACAGATTATAAGAAAAATAAATATTCCTATTCAGCAATCTAAAAGGAGAAAAATTCTAACTAATGAATATTGTGTATGCGCAATACTAATTGTACGTTATATGAAAAGCACTGTAGTTTTCGTTGTAGAGAACGCAACAATACTAATTGCCTGGAAAGGCAGTACCAGGAACTAGGTCTCACAGGTCCAGCGAGGCTACGGGTAAACTAGCGCCCAAGAAGAAGAAACAAGAAGCTCACAGTAATTGACCGATGATATGGATAAATGTATTATCTGGCAGCAATTTCTGTGGCATTATGAACAATAAAAATACGAACTTTGTGAAAACTGCACAAATTTCGTCAAACAGAAATGAGCTACAGAGCTAGCAAGGTAACCCTTAGAAGCAATGTTTTGTCTATGGATTTTTTGTTTTAGAAGGTGTCAAAGTTAACGTTTTGTTTTGTGTGGACGAGAGAGGGCATTGTTGCTGAAAGACCATACTTTATTCAGGTTTTCATCAGAATCAAAGCGACCAGTAGTTTACCTAGATGAAACACGGATCCACACGCATTATACAGTAAATAAATGTTGGCAAAGTGATAGTGTGCGAATATTATTGTCAAACAAAAGGACCGGTCAGAGTTTATTGTTCATACAGGCGGAGACAGGTGTTTCATGGCTCAAAAACCAAAACGGAGGAAGTCAGTCCTTCTCCCTCACCTCGTTCACCAGGGGAGTCCTACAGGTAGTCGAGGCGCCATGCCACAGTTCCCTAAGCCGCTCTCTCCGAGGTTTGGTTTCGAATTCCCCCTTGGGCATGAATGTTGAGTTTGTCAAAAAATAATAATAATAATAAAAAAGGGGCGGGGGAGGACGGCAGATTTGCAGCCCCTCGGATAGTTCCGACCCGTGCGGCCGCGCGTTTCGCACGTGCCTTGCGCCGGCCCTGTCGGGCAACGCCGGGTTTCCAGCTAGTGTTTGATATTAGGCAACTCATTTGTCATAAGAAACTGTTCCTGGTGGAATACGGCTGTGGCCTGCTTGTAGGGCGACGATTATCGTACAGCCTAGTTGGGCGGCTGCACCAGACTCCCATGGGTGGTGACGTGTCGGGCGGAAGCAGGCTGCTCGCGCCGCATGCTAACAGCGCACCGCCCGGTTGCCGGCTGCCCCTGCCGATGCTCGCCCAAGGCCGGTAACGAAGCCGCCAATTAAATACGCGACACGCACGATCCATGGGGGATGGGGGCGGGATGGGGGTGCAGGTATCGACCTGAGTGGCCCCCCCCAGGTCCCAACTCTCACCCTCAACCCTAACCCCCAACCTCCGAACGCCGACCCGGCCGGTGCTGGTGGAGTAATTGAATATCGCCCGCGGCGCGAACCCCCGCGCGCCGGCATACGCGCCGACGTGACGTAACGCGGTGGTGCGTGCTTGGCGGCAAATTGCCGGCACCCGCCCCCAGGTGCGCCGACTGCAAAAGTATCGCCAAAGTTACGCACCACCCACCGGAACGTAGCTTCAGCGACGCCGGTGTGCTGGAGCGTAACTGTTCCCTGATGATTGTACGCTGGTACCGGACGTCGAACAAAGTTTCTGAATGGACAAATACATTGAAAGTTGTCCATAGAAAAGGGGGTGTTTCTCTTCATCAATGAATGCGTCACCGTTGTTTGTATGACATACAATTCTGTTAAGTGAAAGCTGTTCATAAAATAATTTATAATCAGTAAATGGTATTGTGTGTGTGTTAGTCCTTAGGTTAGTTTACCTAGGTTTAAGTAGTTTGTAAGCTACGGACTGATGACCACGCAGTTTGGTCCGATAGATTTACAAACATTTGAACATTTTTAGAATATGCAACTTGACCCCTGGTAAGAAAACACCCGTATCGTTACATAAGACATACTGAATAGTACAACGCAAGCGTGGTGCTGAAGCGACAGATTGGCAATTAAATCAGAATGTGACACTTCCTCTCGAAATATTTGTTTCAAGGGTTAACACTGTATGTCTTTCAGGTGCGCCGACTGCAAAAGTATCGCCAAAGTTACGCACCCTCCACCGGAACGTAGCTTCAGCGACGCCGGTGTGCTGGAGCGTAACTGTTCCCTAATGATTGTACGCTGGTACCGACCGTCGAACGAAGTATCTGAATGGACAAATACATTGAAAGTTATCCATAGAAAGGGGTGTGTTTCTCTTCATCAATGAATGCGTCACTGTTGTTTATATAACATACAATTCTGTTAAGTGAAAGCTGTTCATAAAATAATTTATAATCAGTAATTGGTATTGTTCATCTGCACTTGTATCATAATACGCTATTCTGACTGAACAATTATCAAAATGAATAAAGATGAGCAACAACAAAATAAATACAAAATAAAACAAATCCTGGTAGTGTAACTTTTTAAATAGAATATGCAAGTCGCGGTGGAGTAGCCGAGCGGTGTAAAGCGTCTCGCTGCGGAGCGCACGGTTGCTCGCCGTGGAGGTTAGAGTCCTCCCTGGGGCATGGGTGTGTGTGTTAGTCTTTAGGTTAGTTTACCTAGGTTTAAGTTAATGTTCAAATGTTTGTAAAGCTTATGGGACTTAACTACGGGGTCATCAGCCCCTAAACTTCCAAACTACTTATGAACTACTTACGAACTAGGACGGCACAAATATCCATGCCCGAGGGGGGATTCGAACCCCCGGCCGTAGTGGCCATGCTGACCGTGACTGGAGCGCCTCAGTCACCTCGGCTACCGCGGCCGGCTAGGTTTAAGTAGTTTGTAAGCTACGGACTGATGACCACGCCGTTTGGTCCCACAGATTTACAAACATTTGAACATTTTTAGAATATGCAACTTGACCTCTGGTAAGAAAACACCTGTATCATTAAGGTACGACTTTGAACAGTACGATGTAAGCATGGTGCTGAAGAGACAGGTTGGCAATTAATTCAGAATGTGACACTTCCTCTTGAAATATTTGTTTCAAGGAAACAGCTTGTGCTACTGCTCTCAACTCTACTGGCACAAACATGCTGCTGCGATATACAACTTCATTCTTAGACTGCCTGCAACACTCTCCCTGCTCACACTTCCGAGTCCGGACAACAACCACTACTGCACTGCTACTGCTCAAACGCGCACCGATCAAACATGCTCCCCGCGGAGCAAAGATATGAATCGCAGACTTCAACCTTACATAGCTACCTTTCAACATTGGTCAAATAATTAGAAGATCCATTAAGATGTTTAGGGTTGACGTACTGTCATCCGTCAAACGAAATGAAATGGTTGGACCTCTTTCTGTCGATTCTAGTCCTGACATCATCGTCCGAACGATTTAAAATCACCAGTGCCATGCTATTGTGTATACTTGCTTCGTAATCTGTGATTCCGTTGGTTTTTGTTGAAATGAATACAATCTTTAAGCACTTCGCCTTCAGTGGGGTGCGTATATGTAATGTAGCAGACATGTGCCGTCTCTCAATAACCCCACATGCTCACGGTTTGATGAATGGAAATTAATTTCGCTATTATCGCGTACCATCTCAAGTAAAGAAAGACGGACTAGAGTGACCTACGAAGTTTATTTTTTCTTTTATATTGTAATGCATCCTGGTTCGCTGAATTTCTGCTACGATAGCAGCGCTTGCTTCTGCTTCGTATCAGCACGCTAAGTTGGGTGAGTTTCGCTTTCCTTCGCGTGTGTGAGTGGTTGAATGCATGTTGATTATAAATCCCTCCCCCAACGATGTTCAGATCAGATTACTTTAACAGAGTTTTTCTATTTTATTGTTTAAAAAAATTGGTTGCCCCACTTGCTCATGTTTGAACTGAATAAATAATTTATTGTCAGTGAAATATCATCCCACTTTTGTATATTTGTTAATGAATACCTTCCCCTTTTATTTAATGTGGTTTTTATCCAATGCTGAGAACAAATTCAGATGCATATTATCATATTTTTAATTCCGTTGCGCCATAAATGTTCTCACAGCCACCTTCATAAAATGGTTTAGTTCGGGGTGGCTTGTATATTAATAATTGTGCGTAATTCTTGTGATCTACGACGTACGTTGGCCACCGTCTCTTCGTCTTCCTGCTGTTAAAGTAAAGTTTGAGGCAGTTCTAAATTCTGGGCCAGGGAACAAGATTCTGTTGCAGGAAGTAGCCAGTAGTTCACGCGCATCCTTTGGCTGGCTTTACGGCCAGAGTTATATCTTTAAAGTAAGCTTTCTGTTTCCCCTCAGCTAGAGTTAATTTTACAATTAACGGTGTTCTTTCATAGTGTTTTGGACAAACCAATTGCAATTATGTCAGTATGTAAAATGTGAGTATTCAGTATGAAGAAAAGGAAGACTTTGCAAATGCCCTAACGTTAACAGTGTGGAACAACAAAAACATGTTCACCACTTCTAGTAGATTTTGTAAGTTAGGTTAGCAACACTCATTAGAACCCACCGTTATCGTCGTCAGAGTCACTATATCATTATATTGTAGTTGAAATGAAAAAAAAGAAAGAAATACAATTTCGTCAATTCAGTTTCAAAGCTTATTAGTATATCGGATAAATATTTGAAAAAAATACATACATACTCCTACGCCCAAGGGACGACTCTACCCTGCGATGGTGAATGACCAAGGACTCCGTAGCAAGGTGCCTTAGACCGCACGGCTAGCTCAGATTCAGCACCGTAACGAACACCTCAGAGGATGTCTCAGTTCCGGGCGAAACAAAAGGAACGGAAATGTTACATGTAGCACGGCCATACAGCAAAGAAGAATCATCAACCATTACGAGTTCAGGTCGTGAAAGCTGTCACTGTATAATCTGTTAAGATCTTTTCGGTATTTATTCTAACACCGTTTGCACTTTCTCCATTAAATAAATGACATACAAAAAATATAATTATTCTCAGATTGTGCCGAGGTTCCTTGGAATATTGTACGAAATTTTACAGTAAATCTATCTAAAACGTCTTGAGGTTCTTGGTAGCAAACTTTCCTCTTGATGTATCACATGAATGTAGTATTAATGATACATAATATTAAATGTACATTGTCTGGGTCAGTCTGAATGTATAATAAGAAATATAAGTGTATTCTTAGCCACAGTTGCTTGTTAAAAAAGGATTTTTTTAATACTTCGTATGTAATGCTCAACCAGTTGTAATATATCTTACTTTTTGTCTTTACTTTGTACTTTTATAAAACATTTCTTTACTGCGGAGCACTTGAAAATGATGCCATAGTGCATCGAATACATTTGTATTCCATATTATATGAATTATTCCAGTTGCACTCCTAACTGACATTATGTCAAATTATATTAATTTCACTGTATCAATGTTTCTTTCGGAATCGTGTAAAAATCTGAAGTAAATACGGCACGTGCTTCATGACATTTATGGTAACAACGTTAAACGACGAGTAGTCTTCATGCAGCAGATAGTCTATCGCAGGCCAGTTTCTGTCGTCCCATCACCTCACGAACTTTAAACGTCCGCGACCATCCGTCGTGCATCAAAATTCGAGAGGGGAATTCACGAGAGCAAGTTGGTCGCTCGTGCCCCTGTTTCAGCCTGCGCTGCGGAACTTTGGGCCCGCACATTGTTCCCTTTGGTATCTTCGGAGACGGCCTAAACGAATTCCGCCTCATCCCCCGTGCCGGTGCCAAATTGCCGGCGCCGTAGTTCTGCTGGCACAGATCCGGCGGCGTTTTTGTCCTGTAATATGCGTCGCCAGGCAAGGTCGGCCGCCCAGAATACCAGACAATGGCGCCGCACTGCCGCGTCACGTCAGGGCACTGTATCTGTGTGTCGCTGAGCGCCTCTCACAATACACAGAGGTAATAATTCATCCACCCTGACATACAATGGCTCAAGCGACGATGACCAATTTGTCGCCGCACCACTTCACCTTTTGACAGTGCGAGCGCTGTTGAGTAACTATTTTTACACACACTTTGAATGAATTCAATGTCGATGTACCTGTCTAACTAAAATAATCACAACTGCTTTTCTTTGTACATCCGTATCTAACACAGATGGTTCGAGACGTCGACTATACTGTTAATTTAAAGGAATGAAACACCTTCAACCGTTAAGTTACTAAATTTCTTTGCTACCAGACGCTTCATTCTACATCTACATGTTCATACATACTCCAAAATCCACCCATTGGTGCGTGGCGGAGGGTACCTAGTACCACTACTAGTTACCATCATTTCATCAACCCACTATTTCCCAAATGGAGGACATAGTTATTTCCGGCGTAGAGAAGCAGCAGAGAGACCTGAATTCAAAAAAGTCTCCAGGTCCGATTAGAATACTAGTTCGGTTTTACCAAGAGTATTCTGAGACATTGGCCACTTACTTGCATTTATCGTGAATCTCTTAATTCAGCGCAAAGTTCCTGGTGATTGGAAGAAAAGCGTAGATGTCTCCTGATTATAAGAGAGGTAATTAAAATGACCAACATAATTACAGGACAATATTGTTGACAGCAATTTACTATACAATTTTGCTGCATATTCTCGGCTCGATTATAGTAAATTGTCTTGAGACGGATCAGATTCTTTCTACGAATCGGCACGGCTTTAGGAAACATTGTTCATGTGAAACTTGTCATCTTGCGAGCCATGGATGTAGAGCAATAGGCAAATTCTGTTTTTCTCGATTTCAAAATGGCATTTGACGCGGTGCTACACTGCAGACTGCTAACGAAGATACGGGCTTATGGAATAGGTTCACAGATTTGTGACTGGCTGGAACACTTCCAAAATAATAAAACGCAGTATGTTGTGCTCGACGGTGAGTGTTCATCAGAGACGAGTGTATCGTCAGGCGTGCCCCAGAGGAGTGTGATAGGACCGCTATCATTTTCTATCTATATAAATGTACTGATGGACAAAGTAACTTGTAATTTGCTGCTATTTCCTGATGATGCTGTGGTGTATGGGAAAGTGTCGTCTTTAATTGACTGTAATAGCATACAAGATGACTTAGACAAAATATCTAGTTGGTGTGATGAATGGCAGTTAACTCTCAATGTAGGAAAATGTAAGGTGAAGTACATGAGTAGGTAAAAAAATCCCATAATGTTCGAATACAGCGTTAGTAGCGAGTTTCTCGATGCAGGCGCGTCGTTCAAATATCTGGGCGTAACGTTGCAGTCGCCGAGTGGCTATCCTCCAGTGCGCACCTCACAAGCGCCAGCACACTTTTCGGTGTACGTGTAACCGGCTTCTCACCGAATGCTACGTATTTTGACTTTTCTGTGCGCTTTCCCTTAAGTTCATTAAAGCCGGCCGCGATGGCCGAGGAGACTGAGGCGCTCCAGTCACGGTCTGCATGGCCACTACGGTCGGGGGTTCGAATCCCCCCTCGGGCATGGATATGTGTGGCGTCTTTAGTCTTAGTTAGTTCATAAGTAGTTTGTAAGTTTAGGGACTGTTAACCCCGTAGTTAAGTCCCATAGACTATACAAACATTTGAACATTTCTAAGTTCATTAAAATTACCGTCTGCTCGCGTTTATACTTGATTCTTATTAGCGTTAAATATCTAGTGTATTTTTCCTCCGTGTGATTCACGTCGAGACAGTCGTTTGCCTTTGTTTTAAAACCGAGATTCCGTTTCATTACTACCGTCAGTTCACACGTCAGCAGACAGCAGATCTCTCAGCTTTTTCCAGTTAAACCGGCTCCTTAGTAGAAGCAACCTATTATGATTTTTCTCTGAGCAGCTGAGCTACAAGCAGCTACCTTCATCTGTGTCTGTTCCGCTCCCAATCTTGCCATTGCTCTCTATGCCATCTTGTTATGTAAATCACTTTGTTGTTGCATTGCACAACCTACTCACTACACTAAAATGAAATGTTCAAATGTTTGTAAAGCTATGAGACCAAACAGCAGAGGTTATCAAGCTTCCAAGCTACTTAAACTAGCTTATGCTAAGGGCAACACAAACTCTCATTCCCGAGAGAGATCACGACATTATCTGAACCCAAATACTTGTGTAATTCGTATGCTAGAGTATACATAAGGCAACACCAAACAATCTGCATCAAATTTATTTAATTACCACTATCTCGCTTACCGTAATGTGGTCTCTACTCCGTAGAACCGACAGAAAGGCGGCGAACCATTTTAGTTCAATATTCTTCAAAATGAAATGCCAAGATGGAAATTAATAATTTATGTTTATTTAATAACGGCCGGTTTCGGTAAACAGTGTCAACATCATCTGGTCATATATACCGGCTGATCAAAAAGTCAGTATAAATTTGAAAACTGAATAAATCACGGAATAATGTACAAATTCACACACATTCTTGGAATGACATGAGGTTTTATTAGAAACACATACACCGTTATCGGCTCTTTTTTCTTCGAGGAACTGGGTGATTCTGGTTTTGTAACTGCTGCCGTGACGGGTGAGAGGTACACCGATATGTTACAGAATCGCATCATCCCCAGCCTGGCTGATAAACATCTGCTGGAAAGTAAGATTTTTATGCAGGATGGCGCTCCACTCTATATTGCCAGACGCGTGAAAGATCTCTTTCGCGCGTCGTTTGGTGATGATCGTGTGCTCAGGTCCCCAGACCTCAGTCCGTGCGATTATTGGCTTTGGGGTTACCTGAAGTCGCAATTGTATCGTGATCGACCGACATCTCTAGGGATGCTGAAAGACAGCATCCGACGCCAAAGCCTCATCATAACTCCGGACATGCTTTACAGTGCTGTTCACAACATTATTCCTCGACTACAGCTATTGTTGTGGAATGATGGTCAACATATTGAGCATTTCCTGTAAAGAGCATCATCTTTGCTTTGTCTTAATTTGTTATGCTAATAATTGTTGTTGTGATCAGATGAAGCGCCATCTGACGGACATTTTTTGAAGTTTCTTTCAGTTATAATGAAAACCCCTGTCATTCCAAGCATATGTTTCAATTTTTACTTCTCTACCTAGATTATTCCGTGATTTATTAAGTCTTCAAATTTATACTGACTTTTTGATCACCCAGCATTTTACAAGCTGGTCATCTAACTTAAAGAAAATGGATATAAAATAATAAGCGCAATGTACCAGTTCGTAATTATATAAAAAATTACACGAAAAATTACAGCTTTTAACTTGAGTATTTTTACATAATTACTAAGTGGTATATTGCACTTATTATTTTATATCCATTTTTTAAAATAAGATGACCAGCTTGTAAAATTATATATGACCATATGTTCATGATATATTCACCGAAACCGGTCGTAATTCAATAAATTATTAATTTGATATCTTCTTTTTGAAGAATATAAAACTATCAGATCGTCTCCTAAACAGGCAAGTCAGGTAATGTTAACATTGTAGTTCAATTTCCAGATGGAATAATTCAGCACCCAGATATCTAAACTGATCCCCTAATTATTTTGACCAGTCTATTTGCTTTCATTCGATACCGTTTAATACATAATAAATTATAATTATTTTAGAACTGCCTAACAAGCTATGCATGAGACCTTAACATTCTAGATATGAATATCTGTCTGCTGAAGACATGTAAATTTCGAATTCTCACCAGCACCAACACGGGTTGCGTTTAATACACGCTTCGTATAGCAGAGACGTGGAAGAGAAATCCACGGCGATTTCAGAATATATCCATAAGCCTCTTTCAGTGGCGGAGTGGTTGGTACTTCGCGATGCAGTGGCGGAGACCTGCAATTGGAAGGAAGATTCATGTGAGGGCAGCACGTTCCATTATCGGAGATCGCTTCTCATGCAGCGCTTTCGCAGCGTCCGCTCGATAAACTAATCTCTCTCTCCGTCCTCCTTACTGCCTATAAATTCTTCCAAGCCTAATTGTCAGATTACAGTGAGTAAGGGAAGCCAACTCCATTTACAAAGAATTTATCAGAGAGGCACATAGGGACAAATTGAAGAATATATTTCAAAAAGTTCTGCACCAGAGAGTCGCGGATCTTTATCAGCCGTTCTGACCTGTTTCTTCTTGTGCATCGGAAACACATTTTTCAAAACTTATAAAATTTAGGAAGTGTTTCATCCAGCTACATTTAATAAAACGCAAGGGGATTCGAGTCGAAGTATGGACTGACGTAATTAGGAAATATTGTATGTTAGTGCATACGTCATTATCAGATATACGAGAATGTAGCCTTTACTATTTCCATTCCCAAAGCAGACATGATTACTTTGTACCAGTTTTATCCTTTTACTTAATAATAAAATGCGTATATATGAGCACAGTATCTTATAAGGAGAGGACGCCTACTCATCATAGCCGAATTCGTCCCAATTTATGGTACATGTAGGGACACGAAAGTTCTAGAAGTGGGAACTCCAGATGTTAAATTGTTTAGGAAATAAAAGGAAGTTTGATACGGATCTATCACCATATGCATCTTATTAACTGCCCCTGTGACGGTGTGTTTAGGAAGCGGTGTTTGGCTCAGCGGTAAAAGACCGGATTTGTATTAATTAGGTCGCGGGTTGAACTTCACCCAACGGCATATTTTTTTCCGTTCCTTGGCAATGCGTACACATTGCGTATACATATTGTTCCCGTAGGGATCGTGAAGAGAAGATTAATTACAGCACGCACGGAGGCATTTAAACACACAAAACACACATTCTCGCCACGCTAAATACGGGACTGAAAAAAAAAAAAAAAAAAAAAAAACCCTAATAACTGGTACAGTGGGAAGTGCCCTCTGCCATGCACTTCACAGTGGTTTACAGAGTACTGATGTAGATGTAGACTGACGCTACAATTAACCGCAACATCATATAGGTTACTCTACTAATTTATTAATAAAAGGAGGGTGGCGGGCACTGCATGAAATTCTAGACTACAAAGATTTAAAAAGGGACTGTAGTTAACGCTTACTTGGGGACGTTGTGTATGTAAATCGGTACTTTCATTCTTTTGCAATTGATCAGGGGAAGCAATAATTTTGACCACATCATGCGCTGGTTATGCACGAAATTACGTGTTGTGGTGTTTTTTTTTTTTTTTTTTTTTTTTTTTTTTTTTTTTTTTTTTTTTTTTTTTGTCACCATAGGAAAAAAACTTTACTGACATTCTGAAAACACCCTCTTTCATCTCACAGTCCAGCAGCATGTCGCTTAACACTTGGTTGTTTTAAATAATGAAGTCCCATGCTGATGTCGTGCACATATAAATACAAAATAACATATATGATGTAGCGGTTAATTGTGAAGTCAGTAGTGTTCGCATTGCCAAGGAACAAAATTATTTGCCGCCGGGAGAAATCGAACCCGCGAGCCTTTAAATAGAAACACATCTTAGTACAGAAATTCTCTCAGGGGCAGTTCATATGGTGCATATAGATCGGTATAAAAATTTGCTTTTATGTCCTAAACGCTTAGCGATCTGGAGTTCCCACTTGGTGCACTTTCATATCTCGCCACGCCTTACATGAACCATAAATTTGGACGAATTCGGCTGTGACGAGTAGGCGTCCTCTCCTTGTTAGAACATTTTTCAGTTGAAGACATTTCTTTGTCAGTATAAACCAAAGTAATATTGCTTCTATAAGTGACATAACTATTTGACTGAAACATTGTATTTAATAGATTTCTCAAAAACGTCTTTGACTTTCGAGTCTACCACATGCAGCCCACCAGAATTGTAGGATGATGAAGACTCTTCTCAAATACCTTAGTTCACTGCAAGACGTTAAAAGTTGAACTTGGATAAACACTAGTAGTAAAATATAAATACATGACAGAGTCAACTGCTATTCACTGCTTTGTTTAATTCTTAATTTTCATTCGCCAAAGATATCATTTTAAATTGATGGAAAAATTTGTTAAACTAACAACACTCAATTTAGATCTGGGAGTTGTTTAATATTTCAGTAATGAAATTTCTTTTATGTTAAATGAATGCGGTAATTTACATTACTTACAAGAAACATTTTTGACCTCCCACACTCAGAAACGCACGAAACCATGCTTGGAATAACAGGCAGTTATAAAGAGGACAGTGGTTTGCATTGTATCTCAACTAACATTTTAACAGAGAGAAACAAAGTAGCTATATATCAACACAATGGGAAGGAAATTATTTAGGGGCGTCGTTGTATCATCAAATATTCAATCAGCAGCCCCAAAAACTCTCTGTTTAAAGTACTTATAATAACGCAAAATGCCCATATAAAGCAGTACCACACACCTGAAAGTGCTTATATTAGTAATCAAAGTGAGGATGCGGGATTTAGATGAAGTGGTTAAAGCAAAGTGGGAGAGAACAATGTGCACACCTCACTAAAGGCACGTTATCACATTCTAAATCACTTTCGCATTCACGTAGTCTAATATCAAAAGCTGTACTAATTACATTTTCAAATGATTATGTTGGTATGTCATGTTATTCCGTCAAGCATATTGCAACATGCGCTTATACGTAGGTGCAGCAAATTGGTAGCTAATCGCTTAATGGTGTTTCACTAGGAAATAACGATCCTGTACCTTCACTATTGGTTTGGCACCTTGTAGTCTTACAAAATAATTAATCCTTCTGAGATAGAGTTTATATTGCCGAAAGAAGTAAACATCAAGGGGTTGACAATATTTTATCATTCTCTGTTGCAAGATCTTTGTTTGTATCTAGAATGGTACGATCTGTATGACACACCTAGGAATCACACAACAATAGGTGCTTTTCATTTGTTACACGTTCGCCAAGGACCGAAGTTAGAAAAAGTTTCATATGTTCCATGATTTTACCACTTTTGTTTCCCTCCACATGAATGTTACGTGGACAGGTTGTTTCAAGTTTCTTTAAAAGACTTGTACCTAATGCGCCACGAGGCTCTTGAAAACAGATGTACAACTTCTTTGCTAGTCTGCCTGCTATTGATAAAGTCACATCAATTGTGTAGCTGAGGGTAGAGCTATGTACCAACTGCAGCACACTATCTATAGATTTCTCTCGTTTGTATTACAATGTTCATGCTACAGACGTTTAATACTGGAACTGACTCTGGTCACTGCTCCAAACATAACCATTTTAGTCCCTTGTAGTGCCCACGTCAGCAAATTCCAATAGTTTACTGTAGATCTACACCTCCTTGTACCATCAAATTCTGTCCAGAAAAAAGTCCACGAATCCAGTTTTAGTATCCCTACTTTTGGATATCATGCTCCGATGTAGAGACCTGAAGATGGCATAGTGGAATGCCGAAACTGGTTGTAATACAATAAATATTTTATTATACGTACAGCTGTTGGTACCTCAGTTCCTACAGAAAACAACTGAACGTTATCATTATGATTAAAATCAAAATTAAAACAGCCCAGATCGTAGAATTCTGAGATGTGAACTGTTTAATTCTCATTTTAACGATTGTTTATGATCGCTGTTCTCCATTGTGCTTTCTAAAATTACTTATCAATTTAATACCAAGCACTGACATGTTTGAATTATGAACGAATGGATAGTATGGCTGCGTTGTTACGTATGGCCCTAGGGACGTTATTAGCGACATTGTTTTCCTGTTTAGAACGCTTTTTATATGCAACCTTTCTGATTATAAAACTGTGCCCTAGAAATTGACCATCGTATTTTTTTCAGCTGGTAAGGTATTTTAAACACGTACTTTCAAGTCGTCGGCCACATCCTTTTCGAAAACATTGCTTTTGAATAAAGCTCATTGGGCTATAGAAATTAGTTTTCTTTTTCAGACGAAGTATTTATAGATTAGTAGCAGTTCATGCCTGAATACCAACTCAAATACGTGGTTACAAACAGTTTATCGTCTGTCAGGTTGTGACTTTTCGGATCATCTCGTATGGCACCCTCTGATGTCGCACAATTGTTGCAGTTACGTAATTTTTGTGCATTTATTTTTACGTTTTAAACGTGTTATTTGCCTGTGTCTCAAAGGGGTAGATTAGTTAAAATCTTGTTATGTTTTATTCTGCGTGGTTATAACTTGATGTGTATGTTGACTATACACGACTGGTGTGTGTGTGTGTGTGTGTGTGTGTGTGTGTGTGTGTGTGTATGAAAACGATAAACTAAGCATTTTGTCGATTTTTTCTTTGTCAGATAGAGAGTGAGTAGGAGATAAAAAGTATGGGAGAGAGAGTAGCCTCTTTGTATATGGAGGGTTGGTGGAGGGGGGAGAGGGGGAAGAGGCTGGACAGATGGGTGTGATCATATGGGAAGCACCGTAAAATTCCAACGTGATGGACGATTAACTTTAATTAACCACTTATTTACACTAAACGTAAAGACTTGAACTGTTTGTAATCCATACATACAATGTCTGAAAACAAAATGTAGTTTCTAGAAACGAATGACTTTGTATTGGAGTAAAATAGAGGAACCGTGTCTGGGAAAAATCAAGACATTCCCTCTTCAAATTGGCATTTTATTATCAAAAAGTAATTAGGCTCGTCTTGCGCAAGATTGCCCCACAAACAAACTTGTAAAAATAGTTATTTCTCAAAATAACTTTAGAAGTCATTGTCGTCATCCACGAAAATGATGGTTGTCCCGACCTTCCCTTGGAAAGCATCGTAGGTCTTCGTGATGGTCTCGCTCTATGTTGAAGAGCCACCACTGTGTTATCCATATTCCCGATCGCTTACGTAAGAGGCTCTCAGGTGGATTAGATCGGCTGACTGAACAGAACTGCGTGCCGGACGATGCTGACATTAAATGGACAGCATAGAAGTAGAGCACTGCGGTGGTGAGGTAGAGGGAAAGGAAGAGATGGTTGGAGGAAGAGAGGTAGCAACTTTGCTGCGGAATGGATTCTCACTATGCGTATACTGTACATCTACATAAATACTCTGTAAGTCACACTGAAGTGCACGGCAGAGGGTTCATCAAACCGCTTTTATGATATTTATCTACAGTTACAGACTCTAACAACTCGCGAAACACTTCATTATTTGAGTTTTGGATTTCACTTTATTTTATTTTATTTTGATGATCATGTAACGCTGTGTTTGCATTCGGAAAAGAAGTTTGGTGAAAGAAATTTCGCAAATAGATCTCGCCGCAACGAATAACGCCTTTCTTTCAATATTTTCACCCCATTTGGTGTATCATTTCCGTGACACTTTCTTCCCTATATGATAATACAAACTTAGCTGTTCTTGTCGGAACATTCTCTAAATCGTCCGTTTGTTCTACCTGTAAGGGATCCCACAATGTGCAGCAATACTGCAAAATAGGACGCGTAAGTGTAGTGTAGGCAGTTCTTTTAGTGGAATTGTTCCACCTTCTAAGTGTTCCGTCAATGAAACGTAGCCTTTGGTTCGCCTTCCCTACAGTATTTTCTGTGTGTTCTTTACAGTTTAGTTTGTTCATAATTGTTATTTACAGGTTTTTAGTTGAATTGAAACCCTGTAATTTGTATGATTTATCGCATAACTGAAGTTTAGCGATTTTCTTTTAGTGGTCATACGGAAGGATGACATCACATCATGATTAAGGGCCAATTGTGAGTTTTTGCCGAATGCAGAAATCATTTTGCATATGCTTCTGACCTTCTGGTGACTTTGATAACCGATAAATGGCAACAAAAACAGTCTGAGAGCTACTCAGTTTGTCTCCTAAATCGATTATCAAAATAGGGAACTTCAGGTGCCTTATAACACTTCCCCGGTGAACGCCATATATGTATAGAGCCCAACGCACCAAATTTTCGACACAATAAGGCTCAATATCTACATCACATATTCATTAAAAACCTAGTATCATGGCAGTGACTTACTATGCTACTAGTAACAGTTATTAACTCAGCGTGCCTTACTTTTACTATAATTATATCAAAGTTACTCCTAAAGATTGCACAGTAACGTTTCGCTGCAAACACTTAACAACTTAACAACCATTCAAAGTTTTGCGGGCGTAGGCTACGACTGGATAGTGGACGTTAGACAGTGGGCCGAGCCCCAGGGGCTAGTTACTCGGCCATTCAGCTACACTATCACAGCCTCCGCCCCCGACACGTTGAACGGTTGTAGCTGCGTGATAAAAATGTAATTTCAAATTCTTTGTACACAGCTGGTTTCAAAATTTCCAGTGCATGATACAAACTACCATTGTTCCATTTAAAAAATTGTGTGTTTTCATAAAAAATACACTTTCTAAGTAATATTACAATCTGTTTGTTGGCTAAAAATACCAGCCCCTGACTCCCAATCCACTCTGTGAAAACCGCACTTGAATCGCATTTTCCGTTTCCGCAATATTTGCGGTGCAAGTATGAGGTGATTCACCCTTTATATTAACGATTACTATTGTTTTACATTTCAAAGCCAATCACATCTAATAATCGGTGCTCTTAGCGAAACCCATAGGTAAATATGGGTCATAAATTGCTGAAAATTATTTTGCATTTTCGGTAATCAGTAACGGGTAAGTCTTGCTCTTTTGACGGGCTTCAGGACAATATTTTATATGACTCAATAATTTTTAAGATGATATAAAATGTAGGAATAGTGTCGTTTGGATAAATTTTAATAATTTTCATTATTACTAATTTAGATTCCTCATCTCGTATCTGAATCACAACGTTTCCCAAAGAGAATTGCTCATTAATTTTGAACGTGGATTACTCATACACTGGTAAACAGCGACGTTAATATAAACCTTTATACCGACGGTAGTTAATTGCAGTGCCCACGTTGTAATTATTTTCGAGGTCATTTAATTAAAATCCTCTTCCTGGGTCTCTAAATATTTTACATTTTATTGCATTGCTACAGTATTAGTGATTTGCGAGCAAAAGTCCTATTCGATGCAGTAGAAAATTTCTGCCTTTTCAGTAACATTAAATGTAGTTAAAATGATTCAAATATGATGCAGACATATGAATTTCTTTCTGGGTATGCCAATAATACGACGAACATTTTGTAGTCAGTTGTACGTTGATCTCCCCAATTCGTGAACTTCAAGATTCAAATCCCCGATCAGTGCGGAGAATCGAGTGATACAACTTAGGGTACTTGAATACTGCTAGGGGCAAACAAGACAGAAAGATATTACAGTTGGTTACGGACAACTAGTGCATCGTTGACCCGAAAACATTTTAACTATAAAATTCACATGATGATGTGAGTCTAATCTACGAAACTACAGACTGGTTTCCGGCTGTTACGCCATGATAACGTAAATGATACAAGTTTAAGTTTCAAGGACCTTAAGTTGGTATATTAGTTCAAAACCTGATGTAAATTTTTATATTCACGGAATACATGACATCAACTGCAGATGGTGAAAGCTGAAATGTTTACCCAGTTGGGATTCGAACCCGGGTCTACTGCTTTCTAGGCAGTGTTGAGAGGTGGGCAAGCTTGAGGCCCTTACTCTTACGGGAAATAGTTTCATAACTACGAGTTTGAGCACTGTGGGCAGGGTGAAGCTGGGAATTTATGTCTGACTGGAGGCGTGCTTAGGTAGTCCTTGCAGATGGGGTGATCAGTGTCTCCCTACGGTTGGGGGTTCGAATACCCCCTCGGGCATGGATATTTGTGCCGTCCTTAGGATTAGTTAGTTCATAAGTAGTTTGTAAGTTTAGGGACTGATGACCTCGTAGTTAAGTCCCACAGACTATACAAACATTTGAACATTTTTTGATCAGTGTCTCCAGTGGTGTAGTGGTCAGCGCAACTGCCTAGAAAGCAGCAGACCCGGGTTCGAATCCCGGCTGGGTACACATTTTCAGTTTTGCCCATTTGCAGTTGATGTCATATATTCTGTCAATATGAAAGAATAACAACATGTATATATGTAAATTTTTATAACTCAACTTGTGGTGTAAATTATTGACGTTAATAAAATGTGTGAGAATACAATAAATTACGATATTATCTTAAATAACATAAATTGAAACAAATTGGCTGAAAAAATTTCCAAAAGTTAATATTTAACAGGTCCAATGTCTAGAACATGGAAGGGTGTGACTAAGTTGAATAAATCATTTTATATGTGAAAAATTAAACTGTTTAATTGAACTAAAGGTTACTAGTAAAATAAGACATCAAAATTTATATCGAGTAAGCAGCTAAACAGTTTTGATTACACAATTTTCATCCTTTCAAACGAAGCAAAATGTACTTCATCGAATTAATGGAAATTAATAAACATATGTATAGAACCCGAAACTTGGTACTAAATGATCAGATAATTTCCAAATTCATCACTTCTGTCTACAGAATCTAATCGTAGCCCTGTGCAGACAATGTAAACTACCATCTCCTATCAACTTGCTTCATGCCTGATAGCCATGTTATAAGTCCTTATGTAATCACAACTGTTAGACTGCTTACCTGATATAATAAATTTTAATGTCTTTTTTCATAGTAACCATAGTTAAATTTAACCAGTTAAAATTTTAACATATATTCACAGATGTTTTATTCAAGTTAGTCAATTTTTTCCTCCAATTTCTATTGTTTCAATTTGTATATCTTAAGATAATGTCGTAATTTATTATATTCTCCCTCATTTTATCAACGTCAAGAATTTACACCACAACTTGAATTGCACGATTTTCCATCAGTTTACAATTAAACCAAATAACCAGTCACTATTGAAAGTTAAAATATACCTACCAACTTAAGATCTTTGAAACTTAAACTTTTATTATTCACGTGATATTGGCGGAACAGCCGAAAACTGATATGTAAACCAATAAATTTGCGGAATTTCTCACAGTTATTTTGTGTGTTTCATTCATCTTTTTATAAGGCAGAGTGTCTGCGTGTTTGTGTGTACGTATTGCATACAAATCTGCGGATTTGTTCCAATATTTGTGAAATATTGCACACGAAACCTTCAATCCATGAGAACGGTCCCCGGCTATGTAACGATTCCGTACAACACATTGTTCACGATATATGACGTCATTAACAATGAGATGCTCGAAAAACTACTTCATCACACGACATTGCTGCACATTTCCTCCTAAGCCACCGGACCGATTTCAACTATGTTTGGTACACATATTCCTTACAGTGAGGTAACAATGCTGTCGGGATAAGAACCACATGCCTCACATTTTTCTGGAGGTATAACGTCATAAACAATAGGAATTCCAAGAAACTGCCTCATAATGGGACGAGATTTTATTCACACACTATATGAGAATGACAATTCTTATCGACTTGAAACTAGCCTTTAACTTAATTTAGAAACTTCATTAAACTTTTTGTTGCTGATAACCGCATCAAAATAATGACAGGAAAAAAGTTTATCGCTTACTACTTTTTCGCTGTTCATGGAGCAAAACTACGGCATTACAGTTCATGAAATGTACAGATAGATCTGAATGTCATTTTGAAATTGTACTACAGTATGACACGTAGTTCACGAGATATAAGAAAATAAATAGTAAGGTTCATGAAAAACCTCCCCATCACGCATAAGGTTTTAATCTATTACTCCTTTAAAACTAACTCTGTTCGCAACGGATTTTACGCGACACACAACACTTACGCAAATGTATACATAACTGCAAAATTATACAGCTGTAGAACATATCTATATGTGAATGTCTGTTCGATGTACGTTTATCACGTCTGAACCATAAGACATAAAAGCTAAAAATTGGTACAGTCACAAATTTCTACCTGGGGAAGGCTTTAGGTGCGGTTTTATGGCGATCGGATAGATATATATATGTATATTAATGTGAATGTCTGTTCGGTTTACGATTATCACGTCCAAACGACAAGACGCAGCGACTTAAATATTTGTACAGTTCCTAATTTATTCCTGAGGAAGGTTTTAGGCACGGTTTTATAGCGATCTAAAATATATTTAGTAATTTGAAGAATATAACGTGAAAAGCGGAACAATAATTACTCTTTGAAAATGGTTTTATTGGTTCCATTGTTGCTTGAGGGTTGATAATGATAAAAAGGTGGAAAGGGATGGAATGTTATCGGTGTGTATAAAATTCTACGTGTATGTGTGTGTATGTGTGTGTGTGTGCGCGCGCGTGTGTGTGTGTGTTAATATTTCGCTCTGCAGCGAAAACTACAGAATGCAAACGAATGGTCTGAGTGTAATTGTTGCCCTAAGTCTTCGGTTGTGTACCATAGCAGTTCCATGCCGATAGCTATAAGGGGGTGGATGATATGGTGGTTGAAAGTCGTCAAATTATAAAAAAATTCGGACTGAAGGCAAGCGATGACGTTTGCGGCTCTATACCAAGGAGGTTACAAACAGCGAAACGTAATGCCACAGACTATATCTTTCGTCTATGCGTGCTATAATGTCTTCAGCTCTTTCTCTGTAAGGACAACCATGTTGTTGTTGTTGTTTTATGGTCTTCAGTCCGGAGACTGGTTTGATGCAGCTCTCCACCCTACTCTATCCTGAGCAAGCCTTTTCATCTCCTCATAAGAACGGCAACCCACATCTACTTGAATCTGCTTACTATACGCGTCTTACTTGGCCTCCCTCTGCGATTTTTACCCCACACACTTCCCTCCAATGCTAAATTTACGATTCCTCGATGTCTAAGAATGTGTCCTACTATGCGATCCCTTCTTTTAGTCAGGGTATGCCAAAAATTCCTTTTCTCGGCAATTCTATTCAGTACCTCTTCATTCGTTAAGCGATCTACCAACCTAATCTTCAGCATTCTTCAGTAACACCAAATTTCAAAAGCCTCTATGCTCTTCCTGTCTGCACTGCTTATCGTCCATGTTTCACTCCCATACAACACTCCACACAAATGCCTTCAAAAAAGATTTCCTTGCACTTAAATTAATATTCGATGTTAGCAAATTTCTCTTTTTAAAAAATTCTTTCCTTCCCATTGCCTTTCTGCATTTTATATCCTCTGTACTGCGACCATCGCATATTATTTTACTACCCAAGCAACAAAACTCATCTACAACCTTCATTGTTTCGTTACCTAATCTAATTCCTTCAGCATCGCCTGATTTTCTAAGACCGCATTCCTTTATTTTTGTTTTGCTCTTGTTAATGTTCATTTTATACTCTCTCTTCAACACACTGTCCATTCCATTCAAATGTTATTCCAGGTCCTTTGCTGTCTCTGACAGAATTACAATGTCATCAGCAAACCGCAAAGTTGTTATTTCTTCTGCATGAACTTTAATCCCTATTCCAAATTTTTCCTTGCTTTCCTTCACCGCCTGCTCTATGTACAAATTGAATAACATCGGAGAAAGGCTACAGCCCTGTCTTACACCCTTCCCAACTGATGCTTCCCTTTCATGCCCTTAGAGTCTAATAACTACGGTCTGGCTTTTGTACAAGTTGTAAATAACTCTCCTTTACCTGTATTTTACCCCTGCGGACTTCAGAATTTGAAAGAGTGTATTCCAGTCAACATTGTCAAATGCTTTATCCAAATCTACAAAAGCTAAAAATGTAGGTTTGCCTTTCGTTAATCTATCTTCTATGATAAGACATAAAGTGAGTATTGCCTCCCGGGTTCCTATGTTCCTCCTGAATCCAAACTGATCTTCCCAGAGGTCAGATTCTACCAGCTTTTCCATTCTCCTGTAGATAATTCGTGTTAAAATTTTGCAACCATGACTTATCAAACTGATGGTTCTGTAATTTTCACGCCGGTCCGCTTCTGATTTCTTTAGAATGGGGGTTATAACATTTTTCTTAAAGTCTGAGGGTATTTCGGTTGTCTCATACATCCTACACCGGTTAAAATAGTTTTGTCATGGCTGGCTCTATCAGAGACTTTAGAATCTCTGAGGGTATGTCATCTACTCCTGGGACCTTGTTCCGACCTAGGTCTTTCTGGGCCCTGTTAAATTCATCTCTCAGTATAGTATCTCCTATTTCATCTTGATCTACTTCCTCTTCCCTTCCTACAACATCGTCTCTAAGTTCATTTCCTTTGTAGAGCTGCTCTATGTACTCTTTCCAACTTTCAAATTTCCCTTCCTTGCTGAGAACTGGTTTTCCATCTGAGTTCTAGATATTCATAGAGTTGCTTTTCTTGTCTCCAAATGTCTCTTCTATTTTCCTGTAGGCGGTATCTACTTTTCCCCTTCTTATACATTCGTCTACAGATCTGCATTTGGCTTCTTGCCACTCCTGCTAAGCCATTTTGCAATTCCTGTCAATCTCATTTCTTAGTCGCCACTCCATTTTGCCTGTTCCATTTACTGCATTTTTATATTTTCTCCTTTAATCAATTAAATTTAGTATTTCCTGTGATATCCAAGGATTTTTTTAGGTCTTGCGTTTCTACCTATTTTGTCCTCTGCTGCGTTCAATATTTCGTCTCTCAATGCTACCCATTCCTCTTCTACTGTTTTATTTCCCCCTGTTTCTGTCAGTTCTTGTCTAAATCTCCCCCTTAAATTCTCCAGAACTTCACGTTCCTTCAATTTATGTAAGTCCCATCTCCTTATTTTCCTACCTTTCTGCAGTTCTTCAGTTTCGGCCTATAGTTTATGACTAACAAGTTATGGTCAGAGTCTATATCTGCCCATGGGTATGTTTTACAGTTTAAAACCTGGTTCCGGAATCTATGTCTTACCATTATAAAATCTATCTGATACCTTCCAGTGTCTCCTGGTCTCTTCCACGTTTACAACCGTCTTTTGTGATTCTTAAAACACCTATTATTTTTCCTTCTCTTCCTTTTCCTACTACCGAATTCCAGTCTCCCATCAAAATTAAGTTTTCCTCTCCCTTAACTGTCTGAATAATTTCCTTTAGCTCCACATATATTTCTTCGATCTCCTCATCATTGGCAGAGCTAGTTGGAATATATACCTGTACTACTGTTGTCGGTGTTGGCTTCGTATCTATCTTGACAATGATAATGCGATCACTGGGCTGCTCATAGTATTTTAACCGCATTCCTGTTTTCTTATTCATTACGTCTTACTCCTTGATACCCCCAACTGATTTTGTATTTATAATCCCGTACTCACCTCACCAGAAATCGTGTTCATCCTGCACCGAACTTCTCTAATCCCCACTATATCTAGCTTCAATCTATCCATTTCCCCTTTTAAATTTTCTAATTTTCCTACCCGATTAAGGGATCTAACATTCCACGCTCCGATCCGTAGAATGCCAGTATTGTGTTTCTTGATACAATATCCTCCTGAGTAGTCCCGCCCGGAGATCCGAATGGGGGACTATTTTATCTCCGGAATATTTTACCCGAGAAGATGCTATCATCATATTTCCATACAGTAGAGCTGCATGTCCTCGGGAAAGTAACGGCTGAAGTTTCCCCTTGCTTTCAGCCGCTCGCAGTAACTGTGTGGCAAAGCCACATTAGCTGATGTTACAAGGCCAGCTCAGTCAATCATCCAGACTGATGCCCCTGTAACTATTGAAAAGGCTGCTGCCCCTCTTCAGGAACCACACGTTTGTCTGGCCTCTCCACAGATACCCCTTCGCTGTGGTTGCACCTAAGGTACGGCTATCTGCATCGTTGAGGCACGCAAGCCACCCCACCTCGGCAATGCCTGTCGTTCGTAGGGGTAGAGGATAACCATAGGCGTAGGGAAATATAAGAATAAACAAAACAGTAAAAAAAAAATCATTTTAATACATCTCTTTAAAAAATCAATTTGACGTTTCACGCATTATCTATCATAATCAACCAACACGCGAGCGGAGCTGCGGGTTGAAGCTAGTAATTCAATAAATATGAGATGACAGATACTGTGATGTGTACAAACCTGCTGCAACATGCACCAAGATTTAATACAATTACATATTCACCACTAAAACATTCATGTATTCCAGTAAACTTAAGGAAAATCCCGAAAGCTGTCAACTCTTGAGAATTTTAATCTGAGTTTGAACTGTGGAGCGCACATGGCTGCAGGTGAAAGCAATAGACTTCTATAGAGCTGCAAGGAAAGGAAGAGAATGAAACAGTGTAGAGCCAAAGAATATCCATTATTTCCTACAGATGTATCTTTTAACTTCAAGAGACTGCAGTTCTCTGTTAGACTTAATTTTCTATTATGATTAGTAAATCACAGGGCAATGTATTCAATACTGTGGAGAGGGTATGACCATGTTTCTCACCCAGACAATTTCATAGCACTTTCTCAGGTGTGGGATCACCAAAGAATTTAGTCGTATTAGATTCTGGACTAGTAACAAGAAATATTGTTATAGTAAGGTTGTAAAATTAAATGAATGTATGAATTTACCATTTTAGAATACATTTCTGGAAAAGCAGCGATCGTTAATCAAATTATATTTTTTTAAAACACACTCTCGATCGCAAGAGGATTTTTATTGTTCTTAGAAAACTGGTTTCAGCCTGCTTGTGAGATCATCTTCCGGCCGACTGCAATACAATACTGTTACAAATATTAAGAATGGTGTACGGAATATGATATGGCAACAAACAGTAAAATAATAACCATATTAAATGTTATACCCAAGGCAGCCTACTGTGGGCGGGTCATGAACCGTTGGCCCCGGAAATCAACTGCGGAATACTGCAGTGACGCTCGACCTTATATATAGCCAGTTCAGACCCCCCCCCCCCCTCACATGCGGCATTACTTTATTGAGAGTCAATCATGTAGTTATTACGGTAATAATTTTGTTGTTGTTGTTTTCTTACAGGCTACAGTTATGATATAAAAAACGTGTGTTAAAGGTACACGAGCTTACAGATTATTACATCCGTTGTGTCTGGTAACAATTTAGAGAAAATTATTCAAAACGATTTTCTCTAATTTTATACATAAAGAACAGTCTGGAGTGCAAAATTAAAACAAAAAATTGCACCATAGACTGTTCTTTATATATAAATTTAAATAAGAGTGCTGTTGCCCAAATAGCGAAACAAAAATGTTTCCAAAAATATATGATTTTCTCTAAATTGTTACAAGTCACAACGAATGTAATAATCTGTATGCTCTTGTATCTTTATCCCCCGTTTTTAATATCATAACTGTAGCCTGTAAGGCAACAACAACAACAACAAAATTATTAAGTACATGAGTGGGACGGAGCTGGCCGTATATAATCTCGACAGTTACTGCAGTATTCCGCAGTTGATTTCCACGGCCAAATGGTTCCTGACCCGCCTACAATAGACTGCCTTGGGTATAACATTTCTCATGCTTATTATTTTACTGGTTATTGCTGTAATACCATATTCTGTAAACACGTCTAAATATTTGTAACATTATTGTCTTTCAGTTGACCTGAAGATGGTCTCACAAGCAGGCTGAAACCGTTTGGCTAAGAACAATAAAAATTCTTTTGCGATCAAGACTGTGTTTTTAAGAATGTATGAATGCTAAATATCATTTCTATTTAGATTACTATCTTTCTTTGTTTCGATATTGCCCTTATAATTCTTTCATATTTTCCAAGGCTGCCTTATTTTCTATAAATTCTCCAATAAAAATAACATGATATTAAATAAAATGAGATGTACAGAGAAAGAGAGAGAGAGAGAGAGAGAGAGAGAGAGAGAGAGAGAGAGAGAGAGAGAGAGAGAGAGAGTGATAGGAGAAGTACTAACTCAAGGCTGAAATATAAATAAATATGGGAAGGTCGGGTATGTTGATGAGGAGTCTAAGATGACGAATTTTCAATTTTTCCGGTCGCTATAAAGATTGTGCTACGTGCACTATATACCATTGCTTCCTTAGCGCGCTCTCCAAGCATGTATATTGAAACAGAACCGTTTGGTCATTTTGCTTTGTTGACAACAGAGTCTCGGGAGTGAATGCTGTTTTGTAACAATTTGTCATGAGGTTTAAATAAGTGTCATGCAAGTAATGATTTCGTATTAATGAATATGAGTTGATTCCTCATAAAGCTTGTGGATTTACTGATATTTTGATAACGAGTTACTACCTCTCAGAAGCTACTTTGAAGTCTCTATGTAAAAAAAAAAAAAAGAACCATGCTGATCTGCTCAGTGTACGGACGTAAATTACAGGGATGCAAAGGAGAAAAGTTATATGATAGTGTCTCTTTAGATAAGTAGATAAGCGTCAATAAAAGTCTTTGTTTTCTAAATAAAATGTTCACTTCGTCACCCTTCCTGTAGGGCAAGTGGAGGAACGGTACTGCCACTAACAAATCAGGTCTAACTAAAAATGTCTTCAGTCTTAGGAAACGTTTAAGAGCTTGATTTACAAAGGAGATACATTAAGCAATCGTTTCTCCACAAATAAAATATCTGATTTCAACGTAAGTGCTAGAGAAAGAATAATATACTTTAACGTCGCCATCTTACCCGACTTCTCCTACCCGGGCAACCCCGGGTTTTCAGCTAGTAATGTATCAAATATTCTGTCAGGAACCGACGAAAGAGTCATTGAATATGATTAATTCTATAAATTGTAAAATGTAAGCTTTCACGGCCGAAATGGTAAACTGGATTCTAGAATTAATCCCGTTGAGGTGTTGAAGAAAACGATCTAGTTCCTCTCTACCATGCCTCCAGACAACAAACGTATCATCTACATAGCGAAACCAAATAGCAGGTTTTTTGGAGAAGGAGGCAGACAAAAAACTGAAATTTCTTGACGTGTCAGTTTTCAAAAACGGGAATGGCAGATTGGGCCCTACAGTTTATCGGAAGCCCACACACACAGACCGTTATCTGCACCGAGATTCAAACCACCACCCACAGCAATAGTGGGGCATTACAAAGACGTTGGTGGACAGAGCAAGGATCATAACATCTGCGAACCGGAATTACTCGACGCGGAATTGAAACACCTGGGTAGTGCTTTACTTAAGAATGGCTATTCGTCTACAGCCGCGGTGGAGTAGCCGAGCGGTCTAAAGCACCTCGCTGCGGAGCGCGCGGTTGCTCGCCGTGGAGGTTCGAGTCCTCCCTGGGGCATGGGTGTGTGTTTGTCCGTAGGTTAGTTTACCTAGGTTTAAGTAGTTTGCAAGCTACGGACTGATGACCACGCAGTTTGGTCCGATAGATTTACAAACATTTGAACATTTGATATTCGTCTACAGAGATAAGGAGAGCTTTGAGACCGACACGTAGAGTTGAAAACGATGAAAGGGTTCCTTTGAAATCTGAAGTCTTCCTGCCTTTTATTAAGGACGTCACAGACCGCATCGGTAAAATTTTGACGAAACAGAACGTTGCTGTTATTTACAAACCTACTCGGAAGATACAGGATCACCTGAAATCGACGAAGGATGCTCGCAAACCGCTGGAAAAAGCAGGAACTTATAGGATTCAGTGTAGCTGTGGAGACGTATACGTGGGTAGTAAAGAACAGCCGCGGTGGAGTAGCCGAGCGGTCTAAAGCACCTAGCTGCGGAGCGCGCGGTTGCTTGCCGTGGAGGTTCGAGTCCTCCCTGGGGCATGGGTGTGTGTGTTTGTCCATAGGTTAGTTTACCTAGGTTTAAGTAGTTTGTAAGCTACGGACTGATGACCACGCAGTTTGGTCCGATAGATTTACAGACATTTCAACATTTGAGTAAAGAACAGTCAAAAACGATTAGATAAGGCGAACTGTAGAAGGGGAGAGATTGCCAGATCAGCTGTTGCTGAACATGTTTTTCAACCAGGGGACCACCTTATTCACTTCGATAAGACTCAGGTTTAGCAGGCACAAATGGATACCACGAAAGACTGTACAGAGGGGCTACAGAAATTTTAAAACACCCCAATAATTTCAATAGAATGGAAGAGGGCGTGAAACTAAATGAAATCTGGATTCCGGTTTTGAAGGAGAAAAGTAACAGTCTTCCGCCATGGGAGGATATTAACGGACGGCGGCAATCGGCAACGACGAATTGCGTGCGCATATCAAAAACATCTGACGTCACACCTCTCCGCGCCGAGGCCGACGAAAGAGACAGGCCGCGGCGCGCACGTCATATCACGTGATCAAGTGAGGCCTGAGCCGGAGCGATCGCTAGCGGATTGGCCGGTCGCTATGAGACAGAGGGCTGTGCCCCAGCGGCCGGCCAATCCGCTAGCAATCGCGCCGGCTCAGGCCTCACTTGATCACGTGATATGACGTGCGCGCCGCGGCCTGTCTCTTTCGTCGGCCTCGTCGCCGCGCGAGCCCTAGTAAACGGAGTTTGGCTTCAGTCAGTAGCGAGCCAGGGTGTGCATCGGACATTCAGAAGTGCCACGATCCAACATGAAACTGTCCTCCGCAGTCGGGGACGAAACGTTGGGTCTCCATACTAAATCCATAAGACCACGACATAATAGCCCCGAAATTATTAGTAATTTTAATTCTATAAATGAAATGCAAACGTAGGCTTCCGCGGCAGTTGTCACTATCAATAAAATTCTTCTGGGTATGATACCGCGTCGTCATTTTGTAAACTTTGCCGACGTTTCGGCCACTATTGCAGGTGGCCTTCATCTGGGCTGTGTCTGACTGTTTACAAAATGACGACGCGGTATCATACCGAGAAGAATTTTATTGATAGTCTATAAATTAACTTTGACACCTCTTTAATAATGTCTGTCGCTATACACACATCGGGTTCTTAGCTTCATACATCAGGCCAATTCTGTCGAAATGGCCATGCGTTTCCAGTGAGCACGGGACTCTGTATTGGCGGGGAGAACTGGACGGCGTAAACAGTCGGTGTGCGGGCTGGGGTGATGGGATTGGATTGGGGCGCTGGTGTCGGCGCGTGTACGCGGAAGCCGCGCCGTGGGGTGGCCGGCGAGGCGCCTAGCACAGTGTTTGGGCGCTCGACAGGCAAATGGCCCAGCGGGTCGCCGCCGAGATCGATGTAGCGCCGCGGGGTGGGGGAAGGGGATGGGGAGGGGGCGGGGGCGGGGGTGTTATTGGTGGCGCGCCGACGCTACAGCTGTGGCCGGCGCCGACACCCGCTCACACTTGGCGGGCAGCGCGCGGCCAGCGGACAACAGGGCGCTCGATAGCGAATGGACCTGCCGGACCGACGGGCACTGCGGCAGCCCGGCGTCACACCGCCGACACCATGCTCTAACGTACACAGTCACGACACTCCGACTAACTTTTGTTATACGCCACGACATCAGCACTCCAAGCGGCTGGCAAGGTACACTCCTGGCCATTAAAATTGCTGAAGCAGTCAACAATCCGAAGATTGGTTTGAACACCACAACGCTTTACTAGGCATGGTCCTGTTTGGAGGTGGTATGCCGTTGCCTTCCTCCGACCTTCGAACTGACTTTTACCCAGCCAATTATAGGGGGACCTACAGTTTAACGTGGGTTCCGAACCACGGTGCTACTCGGTATTTTTCACATGAGCAATACTGACATAGGTGAAAGAAGTGGAAAGTGACAGATAAAAATCCTAGGACCTGGCGGGGATCGAACCCGGGACCTTTGGATTTGTAGTCTAGCACTCTACCATTGTGCAACCGAGGAGCACCTCTAGGCCAGGTAAATGACGCACTACAGACGCGAAATTTAACTGACCGGAAGAAGGTGCTGTGATATGCAAATGATTAGCTTTTCAGAGCATTCACACAAGGTTGGCGCCGGTGGCGACACCTACAATGTGCTGACATGAGGAAAGTTTCCAACCGATTTCTCATACACAAACTGCAGTTGAATGGCGTTTCCTGGTGCAACGTTATTGTAAATTAATTCTAGAAAGTGATATAAACAATCAGGTTGTCTTTCTATGAATTATTGCAGTCCGCCGTAGCTGTTTTTATACGCCTTCATTGCGTTACTACCGGTTTCCTACCGTTAAAGGCACATCTTCCGGTATCTTCTAATTTACATGGGGTGGTTTGACTTGTTGTGTGACCCAACGTTCATGATGGCTTACTGGGGCTTATGGAGGTTTTCTTCAAAGATGTTAGTTAATTTTACAAGGGACTCCCTTCAGTAAACTTCTATGTGGGCAACATCTTTGAAGAAAACCTTCATAAAACCCGGCAAACCATCAAGAACGTTGGGACACGCAAGTCAAACCACCCCATGTAAATTAAAAGATACCTGAAGATGTACCTTTAACGGTACGAAACCGGTAGTAACGCAATAAAGACTTCTAAAAACAGCTAAGGCGGACTGCAATATATTATGGAAAGACATCCTGATTGTTTATATCACTTTGTAGAATGGTATTTCAATTTCAATGGTATTTCAGCTGTGGTTGCCGAAGTATAAAATAGTTTGAAACGTTATTGTGATGGCTCGTGTAAGGAGGAGAAATGCGTACCATCACGTTTCCAACTTTGATAAAGGTCTGATTGTAGCCTATCGCGATTGCGGTTTATCGTAATGCGACATTGTTGCTCGCGTTGGTCGCGATCCAATGACTATTAGCAGAACATGGAATCAGTGGGTTCAGGAGAGCAATACGGAAAGCCATGCTGGATCCCAAAGGCCTCGTATCACTAGCAGTAGAGACGGTAGGCATCTTATCCGCATGGCTGTAACGGATCGTGCAGCTACGTCTCGATCCCTGAGTCAACAGATGGGGACGTTTGCAAGACAACAACCATCTGCACGACATTTCGTTTGCAGCAGCATGGACTATCAGCTCGGAGACCATGACTGCGGTTACCCTTGACGCTGCATCACAGACAGGAGCGCTTGCTATGGTGTACGCAACGACGAATCTGGGGTGCACGAATGGCAAAACATTTTTTTTTTTTTTTTTTCGATGAATCCAGGTTCAGTTTACAGCATCATGATGGTCGCATCCGTGTATGGCGACATCGCGCTGAACGCACCTTCTAAGCGTGTATTAGTCATCTCCATACTGGCAAATCATCCAGCGTGATGGTATGACGTGTCATTGCTTACACGTCTTGGTCACCTCTTGTTCGCATCGACGGCACTTTTAACAGTGGCCGTTACATTTCAGACGTATTACGACCCGTGGCTATACCCTTCATTCGATCCCTGCGAAACCCTACATTTTAGCAGGATAATGTACGACCGCATGTTCCAGGTCCTGTACGGACCTTTCTGGATACGGAAAATGTTCGACTGCTGCTCTGGCCATTAAGTTCTCGAGATCTCTCACCAACTGAAAAAGTTTGGTCAATTGTGACCGAGCAACTGGCTCGTCACAATACGCCAGTCACTACGCTTGATGAACTGTGGTACCGTGTTGAAGCTGCATCGCCATCCGTACCTGTACACGGCATCCGAGCTCTGTTTGACACAATGCGCAGGCGTATCAGGGCCGTTATTACGGCCAGTGGTGATTGTTCTGGATACTGATTACTCAGGATCGATGAACCCAAATTGCTTGAAAATGTAATCACATGTCAGTTCTAGTATAGGATTTTTGTTCAATGAATACATGTTTCTCATCTGCATTTCAACTTTAATCGCCAGTAGTGTACATTTCTGAATACGATATCGGATGAGTGTGAATAGTACCTGTTAAATTGATAATAACATCTTTTTACGACGGGGAAGGTACGCAGTGCCTAGTGACAACGATACAGCGTCAGAAGCCAATACATGTTAATACAAATTGTAAAATAGGAAACCCAAGGAAGCTTAAAATAAAATGAAATAGAATTTCCTCAAAATTCTATTGTTATTAAACATTAATTTGCAACTGGTTGGCTGTTACTTTTATTGCTGTTAAGGAAACACACATAGTTCAGGTCCATTTGTTTTAACCTTCCTATTGTGTTCGAAACAGTCACACATTTTGTGAATGGGTCAGTCAGACCCGCAATTAAAATAATAATAATAATAATAATAATAATAATAATATTCTTCGATGTTACTTCAAAATATATTTTATATATAGTTTTTTCAAGAGGAAAAACAGTTGTTGAAGCTTTCCAGCATTTATTTAACGTAATTAGTGTAAAATATTATTACATTTTAGATTGTGAAACAATGTTCATACAAGTTTTTGTAAGTGAATTGTTGCATAAAAGTGCAACCCAATGCTTAAATTTCTTCACTTATTGCAAACACTAATTAACCTAAAATTTCAATTAAATAGGATAATTAATTTTGAAGAACAATACTTAGCTTCAATATATGCGCGTTATATTAGCTTACACAATTATTGCAGTAAATATTTGCATGATCTTGGCATAGGAATGATTAATAAATATTACATTTCTTATTAGTCTTTCTATCTTTCTCCGGTCCACATTCTTTGTACTGGCCCCTTTTCTGCTCCTTTGCTACAGAACTGGTTCCTGCAATATTTTCCAAATTTACTTTTATCTTTTTAGGAATATTTTTGGACATTCTGTTTTCTTGCGTTGTTCTTGTTAGCTCTATTAGAAAAAAGCATCTTTTGTACAATTTATTTCAATAGTAGCCTGGGTTAGTGTGTACATGCAACACATAAGCATTTATTGCAGCAATGGGTAGCATGTTATAAAATAAACAGGCCATCGCTTAGTACACCTTTTACAGGAATACTTACTGGCGAGTGTATCTGTCATGTCAACTCCTCCTTTTGTTTTGTTGTAATGCAGTATTACCTCCGACTTCTTATGCTCGTCTGCAGACACGGTAGAGTCATGGTGCATGGTAGAGCGTAATACGACAGCTTTATTCGTTATTGGCACGTACGAATCCAGTGGTACATAATTCTGAAATCCAAAGATGGTTGAAAACACGTGTCTACTGTTGTTTGTCAACATTTATTTCGGAATCTCAGCTTTGTTCTTTCTGAGGATTCAACTAGTGTTAGAATTTTCTGCAGAAGTTGTTTGGCCACAGTGTAGTCCGTGAAGAAATTATCAGTGGTAATGTTTCGCCCAGATTTCTCAATTCTTTCCACAAGCCTCAATACAACATTTCTACCTTGATTTACTTCTCGTGGTTCATTTTCCGGCTTTCCTGTATAGACTTCTGCTGAACAAACGTATTTTGTATTCACATCAGATAACAACCATAATTTTATGCCATATTTTCCTCTTGGTTCTGAAGTCATCTACTCACAAAAGGGACATCTTCCTCTGATTGGAAGCTGTAACACGTCCACTGTGACATTTTCATAAGAAATGAACATTTTAGGAAACTTTTCCACAAACATTTCAAAGACAGCCAGTTTATCAAGGCGTCGCCTAGCTGGTCGATCTTCTTTGTTGTCAAATCTTAGAATTCTGATTGTACAGAAACGCTGAAGTGACACTGTTACACGAAAAACTGGCCGACCATTCATGTTGTCCCATAGCTATTGGAGAGATTCTCCAGCAGATCTCTATACACCAGGTAATGTAAGAAGTCGCGAATAAGCCTTCATTTCCTGATTTGTAATAGAAATTTATTATGCTCACCTTGAATTTGAAACAGCTGGAGGATTTGTAGACCACTATGTTCCATTGCCGCGTCATATATACATTTCCATTTACGCTGGTTTCTTTAGACAACAAAACCACGCTTTCGTCTCCTTCGATCACATCACTCTCCTCACTTCTAATCGATACATTAGCAACATCACTTGAAGTGTCAACAGAATCTTGAGCATGTTTCATCTTATGAGTCATTTACAAGCCTTTCTAACTGTTCATCACTTTGAAACCGACAAAAAAATCAGACTGTACGCCTACATGCAGTATTTATACAGAGTCCCACAACAATGTGAAATGCCTCTGAGACATTTTAGACCAATCACAAGTATTTCTAAAAATTTATTCCTAGAAACTAAATAAAAATTCACATTGAGTGTGTCAAAGCTACGTATCTCCTAAAGTATTTTAGGTTTGAAACGAAGACTGAGGAAACACAAATAGTGACATATTTGTGGAATAAATAATGCCATGTTGCAAAATAAATAACATTTAGTGGTTTACGTTAATTTTAGTAAACGAACTGGGTCAGTTAGACCCATTCACAATAGGAAGGTTATACAATCAGAGTCTCAAGGCACAACAAGACAGTTCAGATAAGTGATGCAAGGCAAAGGCCAAGTGGAGAAAAGTAATTTTTGATAAGTTAATAAGGCTCCAAATTAAGTAAAAGCAGTTCTATAAAATACAATAAAAGACACAATGAGCCCAGCAATTTAAACGAAAGTGGAAAATTTTAAATGAAAAGCAAGCCTTTTAAATACAATATGATTTACAAATCACCGCTGCCATTTAAATGAAAATAGCTCAGCTACTAAAGCGGGGCTCCAAAATTTAAGTTAACACAGCCCGTTAAAATGCAGTTACCAAAACACAGTTAAGACGAGCTCGAAAATTTAAGTAAAGTATGAGTTTATTTATAGAGGCTGGTTCAATTGTTTAAATGTTTGTGTAGCTTATGGGTCTTAACTACGAGGTCATCAGTCACTAAACTTACAAACTACTTATGAACTAGATAATCCTAAGGACGTCACAAATATCCATGCCCGAGGGGGGGATTCGAACCCCCGACCATAGTGGCCGTGCAGACCGTGACTGGAGCGCCTCAGTCCCCTCAGCTACCGCGGCCGGCGCGCCTCAGTCCCCTCGGCCACCGCGGACGGCTAGAGGCTGGTAGCAGGGAACTGTGCTCAATGGTATCAATAGGCAGAAGGCCAATGAAATTTACAAATGAGCCCCGCTATTTAAATGAAAACAGCTCAGTTCACTTATCCAAATCAAACTCAGGTGGGGGAGCTGGCTACTCGTTTATTTAATACACCCACACAGGTAAAACAGCTGAGCTGACTAAAAACGGGATGGAGAGGAATAAGGTAAACAACGGTCAACAAGAAATACAGTTCTGACAGCAAGGGGCTTACACAAAAGGATATAATGCCAAATTACAACCGCGGGGTGGCGATGCCTCAAGGACGGAAAAATTTCTGCAAGGAGAAGATTAAAAAAAGAAAAACAAAGCTATACAACTGCCGCCCGTACAGATGCGAGCTATCAGAGGGGCACAAAACAGATAAATTCTGCAGTTATGATAACCAAGTTAATGTATATAGATTACTTGCTACACAGAGCAAAGGGAAAGGAATAATTCAATTGAACCGAACTAAAAGTCCGGCATAACACATAAATAAACAACTAACGAAGTTGACACAGGCAACAACGGCCCCTGGGAAACGACCACCGATCCTGACAAATCCAGCACAAATTGGCGGAACAGGACAGTATCAGTCACTTAACTTATATCTTACTCCACGACAAGTGCAGGCACCCTCGTGATGGTGCAGGAGGTGGGTGTCAACCAATGCCCGGAAACATTCCATACATCCCAGATGAAAAGCGGCTGGAACCAAGCGAGGCGCAGCCGGAGTTGACTGCGGAGTAGCAGTTGTTGACAGCTCCGACGCTTGGCGAGGGACGGACGCGGTGTCGCACGGCCGCTAGGAACGCGACCACATAGCCGGGAGACGAAGTAAACAGCCCCCACCGAGCTACTGGTATAACTTGACAGAAAGGCCTCTCCGGACCAAACTATTCAGCTCATGGCCTGCTTGGCTCCCCATGGACAGAGTGCTACCTAGAACAACTTCGATGCAATCGCCGGGCCCGGCAAAAACGGCCCCTTAATTTAAAAAAAACTCCACCCTGGCGATTTTGCGATTCCAATCATCGTATCAAACTCCCTGACTGATACCCTGTCCGCTCTCCAATTCCGTCGAGCCACACACGGCAAGGAAAACACCAGTCAGAAGAGAATCGACGCGCACGCGATAGATCAAACAGCGCCACGAGCGGTGGACGCACAGAGAGATGGATGACACTTACGCCATTAAGTGAATCAAGAAGAGGGTCATTCGAAGAAACAGGTGCCGGGACTCTCACATTCGAACGCTTGACGGTCGAAATCATCCGCCAATCGCTTCGTCCTCTGGTAATTATTACGCGAAGATGCCTACGGCCTCGGCAGGTCAGTCACAAACGATAATGCTCTGCTCTGTCAACGAGAGCCTCCCTACCGCCACCGTGACCGGACGGATGCTGTCCATTCCTTCTGTGTTAGGTGCATTCTGACTTACTTCCACCAGAAAATTACCACATGAAAATTCAATAATGTTATTTGTTGTCTCTCAGCATTAACCAGATATCCCAGTGGTCGAGTCAACATTAACTCATCTTCTATTCCTACCTACATTAAATACATATAACCCGGAATCAACGGTATACTCATAAATACATCATAAATCAATGCCCCTTGTAATTATTAGTGGCGTATACTTAACATGTAAGGTAGTGAAGTATACCGACGTCTTACACGTTCCCTGGCCTCAAAGATAGTGAGACTTACCTGTTTGTCATTTTTATATTGTGGGGCTAAGGGCGAAGTGCAAAGTTTACACGACTCGACGAAGAACCCTGTCTGATTAAAAATAGAGAATTATGTCTGAGGTGTTGCAGCGGTCAATGAGCAATCCCTACATTAATTTTCACGAATGTAGGAGAACGCCAGCTCTATATATATATATATATATATATATATATATATATATATATATATATATATATATATGAGGTAAATTTTCACACACTTCTTAGCTACAAAGATAAATTCGTTTTCCGCATATTTCTATGTCAATAAATAACGATGACATTGAACGGTAAAAATCTGCCAGATTGGCAATAGGAGAACAGGGCACAAGTTCCTTTCCCTATGACAACTAGTCACGATACATAATTCCAGCCAGCGAAAATGGTACGAGATAGAACGCACCATATGATTCGCCTTCTGGTGAGCGGCTAGACTACCTACAACACTATCATGTTGTGGCCTGTTGCCGATCTGTCCCCTTGGCCAGTGGCCTCGCACAGTAAAACCCAGAAGTCCACATCATATTTCCAGATTTTTACCATTTAAATGCATCAGCGAATTTAGGTTTGTAGCTCAGTGTGAACAGATATCCAGTAGAAACCCATATCTGGAAACGTATCGTTCCATTCAACGACAGTTTCAACAAATGTGTAACTCGTCAACGTCTGCTTAGGGACAGAGAAATGTTCAAATGTTTGTATAGCTTATGGGACTTAACTACGGGGTCATCAATCCCTAAACTTACAAACTACTTATGAACTAAGTAAGGACGGCACAAATATCCATGCCCAAGTGGGGATTCGAACCCCCGACCGTAGTGGCCGTGCAGACCGTGGCTGGAGCGCCTCAGACCCCTCGGCCAGGGGAAAGAGACAATTGTCATTATGCTACAATTGGTCTTATTGTTGTTACCTATTTAAATAGTTTTGTCGTAATAAAATTTAGTCTGTAGATCCCACATCGAGCCGCTATTGTAATGCATCAGTAGGTTGCGGCTGATGCTGTACAAGATAGGTTCTTGTTGTTGACTAATGTAAGCCATAAAGTGTAAACTGTAATGAAAATGCTTAAGTAATAAAAAGTATTCTATTGAAACTGATTGCACCAATTGTAGTGGGTCACGTCTAATTACATTCTTCAAGTAGGTGTAGATGCGATAATCATCTTAATTGAAACTGTCGTGGAACAGAAACAATACGTTTCTGGACATGAATTCCTATTCGAATTATTATGTACTCACTACTCTTTACAAGTCCTACAAGTTTGTAAAGGGAATTTCCGACTGAAAATACACCCGCTCGGTCTGACACACCGCTTTTCTAGACGGGTAGGCGTACTGGCCCCTGCTTAAATCCGTCCGGTGATTTAACGAAGGGGTTCGGAGTACCGACCAGCCTGGATGTGGATTTTAGGCGGTTTTCACATCCCCCTATGTGAATACCGGGCTGGTCCCCAAGTCTCACGTCGGTTATACTATTCGCAAACATTTCGTAACAGAAACTTCCTGGCAGATTAAAATTGTGTGCCGGAACCGGGACTCGAACCTGGGACCCTTGCCTTCCGCGGGCAAGCGCTCTACCGACTGAGCTATCCCGACACGACTCACGATGCCGCCCCTCAACTTAGGCTGTGGCTAAGCCATCTCCATCATATCCTTTCTTCCAGGAGTGATAGTATTGCATGTTTTGCAGGATAGCTTCTCTGAAGTTTGGAAAGTAGGAGGCGAGGTACTGGCGGAAATAAAGTTGTGAGGCGGCATTCTGAGTCGTGTCGTGTTAGCTCAGTCGGTAGAGCGCTTGCCCACGGAAGGCGAAGGTCCCAGGTTCGAGTCCCGGTTCCGGCACACAATTTTAATCTGTCAGAAAGTTTCTTATCAGCGCACACTCCGCTGCAGACTGAAGTTTCATTCTGGATTTCGAAACACTTTACACTCTGACACCTACAACACTATACGCAGACATTTGCGGTACACATTTCCTCCCGGGGGTGATGGGGATCGTGGCAGGAAGGGCATTCAACCATCCCGTAAATAGTAACACCCCCAAATCCAAATTTAACAAGGCCGATCCTGCATGTGATGAAACATCGCGAAAGAGAGTGTGTCGAAAATACAAAAGTAATAAATTTCTTTCCGTCATCACTTCTAGTTTTATTGGATTGTGGAAATAATCCCATATTTTCTGCGTCACCCTGTGCGACTATTTCAAATGCCGTACGTGTATCACAACAGAATTAATCCTGGTCAACTCCCTACGTGCTGCCTGAATAACGGCACGTATTAAGCCAACGGGGAGGGCGGGGGATTAGAGGACGTGACACAGCTCGGAAGTTTCCGCAACAAGCACGCGAAATTTTGCACGCCGCGGCCGCAGTATAAAAGGCTTCTGGCGCTAAAAAGCTCTCACAGGCGCGGTGGGGCGAAGGCAGGCGCTCAAAGCCCCCCTCCTTCTCCGCAGGTAATTGAATTCCACCGGCTGATGGACTCATGAGCGGGATTAGCCGAATAATGGGACTTTTTATGTGTTATCTCTCCCATCCGTTATCCCCACTACTCTCCCAATCTTTTTTTTATTATTAATTTAGTTTTCAGGAGCGATTATGTGGTAAACGAGGCATGATTCCGAATGATGGCTATGGCCAAATTGGAAGGATGTGTGCAGAAATGGGTTCTTTTCGTACATGAATTTTAATGTAACTGTCCAGTTCCTTCTAAAACTATGGATCCGGTCGTACCTAACTATGAAATTTTACTGGTTAACTAGCTTAATTCCCGTTGCTTCTAACGCGTAGACTTAATGGTCTGCATAATATAAATTTTCATAGATTTAACTTCAAAAATGCTTTCGTAATCGAGTATTTTCATACAACTTGCCACCCCCTATTGCACCATTGATGACATAATTCAAAGCTTCCGAAACACATTTTTTTAAAAATTCTAACCATGATTCCAAATCCAAATTTTCGTATTTCTAGCATCAAAATAGTCTTAGTGGCACGCTTCAAAGATTTTCTCTTATTTCACTAGCTTGATGGTTGTATTTCAAAAAAATATCGAAACACGTATCCCTGCGGGGTTTCAGTGCATGTCTTTTAACAGTGCGCCCTCTTCAGTGTTGTGTCAATGTCTTACGTGCTTTTAATACTTCAGCTACCAATAATGTGATCTTTTCCAATAATGTCATTTGTATATATTGTTTGTTACGAAAGAATTTCCTCATTCTAGTAGTTAAAGATTAATTAAAGGAATCCTACTACATGATGCAAAATGGAAGGGCTTTTAGAAACACAGTATTTTATTGTAAATTACACGAAGCAGGACTCAGTAAAAGTGTTTTCTATTGGCTTGGATGTAAAATATCTTGTTGATTTTTTGTTGATCGCACCAACTGCCAAAACCGGCAGAATATGGCAAATAAAATTATATTGAAGCCTTGGAATAAGATTTTTGTAAATATAACTTCAGCAACCGCAGAACACTGGGTTGCTATTTGTTCCATCCAGATTTTGGTTTTCCGTGACTTTCCTAAATTACTTCAGGAAAATGCTGGGATAGTTCCTTTCAAAGGGCATGGCCGATTTCCTTCCTCATTCATACCAAAAACTCCGAGTGTTAGCTCCGTCCTCAATGACCAAGCTGTAGACGGGACGTTATACAATAATCTTCCTAAAAATCAAATATTTGTATAGTCTATGGGACTTAACTACGGGGTCATCAGTCCCTAAGCTTACAAACTACTTATGAACTAACTAAGACTAAGGACGGCACAAATATCCATGCCCGAGGGGGGATTCGAACCCCTGACCGCAGTGGCCGTGCAGATCGTGACTGGAGCGCCTCAGTCTCCTCGGCCACCGCGTGGACGTCGAACCGTAAAGCTCTCTTCCTTCCTCAGTGTCTTCGTCGTCGTGTTCTATCACAAGTGTTTTTTGCCGTCGTGGCTGTTTTATATCTGAATGTGTACTATTTATTTAAACAGTCACCATTTAATATTTTAAAGTCTGCGTCTATTTACTCCTTGTCTATTCAAAGTGCTAATTCTCCACAACTATGTACGTATGGCTAAAGAGCGGCGTACGATGCTACTGCCAGCCTGCCAGCAATGGCGTAACATTACCAATAAAGAAATAATATTCCGACCCGTCAGTCGGCAAGACTGAATAGGCGGACAATCTCCGAAGATGTACGGCGCATCACAGGACAAACGTAAGGAAGCAACAAGTTTCTTAGTACACGACCTTACAACCCAAAAGATTTCTCTTATCTTAATACATATGATAATTGAGGTGTTTGTACCTATATTTCACTCAGCAGCCAAAACTACAAATCGCAAACTGATAGTATTCATATGTGTTAGTAGTTATCGGTCTCACATTGTGCACTATGGTGGTAGAGGATTGATAACGATAGGAGGCCTGGAAGATAAGGAAGCTGAAAGTAACGGCATATATAACATTCTATGTGTGGGTGTCAATATTTTGCTCTTCAGCAAACACTACATAATGGAGACGAACGATCTCTCTGCGTTGTTGTAGAAAATGTCTCCCGTTGTACACCTTAGTAGTTAGTTGTCGAAAGCTATAAGGGGGTGGAAGATATAGTGGATGAAAGTGTTCAGCTTATACGGGGTGAATCACCCAAGACTTGCACCGCAAATATTGCGGAAACGGAAAGTGCGATTGATGTCCTGTTTTCACAGAATGGATTGGTAGACAGGGGCTAGTAGTTTTAGCCAGCAGATTGTAATGTAACTTAGAAAGTGTATTTTTTATGCAAATATACAATTTTTAAATGGAAAACTTGTTGTTTCTACCATGCTCTGGACTTTTTGACACCACCGATCAAAGTTTCGAGGCGGAGGCCACGATAACGTAGCTGACTGGCCGAGTGGCTATTCCCTGCGGCATGGCTCACAGTCTCAAGACCACCAGCCATTTAGCTACGCTGTCGTAGCCTCCGCCCCTTAAAGTTTGTAGCTGCCAAACTAAACACGATACAAATGTCATTCAAAATTCTTTCTACACATCTGGTGTCAAAAATTACAGTGCATGATAGAAAAAAAAAATTGTTCCATGTGAAAAATTGTGTTTTTTCATAAAAAAATACACTTGTTTATTGGCTTACAATACGAGTCCTTGAATGCCAATCCAATCTGTGAAAACCGCTCATCTACATCTACATAGATACTCTGCAAATCACATTTAAGTGCCTGGCAGAGGGGGTCATTAACCAATTTCATAACTTTTATCTACCGTTCCAAATATCGCGTGGGAAGAAAGAACACCTACATCGTTCCGTTTTCGATCTGATTTCTCTTATTTTCATTATAGTCGACGTGGTCGATTGGAGAGTGTCCGCAAATGCACTATGTTATTTTAAATGTGTTTATTTCCGTCAACAGTTGCAATAAAATTGTTGAATAACATGTTTCGATCACTTGGATCATCTTCAGATCTAAAAAACAAAAGTAAAATAGCAATGTAAAATTTCATAAATTTACTAAGGGTTAATTGACAATAGTTAATTTATACATAAATGGATAGATTTTTCTTTACTTTATAGTTGTGTCCGCAACTCGTCTGGCTGAGTACTAATTGGTACTGAGTTTTACAGTTCGATGTAGGCATTTTCAATTTGGTTGCAGGTGGTGGTGGGGAGGGAAAGAGTAGGTGGGGGGGGGGGAGGGTGGATGGTTTGTAATGGATAGGTTGAGCCCTAATATACCGTACAATTGTTTGAAATATTTCTAAAAGTGGGGTTCTTGAATATATCAAGACATAAAAATTATAAAACTGTATGTGATATAAGTATAAAAATATGGTACGATAATTAAAAAATGCACACGATATTTAAAACATTGAATGTGTAAAACAGAGATGTATAAAATTACATATGTCATACTTTAAAATTTTTTAAACGTCACTTTGTTAATATATCATTAAAATGTTAAAATATAAAAAAATATATAAAAGTTTATATAAAAAACTTATATAAAACAGTATGGTATGGTCGTTAGATGCCTTTGTCGCTACTTGGTGGCGTTGTGCGGCGCGCAGTTTTTCTTGTACGTTCGGAAGCCAGTCTGCACGCCGACCTGCTGCTAGGGCGGTGTCCGGGCCGACGCGCTGCCGCCGCCAGCCACCGGAAAGTGAAGTGGGGCCGCCGCTCCAAGGCGTGCTGCGTCCAGGACGAAGGTTGCAAGAGGCCTTCAAAGTTTTTAAAAAATGCGCTGTTATTAAAATCATTTTGTTGGTTGTGTGTATTTCCAGGTTCTTGAAGCCGGTGTGTGAAAATTTCTATTTCTTCTAGTGTCGTTAGTAGGCGTCCTTTTGGTTCCCTATGTAGCACTTGTAAATGGGTATTAATTGTTCCAACCGTGTGCTTTTCTGTCACTAAATGCTCTCCAAATGCTGTTTTATTATTATGAAGAGAGCAATGCTCTTTAAATCGTGTTTCGAACGTTCTGCCTGTCTGACCTACGTAGATTTTTGTACAATCTCCACATTTGAGTTTATAGACGCCTTCTGCCGCGAATTTTGAGGATTTTTTGTTCACACGGTGTCTCAGTCTAAATCGAGTGACAGCGTTGGTCTTAAATCTGATTCGTACATTGGTGTTTCGAAATTGCCTAGCAATGATGTCTGAAACCTTTCATTTCAGCGACGACGAGTATGTAACTAAAACTGAAAATTTCTTCTCTGATAACGGTATTAAAGAAATAGCTAGAGATCCAACAAAAAAGTTTCATGCACAATTAATACGAAAAATCCAAAATTCTGACTTTCTCTTTTCAGACAGAGAGAAAAAGCAATATACAGTACAAGAAAAACTGCGCGCCGAAAACGCCACCAAGTAGCGACTGAGGCAATTAACGCCCATACCATACTGTTTTATATAAATGTTTTATATATCTTTTATATTTTAACATTGTAATGATAATTTTAACAAACTGACGTTTAAAAAATTTTAAAGTATGACATATGTAATTTTATACATCTCTGTTTTACACATTCAATGTTTTAAATATCGTATGCATTTTTTTAATTATCGCACCATATTTTTATACTTATATCACATACAGTTTTATAATTTTTATGTCTGGATATATTCAAGAACCCCACTTTTAGAAATATTTCAAACAATTGTACGGTATATTAGGGCTCAATCTATCCATTACAAACACTCCACCCCCCCCCCAACCTACCCTTTCCCTCTCCACCACCACCTGCAACCAAATTAAAAATGCCTACATCGAAATGTAAAACTCGGTACCTATTAGTACTCAGCCAGACGAGTTGCGGACGCAACTATAAAGTAAAGAAAAATCTATCCATTTATGTATAAATTAACTATTTTCAATTAACCCTTAGTAAATTTTGTAAAATTGTACATTGCTATTTTACTTTTGTTTTTTAGATCTGAAGATGATTCATGTTATTAAACAATTTTATTGCAACTGTTGACGGAAATAAACACATTTAAAATTCTCTTATTTTATTGGGATGGTCATGTTTCCCTAAGTAGGTGGCTGCTAGTAAAATATTTTCACATTCAGGGGTAAAAGTCGGTGATTGAAACTTCGCAAACAGATCACGCTGCAATGAATAACGTCTTTCTTTTAATGATTTCCACCCCATTTCGTGCAACATTTCCGCTTTCTCCCCCGTAACGTGATAGAACAAAACGACCTGCCGTTCTCTGAACCTTCTCAATGTCTTCTTTCAGTCCCACCTGGTGCGGGTCCGACAAGGGGCAACAGTATCCAGGAGAGGACGCACATGTGTGATGTAGGCACTCTCTTTGGTGGAGCCAATGAAACGTAACCGTCGGTTCGCCTTCCCCATAATATTTTCTATCTGTTCTCTCCAGTCTACGTTGTTCGTAATTGGAACTCCTAGGTATTTGGTAGAATTTACGACCTTTAGGTTTGACTGATTTATCGCGTAATTGGAGTTCAGCGGATTTCTTTTAGTGGTCATGTGTATTACTTCACACTTTTCTTTATTTAGTGTCAATTGCCAATTTTCGCACCATGTAGAAATTTTGTCTAAATCGCTTTGCAGTTGCTTTTGATCCTCTGTTGACTTCACTAACCAATAAACGACAGCATCATCTGAGAACAGTCTAAGGGAGCTATTCAGATTTTCTCCTAAATCGTTTATAAACACGAGGAACAGTACGGGACCTATAACGCTTTCCTGTGGAACGCCAGATATCACTTCTGTTTTACTCGATGACTTACCGTCAATTATAACGAACTGGTCCTTTCTGAGAGGAAATCGTGAATCCAATCGCACAATTGGGGAGATATTCCATAAGCACGCAATTTCATTAGTAGCCGCTTGTGGGGTACAGTGTCAAAAGCCTTCCGGAAATCCAGAAATATGGAATCGATCTGAGATTCCTTGTCGATGGCACTTAACACTTCATGTGAATAAAGGGCAAGCTGTGTTTCGCAAGAGCGATACTTTCTGAATCCGTGTTGACTATTGGTTAATAAGTCGTTTTCTTCGAGGTAGTTCATAATATTCGAACAAAGTACATGTTCCAAAATCCTACAGCAAATCAACGTCAATGAGATTTGCCTGTAATTTTGGGAATCACTCCTACTGCCTTTCTTGAATATTGGAGTAACTTGGGCAACTTTCCAGTCTTTTGGTTCGGATCTTTCGCTGAGTGATCGGTTATAAATTATAGCTAAGTACGAAGCTATTGCATCACCATACTCTGAGAGGAATCAGTATACAATCTGGCCCGGAAGATTTGTTTTTGTTTAGTTGTTTTACTACTCCAGGAACATCTACTTCTAAGTTTCGCTTGCTGGCAGCTGTTAGTGGATTGAATACTGGAGTGTTCACTTCGTCTTCTTTGGTGAACGAATTTCGGAAAGCTGTGTTTAGTAATTCTGCCTTAGCAGTACTGTCATCGGTAGTATTACCATTGCTATCGCGTAGTGAAGGTATTGTTTGTGTTTTGCCGCTAGAACTTCACATATGACCAGAATATCTTTGGATTTTCTGCAAGATTACGGGACAGGATTTCGTTGTGGTAACTATTATAGGCTTCTCGCATTGAAGTCCGCGCTAGGTTGCGAGTTTCAGTAGAAGGTTGCCAGTCTTCTGGATTCTGTGACTTTTTAAATTTTGCATGCGTTTTTCTTTGTTTCTGGATCTGACCTGTTTTGTGTATCATGATGGGTCAGTCCCCTCTTTCATTAATTTATTTGGTATAAATCTCTCGATTGCTTCTGATATTATGTCTTTAAAGTAAGCCACAACTGATCTACACTTGCATTTATAATTTTGAAAGACTGGAGACTATCTCTCAGGAAAGCGTGAAGCGAATTTTTATCTCCTTTATTGTGTAGATATATTTTTTGTTTATTTTTGGTGCATTTGGGAATTTCGACATTCAGTCTCGCTACTACAACTCGATGTTCAGTAATCCATGTATCAGTTTTGATTCTCTTTACTAGCTCAGGATTATTTGTTGCTATGAGATCAAGAGTATTTTCGCAACCACTTACTATTCTAGTGGGTTCATGAACTAACTGTTCGAAGTAGTTTTCAGAAAAAGCAATCATAACTACATCGGACGATGTTTTATATTTACAGCCGGTTTTGAATACGTAGTTATGTCAACATATCGAGGGTAAATTACAGTCGCCTCCGATTATTACAGTATGCTTCGCAGCGAAACCATACATTAAATACTTGGAGTCATAAACTCTTTTCGTTCTGTTATCATTCGTGTTCACTACTGCAACTTTCGCCAGACACGAATGATTGCGAAGATCTTAGATTCATCTAAGAAACAAAATTAAATACTTTGCATTAGCGGTCACTGACAAAGCTTTATTATGGGCCTGGGGAGAACATATTTACTCGCAAAGGGGGTCGCCTCTTCAAAAAGGTTGAAAATGACTGCATTAATAAACATTATAATTTGAACTTACTTTCGTATTCTACGCCCACATAGAACGACGGAAGAACAAATACTTGTATGCGTCTGTACGAGCCCTCTGTGGTCTTACCTTCGTGGTCTTTACGCAAAAAAAGTGGTGTGAATAGTATCTTTAAGCAAAATTTGGTGTGATTAGTGTCGTTCCACCGTCTGCTTCGAATTCCGGCCCTCTAAATTTCGTCATAAGTGTTTCTCGCGAAGAACGTCGTTGTCTATCCTTCGATACCCATTTGAGTTCACGTAGCATCTCAATAACTCATAGATTGATCCTACCTACCGGTAACAAACCTAGTCGGCCGCCTCTGAATTGCTCCTATGTCTTCCTTCAAACCGATTTGTTGGGGTCCCCATCACAAGAGCAAAACTGAAGTCGGGGTGGAACATTCGTTTTATATGAGGTTTAAACTTGACTTCCGAAGGCGTCTGATACGTTTCCCCAAAAACGTTTAATGAACAAAGTAAGAGCATATGGTCTATTAGACCAATTGTGTGATTGGATTGAGGAGTTCGTAGCTAACGGAATGCAGCATGTAGTAAGAGTGATGTCAGGTGTGCCACAGGGGAGTATCGTAGGTCTGTTGCTGTTCAATATAATAAATGACCTTGAGGATAACATCAGAAGTTCACTGAGGCTTTTTGCGGGTGATGCTGTAGTATATAGAGAGGTTGTACCAATGGAAAATTGTATTGAAATGCAGGAGGATCTGCATCGAGTTGATGCATGGTGCAGGAAATAGCAATTGAATCTGAATGTAGACAAATGTAATGTGCTGCGAATACAAAGAAAGAAAGATCCTGTATCATTTAGCTACACTATAGCAGGTTAGCAACTGGAAGATCTGGGAGTAGGTATTAGGAGTGATTTAAAATGGAACAACCATATAAAATCAATCGTCGGTAAAGCTGACGCCAGACATAGATTCATTGGACTTATCCTAAGAAATGCAGTCCGAAAACAAAGGAAGTACACTTGTTCGCCCACTGCTTGAATACTGCTCACCGGTGTGGGATCCGTACCAGGTGGGGTTGATAGAGGAAGTAGAGAAGATCCAACCTAGAGCAGCGAGCTTCTTTACAGGACAATTTGGTAATCGTGAAAGCAATACGGAGATATTCTATAAACTCCATTGGAAAACTCTGCAGGAGAGACGCTCTGTATCTCGGTACGGGCTTTTGTGGAAACTTCGAGAACATACATTTACCGAGGAGTCTAGCAGTATTTTGCTACCTTTTACGTATATCTCTCGAAGAGATCATGAAGATAAAATCGGAGAGATTAGAACCCACACAGAGGCACCCACATCAGAGGCTGACAATCTTTCTTTCCGCGAACAATACGTGACTGGAATAGGGGCGAGAACCAATAGTGGTAAGGTACCCTCCGCCACACACCGTCGGGTGGTTTGCGGACTATGGATGTAGATGTAGGTCGTCGAATGCAGGACTGATAATAACGAAACTTGTCTCAAGGTTAAGTGATGTCAGTGCTTCGACAAAATTTTGTTTTCTACCGGTCACGGAGAATCGGCAACGGCCGCTGTTTAATTTAAAGATAATACAGAAGGTGCTCTTTTACTAAAGTCCACACTGATGTGAATTTTGTCACTGCACATTTATGACGAAGATTACATTACAAATGTTAGTGATCAACTTCATTGTTTTGGGAAATTTCAATATTACCAATTTATGTTTGATTAATGCTTCTGATATTTATTTTTTATTTATTATTATCAGTAACGCATCTGGCTATTAAACTAAATTCATTCATAAAATAAAAATTATATTTTTTTCAACATTTACACTCTTGACAATAATGGAAAATGTTTACAAATAATACTTTCCTGCTTTCTCACTAATTAAATTGTAATACGCTTTCTGCACACTCGAAAATGCAATTCTTGCTATGCAACCTTGAATTACACAGATTTTACACTTGTAAAACTCTCTGTACGAGGCAGAAACTGACTGCACATTGCAGAAACTGACCTTTGTGAGACGAGCCAACGATATTATTACACCTCTGTATATCTCTGGCGCTTAGTAGCAACATACTACCAACTTGAAACCTTTTCCCAGCGTAACGAAACTTACGGGTAAGATGCCGGGTGACGTCGTCGACAACCGCTTATACTTCGACAGGAGGACACTCTGGCATTCTCATTGCACAACTGCTCTCAAGGAAGCAAGGAGTACTTCGAACCTTGGCTAACAGGGCCAATGTCATTTTAGACCTTGAAAGTTTATCATCTGAGTTGTCCCATCTCGAGGTGACCTTTCGTCAGATTGGTTATAGTGAAAGACAGATAAAACGTGCGTTGCGCTATCAGCCTACTGTGCAACGGCTGAGTGACGATAGTAATGCAGTGACACATAAATCTTTGGCCTTTTTGCGTTACGCAGGAAGCATTTCCAACAATATTGCTCGTATTTTACGGACATATGTTGTGAAATGTGTTTTTCGACCACCTTCTAAGATAAACGCTCTGTTGGAGTGCGTAAACCATGAACTTGGTTAGCGTAAGGTTGGTGTCTAGCGTATTCTTGAAGTTGTGGCATGTCATATATTGGTCAGACCGGTGTTGTGAACACTTACACGCTTGCAACAACCAAACAAATCCGCTGTTGTAGAACAATGTCTTGGCACCGGTCATCCTGTGGAATACAACAACAGGGAGATTCTGGTATGCTCTTCCACGTATTGAGATAGTGTTATTGACGAAACTGTTAAAATGAAACTAGTAAGGGACCTTATAAAGTGAGATGGTGGTTTTTGTTTAAATTCTGCTTTGAATCCGGCACTGTGTCTCGTCAAAAAACAGAAGGACACAATTAATGCTGCCTCACCTGTTGATTAATAGTCACTATACATATTTTTTTATGTTTGCTGAGTGTGTTATTTTCCTTGTTTACCGTTTGCAAACCGAGGTATTAAATACACTTGCACATTGCTTCCTTGAGTGCAGTTGTGCCTTGAGAATGGCAGGGTGGTGTTGAAACACTCCCGCCTTTTTCTCCTGTACGCATATGATTACCGTCACAGCTAATCCTGAATCAGTGATGACCGTACCTACAGAATAAAGCTATCGGTTATGATTTTGTGGAAGCTCTTTCTACCGTATAGATAATGACTGAGACTACACAATAATTGTACATACAGTTCACATTTCAAGGTTGTTGAGTAAATAACACAATTTTCACTGCTAGAATTGTTATACATTGTTTTAAGTTGCATAAATGTGAGCTGTTCACGGCTTTTGTCTTACAGTCCTAATTGCGGTTACTGCTCGTGTTGCAAACATTGAAGTCACCGGTCGCCTTTATACTGAATCTTGATGCTTTACGTAATCCAAGTAGGTAAACACATTACACCGACGCGGTTGACACGGTCGTCGTACTAATGACACACTGTTGCACCTTGAATGAACGTTCCACTGTATAAATCTATACTGGGGGGGGGGGGGGAAGGGGGGTCCTCCACTACGATTGAGGACACACGCTCCAGTCGGTAGCACGCCAACCACCACACACACACACACACACACACACACACGCACACACATACCACACTCTCCTCAAATTCAAGTGGTGCGCTCGGCGCCTAAACAGTCGATATACTACTACCGCACACCGAAAGTGAACGGTTCTGCCGTAAGGGCGCTGTCATTCTCAAGTGGCGCCTGAACAGAAGATATACTGCATTCGCACTATAGCCGCGGTGGAGTAGCCGAGCGGTCTAAAGCGCCTCTCTGTAGAGTGCGCGGTTGCTCGCAGTGGAGGTTTGAGTCCTCCATGGGGCACGGATGTGTGTGTGTTGTCCTTAGGTTAGTTTACCTAGGTTTAAGTAGTTTGTAAGCTACGGACTGATGACCACGCAATTTGGTCCGATAGATTTACAGACATTTGAACATTTGAACATTCGCACTATTGAAAGTGAATGGTTCTGCCATAACGGGCGCCGTCCTCTTACAGTGTGCTCCTGTCGAAATATCGGCGGTTGTCGACGATGTCACCCGTCAGCATACCCGTTAGTTGTTTGAAAGTACTACCAACTAAATTATTGCTGTGTCAAAGACAAACAGAAGTGTTTCACGGTCACAGTCCGAAAATTCTCCCAATTAAGCGACGTCGACCATCCGCCTTCCCTCGACTGTCCATATATGATCGTTAGATTACATATCACTGTGCAGCGTTAAACCTAGATATTTAATTGACCCGACTCTGTCAAACAGCAAACACTGATGATGAACACACCAGATGTATTGAGCAGCAGTCGCCGTTAATGTTTTATTTATAAACAACAGATCGATTTCAATCACATAGTGACCGTCTTCAGTGTATCCTTCAAACAAGCATTCTGAATGTAACTGCAACTGTCTTGTTGCAGTTGCATTCAGAGCATTCACAATGATTGTTTGAAGGATGCACTGAAGATTGTGATTGAAATTGATCTGTTGTTTATAAATAAAACATTAACGGCCAATGCTGCTCAATACATCTGATGTGTTCATGATGTGTTCATCATTGTGTGGTCGTTGAGCACCAGCCTGAAAATGGAATAAAAAAAAATAAAAAAATTAAAAAAAACACTGATGTTGTATTCATCAATAAGGGGTTATTTCTACTACTCATCTGCAACACCTTACATATTGACAAATTTAGAATTAGCTGCCATTACTCACACCACCTATAGCTTTACAGAAAATGCGGCATACTGGTAGCAAGTGGGGCGATAAAAGTAACCCCGGAGGGCGAAGTGAGACAGCCGCGCAGTTGGCGCCGCACTCTTTTTGTCGGAGGCAGGCCGGCAGGCCGTAAATATTTAAAGAGGCCCGACGAAAGCTCTCCTGCCTAATCCAGTCTGCGCCAGCTCGCCAGCCTTTGTCGTCACAGGAGCAGCGCCGTCAAGAATACGGAGCAGCTCGCCGGCGCCTCAGTGTCTTCCGGTGGCGGCAGCAGGCTCGCCCAGACGTCGACAACGACTGCCTTTTATCCACGGCACATCCGCCGGGTCCGCTTTCTCGCCGGGATTAAAGGATTTTTTGTCCATGCTCTCTGACCAACTCCTGGTACTTGCCGTACTGCTGCCTTCCCTTCTCGAATCAGTAAACAATGTTGTTTTATTTATGGGGGGAAGAAATTTACACATGCAGTGGTTCCTGTTTTCTCTTGTCACCCGACCTTAAAAGTTGCTCTATCTCTGACTCACTCACTCTGCCTCAATTACTCTCACACAAGTGTACTCACTCACTCACTCTCACTCTCTCTCTCTCTCTCTCTCTCTCTCTCTCTCTCTCTCTCTCTCTCTCTCTCTTTCTCACACACACAGACACACACATACATACACACACACAAAAAGACAAACACATTTTCTTCGCTCCCTCATTGCCCTTTTCGTACTCCACTTTACTGGCATCATTTCAGAATACCACTCACAGGTAGTGAGCATTATTTTTTTTTAAAATCTGTATTTCATAATTATATTACAACAATACAATTAATGGGTCCTAATTTATACAAATCTAATTAACAGTGATTTACTTAACTCTATACCATTATAAAAACTACTGCAAAGTCTACTGACGAGTTTATAGTTTCTACTTCTAGGTTACCTACGTGTTATTAGCTACATAAATACTGCAGTAATTACACGTGTGCCAGAAACGTATAAACCTAATGGTGGCCACGGAATTCCACGTGCTGCGGTGGAGTAGCTGAGCGGTCTAAAACGTCTCGCTGAGGAGCGCGCGGTTGCTCGCCGTGGACTTTCGAGTCCTCCCTGGGGCATGGGTGTGTGTGTTGTCCTTAGGTTAGTTTACCTAGGTTTAAGTAGTTTGGAAGCTACAGACAGATGACCACGCAGTTTGGTCCGATAGATCTACAAACAGTTGAACAGTGTGATTTCCACCGAGCGAAACCCAGTGGACGCGCCCGTGGTACTGGGCTGACCATGACGGTCACTGCAGCTACTGAGTTCTTTTCAGATTTGATGTAATTTAATGACTAACTACTATATCTACTCTAACTTAAACTACAGTCGAGTCCGGGTATTGCGCCCAGTCCCCCAGGACCAGAGCATGGCGGATTCCGCCACGGAACTGGCGGCCGGTCCACACCCGGGCATTATATTGCATTTTTGAATTATTATTTATGAAGCATTTATGAGAAGTAGTGTTTCTAACTCTAGAACCACACGAAGGTATACTAAGAACAATACTAGAAAAGTTAATAATAATAACAATAATAAGAGCCGCGGCAGAGTGGCCAAGCGCATTCAGGCGCATTCAAGCGCGCGGCCGCTCCCCGTCGGGGGTTCGAATCCTCCCTCGGGCATGGATGTTTGTGCTGTCTTCAGTATAAGGTAGTACATAAGTATGAAATTTCCTGGCAGATTAAAATTGTGTGCTGGAACTGGGACTCGAACCTGGGACCTTTGCCTATCGTGGGCAAGCGCTCTACCGACTGAGCATCCTGACACGACTCACGATGCCGCTTCACAACTCTACTTCCGCCAGTACCTCGCCTCGTACTTTCCAATCTTCACAGAAGCTCTTCTGCGAACCTTGCAAGACTAGCACTAAACCCGTACGTTTTGTCTTGTATTGAAGAAACTTTCTTGTGTCCGTGTATCAGAAAACACCTGTTATGTATGGACACAAGAAATTTACTGAGACCGGAGATAACGGCCACTACTTTTGAATGTACTGTAACTTGCAACAGTTAAACAACGAAGGCCAGAGGACGGTGCTACTGAAGCACCGGTTTCTGCACAACCCATCCATTGCACAGTAACAGGTGCAAACATGTATCCTCGTACATAAAAGTAAATGGTGCTCAAGCGGCATTGGCCGAGGCAATGCTGCCTGATGATCCGTCTGCAGAACACAAAACGGTTTATTAATTAAAGCTTATTGCAGTCAAAGCAGACATTCTTCTCTATGATGCATTTGGCTGCAGATAACTGTTTTTCAAGATAAAACTTTCAAATGTTTGTAAATCTATGTGACATAACTATTTTCTCATCGCTCCCTTGGCTTATAAACTACTTACACTATGAAGTCTTCAAGGATTATCAGCTGAGTGGCGTCGTCGACTAGTTGCAAAGTTTCAATAGATTGTGCATCCATAATTTTCGCCTGATGGTGATGGATACACAATCCATTAAAAAGTTACAACTAGATGACGATGCCTCTCTGCATATAACCTATAAAGATTTCATAGTAGAAATACGCCGAGACATCGTGCAACCACTTAAACTAACATAAGGAAAACACACACACAGACACACACACACACACACACGTGTATGTATATATATATATATATATATATATATATATATATATATATATATATATATATATATGCACATGCCCGAGGGAGGATTCGAACCTCCGACAGGGAGCTATCACGCGTTCTGCAGCGACTCAGTGCGGGCGGCCATTCACCGCGACTCAAGATAACATGTTGGGATGTAGACTGGCTAATGCAAACATGTGAGACTGAAAATGGTACGACAGGTTGAGGAACAAGGACAGCATTTTCAGCACACTCTGTAACTGTGGTTACATGGCACAGTGCGTGTTAGACAGCAGTCTCTGTAACAAATTATGAGTGAATAAGTGGGTCTCTAACATTTCCGAACTAGATTAGAGTTTTTTTCGTTCCGTATCCTCTGCTCGATCAATCTCTAGAGTTCGTACACGGAGAAAAAATCGCCCTATATATAAATCACCGCTACATAGAACCAGAATATCACTAAGGCAGGGGTTCCCAGACTTTTTGTCACTGCGTACCATTTAGCAATTTTAGATACTTCGGCGTACCACTATAGCTTGTTCATTTTTAATAAACTATGGGGTGTTGAACCGGGGGTGGGGGGGGGCAGTGCAGACTGCTACATTGGTGAGGATTTTACCATCGTTGTCAGTGCCGACAATATACATATGTTTTTTCATTATGCCGATCAACTAATATGTAAGGCAGACAAGTGGCACACACAAATAACAAGATTTTGTAGAAGTATTTTTTTACGGAGTGCTTATGTTCACATATGATACTTATTTGTAGCAAATTAGATGATATTAAATTACGTCGTTTCTCATACTAATTTTTAATATTCCTTCGAAATTCTGTAACTAGCCTGGTACGATGATTTTATTATGTTTCTATCAGTGTTAATAAAATTTTCCATGCATTTGGATTATATTTTTACAAAACGCAGATTTCCTTTGCCAACAATCGATAGCTTTACCAACTAAATTAAAGTGCTTAGAACTTTCTTAACATTTCAACAGAGAAGGCTTCATGCTTTGATTTGAAAGAATATCGAAGCATAGATCGCATTTTGGGAATTGGCTGACCACTGATTTCTTTACCGGCCTCCTTTGCCGTAAATCGAAATTGTAAGTAGCCTTCATCATACTTGCGGTTAAGTGTTGCCTTAGATTTTTTAACTTTATCCTTGGCGGTAGAAGGAGCGTTCAGGGTTAAAAAATGCTTCATGGTTAATTTAAAACACAATAAGGTATAACTCACACAATCAAATTAAACTTTATATCACAGTTACAGTAGTGAAGATCATGTTGGTTGTAATACACTGCGGTTCCAGTCGCAAGCTTTCTCCGTATCACGATGCCATCACTGCGTAATGATAACCGTGATGGCACACATTGGTAGAGCGAATAAGTTGGTAGCAGTTGCAAAGCGTCACAAAACTTCCGAAAAACGGCTGCCAAGACCCGAATGAAATATCGCTTCGTCAAAACAAGATAAATCATTCCCGGCAAAGGCAGTGACGACTGACGAGGTAGGTTTGGGGAGGGGTGTTACATTCCGATGTTCCTTCGTCCCGGGTACAGTCCCAATCAAACTTTCTGCAGAAAATGCAGTTTCTTTATCATTATACAGACGTTATCGGTAATTTAATAAATCTTCTTTTCTCGCTGTCGATTTACTTTAAATATAGAATAACATTAAAGAATAATTATTCTTACATATTTCCTTTTCCTTCGGCAAGCGGACGCACAGGACACCGTGCCCACGGGTGCGGTTCCTGTAGGGGGATGCTCGCCCACTGATGGTCGAGCTGATCTCTACGAGATTACGAGAGTAACTCGGGCGTCCGATCTTTGATTGTCTTGAGTGCATTCGTGTTCTCTCGATAATCCATTTTTAGTCCGGGGCAAGTCCTGGAGATAAATTAAATTGGTCCCAATCCCCCGGTTCCGACCAAGGTTTTCGGGAGGTTTTCCTTGGTTGTAAGGCGTATGCCGGAACTGGCAAGCCCCTCCCACTTATTCCCAATTGGGATCCCCTCTTTGCCCCACTATCAGCTTGTCTGGTAATTGGCTGAATAGAACCGCGACTCTTTATGGGCCGGATCTCAAACAGCCCGCTCCACTCCTCGGAGGAGAGAATGAAAAGAATAAGTTATTTATTTATTTTATTTTTTTATTTTTTTATTCTTACATAGTTTACCTTTGTAGTTCGGTGAACAGGGTGATGGACCACCACGGCCCGGTCGAAGACCCCATCCACCCGGGGACTGGGCACTGCGTCGTCCCCATCGTCACTTCATCATGATCGACACGCTAGTCACTCTTGCGACTTCACCCATAGTCCCGCACGAGGCAGGCCAAACACGACCCCAATTGGGGCCTAACGGCCAAAAATAGCACACGAAAACAGCATATACCTACGTCAGCAATTATGTTGTTTACCTGTGCGCGTAGCACCCGACATATACCCGCGTACCACCAGTGGGCGGATGATGCTGTAGTATATCGAGTAGTCATAACATTATAGTCCCCGTCACATAGGAAGGCGGTCCAATTTTCAGCCTTTCAGCGCATCCTCATCTATTACCACAGTGGCAGCCAATAATATTTACTCTCTGGACGCAAGGCTGGCCGCGAGTTACGCAATAATTCTCCCACAGCTCCTCTACTCCACGGAGGCATATAGGCATTCTTTCTTTCCTCGTTCAATTCGGGAGTGGAATAGGAAAGGAAATGCCTAGAAGTGGTACAGTGTACCCTCCGCCACGCACCTTACGGTGAATTGCGGAGTATGTATGTAGATGTAGATGTACATTTCCACTATGGCTGTGCCTCTATGCGTGGAAGCGCTTCTCAGCATGACGCCAACTATAGAACACGTGGGGTGATCGTCAGGACACCGAAACATGATAAAGGGAATTATGGTGGACCCTTAACATAATAAAATGTAAAGTGCTCTATTTATGTAGGAAATAACTTCCATTACAATTTAAACAAACAATATCAGCACAAACACTAGAGGCAGTTGTGGAAGCAGGTCTAAGGAGCTACGTGAAATAGAACGAAAACATAAAATTCATCATAAGGCAAATATCAGACGCGGAATCATTGGAAAAATTCACAGGAAGTTCAGTTCGCGGATAAAGGAAGTTGGTTACAAATCACTCGTCCGGACGACGCATGAGTTACACTGTTGGATCCGTGTCACATAGTATCGACAGAGAAGGTCCAACCGTAGCTCATTTTGTTGTGGCGTCGCTATTCGCTACAACACCGGCGGTCCGCGCAAGACGAGCGATAACTCGCTCTACCGTACTTCGGCCGCAGTCTCGGTACCTCTCTGCCTCCTTCGCGCCACGCCCAATAGGAAGAAAGGGGTTCGCCAGATATGCCGGAGTACCATAGCAACGACAGACAGTACGGGAGTTCCAGTCAGTACGAGGACTGTCTGACAGTCGCGTCTCCGACACAGGAGCCAGCAGCCTATTATGCACAAGCCGGAACACTTTACTATTGCCTTGTAGAACTGTGTATTTGATCCAAGGAATTTGTACCAACACAAGTACATCTTTGCTCGTCACGTCCACCTCTTAAACCCACTATAAAGTAGATACACAATACATTTAGTGAGCCCAAAAGCATAAAAAAGATGATCAGGATACTCCAGTAGGAGACTATCTGTATTGAGAAACAGTTCCTAGAGCGTACGTTCCTTTCAGAATTAACGAGAATATTGGTTCCTCGCGAAAAGACTACAAGGGTAAAATTAGAAATATCAGAGTCCACACGCAGCGATACCGAAAATCGTTTTTGCCGCTTACCTTACGCGACTGGAAGAAACTATGGAAGGAGGAAGAGACTATGGTACCATCCGCTCACTCACTGTTAAGTAGTTTGTGCATTCTTGATGTAGATCGAGATGTACACTTCTGTACTTGAGGAGCGTCAGTCCAAGTGTTATGAGAAAGCAGACCGACTGAATGAGCTCCCCAGTAGTTGAAAACAAAATGGGAAATGCTGAACGTGAAATTTTTCTCTTTGGTGCGGTGGTAAGATTGTCGGCCTGGTCAGCGAGCGTCCTGCAACTTTTTCCAGCATGCTCGCAGACTGGTCCCTGCGCAGGGAGCGGCTACAGTTGGCGGTCTCAGTTTATCTCGCCTCGCCGCGAGACGGATGGCCAAGAACATATTACGTTTATTGCGGCGTGAGGCCCAATGTTTCACTGCCACTGACAGTATAAGGCAGCACGGTAACGTACGGCTGCCTCGCATATTTATATCTCCAGTGATATTCGTGTTGCCATTTTTTTACCGCCAGATATTCCGTGTCGACGCGAACATTAGGATTTATTTCTACATACACGCCGGCATTACGCAAAATAGCGTCGTTCTGTTACGTCTACCCTTGCGACCCTTATATTAACACCCGGCTAGTGGGACATACAAGTACAGTTGCAGAAGCATTTATATTAAAACGCTTCATTATTAGCATTCTTTTAATTCAATAATGCTACAGTAGAATTAGCGACGGGAGCTGGTACGTCAGTGTGGAGCATCATTGGAATTCTCGGAATTCTTAATATCTGAACAGGTGGGCATACAAAAGCGCGCACGTACACACACACAAACACACACAGGCGCACACATAGTTACGTTAGTTACCTTGTTTTGCTTTATTTGTAATCATAAAACTTCAGTAATTTCTTTAGCTAAATCCTGCCAATGTCATTAACCCCTTTCGTGACATTTAATCGAATGCAGTGAGTCTAGAAAACACACGGCCAGCAAAAGATAAACTGACTATTCGCAACATAAGATTAAGAAAGCCTTGCAAATAAAAACACCAGAAAGATCACAGGAAAAAGCTGAAGAGGAAAGGGAAGTGAAATCTACAGCCTTTCTCGCATACGTGGGTAATCTTTCTTCAAAAATAGCCAGAAACGTGAAGAAACATAAAGTGGATGTGATCTTTCGCCCACCAGCTAAGACTTCAGCTCTTTTGGGATGGATTCATCAAAGACGATCTGTTATTGCGAAAAGCGGGGGTTTATGGAATCCCTTATGAATGTCGCAAACGTTACCTAGGTCAAACCACGCACACTGTACAGGAACGATGCATTGAACACCAGCGGTATACACGCCTTCTTCAGTCCAACAAGTCTGCAGTAGCCGAAGATTGCATTTCTACTGGCCATTCCATGGATTACAAAGAAGTATAGATTTTAACCACAGCTTCTACTTCCTAGGACTCAGTTGTAAAGGAAACTGTACATATACAACTGGCGGACAACCTGTTAAATCGTGACGAAGGATTTCATCTTGACTGCCTGGAAACCACTTGTATCACGCCTTCATTCGGAAAGAATGTCTGCCTCTTTACTTCCGATTGATGTTACCAGTTTCAATGATTAATTATTCATTTGTAAGCACTGTGGATACGCAACAGCTTTGATTATGTTTGCACTCAGTGCCCACAGGTTACGAATGAGGTACTTCGAGCATGCGCACTCTAATCCTCAGTAGCTTTGCATCACGTGATTTACCATATAATAGGCACGCGCATACGCTGAGAACACAGTCTTGGACTCGCCTTGAAGATGGATGTAACGTTTGCAGCCGAAATATCGGAAGAAGAAATTTCGCTGACCCGAGTGCACTCCCGAAAGATGATGGAATAAAAGCTATACAGTTCAGCGTGAGTAGCAAATTTTCGAAGACCCTTGTGCTGACACTGAATGACAAAAGTACCTTTACAGTGGGTTTCCTGCAACTTCCGACCAACTTGATTAACATTTTCTTTTCCTTTTGCTTAGTCCTTCGCAGCAATGAAGAAGGAGATGCTGCACAAAATTAGCAGTATTTCTGACATTTAATGTTCATTCTTCCTGGTTTCAGTTAGTATAGTAAGCGGTGTAATATCTTTCATGATTGAAGCAACAGCAGAAATTGGCAATAAAGGTTTCCAACACACACGCCAGACTATGGTCGTGATACTCACATGGACCCACCCACAACTTATACTGACACGAAATGTGTAGGGTACAATGCAGTTCAGCTTGTTGCAATTTTCAGTCCAATTTTGAAATAGATCTACGTGTGTCACATGTTCATACTCCCTTTACATAGATAGGCTACAATAAAAGTGTCTACAGTCCAACTTAGGACAAAAGTACCAGGTGATTCATGATGATAGTAAATATTTTAGGAAGTTGTGGTACAAACGAAGCGCAATAAAGATGTCATATTAAATGTGTTCAATTTTAATGAGTACAAAGATGTTGGTTAGTTCAAAGCATTTTCGTTTTCTTCGTTGGTACACCTGTTGCTATGGGTTTTTACGACAATATTGAAGCAGTAGAGTGTTGATGTTCACGCTGTGACGACGTCTTTAGTACTGTAGTGTGTAAACATGCCGCACATATTATTGTTGTTGTTGTCTTCGGTTCGGAGACTGGTTTGATGCAGCTCCCACCCTACTCTATCCTGCGCAAGCCTTTTCATCTCCTCATAAGTAGGGCAACTTACATCCACTTGAATTTGCTTATTGTATTCACCTCTTGGTCTCCCTCTTCGGTTTATACCACACACACTTCCCTCCAACACCAACTTCACAATTCCTTTGTGCCTAAGAATGTGTCTTACTAATCGATCCCTTCTTTTTGTCAAGGTATGCCAGAAAGTCCTATTCTCCCCAATGCTGTTCAGTACCAAATGTTCAAATGTTTGTAAAGCTTATGGGACTTAACTACGGGGTCATCAGTCCCTAAACTTACAAACTACTTATGAACTACTTACGAGCTAGGACGGCACAAATACCCATGCCTGAGGGGGGATTCGAACCCCAGACCGTAGTGGCCGTGCAGACAGTGACTGAAGCGCCTCAGTCTCCTCGGCCACCGCGGCCGGCTGTTCAGTACCTCCTTATTAGTTACGCGATCCACGCACCTAATCTTCAAAATACTTCTGTAACACCATATTTCAAAAGCCTGTATTCTTTTTCTGTCCGTACTGTTTATCGTCCATATTTCACTCCCATACAAGGCAACACTCCACGCAAATGGCTTCAGAAAGGACTTCCTTATGCTTGAATTAATATTCGATGTTAACACCTCTTATTCAAAAACGCTTTTCTTCCCATTGCCATTCTGCATTTTATAATCTCTGTATTGCGACCATCATATGTTATTTTACTGTCAAGTAACAAAACTCGTTTACCACCTTTATTGATTCGTTACCTAATTTAATTCCTTCAGCATCCCCTGATTTTCTAAGACTGCATTCCATTATCCTTGTTTCGCTCTTGTTAATGTTCACCTTATGTGCTCCTTTCAACACACTGTCCATTCCGTTCAATTGCTCCTCCAGGTCCTTTGATATCTCTGAGAGAATTACAATTTCATCAGAAAAACGCAACGTTTTTATTTATTGACGCTGAACTTTAATTCCTTCTCCAAATTTCTCCTTGCTTTCCTTTATTGCTTGCTCAATACAGAAATTGAATAACATTGGGGAAAGGCTACAACCCTTTCTTACACCGTTCTCAACCTCTTCATCTTTCAACTTTGTTAACTGCCATCTGGCTTTTGTACAAGCTACTGAGTAGCTTGTTGTCACTCACAACTGTACAATATGGTGGTTCTTTGTTTATATATGACTATACGAGTTTTATATCAACCAAACGGCAAATGTGTGACAACCGACCAGTACATTCCAACTGGCTACAATATGCATTTATTTAATAATGTTACTATTTAGTGCAGAGACCAGAAGATGATATCTGTGTACATCGAAACTGGTCGTCTGTTATAAATGAAGACGAAATACCGCATCTTGGCATTTCATTATTCACAAAAGTCAATTTTCTAATCTTTGAAATACTTATTTTCCATAGCCGTGATAAATATTACTCCGAAACTGAGCCGTTCGTATGGCTTTGGCTGTCCCTAAAATCAAATCCTTTCGGATTCAAAAGTTATCGAGCAACACAGGAATTAGTAAATGGTTTGGTGTTTTTGCAGTGCCACATTCTCAACTGTCGTCTTCTTTGTAGTCCTATTTCTTCAGATTTTTAGCACACGGGCTGAAACCCACTCTTACCTTTCCTACTTTGACAAGTTCATCTGCCAAGTTCATTTCGTCGTTACCTCCTTCTCTCCGCAGGTCACAAGGAATAGCAGGAGGGTCTTTCACAAGCGGCACTGACCTCAAAAAAAAAAAAAAAAAAAAAAAAAAAAATTCCTACTCGATTTTAGCCTTCTTCTTCTTCCTGGAGATAAATAGGATACTTGTTATCAGTCAGCCACGGTGGAGTGGACGAGCACTCTAAGACGCCTTGCTACGGAGCGTGCGGTTGCTCGTCGCCGGAGGTTCGAGTCCTCTCTCGGGCTTAGTTTGTAAGCACAGAGGCATAACCGCAGCTCTGAAATGTCCTACGTGTACAAACATTTGAATTTTTATTAGTTGTTTAAGGCGTTCTTTTTCTGCGGCTACCTTTCCTCTGATACTTGGACGAGGCCGCCTATAATTTCAATTCGAGCTGTTTCGTTCAAAGCGGCGTCCACCAGATACGAGTGGTCTGAGTTTTCCCAGACCGCGGCAGCAAACTCGCCAGCCTCAAAGCATACAGCTGTAGTGCCGATAACTTTTGGCTGAGTACCCCACGAAGACCTTGTCAATAATGTGAACAAACACTTCCTTCTAGCGATCTTCGATTTTCAGCTATGTTCAATACATGATGTGCGATCAAATGTGACACCTGGGTATCTGGGAGTCTGACAATGCTCGCAGCGTATTCCTTTCCAAGAGATATTTAATCTCTCTCTGGGTGGGTGTCTCTGTTGCTTAAGTGGAATGCGCACATCTGCGTGTTATTCGAGTACGGCTTCAAGTGCTTTTTTTTCTTTTTTTTTCATATATACAGACTGAGAGTGCAAAGCAGGTTCTCATTTTTCTTCCAACTTTTCAAAAGTTTATGTCTTCTACTGTTAAAGCTTTGTCGTCAGCATATATGACTGTCTGCACTCTAGGGAACTCGGGTATATCGTTGTTGTAGATACCGTATAAAAGGGATGAAAGTACACCTCCTTCGGGTTGCTCATTTCTTTCGTTCGTCCATCCCCACCACGATTACAAATGGAATAGCTCCAGTGTGTGTCCAGTGTGTTAACCGCCCCCTTGCTCGTTTGCTAGAGTACCGTCGAGACATATCAAGTAATTCTGAAAAATGCAGTGCTTTGACAAAGAGGCAGAATACGAGGACAAACGCATTCACGGTGCCAATTGTCGCGACGGCACGCGCTAAACAGTAGAGATCGGTGAAGTTATGAAAAACGTTTTTACATTTTTCATGCGTTTGAAATGAGAAACAATCGCATAATACACGCCTGTCAGCGCTGCGCTAGATGCATTATATTCCTTTCTTTCACATGTCGCTCATTTTACGTATCTCAGTTCACATGAAATTCCACGGTTGTATTTTTCCGCTCTAAGTCCTGAAATATGTGACTGAATATATATCTCTATAGCTTTCTCTCTGATATGTTGGGCATTTGAATTTCATTTTCTTGTTTGATATGAAACGGCAGAAAGGCAGTGAAGTCAAAGCATAGTTCTATAGATCAAGGTCATTCAGAAAAAAATGAAAAAGAAAACCTTAAAAAATAACCTATGAACACACCGTGCGCATCCCACGTACCCAGTAAGTGTTAACTGTTAGTTATTGCGAGTACAGTATTTTTTAAAATTTCGCCGATCTCTAGTTTTTCTAATAAAATGACTCGCTTCCTCTACATATTATACAGGATGAATCACCTAACACTTGCATCTAAAATATTGCGGAAACGGATTGGTAGTCAGGGGCTCGTATTTTTAGGCATCAAACAGACTGTAATATTACTTAGAAAGTGTATTTTTATCCAAACATACAGTTTTTAAATGGAACAATGATTGTAGACATTAAGGAACTAAATGTAGGATGCATTAGAATACCAGCATTGTTTGTTGCAGGATTCTAGTGCAAGTCGTTTACGAAATATCTTTTGAAACGTTCCCACACCGACATTTGTGTGTGCCAATCAACCAGCATAGTTGCTAGGTACGATTATGTTACGTTTGCTTACAGCGTGCTTGTGTGTTCCTTGAATGCACTGCGGCTCGCTAGTCAGCGTGTAACAGTCCAGGCGGTATGTCGTGAGTGTACCAACGCAGAAAAAGCCGACATGCTCAGGGTGTATGGAGAGTGTAGGAAGAATGTCGTTTGTTCTTGTACTGTGTATGCGGCAAGCTATACCAATAGACTTCACCCATCTCGGCAGTTATTCATCAACCTCTTCAACCATTTTCGTGAAAGAGGTAGTGTAACACTGAGACAACGTATCAGAAGGGAACAAGTGACGACAGACGAGAGGAAAATTGATGTTCTTGATGCTGTTGTAGCTGATCCACATTTCAGCTCCCACGCAATGTGGCATGAGTCAGGCAAGTGTCCTACGCATTCTCCACTAGGTTTCATCCTTCCATCCCTATCACATCTCTCTCCATCAAAAGCTACATGGAAAAGTTTTTGAGAATCGTGTTAGGTTCTGTAGATGGGCTTTACGACAGGATACTCCAGATGTAACATGTATCATGTTTAGCAATGAAGCCACATTTACCAACCATGGCCAGGTAAACCTCAGAAACATCCACTATTGGTCTGTTGGCTACCCTTCTTGGCTTCGACGGGTGGACCGTCAGCCTCCATGGAGTGTAAACGTTTGGTGAGGGATAGTGAACCAGCAGCTCATAGGCCCATATTTCATAGACGGAACACTGACCGCGCACATGTATCGCAGCCTTCTAACAGACCATCTTTCACGAATGCCAGAAGACGTTTCTCAGCAGACTAGGAGGAATCTATGATACCAACAAGATGGCTGCCCAGCCCATAGTGCTCGAATTACTACAGCATGTCTTCATGAATTGTTCTCAAATCGATGGATTGGACGAAGAGGACCTTTACCTTAGCCCGCCTGTTCCCCGGATTTGACACCTGTATTCTTTTTTCTGTGGAGAAAGCTGAAATATGCTGTCTACAATGACATACCAACCACACCCGATGATATGCAACGACGAATTTTTTGCAGCCTGCTCGGACATATCCGCTGAAATGCTAACTCGTGTGCAGCGGTCGTCCCATACCAGACTTACAGCGTGTATTTCTGCTGCCGGTGGTCATTTTGAATACAACCTGTGGTGGTCATTTGTCGCGTTACTGCAACAAACACTAATGATATTCTAGTGCACTCTACTTTTAGTTTCTTAATGTCTACAGGCATTGTTCCATTTTTAAGTGTATGTTTGCATACAAAATACACTGAGTAATATTACAATCTGTTTGTTGGCTAAAATACGAGCCCCTGACTACCAATCCATTCTGTGAAAACCGCACATCAATCGCACTTTCCATTTCCGCAATATTTGTGGTGCAAGTGTTAGGTGATTCACCGTGTGTATTAAGATTGATGCTATTTTCTAAATTTAAATCCATACATAAGCTCGATATTAAAAGACACCAAAAGTTTTAAAAATGCGAGGGGAGTTGGAAAATGAGTTTCCCCTGTCGACTGTGGGCAGAGTTGGGTATGAAAGGAAACAAATAGAAAGAGACATTAAATATAAAATATCTTAATTTTTCTACATAATTTCCAAGCACATTGAAATATTTGTCATACCGCTTTATAAGTTTGAAACAGCCTTCCAGAAAAAAATCAGGGCGTTGTATACGGAAGAAGCGTTGCACGGTTTGTTTGCCGTCATCATTGCTTCCAAAGCGCCTTCCGCCGAGAGCTGGAAACAGATCACTTGGTGCGACAATTGGACTGTATGGCGGATTGTGTAGGCGCTCCCATCCATGAATTGGCAACATGGTTTTGCGTTGCCGTCGGCAAGTGTGGTCTCGCATTCTCATCCATCAGCAGAACGCCAGATCTGAGAAGGTCAGGCCGCTTTTTCCAAATCACCTCTTTCAGTTTCGACAGAGTGGTACAGTAGCGCGCAGAGAACTGTGAGTAGCAGTTTACGCGGAGACAGAGTGCTTTTGAACTTCTTTCGCACAAGTGATGACGGAAGTTTCCAATCCGATGCTTCTTCCGTATGTAACGCTCTGATTCTTTTTTTGATCGGCTTTTTGTAGCTTATAAAGCGGTTTGACGAATGTCTCAATCAACTTGTAATTTAGTGTGACATTCTATTCTTTTTCCTTTCATACACAACATACTCTGCCCACAGTCGAGAGGGGAAACTTATTTTCAAACTCCCCCTCGTATAATATTTTGATTTGCAGAGTGTCATTGCCTTTCGTCAGTAATCTTACGAACCCTTTTTCCTTTCGTTTGCACCAAAAATGCATGGACGAATGTCCCCTTATTAGTGTCAAATAAAATGATTATCTATAAAGACAAGGAAGGAATGGAAGTTAACGTCCCGTGTATTTCGAAGTTATTTGAGATGGAGCACACTGTCGGATATTTTTATCAGCGATGGGAAAGGAAATCGGACGAGCCCTTTGAATTTAACCACCCCGGCAATAGCCTGGACTGATTTAGGAAAATCAGGATTGCCCGATATGCTTTTCAAAAACCCCCTTCCGAATGCGAGTTTAATTGTATTACCAGTGTGACACCTTGTTCGGCTATTACAAGCACTGAAGTCAACATCGTATGTGCCAGTGTAATTCTGTGACTGTCAGAGAGATTACCAGTCAGAAAGACAACGGTATTGAACCTCTGGCGACCGTATTTATTCGTTCTGTGATCTATCAGCCTTTCAAGGTGATTGTCGGAATGGCGAATTTTAAGCCCCTTCCGATTTTCTTCCGGAGCCTTCCCTCCTCCAAGATACCACTCTAACAATAATGGTATAATCCTTTATAGGACTCTAAAATAAAACACATGTCGTTCATACAAAATGTTTGTAAACCGAAGGGACCAAACTGATTATGCCATTGCTGCCTAGATTTACAAACTACGTGTGCTAAAAAGAACATAAACACCCATGCCCGAGGGAGGACTTCAACCTCCGACGGGGAGCGCTCACGCAATCTGTGGCGACTGTTCCCACGCGGCACCGCAAATGTAGTGACCGACTTTGGTGGTGTAGTAAGATAGGGTACGCTTAAAACAGCTAGCAGCCACTGAACTAGTCAAATTTCTCAATTATTTTTATTCTTCTTTACGGCTACAGGTTTCAAACTGGCTACGAATCTCCACGTGGCTCCATAATATTTGTCATTTGTATCACTGAATTTTTTTGTGTCGCTACAGTTTAAGATCACTAAATATATCAACATAAATGTGAATGACGGCTGTGAAAATGAGTGAGTCATGACTTCATTCTTGTACTTTTTTCTAGCGAATAACCTTCAGCGTTGTTATCATTTATAAATACGTCGAGGACGTTGCCTTTTCGTCTCTGAACAAAATCCATCTTTGGATTTCATAATTTCTAACAAGATTTAGTGAGCATTTAAGAAATAAGAAATTACAAGTTAAACAAACCTCTTCTTTTGCGGAGCACCTTAAATGTAGTTAGGGTCAACCACACACGTTGAGAAATTTGCATGTTCTCGAAATCTAGATATTTTGGAAGAGATTGAAATTATGAGATCCACATAGGAGAAAACTTTAGAAAAAGAATCTGGTTTACTATGGAATCATACCCCACTGAACAGTAACATTGTTATGTTTCGATTTTTGCTAGAGGTAGACAAAAATAAATGTATTTTATGTTTATCGTACTGCGCCCAAGAGCAAGCTATTTAAAAAATAAATCAGTATGCTGTTCATATACTATTAGTCTGAAAATATGACTAGTTAATCGAAATACCTGTTTGAGCAAAGAATATTTATTTTTAAGCGCCACAGTACTAAATATATCTAATGAGTCCCACAAACTGTTACATTTCCCACTTAATGGTATTATATTTATCATAAACTGTAAAAGGTGTACCAGCGCAAATTTAATTAAATAGTTTGCTTCAAAATTTTAATGCTGACACGAAAAGGTGCACCATATTTTAAACATCGGTAGTAGTTGGCTTTTGCGGAAAAATCCAACTGGTGGGAGTGCAGAATGCCGATTTAATAAACGTATTCCACGCGCAGCTCAAAATCATAAATCTGATAAAATTTAAATAAATTAGCAGATATCAGGGACGTCATAAATCATGAAAAGTTATTTCACTTATATATTCCATAAACGGAATGGGTTTTAGCGCCGTACGCATCTCCAACAATTGCATCCGTTCCGCGCCGACATGGAGGGCGGTGTATTGCTGAGATAGAGCATAACATAATATTAAATTTTTTGTAAAATTATGAAAACAAGATCAAGATTAAATGATCACAACGCATCGAAATTCTGAAGTAAATGACTGTTATTGCAAAATCATCGTTTACAGACACTTACAGTTACAAACACGACAGAACGTTCTCCACATGAATATCTATTGAAGTCAAGAAAAGTTAAATAATACGCCCTCTCAGTACAAGGTCCGAAAGGCGAGAGAGAGAGAGAGAAAGAGAGAAAGAGAGCGATCTTTCTGTCCGCGCTTCTGGCGCTAGCTGAAGACAATTGACAACTGAAAATATTCATGTTTTTCTCGTCTCTTCTTTCTGGTTAGTTAAAATAGTTCTTTGCCTTCGGCGTTGTCAAATTAGTTAAATAACAATATAGTTTACTGGTTATCAACCACAGAGTTTGCATTTACAGATCGTGTTAAATTTCATTACTTTTCACTAAATATTATACAATCATGTAAGTCTACGCCTGCTTTATAACTACTTAATTTTTCTTTTAACATTTATACAGGTTTTAGCGACGTGCATCTCAAAATTATTTATCGTGGTTAACAACGCCATCTACCCGTCATGCTTGAAACTATAGTCCCATAACCATAGTTATACGGCTTAATGTCTGCCAGGTCGTTTATGAGGTCGGGCGTTCGAGTCCCTGACGCATTGTTTGTTCTTAATTTTCTTTGTGTATGCCACTCCATGCTGTGTCCTCACGGCTTAGTTTGATGTAATCTTTTCAACATTTTCCCTTGATATTCCGCGGGTTTATTTTAGTAGCTATTACTGTTACTAAAACGTATCCTTTTACTTTCCCTTTATTTGGTCGAGACTACTTCAGTTAGAGATTTTACTAATGATGTTTTTTTCATCATCTCGTAGATAAGATCGTACAGTCTGGTGATATGCCACACATTTCTGGCCACATCCTGCCACTCGTTTCCCAGTGATATTATTAAAGAGTATTACCGAATTACCCATAAATTTGAAATATGAAACATAAATATTAAAAAAAAACGTTTTAGCAAACGAGACTGACTGCAATCTTTTAACAACTTGACATTTCTCTATTTTTTTTCTGTGCAACTACGAATTAGAACACCAACTGTGATTTCAATTAACAACGGCATGAAATAAACCTAAAGTCCTTGTGACTTTGATTTGATTCCGAAAATGAAGGAAACACTTCGTGGCATTCGCTTCAGGTTTCAGATATGCGACAGGCAGTAGACCGCTCTATCTGCACTTTCAACAGAACGGGCTCTGCTAACGGTGTACTACATCTCCCACATCGCTGGCAACGGGTTCTGCGCAATGCCCGTGACTGATGGCCAGTAACATCTGCAAACGTGTAACGCTTTTGTATCGGTTGTGAATAAACAGTTGACAATATTTAAGTTGCAACTTTCGTATTATTGCAAACTTGACTAACAAAGTCAGTTATTATTTTTATTTAAATTTAAACAGTTCACAAAACCGTAAAATTATTTACTGTGTAAATAATACGTCCCGAATGTACACCGGTGAGATCATACTCGATCTGGAGACAGTGAATATAAAGTGACGAAACAAAATTTGAAACTCTAAGTTTCAGATCAGGATAACGGAACGCAGTCTAGAATCGTAAATACGATTTGTAGCTGTGTTGCATTTACAATTTCATACATAAATCAGCGTTAGCAGTATGATTTAATAATAATATTTATGCAGGACACGTACACGGATATCGCGTTTATCGTGATCGTTGGTGTTAACCACCACGCTATTCGCGCACGCTTTCCGGGCTGGCGCAAACTTCTATATTCCACGTACTGCATACTGCCCATGAGTGTTCATACAGTCAGTTATTACCTGGTATATTTACTGACACAAGAGAGGCAAATGGCACTTTACTCTGTTTAATGTTTTCGTTTGTATGTTGGGCTGCCGACTCTCTCCAGGTCCCGTTAATGACATAGCCCACAGTTACGGTTCGTTTGCACGTGATATGTACCTCTTTTGTCCTTCTCAGCCTTGTAATGCTAATGCGTGAACTCTCCACATGCCTTTGAAACATGGAACTGCAAACTAACCACATTACTGATAATTAACAGCTGCTTTAAACAGATACTAAATAATAAGGTACAGCAGTGTAAATTTTAATTTCCTACATAAGAAAGAAAAAAGTCATGATCATAAAATCTCTTAAAATGAATTACATAGATTGCACAACACATATCTATAAGCTCCAACAGCTAATTATATTCTAACAAAAATTCCGATGTGACGATTTATATTAACACAAATAACTACGTATAACTAATAAGCCAGTAAATAATGTCACGATTCGATACAAGCATAAGTAGATAATGATGACTGACTAGCTTCTCCTTTCGCATGCTAGTTACCAGCAGATTTCATTTGTGCAATGTGCACATTTGAAAACTGCAATTATAAAATACAAATCTGTTATGTGTTACATATTAAAGAGAAACGCAGAGTAAAAAATACAGCTTTCCTCTGTAAAGTTGGAAAAGCGTGGCAATTTACCACGTCAACATTGAAAAAGGAAACGGTGTGAAAAGCAACGTTTCGACGCTTGATTCCTGGCTCAGAATGTCGTGCAAGTTTTTTGTTGGATTAATGATTCCATTGACACCACAATTGATAATAATGCTACACAAGTTCGTCACACCCTTTGTGCCTCTGAGATGAAGATCAGGACCGTGAAACCCTGTGTCAGAATCAAACAGTTTCTTATGGGTGTTCAGATAAAGGGCAGCTCCCCAAGCTACTCTGTCCTGTCCAAGACTCGTCATGAATAACACGAAAACATGAAAGCATGTTCATCAAATGAAAAAGAAATGGTTACACACTGCTTCTTGCACCTAAAAGTTTCAAATAAAATAAATTAGAAACACCAAACAACAAAAACAAAGTAGTCCGCGACTTATAATTTCATCAGAGGTTTCTAGTAAGTAAATGGTGTCAAGTTCGTACCAATTTTCGCTACCAATCTACTCAACTCCACCGTTGACGTGCCAGTAGGCGAAATGGTCCTTACACCCGATCTTAGCAATATTCTATACCTTTCCGTGAGATCAGGCCGAAGTGCCACAGTGCTAAGACACTTGATTCATATTCAGGTGGACGTCCGTTCAATCTCGTCTTCGGCCTCTTGGTTTATATTTTCCGGGATTTCCTTAAACCACTCCAGGCAGATACTGGGATGGTTTCTTTTAAAGGGCATGGCCGATTTCCTTCCCTCACCCAGACTAAAAAATTACAAGTTGACCAACAAAAGACTAAAGAACAGATATAGATGGGTCTCTGTTATGATGTAGAAGGAAATACCCTGAGTATGAGGCTATTCGCTTTCTTAGCGATGGGCCTTGGTTTTCGAGAAAACTGATGTTGACATTCACTGCGAGGTGAAGGACGATTAAAGTTAGCCACGTACGAACCACGTGGTGCTTGAAGTTATGGTCGCAAGTTACCAAACTGCATTTGCTGTGTTTGGGTCCTCTCCGACTTTTTCCTTTTTCTTTTTTCTTTTTTCTTTTTTAATGGTTTTTCTTTATATATTTTTTAATTGGAATTTTATTTTACAGAGAAGCAACAAACAGTGTGCATTGTGTGGAATTAGTTACAGATATTCAATTTTGCCGCAGTAATTTAAATTTCCCCGTCATTATTACAAAATATTACTTTCTATTGCCTGCATCGCTTGCTATGCCACAACAGAATTCCGAGTGATACCCGTCTAAACCGACACTAATTAATTTTACATCAATTCAGGGAACATGTTTTTTTTTTTTTGGAGATGATCAAATACGCATGGTTCTCATCAAAGTTAATGGATGAAAGAGAACTCTTTGTTAAATGAACTATTCGTGGAATCGCTCATAAAAACTCCGTGCCCCTTGTAGACAGTAGCTTTTATGAAATGTGCTTCGTGCTGTAAATTTGTTTCGGTTGATTTTACAACAAATATAATCCGAATTTCTGTTGTGGCATAGCAAGCGATACAGGCGATAGCGATTTTGTAATAATGAAGTGAATATTAAATTACTACGGATAAAATCGAAAATTTATTACTAATTTTACAAAGTGTACACTGTTTGTAAATATTTCGTAAAATGAAATAGAAAAATGTCAGGTTTTTCTCACTAGCTGGACACCTTAACCGTTGCGCCACTTCACTTGGTTGGAATGTGGCTAACGTTACGCATCTTACACCATGCAGCGAACTTCAACATAAACTTTCTGGAAAACCAAGGCCCCTCGCTGAAAATGCGAATAGCCTGACGCACAGGGTATGTCCCTCTAAAACATATCGGAGACCAATCAAAATCCTTTCGTTTACACTTCTGATGGTCCCTTTTTAATGTGTGGCCTGTCTAATGACCACGATGTCGACGGAACGTTAAGACCTAATCCACCTACTTCCTACTTCTTCTTGCGAGGCCTCTGCGATTGGACCGTGTTCCTTAGCGTTGCAATCGCGTTGTTTCCTCGTGGTTGACCACCACGAAAAGCAATGTGGCTAAAGGGAATCAGCTGAACCACGCGTTCGCTCAGGTGGTTGACTGAACATTTGGCGAAGTCAGTTAACTTGTAGATGTCCGAAGTCCACCGGAACAGTGCACAGGCGCCACCGATGGTATAAATGAACTGTAGGGTTGTAGAGATTTGCACGGATATGTCAAATGTGGCACCGCGGCGTGATCATGCCACAGGAAGACGTGGAAATCATGTAAAAATATGGATACCTTCTACTACTTCGGATCATTTTTTATCGACAACTACGAGCTACATCAAATTCAGGGAAATATAGTCTCACATGTTCTCGTAGAAGAGTTGTCCAGGGCGTGGCAGAGTGAAACGTTCTCATGCACCATTGTCAGTTCCTTTTATGTTCTGTCTTTCCACGGTTACTTTTTTGAATTATAAAGTGGATATTTATATAGATCGGCTATGCAACTGAATTATGAAGGTTTTTATATCGCCGTATGTATTTCGCCTTTATTTGGAAGGCATAGATAGTGGCATACGTGATTATGTTGTACATAGTATCATTTTTTTTTTCGTTTTTAATATTTTGAGTTATAAACAGTTCTGGTGTATTATCTGAGTATAATTAATGATATTTGTATGTTATTACGTACAATATTTGGTGGATGGTGGTTTACATTTAGAACTGCTTTGTGACGTGAAGTTGTTTTCATCCAAATTATATTCTATGGCGTCTTTTTATTTTTGCCACTTACCATTTTGCTTGTATTGTGTTTTTGTTTTGGGTGGTATTGCCAGTTGTTGAATGTGTGTTTGTCATATCTTTGCTTTACTTCCGATGACATTGCATAACGATGTGCACCAGTAGTTGAATTTTTTTTTTTTTTTTTTTTTACTCTTGCTCGTATATGGAGAGAGAGAGAGAGAGAGAGAGAGAGAGAGAGAGAGAGAGAGCGGAGAGAGATGTGCGTTTATCTCAGTTTTTTTCAACATTACGAAATTATGTGTGTAAATTTTTCTGTTTATTACTGTCTCATTTCTTGGACTAGGTTTAGCAGTGAGTTCTAATTGAGGTTTGTCTGTTCGTTTATTAGTAGTTTGTTCTCGGCTATGGCTTTCTGGACGCGGTAGTTTTCTTGTGTTTGTATGAGGTGTTTGTTGTGGTTGTTGGCCCTGATAATTTTTATGTCTTCGTCTATATTGGTTGGGTACTGGTTCTCTTGTTTTAAATGTTCGGCAAATGTGGAGTGGTTTGTTTCATATTGACAACATCTGATGTGTTCTTTGTATCTTGTTTTGAAACTTCTGTTTGTCATTGCTGTGTAATCTGCATCATAACTTTCGCATTCAAGTTCGTACATTCCTGATCCATGGAATATATCACTCTTGTTTTTTGCGTGTAGATTTGTTTTAAAGATTGGAATGATTTATATGCGTGGTGTTGCCATTGTATGTCTTCGTGTGTTGCGTGTTTTGCTGTTTTTTGGTTTTCTTTGAAATATTGTATTTGTATCATATTTGTATTTTAATTTTCTGATTGAGTTTTTCTACTACTTGTGTGTCATAACCATTGTTCCTTGCTATTTGTATGATTGTGTTCATTTCTTGTCGATAGTTTTTCTTGTGAACAGGAATTCTTTTTAGCGTATAGAACATGTGTCTAAATACAGCAAGGGTTTGGTTTTGGCGATGATTGGAGGTAGAATGTACAATAATTTCTGTCGTTGTTGGTTTTAGATAAATATTGAGCGAATCTTACCCTTTTCTTTTTCTATTGTTATATCAAGTAAATTTATTTTGCTGTCATTTTCTTTTACAATCGTGATCTTTATGTTTTTATGAGCTTTGTTTATTTCGATGTGAACTTCATCTTTTTTTTTTTTTCATTTGACTCATCTATCAGACAGAAGGTGTCTATACGTATCTGTTCCTATTTATAACTTTGAAATTTCCATCTCTACCTTTTCAAATATCTGTTTTTCTAAGTGACCTATGAAAATGTTTCCCAATATCAGGAAACTGAGTTCACATCTTCATAAGTCACTTAGAAAGCCAGATATTTCAAAAGACAGAGACGGATGAAAAACCACTCCACATTTGCAGAACACCTAAAACAAGCATTGCCCAGCCAATGTCAACCAAGCCATGAAAATTATGAGGACCAACAACCACAGCAAACACCTCATACAAATTCAAGAAAACTACCACATCCAGAAAGCCATAGCCGAGAACGGACACCTAATAAATCAACAGACAAGCATCAATGGATACTCACTGCTAATACTAGTCAAAGAAATGAGACATTAATTTAGGAGAAAAATCCACACACACAATTTCGTAATGAAAGCAAAATAATAAAAATAAAACCCTTAGGTAAATCCACATCTCTCTCCCTCGCTCTCTCCCATCCCCTTCGTTCTCTCTATCTCTCTCTCTCTCCATTCATGACCAAGAGTTATAAAAAAATCAAATCAATACTGGTGCACTTCTTTATGCAAGTTCGTCGGAAACACACGCACACACACACACATATATACACAAACACGCACGCTGACATAAAACAAAGATAGGACAAACATACATTCAACAGTTGGCAACACCACCCAAAACAAAAACACAACACAAAATGGCGTGTGCCTAATGGAGTCAGTGGTGAAGTGATAAAAAGAAAACGACAGAACGCATAGAAAATATAATTTGAAAGAAAACAACCTTATGTCACAAAGCAGCACTAAATGTAAACCACCATCCACCAAATACTGCAACTGATAATTACACGCCGCGGCGGAGCGGCCGAGGGCATTGAGACACTTTGCTACGGTGCGCGAGACCGTTCCCCTTCGGGGGTTCGATCCCACCTCATACAATGATGTTTATGCCGTCTTTAGAATAAGTTTGTTCATAAGTAGTTTTTAAGTTTAGGGACTGACGACCCCGCAGTTGAGTCCCATAAGCTTTACAAACATTTGAATATTTTTAAAAATAATTACACTTTGATAACGCAGCATAGCTGTGTATAATCTAAAATACTAAAAACGTAAAAAACGAAATATTATAAACATGATCATGTGATCATGTATATATTACAGACCACTGATGCTGCCTTCCAATGAAGGCGAAATGCATATGGAAATATATAAGCTTCATAATTCAGCAGCATTGACGGTCTGCGTAAATATCCACTTTATAATTCAGGTGTTAAGAAAGTTGTCGTATTACTCTGTTCATTAGGAAATGTAGTTTCATATTTCGTTATGTGTGGTTATTAGCGTTCCAAGGAAAGACGTTGTTTTATTGTGCCATTTATGTCACTCTAGATGCCTTCTTTGTGGGACGGATTACGGGAGGATGTCTGAGGAAGGCTGTATACCTGGGACTCCAGCTTGATAACTGGCATCCATTCTGGTTTATTGATGCATTTCAGAAGTTACAGTCGGAATATGTAATTCCTGTTATGGTTCATGTCATGTCGCCTTAACTTTCCTACCGTAATTTCTCAGAAAGGATTAGATAAGTCAGCACATTTTTCTATCCTTAGCTCTCCTCATGGTATTACTCTACGGTGCAATTTTTGCCACGTTTCTGAAATTCTTTCCTCTGCCATCCACAAAAACAACAGAATTCCGACACTGGGTAACACCATTCTGACCTCTATAGGAAAGGAGTCAGAGGAAAGGTTGAATTGTGGTAAGAGACGTTGTGACGAAATTCACTTTGTGCAACACGTCCACCTCTGGCAAAACCTTTCATGCCGTACATTATTATGAGGATTTTAAGTGTCTTATATTTTCGCACTGTGGCGATTAACCATTCCAGATAAATAGAGGGTTGCTTTGTCACTAAATATGTGCTTGGAGACGAAATATTCATCCACAAGTATTTTCTGAGTGTTGATACACAATGCATTTGGCTGCCACAATCTTCCGATGTAGATTGTTACAAGAAATTCAGGTGGTACGATTTAAAATGTAATATCGGTTGTAAACTCAGCATTATAGATTTCTATGTTATTGTATGTTCGTGTCTTGCGTGGGCCGTTAATATTCTGATTTGACTGCGTAGGACCCTTTCTGTAAGCCACTTGTAGGTTGGATGTGCCTCACTTGAGCTACCAGTTCTTTTCTGTTTACGGAGAAAATCGGTATCTTTAAATAGTACCACACAACCGTATTTTCGTGTCGATTGTTTCGCATAATACCTTCTAAATAATGCAAAGTGGTAAGAAAGAAACATATCGCATATTACAACAAAGGAAAGCTCTTTTCATGGTTTTTTGCTTGTTTGTCAAGGCACTTCAGTCGTTACGACAACTGATCTGCACAATTCAGACCCAATGTGCTTACTGTTCAATGCATCCACGACTAATTTTAATGCAGAACTTTGGAAATGAATGTTTCACAAACCGTATGAAATTGCTCTGTGGGTAGCACATACACAACCTAGCAAGGAATGAAAGAAACGCAACAATAGCCACCTTCTTTTGTAAACAAACAATGGGTCAATGAGATAATAAAAACTAGTGTGCACACAAACAGTCAATAATGAAATACGCACAGCTGAACAACATCACAATAAAGCAAACAAATCTATGGCAGGAAAAAGCGATGTGCGCTTTTGTTGTCATTAAGCGTGTAAGAGTGCTTCAACGTGTTCAAATCACTGTGATCAAATAAATAAAGAAGAGACGAATAAAGTAGCTACCACTCAAACTGTTAACAACACGGAATGAAACAGTAGTGTCTGCAAGTACGAATACAGTTGCAAACGGGAATTAAAAATATATTGTGCATATGGTAGTGAGTTACAAAAACATCATCGTAAGAAGTATGAAATTGAGGACAAAAATGGAAACTGGTCGTCATTCAATAAAATAAGTATGTGCGATGTATACTACGTCAAATTAATCCCAAATATTTAATAGCACTTTTAAGTTAAGCACTGTTAAGAAACAAGAGCAAACTAAGGGTAATGGGATTGAAGTCTTAGAAAATCAGACGATGCTGAAGGAATTACATTAGGTAACGAATCAATAAAGGTGGTAAATGAGTTTTGTTACTTGGGCAGTAAAATAACATGCGACGGTCGCAGTTCAGAGGATATAAAATGAAGAATGGCACTGAGAAGAAAAATATTTTTTTGAAAAAGAGAAATTTGTTAACATCGAATGTTAATTAGAGCATAAGGGAGTCCTTTCTGAAGGCATTTGTGTGGAGTGTTGCTTTGTATAGGAGATAGGGAGACGTGGACGATAAACAGTGCGGACAGGAAGAGTATAGAGGCTTTTGAAATGTGGTGTTACAGAAGAATGCTGAAGATTAGGTGGTTGGATCATGTAACTAATGAGGAGGTACTGAATAGACTTGGGGTGAAAAGGAGTTTGTGGTATACGTTGTTTAAAAGAAGGGATCGATTGGTAGGACACATGCTTAGACATCAAGGAATTGTGAATTCAGCGATGGAGGAAAGTGTGTTTGGTAAAAACCGCACAGGGAGCCCAAGAGATGAATATAGTAAGCAAATTCAAATGGATGTAGGTTGCCGTTCTTATGAGCAGATGAAGAGGCTTGCTCAGGATAGATTAGGTCGGAGAGCTGCATCAAACCAGTCCCAGGACTGAAACCACAACAACAACCACCTTATGGCCATATTGCAAGACGGTTTACATTTGATATTTTGGATAATGACGGGGTAAATTATTTAGTAACATAAAAATAATATTTTGAGTCTAAAGGGGGCTATCGATTTCATCAGTTGCGTCTTCTCCTCCTGTCTGCGGAAAATTGCATGTATCTGACAACTGCCTTGCTCATCGGTGAAATGCTACCGAAATTTATGAGGTACCGCTGCCACGCTCTAGACATTGGTTTGCAGAGTACACAAACCTACTCCATGAGAACATGCTTCGACGCCGCGGCGGAGCCGCCGAGCGCATTGAGGCGCTAGATACGATGAGCGAGGCCGTTCACCGTCGGGGGTCGAATGCCCCCATGCGCATGGATGTTTGTGTCGTCTTTAGTATAAGGTAGTTCATAAGTAGTTTGTAAGTTTAGGGACTGATGACCCCGCAGTTAAGTCCCATAAGCTTTACAAACCTTTGAACATTTGAACATCCTTCGACTTACGAACTTTCATGGTGATCGATCAAACGGTCAGGAAGCACAGTCTAATCTATATAGTCGCGACACTCACTACAGTTACAGTTGTTACCGACTGACAGTTACAACAACACAAGCGCTCCTAGTGGTGGGCAAGCCGTCGAAGGAGTAACGTTAGTTTGTAAGCATTTTACAACGTAATTAACAAAGTAGTTACTACAGTTGTTGTGTTAAAAACATAATTTAGATATCGAGATACATAATCGTTAAATTGATGGAAAACCGGCCGAATGTCAACGATTCAATGGTATAAAGAACAACTAATTCACGAAGAAATGCTTACGAACAGGTGTATATTTGCCGTGTATTTCGCTTAATCAGAATATAAACATAAAAGAAACAGAAGTTTCCGTTATGATATGTTCTTACTACGTCATCACTTTCTTTTTGCGTTATCCATTTGGTTTGGAGTCTAACGATTCGCACATTTTTGCGTTAACTCGTTATCCTAATTCGCGAATATGCTTTTGAGTGTAATTACTTTTACTTAAACAGCCAATGTCTTAAAGATTCTTGTCGTTTGTGGTTCAGATGTAAACACAATTAAGCAATTCCTTTCTTCTAGTTTCATAAACTGTTTGATTCATTTGCTATTTTACTGTTGCGTCTGTGACTTTTCAATTCGCCTATAAACATTGGTTACATTTGGTACATTAAATAATGTAGGTATTGCATTCTAATTACATTTTCTACGACCCGGCCTTATCGATTTTGCTGGAACTCTAGTGAAAGAACTTTAAAATTCTTGAGTAGTAAAGCCACTTTTGTCTGTTCGAAGGACAGGTCTTCTTGGGTTTCCTAGATACATTTTTATCTCTAATAGAAAATGAAGTTGTTTAGTAGAAACCTGAGGGTTACAAGATAAGTGTAATGGACTATTCTAAACTTTGCCAGGGATCGAAGGTAACCTAAGAAAGATAAATATGGGACCATTGTTTAGTTATTACAGTTTCATGGTACTATATTCCCTACTTAAAAATTCAATACATACGATTCCATTCAGACTCATCCAATATTGTAGTCAGAAACGTAGCTTATATGCCGCTTGGTGCGCTGCTGTAGCAATACATAACAAAAATCAATGGGATTGTCGTGACTATAAGATATACTAAGGTAGAAGTCTCTTCTAACGTACCCTCCACCATGTACCACACGAAATGTTATGTAGATGTTGACCCTTTTTTTCTGAATGTGAGCTGTGTAGATTTCCTCAGGATGGGAATAAAACTATGCAATTTCATGAATTACCAACAAACGAACACTTTATACATCATAAAGACATTCATTAATAATTTTTTTACCTTCAGATCTTCTGAACTCCATTTCATATATTCACATACTACAAAATGACTTGCATGAGACCTAATGATGACGTAAAAGTTTTGTCGTAACAGCTAAATGTAGTAATAAAATATAAGAATGAAAAGACACAAGAGCTTCGCTGCAAAATATTAATATTACAACAGTGGTGAAATTATTTACTTCCTTTCGTGACATATTTTTTAAATCACTGATCAGTCTCTGAAAAAAAGTGAGATTTGAAAGGGTATGTTGCGAGTGAGATGGGACAGTTTTTACCGTCACAAAATTCTAGTATTTTCTGTATGTTCCGCTTCTAGTGTTCCAAGAGATAACTGTTTTTACAGGGCATACGCGTTGATGGTGAGGTCTGCATAATTTTCACAAATAACGGCAACACCGAAGGGCGAAATTTGTGAATTCATTAATGTACTGTGTAAGTAGGTCCTTTATTCAGCACAACACGTTGTTTCTGGGCCGCGGCGGAATAGCCGTGCGCACTGAGCCGCCGTTCAGCCGTGCGCGCGGCTTTTCGCTGTCGGACGTCAGAGTCCTCCCTTGGGAATGGGTGTATGGTTTGTCCTTGGGTTAGGTTAACTTGGTGTAATTAGTTCGTAAACTAGGAACTAATAACCTAGCAGTTAAGTCCCATAGATTTACAAAAATTTGAACTTCTTTTGAATTCGTTGTTTCTGGAAATCACCCCACCCATTTGTCGGGCCATTCCCTTCCTTGTTGTTCTCAGTTGGTAGCACCTGATGTTGGATATATATGCTTCTGAAACTAGAAATACTGTAACATGATGCTGTAATTGTTGCTGCCAGATTAAAAAAAAATTTAAACTACGGAACGTTGATAAATAACCTCATTCCGCCAGTCAGTTGTGACAGTTAACTGGTAGACGTATCTATGGAAGCTTGTGTATGGCACATGCCAATGAACAAACACATATATATAAGTATTCAAGAGCTTCTCCAGGATACTTTGAAAGTGACAAAAAGATTAAGTTTGTCCCGTACACTCCCCCCCCCCCCCCCCCCCCCCGCCTTTCCGAACTAAATAATGGAGTGTGTAACTCTGTAGGATCTTGATTGAAATGCTGACAGCTCAGCTGCGAAGAACGTGGTCACAGGTGACGGCACTGTTTTATCATGACGAACCCACAACAAAACGTTGAATTACTTATTTTCACACGAAATCTCAACGCTTTGACGACATTGACTTTGTAGCCAAAGTAACTCGTGAGTTAAACAACATCCCGAAGAATTTATTATCCAATAGATTCATTGGGCTGAAAGAATGTAGTATGTGTTGCATTCAAGTGGAGTGAGATTATGTTGATCTCCTGAAAAACCGAAACTGCCTTCATAAAGTTTCTCTGTTGTTATTAATTCAGCCGTGAAGTGACCCTGAAAATCGACACATTTTACTACATGTACTGCTCTGAAAATGTATACTCCTTAATCAGTAATCAATATGACTTTTTTCTGTAATTATAATTTCCAAGTTAGTTTAGCATGCATTTTTATCGCCACTATCAGATCATATTATTAAACCTACGATTAACTCACAAAAATCGATAACACTAGGCAGAAGTCGGAATGACGTGAAGCGACAGCAATACTGGGTACTGAGATGATGACCATTAGAGGTAATGGAAAGCTCATGCTCTATTGCATCCTCAGTAACCGGCTCAGCGTCGCTGGCGGATGTCCACGGTAAGGAGACTCGGATAACGCATCAGCAGCGCAGAGCGACAGAGCCATCTGGCATTACGCTAATAACAGGTGAACTAATCACACTGTCGCGTCCGATCCGATTACTGTGATCCGAAACGGAGTTCCACCTGAGTCGCTGTGCTCCAGTGCGTCTCACGGATCACCTACTCATCGACTGTTCACATGCCAAATCACGTTAGTTGCGTTAGTAAGCTGCGTGGTGCCGACATATACATACTGTTAAGTAATTGCGCTAGTGTGTATAACAGTCCATTGTGGTCTGTCAATAAGAAAAGAGCAACTATGACGCGACTCTCTACCGTCGACTGTATTCCTAAACAACTAACTCGTAGCACGAGGTTAGAGCCAAACCTGACAGTTTTAAGCCGATTAAAGCCTTGTATTTTAAAATACTGCGATTCACCGAGGTGTCTAATGTCACGGCATACCTGCTACCGTAATTTTCCTGGCAATTTGACGTGGCTCGATATTCAACACCTTGTTGGCAGTTCCCTACACGAATATTTAAAGTTACAGGCCATCAATTCTCCTAAATACCTAGGAGTGACAATCACGATCAAGTGAAATTAAAAAGAAGACCCGCGTCGGGGGTTCGAATCCCCCCTCGGGCATGGATGTTTGTGCCGTCTTTAGCATAAGCTAGTTCATAAGTAGTTTGTAGGCTTAGGTACTGATGACCCCGTAGTTAAGTTCCATAAGCTCTACAAATATTTGAACATTTGAAAAAGAAGAGACAGAAAATATTGTAGGGAAGGCGAACAAAAGACTACGATATATTGGCAGAACACTAGATTCAACAGTTCTACTAAATAAACTATATGTGCTTCCTACTTTGGAGTATTGTTGCACATTGTGGAATCCCTACCAGGTGGGACAGTCGGGAGATTTACAGAAAATTCAGAGAACGGTAGCTTGTTTTGTATTATAGCGATGTAGGAGAGAGAGTCTGACGGAAGTGATGCACGAGTTGGGAGGGTGATGGGAATTATTAAAGGAAGGCGTTATTTGTTGCAGCGAGACCTATTTGCGAAATTTTGTTCACAGGATGAACTTAATATTTTTGTCATTTTCAAAGTATTTGGAAAACATTCACGAATTCCGACCTTCGGTGTTGCCCTAAGTTATTTTTGAAAATAAAGTAAATGCAGACCTCACTATCCACACGTATTCCCTGTAAAAAAGACTTTTGTCTCTTGGAACTCTAGAAACGAAACATACACAAAAATCCTTCAATTTTTTGACGGGAAAAACACATGCCTCATCGCACGCGCAACACACTCGTTCAAGTCACATATTTTTCAGGGAATACCCAACGAAATTAAAAATATGCCAGGAAAGAGAGTAAATAATTTCACCACTGTTGTAATAATAATATTTTGCAGAAGATCTCTTGTGTTGTATCATACTTATATTTTATTACTACATTTAGCTCTTTCCACAAAACCTTTATGTGATCTTCGGATCTCATGGAAATCATTTTGTAGTATGTCAATAGGATACACGTAAAATGATGTTCATAAAAGGTCAAGGTAAAATCTATGACTATGACATTCTCTTCAGAATGTGAACATTTATTGTCCTCATTGGAGTTTGTAACAATAAAATATCAGGTTTACCATCTATAGAGCATTTTGCCTAGATGTAATAATGCAGGCGCGATAGTGGTTTTTGAGGTGGAACTCGGTGTGCAGATCTGGCTGCGATCTGTCTTCAGGGAGGCGCGAAGCAGGGGTCAGCCAACACCACCTAGATAGAAGGTCGCGGCGCTCTCGTGTGACCTCAGGCAGAGTAGGTTGTGCGCGAATAGCTGACTGGGTAGCCGCTGGGGCACGGCCCACTAAGCCCAAGCAGCGAGCCAGTCAGCTATGCACGAGCAACCTACTCTGCCTGAAGTCTTATTGAATCCATCATTGGTGGAAACGGGACAGCGGCTGGTCAAGAGTCTGAAGGAAGTGAGATACAAACAGCCGTATGTATAATAAAATATTTATTCTAGCACAACCAGTTTCGGCATTCCTCTATGCCATATTCAGGGCCCTACATCGGTACATAATATTCAAAAGTAGGGATACAAAACTGGATTCGTGAATTTATCTTAGTGGGAAACAATAACAGCAACTGTGACAACAAGGACTGGTTGTGGTTTCAAAGATGGTATAGAATCAATTCTGTATTATGTATAATAAAATATTTATTCTAGCACAACCAGTTTCGGCATTCCACTATGCCATCTTCAGGTCCCTATATCGGCACATAATATCCAAAAGTAGGGATACAAAACTGGATTCATTAATTCTCTTAGTGAGAAACAATAACAGCAACTGTGAAAACAAGGACTGGTTGTGGTTTCAAAGATGGTATAGAATCAATTCTGTATTATTATAATAAAATATTTATTCTAGCACAACCAGTTTCGGCATTCCACTATGCCATATTCAGGTCCCTACATCGGTACATAATATCCAAAAGTAGGGATACAAAAATGGATGCGTGGACTTCTCTTAGTGGGAAACAACAACAGAAACTGTGACAACAAGGACTGGTTGCTGTTGTTGTTTCCCACTAAGAGAAGTCCACGCATCCAGTTTTGTATCCCTACTTTTGGATATTATGTACCGATGTAGGGACCTGAAGATGGCATAGTGGAATGCCGAAACTGGTTGTGCTAGAATAAATATTTTATTATACATACGGCTGTTGGTTTCCCAGTTCCTTCATACTCTGCCTGACGTCACGCGAGAGCGCCGCGGCCTTCTTTCTAGGTGGTGGTGGGTCAGCGGTGTCTCACGTAGCTCGCTAGGTCATTGCGGCGTGCGGGGAACGGGCTTTCTCTCCTACTCGGCTGTCGTGACGTCCGCAGTACGAGAGGCCAGTGGCTCACTCGGTAGTTGATTCACCAAGGCGACTTGCTGTCCAGCTGAGGTGGTGCGGCTCCGCCTTTTACGACGGCAGGGGGCGTGATGGCCGTCATGCGGAGGTCTGCTGTTTGTGACCCGAACGTGGTGGTCGCGGTGTCGACGGTGAAGGGCTCCGTCACGTCCGCGAGTAACATAGCTTGGCCATCACGCTACATCGAATTATGGGATGTCCGTCAAACTTCGACCAACGTATAATTCGCACCACTCCTCAATTCGCTGCAAGCACGATAGGTGACATCACCTCTCAGAAATATTGAAATGTTTGTAAATATATGGGACTCACTACTGAGGTTATCACTACCTAGGGTTACTTAAACTAATTTAAACTTATATAAGGGCAACAACACACTCATGTCAGAGGGAAGACTCGAACCTCAGACGATTTTACATTTTCATAGCTGCAATGAAATATTCGTACTAGTTAATAGTCAAAACCAAGATGGTGCATACAAAAATCGTGAATATAGACATATAAGACAATATCTTTAAAAATGCCTGTGTTTTACATTATAGCAAATTGTAATACGATAATGCGACCGTTGTTTTGTTAATCAAAGTTTAGTTTCACAGGCTGATACTTGCATTGTTTTTTGTTAATATTACCTTTCTGAAGCTGTTAATACAGTGACAGAGTTTTGTTGATACTGAAAATAGTTAATTAGGGCTCTTTTCGATATAAACAAATTCTTATTCACATCCAAAATATCGTAATAATATTTACATTACAATCATTCTGCCTTCTCGGGATCCATGGCACACAAAAATGGTATTGAAGTATACGATACAGAAGATTATCCTGTTAACAGGCGATAGATTGGAATGGTGTGCAATAATGTAGTGGTAGGTTTGGGCTGCTGCAACATCTCAGAGTAATGCTTTACATTGGTTCTTACACACATAAATTACTATCCTATTTCCACTCATTGATACTGGTATACACAAAGTGTTGGGTCATAATGTTTGGCTGGTCAGTATGCAACACTTTCCTTGCATGCCCCACCCACTCTCTGGTGACTGCTACTGACAATGTGCAAATACGTAAACACTCTCTATATTTCGTGAAAGCCACTAACCTTACGTCTTACAATGTGTGTCAGAAATAGTTGCAGTTGATGCGCTGGTCGCTTGTTCGTTCAGAGTCAGTGTATGAAGATGAATTTGGTACTTCTTGTCTATTTGCCTTGCAGCAAAGAACACACTTGTACTTTATCAATGTTTACCACATTTTGTCTCTTCTACCACACTCTTACACTGCCATGCAAGACTTTTCACATATCCAGTATCTAACATCTTAAGAGCTGACCTTATCATGACCGCCTTAGATGTCTCCCAACTTCTGAGTGATCAACATGACGGCCTTCGCCGTCTCCCAACCATTAACTGCTAAAATGTGATGCTGTGTCTTTACGTTATGTACTGTTCGTCCGATGATAAGGGTTGTTTCTTCTCGTGTCAATGATCGGTCATCCTGCCAAAATGCATATCTACTACATCTACATGGGGTACTCTGCAAATCACATTTAAGTGCATGGTAGAGGGTTCATCGAACCTCGTTTATACTATTTATCTCCCATTCCATTCTTGAAAAGCGCGCGGGAAGAAAGAACACCTGAATCTCTCTGTTAGAGCTCTGATTTCTCGTATTTTATAATGATAGTCATTTCTACCTACCAAAATTACTAAATATTTCCGGGCTATTATGGCGAGGTATTGTGGATTTATTATTCTACCTAAGTAAGTGGGAGCAAAAAATAAATTTTCGCATTCGGAGAAGCATTTTGGCGATGGAGTTTCGTAAGTAGCCCACGCCGGACCGATAAGCGCTATTGTCTTAATGATTCCCATCCCAGATCCTGTATCATTTCCGTAAGGCTCTCTCGCCTGTATCGAGACAATACAAAACGAGCTGCCCGTCTTTGGACGCTTTCGATGTCCTTCGTCAAACCCACCTGATAAGGAACCCACACTGGGTAGCAATAGTCCAAAAAATGACGGACTAGCGTAGTGTATGCAGTTTCTTTAGTAGTTCTGTTGCATCTTTTAAGGGTTCTACCTATAAACGCAGTCTCTGGTTAGCCTTTCACACGACATTATCTACGTGTTCTTTCCAATTTGAAGTAATAGTAATTCCTAGGTATTTTGTGGAGTTTACGGCCTTCACTTTTGATTCATTTATCCTGTAAGCAAAGTTTAACGGATCTCTTTTCGTACTCATGTGGACGACTTCACACTTCTCATTATTTAGAGTCAATTGCCAATTTTTACACAATAGAGATATCTTATTCAGATCTTTCGGCAGTTCGTTTTTATCTTCAGATGATTTAACTAGACGGTAAATGACGGCGTCATCTGCAAACGACCTAAGAGAGCCTTTTAGATTTCCTCCCAAATCGTTTATGTAAATAAGGAACAGCAGAGGACCAGTAACACTTCCCTGTGGAACGCCCGATATCACCTGTGTTTTAGTCGATGCCCTACCATCAATTACTAAAAACTGTGTCCATTTTGGCAGGAAGTCCCCTATCGAGTCGCAAATTTGGGGCGATATACCATAACCACCCAATTTCATTAACGGACGTTTGTGAGGTACGGTGTTAAAAGCGTTCTGGCAATCAAGAAGTACGGAATGGATTTGGGGACCCTTGTCGATAGCACTCATCACTTCGTGTGAGTAAAGGGCTGGTTCTGTTTCGCAAGAACGATATTTTCTAAATCCGTGTTGACCTTAGGTGAATAGATCGAGATATTCATAATATTTGAATACAGTATACGTTCCAAAATTCTGCTTCAAATTGACGTCAATGAAATAGGCCTGTAGTTTAGTGTGTTACTCCTACTGCCTTTCTTAAATATTGGTGTGACCTGTGCAACTTTCCGATCTTTTGGTACAGATCCTTCTTTGAGAGAGCGGTTGTATGTGGCTGTTAAGTAAGGAGCTCTCGCTTGAGCATAATCAGATAGAAATCTAATGGGTATACAGTCAGGACCAGAAGACTTGTTCTTACTAAGTGATTTTAGTTGCTTCACTACTCCGATGGTATATACTTCTACGTTACTCAGTCTGGGCTCTGTTGTTAATTCGAAATCTGGAATATTGGTTTCGTCTTCTTTGGTGAATGAATTTCTAAAATCTGTGTTTAGTAACTCTGCTTTAGTAGCGCTATCAATGGCACCATCGCCATTACTATCACGTAGTGAGGGTATTGTTTTTGTTTTTTCCCCTAGAATATTTAACATATGACCAAAATCTCTTTGGGTTTTCAGTCAAATTTAGAGAAAGAGTTTCGCTGTGATAAGTATTGTAGGCATCTCGCATTGAAGTCCTCTCTGTGTAGGACCGACAATCATGGGCATTTTGTGTTCTTTTAAATAAAGATTAAAATATCAGAATCTGTCTCGTTTTATCGCTATTATTGAAATAGTGTTATTAAGGAAGCTGTTGAAATTAAACTAGCAAGTCACCTTATAAAGAGAGATGAGAGTCTTTTTTTAAAATTCTGTTTGGATCTGGCCCTGTCTCTCGTCAAACAACAGAGAACGGAATTAGTGCTGCCTCATCTGTCACTACCGATATATCTGATGTTAGTCATCTTCGGTTGTGTTGGCTCTGCAGTTCCTTGTATTGTGTGTGTTATCTTCCTTGTTTACCCTTTGCAAACCGTGGTATTAAATTCGATTGCACATTGATTTCTTGAGCGCAGCTGTGCTTTGAGAATGGGAAGGTGTGTTCCTGGAAGAATATCGGCGGTTGTCGACGACGTCACCCGGCAGCATGCCCGCAAGTTGTTTGAACATTCATTACGCCGGGTAAAGGTAAGTTTCACTAAGCATTACCAATTTATATCGTCTGTCATATTCAAGTATTACAACTGATTTTCCACACTGCCTCGCAAGTGGTACATTCCGTCCGCTGTGGAAGGTTGGTAACTTGGTGATACACAGTACAGTCGATTCTTGTAATTTAGTCGGTTGGGTGGAATAAGTAATTCTCATTTTTCAGTAGAGTTATAATGAAGGGAAATTAACGAACATTTTTCTCCGGCTTCTACCGCTCTCCCTTCTCCCAACCTGTCACTCCTCAAAACTTGATGTATCTGGCTATACTGCACCTGGACGTGGTAAGCACATTTAATATTAATTTTTAATGCAATTCATTTAGCATAAACTTAATTATTCATTTATGTATAAAAATTAATCGTTTACCGTTATATAGTAATCTTTGTTTTTTCATACCCCGGAATATGGCTGCTATTGGACCTAAGCACAAAATGAAAAACTCTTTTTGAAGAAAATACAAATTACCTTAAATAAGTACGGAAAAACAATGCTTATAAACACCGAAGTCAGGATATAAAAGTTGCTATCTTTTACCACGTGTTTAACGGAATTTAACAGACGTAATTACTTTAGGTTTTTTTTAATGCATACCAATAGTTTTCATTGATGGAACCACAGTAAAAAGTGATCTGTGCTTCCGATATCAGAACATTATTTCTGCCTTCTACTACTGCGAGAAGTCTTTTTTCGTACGATGAAGTTCACCATAATCGGATTGGCAACCGTTTTGTGTGTCTCGAAATGTTATGGAATCAGTGATAAGACAGTGTTTCTGTGTTTCTTTCCAAAAGTGATAGCAGTGTTAGGTTCTATTCTGTACTGAATCTGTAGTGCTCAATATTTTCAATGTTTATCAGATGTCGCAGTCAGCCGCCAACATTTGCCTAAACTTCTACAGTCATATAAGTCGTTCATGAATATAAATAGAAAATTTAAAAAGTCACGATTTTAATCATTTCCACAGTTTGCTATGCTTTGAAAATTTGGAGGGCCGTCCATTAATGATTCTGTCGATTTCTGCACAATGGTGCGAACGGAAAGCCACTGGAAGGTCAGCAAGAGAGTGTGGTAGAATTAAGCGAAAGGCACACCAAGACATCTCTACGTATTAGGTCGTCTCATTCTTCAACTGTAAACCCCTCTCTTCGTAGATGGCATTTGCCTGATATCCTAGATGCTCAATTACAGTCACTGTTATTTTTAGGGGTAGTACCTAAATGCTTAAGATGTAATCAGTTTTAAAACTTTGTGAATAACTAATTTATGGAAATAGGGAGACACGGCTCTAGGATGTGTCATATGAAACTCGTTAAGAATTTTATTTAATACTGTGGAAACAAACGGTGAAAATAATGAAATTAAATTAAATGTTTGTATAGCTTATGGGACTTAACTACGGGGTCATTAGTACCTAAACGTACAAACTACTTATGAACTACTTAACACTAAGGACGGCACAAATATCCATGCCCGAGGGGGGATTCGAACCCCCGACCGTAGTGGCCATGCAGACCGTGACTGGAGCGCCTCAGTCCCCTTGGATACCGCGGTCAGCGAAAAGAATGAATTAATCTATTTAGTAACATGTAGTGACCATTCGTTTCTTTAAAGAGTTATATCATAATGTATAAGAAACTTTAGTAACTCTGATTACATAGAAATACATATTAATGCTTTAAATATTTGGATTTAAGGATGTAATGAAAATAAATTGAGAAAGGTTGGAAATAATTCTTAAAGTGTTTTCTTTTTTTTTTTTTCCTTTTTTTTCTTTTTTTTTTTTCTTCTTTTTTTTTCGTGCCTCATTGTTTTCATTACGAAATAGTGTATGAATATATTCTTGGTAACATGAGTTACAGCAGAATTTACTTTATAACTAATTCAATTATGTACGACATCATATTTCGTGATATATGCATAGTGCAATGAGGTACATAAAAGATATATTCAGTCATATACGTGACACTGTCCTTATTCCAATTATAATTAGTGGTAAATACGAAACTATTTAAACCGCCAGGCCAGATCTTAAGATTTGGCAGCGTGCCATTAAAAGTTAGTTCTTAACGACGTCATATCTCTTAAAGTACGTGCCGCACAGTGCTATTACCTTTCAGGTATATCGATTTTTATATGTAGAAATTGTATTTATAAAGAAATAATAAATTTAACTGTCGTACTTGATTATGAAGTCTGACCGCATAAACAGAAAATATATTTTAAGCCATAACTTTTCTCCTTTCATCATTACCGGGAAGAAGGAAAGGTACGGTGAAAAGGAGAGTGTAATGGAGTTGGTGTGAAAAAGTTCACAAAGGCCTTTAATCTTTTAATTATGTCAAAGTTTATTGGAAGTCCCTAAGTGCTCCCACTCACGAACAGTGGATTAATTAAGTCCGCGTACAAAGCGCTGTCATTTTCACGACTTCAAAGTAAACACACATTTTCTATCTCTAATATCTGTCCTTCTGTGTTGAGAATACATCCCGTAATGAGTAGGTTACACTGAGGTCGAAAAAGTCATAGGAGAGCGATGTGCACATATATAGAGGGTGGTATTGCAGCTTACACAAGGTATAAATGCGAGGTACAATGGCAAAAATGTGATCTGGTGACTGAGGTGAAAATGTTTCCGACGTTATCACACGGCGAGAATTGACAGCCTTTCGACATGTAATTGTAGTTGCGGGCTAGATAAATGGGGCTGTCCATTTCCGATATGGTTAGGAAATTCAATATTCTCAGTTCTACAGTATCAATAGTAAGCTGGGAATTCCAAATTTCAGGTATTAGTACTCACATGCAACATATCTTTGGCCAACGCTTTGTACTTAATGAGGGAGAACAGCGGCTTTTGTGCACAGTAGTCACTGTTAACAGACACTGCGTTAAATAACAGCATAAACTGTTCAAAATGTTCAAATGTTTATAAAGGCTATAGGACCAAACTACGTTGGTCATCAGTCCCTAGACTGACAAACTACTTTAACTTAAGGACAACACACACATCCAAGCCCGAGGGAGGATTCGAACCTCCGACGCAAGGGGCATCACGATCCGTAACATGGAGTTCCAGACCGCTCTGCTACTCCCGCGCGGCAGCATAAACTGTGATGAAAACATCTGTGATAACAGTGCCGTGTAGATGGGCCTTAATTGGTTATGACCGCAGAACACCGATTGTCTTGGCAAACAACATCGCCTGCAGCGGCACTCCAGAGTCCGTGACCACATCGTTTGGATCATACACGACTGTGTATCAGCATCTTGCTTAGAAGAGTGCAAATTTCATTCCGTTAGAGTTTATTGTAGGGTTGGATTACAGCAGACTTTCCACGGAACCATGGAACGTAGATGTCAACAGGACACTGTACAATGTGGTTTTGGCTCATATGGTTGTGTACTGCGTTTACATGATCTCACTCTCCGTGTTAGAAGGATGCACTTTAGGTAAATGTGTTCTAACTTAAGGAAAGATGCCCCTCATTCTCATAGATCGGTAAATGAAACACGTTGGATAATACCTACATAAAAAAAAGACTTGCATCACGATACTAGGGGTTCATGATCCGTCATAAATCAAACGAATACCTACATAAAAAAAAGACTTGCATCACGATGCTAGGGGTTCATGATCCGTCATAAATCAAACGAATACATACATAAAGAATAAAAATTGTTCTCTATTGCTAATGATTATAGGAACTGAAAGTTGTACACCAGAGTTGCAGCGTACACCAGTACCGCTAATTATGGTCAACAACTCTCCCGTATTTTCCGAAATCTCCCGGATTTGAGTATATTTTTTCATAATCTTTCAGCTCCCGTTTTTCAGGCTCCGTGGCAATTTTTCTTTACGTGTTTAACTTTATTTCTCATTTTGACTGATTCTTCCGTCGCTTCCTGGTAGAACATAATCAAATAAATGAAAAAAGAAAAAGAAAATAATTTGGTGTGTGAGCTACGAGTTTATTTATTGTGTTTACTTAACCGGTTTTCGGCCTATGAAGCCATCTTCAGAGTATTGACTGCTGTGTCAAAGAGGTTACAATGCTTTGATACAGTATTGGAATTGTAATAACACAATGTCAAAGAAGTTTTTTATGATGTATGTCGATCTAAGTGTAGACATTAGTCATGTCTTCCAATACTGTATCAAAACATTGTAACCTATTTGACACAGCAGTCAATATTCTGAAGATGGCCTCATAAGCCGAAAACCGTTGAAACAAACGAAAATAAACTCGTAGGACACACACGATACTTTCTTTCTACTTTTGGAATAAAAATACAGAGGAATAAACAATTGTTCAGGCTTATATTAGTTTCTTTGTTAACATAGGTAATATTTTCATTCAAAAAGCAAAGTATTTGGAGAATGTTAATCTTAGTATTATAGCACTCATGAAGCCGCTCAGATACTAATTAGTAATGGTAGACTGACAGAAAAGGCCAGTTTTTTAGTGACACTCATAAATTATTAGCCACTGTTTTTGATTCACTAGTGAAAACAAATTCATTGAATTCTATGATTCTTTGTGTGCTTGTTGTAGTTGTGGTCTTCAGTCCGCAGACTGTTTTGATGCAGCTCTCCACGCTACCCCGACCTGTGCAAGCCTCTTCATCTGAAAATAAGAATGGCAACCTACATCCTTTTGTATTTGCTTACTGTATTCGTCCCTCTACGACTTTACCCGCACACTACCTTCTAATGTTAAGTTGACGATTTTTTTATGTCTCGGAATGTGTCCCACCAACCTATTCCTCCTCTTAGTCAGGGTATGTCAGAAACTACTTTTCCACCGAGTTCTATTGAACACCTAATTAGTTACGTGATCTATCCATCTAATGTTCATCATTGGTCTGTAGCACCACATTTCAAAAGATGCTATCATTTTCTTCCCTGAATTCCTTATCGTCTACGTTTCACTCTCATACACTCCAGACAAATGCTTTCAAAAATTACTTCCTAACACTTAAACTAATATTGGATGTCAACAAATTTTGCCTCTTCAGAAAAGCTTTTTCCCACATCCATTCTGCATTTTGTATCTTCTTTACTTCGGCCATTGGAATTTATCTTGCTACCTAAATAACAAAACTCATCTACTAAATTTATTGTCTCATTATCTAATCTAATTACTCCAGCATCGCCTGATTTTCGGATACTATATTCCATTTTCTTTGTTTTACTCTTGTTAATGTTCATCTTATACCTTCCTTACAGGACACTGTCCACTCCGTTTAATAGCTGTTCCGGGTATTTTGCTGTCTCTGACAGAATTAATATGTCGTCAGCAAACCGCAAGGTTTTTATTTCTTCTCCTCAAACTTTAATTCCCTCTGCAAATTTCTCCTTGCAGTCCTTCAATGCTTGCCCAAAGTGCAGTTTGAACATCTTTAGCGAACGGCTACAACCCTGTCTTACTCCCTTCCCAACCTCTGCGTCCTTTTCTTGCCCTTCGACTATAATAACTGCTGTCTGGTATTGCTCCCTATATTTTAACCGAGTGACATTGTCAAAAGTTTTTTCCAAATCTACAAACGCTAAAAACATGGGTTTGCCTTTCTTTAGCCTATCTATGGGATATTGCCTCCCGTGTTCCTACTTTTCTCCCAATTCCAAACTGATTCCTCAGAGGAATCGTCAACTTAGCATTAGAAGGAAGTTTGTGAATTAAAGTAGTATGCGGAGGCCGAGGGACGAATACAGTAAGCAAGTTGGATTTCACAATTTTTTCCATTCGCCTGTAAATAATTCGTGTTAGTATTTTGCAACCGTAACTTATTAATCTGTAGTTTTCGCGTTTGTCTGCACTTGCTGTTTTATGAATTTGAATTGCTATATTCTTATCGAAGTCGGAGGGTGTTTCCCATGTCTCATAAATGTTGCATACCAGGTGGAGCAATTTCGTCATGACTGGCACTCCTAACGATATCAATAGTTCAGACGGATTATCATCTATTCCAGGTGCCTTCTTTCGACTCAGATCTTTCAGAGATCTGTCAAATTCTTCTCGCAGTATCGTATCTCCTATCTCCTCTTCCACCACTCGTCTTCCATTTCTAGAACACTACCTTCAAGTTTATTCCTTTTTACAGGCCATTTATATATTCCTTCCACATTTCAGCTCTCCCTTTTTTTGCTTAGTACTGGTTTTCCGTCTGAGTTCTTGACATTCATACAGTCGCTAGTCAATAAATTTAAGGAGAGTTTAAAGAGTTGATTCCCATTATGCTGAAAGATTGAATTAGCATTCAATGATATGCATGAAATTGTAGAACGTGTCAACCTGGATTGTGTCACTGAAGATGAATTGTATGAGGAATTTTGTAGTTTTTAGTGATGCAATTAAATGATCTGCCTCTTTAGAGGGTAACGTTAGCCAGAAATCATTTAAGATTCTTACAAGTTTGAAATTCAATTATGTTATAAGTAGAAATCAAGAACCCTGAGACTGTTTTTCGTCTCAAACAAGTCAAAGACATTAAAGGTAATGGTAAAGCACTGAATTACAAGTTGTGATGCGGCTGGAAATCGAACCCGGACCTCCATGCTTATTAGGCAGACGTCTTACCGCTAGACCACCGCATCACTAGCGAAAAAGGAACCTTGCAATAGACTAAGCACGATTTCCCTCCACGTCACAAACTTTAAATTTGTGTTCCCATTAATTATTGCTACTACTGCCAAAGCCAATTTCAAAGAAAATACATTACCGTTTCTGAGTAGAAAAGCGACGTCTTTCTGGCAAGGAGCAGGTAATCTGATGATTCCTAGATACTTTAATACAATACAATATGAAATTATTCAACAAAATCCTCTAGGTTACAATATCATTGTAAAAAAAAACTGCTCTGTAATGTACCGTATCATACATTGTCAAGAGCCTTAGGAACCCTAAGAAAGAGAAGTGTGGAGCAATTTTTAAGTTATTATCTTTTTTTATGGCACTAAATACATTCCCTACTGTAAAAGTATGTCAAAATCAATATAAACGATCTTTTCACACTCGTCCAATATCGAGGAATGTATGTTGTCGACCGCTTGGAGCGCTGATGTCACAGTGTATAACAAAAATCTGTGGAAATGTCGTGACTGAGCCGGCCGCGGTGGCCGAGGGGACTAAGGCGCTCCAATCACGGTCTGCATGGCCACTACCGTCGAGGGTTCGAACCCCCCCCCCCCCTCGGGCATGTATATTTGTGCCGTCCTAGTTCGTAAGTAGTTCATAAGTAGTTTGTAAGTTTAGGGACTGATGACCCCGTAGTTAAGTCCCATAGACTATACAAATATTTGAACATTTTTTGTCGTGACTGTATAAGGTTAGGCTGTGACCGTACTGGTCAGCTACAGAGCTGAAACAGAGGACAGTTGTTCCTGAGGCGTGCCCGTACACTACGCACGCACTCGTTGCTGTGAGCGCGAGAAATACTAGTGTCTACAAGAAAACTGGCCTGACTTGAGAGAAAAAAACACGTCTCGTAGATTCGTAAATAGCTAAGAATTTGCATGCATGCTGTGGTGGTTCCCTCCATACTGAAAGAAAGTGAATTCCTGCTCTAAGTACGCCGCGCAGAGAGGGAGCCTTTTCACACGGTGTAGCATATCATCTGTCACCACAGCAACGGTCCAGGCATACACCGCTATCCGCCGTACTATGTTTTAAGCTGACAAGGGCTGACCTTACGATAAAATCAATTTAGAAAGTCCGTAATCAGTGTAAGCGAAAAACATAAGGCAACGTCACACACAGTGGACGCCGCTTACCGGTTGCCTGCCACCTGGTAGCGCTCGGTGTTGTGCATTATTGCCAAGCTGCGTGCTGAGATTGATTGCGCTCGCAAACACGTTGTTGGGCGGGCGAGTTTTACGGCTTTAATTACCGCTACATGCAGCTGAAGATTACGCCCTAATACTAGCTTTACGGTCGGCGCCGCTTTCATGGTCAATAAACCAAACCAGATGCTACGTCGCAGTGCCCTGAATACCCGTCGTTACCACCTAAAATGTTGGCATGTTCATTAGGGCACGGAGCTAGGTAGCTTTAATCTTCGTGGAAGCTCACTCACAGTCATATAATTGTTTCGGGAAGGGAAAGGACAAAGTTACATATTTCATGCCCCGCTTGATCTTAGAGTTGAGACATTGTTTCATGGTTTAAAATTGAGCTTCTTTATGTCATTAGATTTCTGAGACTACCATTAGTTTTAGAAGACAGGCCATCCCTAATGGCCAACTCAAAATTAATTCTTGTGCGTGTAAAAAAGTTCAAATGTTTGTAGAACTTATGGGACTTAACTACGGGGTCATCAGTCCCTAAGCTTACAAACTACTTATGAACTAGCTAAGACTAAGGACGGCACAAATATCCATGCTCGAGGGGGGGATTCGAACCTCCGACCGCAGTGGCCGTGCAGACCGTGACTGGAGCCCTCAGTCCCCTCGGACGCCGCGGCCGGCTTTGTGCGTATACACGATTTGATTGTCAAAAGTGTAAAGTGTTGTAAAAATTCACACTATACTTTCACAGCCGTACCAAAAAGTCATTTCTTTGTAAATGTTCGATTCCGACCCAAATCAGGCCATCTTCTGGACTCAAAATTCGTATTAGTTGTACATTTCAGTAAAGGCGATCCTGATGCTTTATAAGTTATTCCATGAGTTATATAAGAAATAAGCTGATGGTCAGTTGACTAACGTACTTCGACTTACTTCATGTTGCTCCCTCTCGAGCAAAGGGCCTTGACGAAATTCCTCCAAACAGTATATTTCCTGGCCATCCTCTTCACTCCAGGTCATATCAATCTCGGAGATTTCCTTTCCGATGAAATAAATCGCAATTTGCGATCAGTTATGGCTTCACTGTTCTAGGTTTAGATGGAATACCAAAGTGCTGCGAATGAAAATTTGTGCCCAGTCGGGCAACGCGTCTGCCTAGTAAGCAGGAGATCTCGGGTTCGAATTCCAGCCGGACACAAATTTTTATTCGTTGCACTTTGGTATTTCATCTAAATCTAGAACAGTAAAGCCATATCTGATCGCAAATTGCGATTTATTTCATTCATTGAACGCTGTAACGTCGTCAAAAATATATAATCCCTTTTCGATCGTCCTCCTCCAGGTCGACATTGGTCGACCTCGTATTCTGGTGATTTGTAACACCATTAGCACAGAGCGTTGAATAATTTACTAATTAAGGGAAATATACAATCCCACAAGTTGCTTGAATTGTCCTTTATCTAGATTTCAACACCATCTGTGGGTGTCTTCATAAGGAGAAAAAATGATGATATGAGACATTGTCAGAGCATAATATGATCATGTCGCACAGAATGGCATGACATTTGTTTATAAAAATTCATCATTTCGAAAATTTGGTACTCCACGAAGAGTCTTTAAATTTGTAAGAGAACTTCGCGTAACTAACGTTGAAATACTGAACAGAATAGGTACAAAAATTTCTGTCATAACTTGATTTAAAAAAGGTAGGATGCATTTTTAGACATCAAAGAACTGTCAGTATTGTATCAGATGAAAGTGTGGGGGAGGGGACGGATAAGATCGCAGAAGGAGACCGTGAGACGAATAAAGTAAGCAGGTTTAAGGAGATGTAGGTTGCCGCTCTTATTCACAGATAAAGAGGTACAGTATAGCGTGGAGAGCTGCACTAATCCAGTCTTTGGCCTGAATACCACAAGAGCGTTGCACGTGTGGGGGAGGGGAGGGGTAAGATCGCATAAGGAGACCCTGTGACGAATACAGAAAGCAGGTTCAAGGAGATGTAGGTTGCCGCTCTTATTCACAGATAAAGAGGTACAATATAGCGTGCAGAGCTGCACTAATCCAGTATTTGGCCTGAATACCACAAGAGCGTTGCACTGTAGGTTGCCGCTCTTATTCACAGATAAAGAGGTACAGTATAGCGTGGTGAGCTGCACTAATCCAGTCCTTTGGCCTGAATACCACAAGAGCGTTGCACGTTTATCACGTCAGCTCTTGTTGATCGTCCTAGATAACCAGATAGATTCCTAGATGGCGACTTCCTTCTTAAGTTTATCCACTGTCGGACACCACCTGCGCGAAAAATACAGGAATATCTGTTATTGTTTACAAGTAAATAAGTTTCACCAATAGTAGGAGATATATCTATGGTCTACACGAAATAAAGAAAACATGGGTTTGCCTGAATGTAATCGAATCGGTTGTTTTATTCGCTACTAGAGATACCGGTTAAATGAAGACATGTTAAACATGAGCAAGTTAAAATAAAGTTTACATAATTGAGTCACTCTTGTCCGTTTTCTTCTCACAGTATAATGCTTAGTAATGACAACGATGTTAAAACAGAATTTTAAAATATATATATATATATATATATATATATATATATATATATATATATATATAATAAAAGTACCAACTTTTAGAAAACGTCTCTCCATTTATGAATTACCTAGCTCAAAACAAATACAGACAATAGCTGCCAGATGCATTGAAGTATGTGAGAGGGTAAAATTGAATATTTGTGCCAGATGGGGATTCGACTTAAGGACTAGGTATTGCACTTGTTGTGTGGTAATCGTTGAATTCATGGCTTACGGTGACAAGTACGGTACTCGGACACAGAAGTAACCGTGAATGAACTGCCTAGCCTCTTGCCACCGGCACCAGTTCTCAATTTATCCACACACTACTTACTGACATGCTGTTGCTCGTCATATTAGCCTTAATCTGCCTTGTAAGCAGGAGAACTGAGATCGAATACCAGTGTGGCACAAATTTTCTAACTTTCCCAGTTGATGTAAGGTCTGTGGTAGCTTATGTCTGTAATTTCTTTGTGACGATCCTACACCGTCCTATCAGGTAAAACACACAAACACACACACACACACACACACACACACACACACACACACACACACACACACACACATAGGGGAAAGGGTTGTAACTTGGGACATTTGATACATTTTAATTTTTATATTATAGTTTTTTACTAGATATTTGAAAATTTACACCATCACAGGCACCAATTTTAGGTAATGTTGAACGAACAGCAGTTTAGGGTAGCTCCTATATTTACACAACTACTCACCAATAAAGAGTTTAGTGACACTTGTCCCAAAGTACAACCTATGGTTTCACCTTGGGACACGGTGATGTATTTCTATTTCTTAGTTTTATGAATGAAAAAAAATCATATTGGAATTAGGTAGTACATTTGTTATTCCAAATACAAAAGTTATTTTACCTTATAACAAGATATGGTGGGAATAACATATTAAATGAAGTAAATCCACAACACACCACTGGAGCTGATTATTTCTTTCACTCTATTACTGCGATTAACAGTGCTGATTTTCTCAACATTAGGGAATACAATATGGGTCCTTTGCTTCCTTAAGAATTTCACAGTTACATCTTGTTCTGTGTTTTCTAAAACTACTTCAGCATAGTAAGCATGGGATCTGCCGCTGATGTCAAATTTTACCAAGACCCAACTACCTTGAGAACAAGAAAGTGTTACTTTTCCAGATGGAAAGAAGGATGAGAAATCCTCAAATATGCTACCTCCAGAGCTACTGCCATGCTCGAGAATTTCTTCATCAGAAGAAGTGGAAGATGAAAACTCCTTTGTCCATTTAGTGGCTTCTTTCTTTGGGAAAGACATCGTTTTCTTGTATTTTTTTCCTCTTCAATTGTATACTGTAGAAAATCCTGTTTCATCAAGATTCCAGACTTTCTGAGGTTGTAGGCCATACCAGGAATAAACTTCTTGGAGTTTGTTAAAAAAATTCAACATTGGGTTTGTTGAAAGATGCCATTTTACCAGCTTTTCCATGGGCGATTCTATTCAGACTTCCGAAAGGTTCTGTACTATTGTCTTCCGGCCAATTTCTCTTCTTCGCACGTTACTGTATATTTAATGTTGTTAGCTTTATCATATTAGAAGACTAACTTTTTCAGATCATCCACAGTCACACCAAAGTTCCATTGCTCAGCATTTACTGTATAGGAGAGAAGTTCTTTCTCTTACTCTGTGGTGAAGACTTTTGTGAAGCACTGCTGGCTTCTAATTTTGAAATAAATTTGACTAGAAAATGTGTTTTGGGTGTGCCTAGCAAGAGTAGTTTTCGACATTCCATATACTTCAGCCGCTTTTCGTATAGATAGCTTCTGTGTAATAACCTCATTAGCAGCTGCCTCCATGCATTCCGCATCTGGTTCTTTTCTCCTTTCCTTTACTACTTACTTCTACCCATCTAAAAAGATAAACGAACTTCAGTAAAACTGTAGGCGACATATTTGGTTGTACCTTGGGACATGTTCCAAGCTGCAACCAGAGAAATGTCCCAAGGCAAACGCAAATACACAATAACAGAAAACAGTATCCTACCCTATACACACATTTATACCTTTATAACGTATGGTATCAATAGCTTACTAAAACAATGCCCCACAACACTATATTCAAGAAATATCAATAATGATGCTTAGCTTTTATTTATATCTTCTAAGGATAGTGGCTAAATTTTACTTTCAAATACGGAAACTTTAAAACTCCTTCTCAGATCTCAAACATCATCCAAATACAACGGGGCCTCCCATTCCCTCTGAAAATAGGTCAGACAACTTTACCTCGTAGTTCTTACAGTGCCCACTAGAGTGCAATGCCTATATTAAAAAGTGTCCCAAGGTAAAACCGTCTCAAGGTACAACACTTAGAAAGGTAGGGGGTTAAAAGCGTTTATATATTTGGAGAATGTGATTATGGTTGACCAAACCTTTTTAGTTATTGGCCCAGTGGTACCGGTTTCGGTTTTAAACCACTTCCAAACGCCAGCAGAGCTTAAAGAGTTGGTTAAAATGACATTTTAGAATCTTGAAAGTGAAAAATTTAATATATATATATATATATATATATATATATATATATATATATATCACATTATGCTTGATTTACCGGGTGTTTATCTACTGTGACTGTTCATTACAGATGCAAGTTAAGGTAAAGCAGTCAACAATCCGAAGATTAGTTTGAACACCACAGTGATTTACTAGGCATGGTCCTGTTTGGAGGTGGTATGCCGTTGCCTTCCTCCGACCTTCGAACTGACTTACCCAGCCAGTTATAGGGGGACCTACAGTTTAACGTGGGTTCCGAACCACGATGCTACTCGGTATTTTTCACATGAGCAATACTGCCAGAGGTGAAAGAAGTGGAAAGTGACAGATAAAAATCCTAGGACCTGGCGGGGATCGAAGCCGCGATCTTTGGATTTGTAGTCTGGCACTCTACCACTGTGCAACCGAGATGCAAGTTATAAAAATATAAGTTGAACCCTTTCCAGATTGTTAACATGTCATTTTAACCAACGGTTTAAGTTCTGCTGGCGCTTGAAAATGGTTTAAAACTGAAACCGGTAGCATTGGGCCAATAAATAAACATCTTTAGTCAATCATAATGACCTTCTCCAAAATTCATTGTTCATACAGTCATGAAGGAAAAAAATAAAAAATCAACATAGTAGATTCATATTCAAGGACATATTCGTCAGTATGTTCTAAAGAAATCATTAGCATTTCACTCGTCTCCGACAGCTTGCACCTGTTGCCGAGTAGGAACAGGGTCCTCATGGAAGTGACATCTAGTCGCATGCATGATGGTATCGAGTTATTCTGTGGTGAGTGACTTCGAGTCGCAGCGCTGCACTGCACTTGTCATTTATCCCAAACGTTTCCGATTGGCGACAAATGTGGTCATCTGGCGGGACAGGGAAAAGAGAGAGGCACTGTGACACCGGGAAGGCTAGTACTTGTGAGCAATATTTCGACCTTTCTTCCTGAAAGATAGCGTCTAGATCAACGTGCAGAAAAGGCATGTGTACGTGATTCAGACTGTCTCACACGTACATAAAACTAGTCATATTGCCAAAGACAAGCACCGACTATGATTTGTGGTTGTACCGGACGTCACAAAATGTTCAAATGTTTGTGTAGCTTATGGGACTTAACTACGGGGCCATCAGTCCCTAAACTTACAAACTACTTATGAACTAGCTAATCTTAAGGACGGCTCAAATATCCATGGCCGAGGGGGGATCCAAACCCCCGACCGTAGTGGCCGTGCAGACCGTGACTGGAGCGCCTCAGTCCCCTCGGCCACCGCGGCCGGCCGGACGTCATACAACATTATAAGACTTTAAGTGGCGCTCTATGTGCGGATGCAGTTCATGTGATGCCCCTTGCTCTGTCTGCGGCGAATAGAAATTTTCAACAAACGAAACCTCGATTCGTACGAAACACTATAAGATACAAATCGCGTTTCCAGTTTCTTCAATAATATGCGGAGAAGCTGACGTAAAGAACGTAACCTATGCCGTAATAAATTGCGACGGCCTGTCACCGCTACTTGCGTACGATGTGTTACATTGTCCCACTGTTGCGCAAGAAGAGGTCCTGAAATGCCATTCCTATGATATGTTGATCGTTTCGAGGGGTAGACCGTGTGGTACGGCCAGACACGTTGCACTGTGCTCTACGGCGTACCGTGAACCGTTCTGTACACACGCGTTACACAGCCGACACACTACGTCCCATACGAGCAGCAGTGTCCATGATGGATGGATCACATTCTCTCATGCTAATAATGACAGCCGTTTCAAACTCACTGATATGACTGTGCTTGATGTCTGTGTTATAAAAGTCACATACATATTTTACATGTACTGTGTTACGTACATTATAAACTGCATGTGTGAAAATTAAAATTATTTGTCATAGCTCGTTACAATAAAAATATCAGGCAACAAACTTTTTCACTTGTTGACGAACTATGGGAAATAATTGGAATTTGACATATGTAGTTAATGTGTACTTAACACAGTACATTTAATATATATATGTGTGACTTTTATAGGAAGGAAGGACACTTAGGGTTTAACGTCCCGTCGACAGCGTGGTCATAAGAGACGGAGCTAACGCTCGGATTTTCGAGGAAGAATGGGAGAGGAAATCTACCGTGCCCCTTGAAAGGAACCATCCCGGCATTTGCCTGGAGTGATTTAGGGAAATCACGAAAAACCTAAATCTGGATGGCCGGAGGTGGATTTCAACCACCATCCTTCCGAATGCGAGTCCAGTGTTAACACCACTGCGCCACCTCGCTCGGTGACTTTTATTACACTTCAAGAATCAAGTCACATGAGGCGCAAATTTATAAAATATTGCATATGCAATTCTGAGGATGAAAACTAAGAATATCGAAACCCGTCATCTAAAATAAAATATTTAACAAGTGATCTTGGCACATATATTCTTAATATAAAATAAGTTTGGTTTACACATATAGGAGAAATTTGGTATATCTTGGGCCCACAGTGCTACAGACGTACAGTGATACAATTGTAATTGGTCCGTACAAAACTCTGTAAGTCACTGTGGAGTCGTCGAGTGGTGTAAGCACCACGCTGAACAGCGCTCGGTTGCTCGCCGTCGGAGGTTCGGGAATGGTTGTGTGTGTTGTCCTTAGGTTAGTTTTGTAATAATATATATATGTTAACTATCTATTCGCTAGATATCTTTCGGCGTAACTGCCGTCGCCAGGTGTCTTTCTGCAAAATAATTTTGTGTCATCGATTTGTAGGCATGTACTATGTAAATAACATTTACACATTTCATTTATATACTGTAGTAGAAGTGGTATTCAGAGGTTTTAACTGATTTATGAGGTGTTCTTTTATATTTCCATCTACGAATTTTAATCAGCTATCTGTCAGTCCTCAGAAGACTAAGTTTACAATTTTTTTTTAAGAGAATATATGGAAGTTAACAGAGAAGGCATGATTTTATTTATTATTTCTGTGTATTTTCTTTTGTAGGGAATATAGATAAATATTTTTATTGGAAATTTTAGAACGATATGTAGACGTAAAGTTTATATTTCATATGTTTTTTCCTTATTTAGTTTTTGATTCTTTTAGCATTATAGTACGATCTTTCACCAGTGGTAAGCTGCATTATCCTTTGACCAAAGTTGAATTATCTATAAATTTATGAATTTTTTGTGTTTAAAATCGGTTTCATCGTTTAATAAATTATTTGCGTTGCTTGTTGCGTAAATGCATACTTCAAATTCTTGTAGAATGTTCAGCTAGTGACTCTTCGGCAATACGTAGAAGAAATTATTGCCGAGTAGAAGTTATTTTTATGTAGAAGCATTTTAGAAGTATTTCAAGAACAAGAAATCACTGTACTCACTTAACGTTATCCAGTAAATCGCCACGTGGCTGTCTTGCCTGCAGCTACCCTTGTGTTTTATGTTGTCGCGACAGGGATATGGCACCCCCTACCCTCTAATTTAATAACTCCGCAAGGCGCCACACTTATCGCGGCTGGCGTCTTGCGCACTTTGCGTTGGGCCTCTTCCACCCTCACACGCCCCCATCTCCCGTTTCTAGCCGTCCCCGCTTAAACACAATTTTTGTCTTCTTAAACAACTTTCTTTGCGGGGAACTTTCTCAATCAAAAGTTGTGTTTTATGAGTGAGAATAGCAAAGTGGAATGGCGATATAGGAGGGAGGAGGGGAGAAGGTCAGTGAGAGACAGGGGAGGAAAAAAAATGAAGGGGTGGAAGTGGCTCTCGGGTGCGCCCTGGGTGTCGCTCATTAAGGATCTGTCACTGGCAGAGGGAATTGCTCTGCGCCCCGCTCTTTCCGTCGCTGAGTTTTATGACGACTGTGCTTCGTTTTCCGCTCCAGAGAGCTCAAAATTTATAGCAGGGTATAATGTAATGTAATTATGTAGAGCTGGGGCACTAATTAAGACACTGCGACCAGTAGTAGTCTAATGATGTCCTCCAACGTAACTGTTGCATCGTTTTTCCTAAGGGTGACGTTTGCCGATGGCTGTTATTTTCAAGAAAGTGCACCCCGTGTGTGGGGGCATACTAATAACCATAAAACAGATTATTGAAAGCAGAGAGAAACACACTTACAACAGGACTGCCAACCTGTCGTTCGAAGACCACAAGTGTTTCGTAAGGGCTAAAACGTCATCAGCAAAAGATATTATTTTTCGAACTAGTATACTTGTTAATTTGGTAATTCCTTCTCACTTGGTCAGTTAATTATCTTTCGCGGGCAAGCGCTTCGCCACTGAGCTATCCCGACACGACTCGTGGCTCCGTCCCACAACTTCAATTCTGTCAGTAAATTGGAGGCGAGGTATTGGCAGAATTGAAGTTGTGGGACGGTGCCATGAGTCGTGTCGGGATAGCTCAGTGGTACAGCGATTGCCCGAGAAAGGCAAAGGTCCCAGGTTCGAGTCCCGGTTCCGGCACACAATTTTAATCTGCCAGGAAGTTTCATAGCAGCCCACATTACGCTGCAGAGTGAAAAGCGTATGGCTTTCTTGGCGGGGAGACCCCTTGCGGGATTGTTCGGCCGCCTGAGTGTAAGTCTTCCTATTTGACGCCACGTGGGCGACTTACGTGCCAATGATGATGAGATGATGATGATTAGGACAACACACAACACCCAGTCCCCTGCCGGGAATCGAACCCGGGCATCATGCATGGTAGTCAGCGACGCTACCACTGAGCTATGAAGCGGACAGTTACATTGGAATACTTATGTGATTCTATGTACTTTGATATCTGCAACGTGTTAATTTATGTGTATTTTACAACGGGGTAACGTTGTTTAAAATCTTATACAGTTACAGTTATGTAGCTTATATGTTAAAGAAAACGCAACATAAAAAGCCCCTGTATCAGAATGCAAAGTTGGGTCAGCAACAATCCAAGTTTAAAAATATTGAACGAACGAACTTTTAAATTTTTATAGCGGTCCAAGTTTATCAGATATTCATTAGACATATACCAGCTGACTTCCCAGAAGTTAGTTAAAAATTGTTCCAAATCAATACAACACGGTTCCAAAATTTCAACATTGTGAAGAACTTTCTGACATTTGAGATTTTGAACAGACGAACATTTACATAATTTCTTACTTGTGTAGAAAATGTAGATTTGCAAACAGGCCGGAAATCTACCATAGTTCCTAGCCGAATAATTAGAAATTCTGTAACAGCGTGACATTGGGCTAAGAGTATTTTTTATAAACCTTTTTTTTTTCAATATGCATCTTAGATGTGGTTATATAAATTTTATAATGTGGAAACGTTGTTATAAAACCTACAAAAAGTTAAATGCATATACAATGAATAAGTAGGTATATAAATCGTCTCTTGTATCGTAACGAAACTTGGCTTAAGAATTTCAAAGCAATGCCTAAAATTTTTCTGAGATGAACGAAGAACGAATTTGAACAAAATAACATTTACATGTTTGTTTATACGAAAGTGGTAATTATTCGTTTTTTCAATATGGCATTAAAGTTTATAGATTTTTTCAACATGTATCTTTTAAAGAAAGAAATGTTTTCTATGTATCATAAATATTGCAATTTTGTTAACTTCAGTTAAAGAATGTCTATTGTTTTTGTCGGATGTACTTTTATAAGTTTCATTTTTTTAACAGTTGCAGAAAATTTTCCTATTCTTATAAGCGAAAATTATACAGACCAAATCATATTATCCACACAGCTTGTCATTAAATAATAATTTAATTAAATATAAGCTAAATTGTTAAACAACATTACATGGAACATGCCAGGAGGTAGGTAAGCTATATTAATTCCAACATTAAGAGGTACACTTCACAATGTGTACAATACTAGTAGAAAGGAACTTTTAGTAGACAAGTTGTTTCATGGTGTTAGACAAATAGTCTTTCAGGAAATCTGTGATAATATTGATAATAATGATTATACTGTTATCTTTCTCAGGAGTTAAATCAAAAATTTCCACCAAAACGGGAATGAAGTTTTATGAGAAGACCAAAGTATACTCATTAAATGAATGACGAAGACGGGGACAAAGAACAAAAAGAAACAAATATACATAAATCTTAATGCTTTTAATGAGGTCTGTGGATTGGCCTTTCATGTGTACCACGTATATTTGTCCAAAAGATTATGCAGCCACTCAACTCATCAGTTATAAAATGTGAATTTTTTCTGTCATGCATTAAGTGAATCTGTTGGTTATTCCACAGCGCAATTACTGACCATTCAGCTAGTAACATTTCCTGTTAAGTCATCCACTATGTTCCGTAGAAAGGAAGGACCAACTACTTCATATGGACTGATACCACGACATACCGTCACCTTCGTAAGCTCTGTGTATTTGAAAACATTCGTGTTGGTTTTCGAGTATCTAATATAGGCAGTTATGTCTCTTACAAATCCTCCAAATTGGAAAACTGCCTCATTAGTCAACAAATTATGCTAAGCTAGTACAGTATCGTGGAAGGAAAAGAAATAAAAGAATAAATAAAGCACCTGTAAGTTTAATTGAACAACATATAGTGATCCATATACATCTGGAAAGTGAATGGTGGAATTGTGATTTATGACATTATTTTCGGTCCTGTTGGTTTTGAAACGCTGAAAAAGGGCGGAACGAATTGAACGTTGATGTGACAGTCGGTTTACAACTCTCGCTTTACTTGATTTATGGACGCGAGAAGCAAACTGCGGATTGGATGTGTGTATAATTGAAACGAGATTGAAGTTACGGTACGACCGTTATGCACTTGATCACGGTCGTTTTATCAGCGGTACGGCGCCAATGTTGTCTTTGATTGATCACTGTGCACGAAACGAATTGCGATGGAACTTATTCGTGAAAGTTGTTGTTATTCTCACACCATATAACCACATTGATTATAATATAACAATTGCTCGAATGTTTCGAAACATGGAAGCCAATTATAAAATTATTAAAATTAAGAGGGCTTAATATTTCAAATAGATGGTTACGGAATTTAGAAAGGAATCATATTGTTTTTCAATTAAAAAAGTAACAGATGCACTAATGATGTCCAGTCATAAATGAAAAAGTTTTGCGATATTTAAAAAAAAATATTTGACACCATACGACAAACAGAATTTTTTATTATTAATGTAATATTGTGGTCCTTGGCACAACAGAACAAGATATTAAGAACCCGATATGATCAAACTCAATTGAATCATACGATACCAGTAACTTAATACTTAATTTTATCTTGTGAAACACGGTTTTACAGTTACAGAGTTATAAGCTTATGGGACTTAACTGCGTGGTCATCAGTCCCTAAACGTACAAGCTACTTATAAAGTAACCTTTACGAAAGACAACACAATCATCCATGCCCGAGGGAGGATTCGAACCTCCGACGGGGAACAGCCTCGTGCATCGGAGCATAGCACCTCAATGCGCTCGGCCACACCGCCGAGGCCTGTAAACTTGTCATCTTGGATGTTTTGTGATCTGGTATGTTACGTAAAAGATGTAGAAGGCTAGTAGTTCACTAAAACACTTTATATGGATGAATAACGATTTCATCACCCATTTGACATAAATTGACCATATTTGGGTGTATTTGAACAATGTGTTATTTTTCAGAAAGCAGCACAGAATCCAACATAGATGTTTTCATGTATTATTAAAACCATTTAACATATCCTTTTCACTTTAAGATGTCCTTTGTTAGTATATAAATGTAACTGTCGTTGTCATTCTATTTAAATGGTTCTAAAGGTAATATTTGTTAATTCCATGTCAAAATATAAACCGAAGATAAAATTTACGATTTTACTATTTCTATAAAACCAGATTCCACCTACCCTCTTGGTCAGATGATGTATGGACGAGGTTCTAGGAGCATGTATTGTTTGCAAACATAGTGTCCAAAGAATGAGGTCGCAGAGACTATGTACTAGCTAATAAGGCGGAATATTTTGAAGCGTTGTTCGTTTTGTGAGTTTATTTTTTAAAGTGAATAAAGGTACATTTCGTGGCTATTATTGAATTTCATTTGTCTGCTTCAAATTTGGCCCTCTGCCTTTATGGGAATCATATTAAAGGCAAGGAGACCAACTGAACATAGAATTATTAATCGATGTACTTCAGAGACGTGGTGTATTTCGCTACCAAATGTACTCAATGTGCCATCTTTCCCGTATTATGACACAAACAAGCACAGAATTCGTCGGTCTAAAATGTTATGGGTAGCTGTGATACTAAATTGGGCCGTCATACATTATTTTATTCCTTTCTATTAAATTGTAGAGCACTTTAATTTGATTACTTAAACAATTTTGTAACCTATATTAACGAATTTAGTTTTTATATCGTAGTCAAACCTAAGCCGTAGCAGATGATCAGTATGAGATGAGCAAGACAGAACTTTTAGTCGTCAGCATTCCTGCTATTACTGAAAGTGAGTGAGTATAACGAATAGAAACGTACCGTAATATTTAATCTATCCAAGGAAATTTCAGCATTGGACGTAAATTAACACGTATTCGTTATTGCAAATCGATTTCGACTATGGAATAGTAATGATTTCACACTCTGGAACATCTTGTTATGCCTCGCATCTTGACATATAACATCTGACATGTCACTTCGATTGTGCATGTTGCACTAAGGATGACTACTCCATAGTCGAAATCGATGTGCAATAACAAATACATGTTAATTTACCACCAATGCTGAAATTTCTTTGGACAGTTATCATTTTATGGTCGTGGTGCCCACTACCCCTGATGGAGTCTTCATTTCGTAATATTTTTATCTAGTTATACCCATGACTGAGCTAATTATAATAATGCACAATTGCTTCGTATTTCTCGGAATTTTGCTCGCCACTCACAGTGCCACGCACCGCAAACAAAATATCCAATCACCCCCTGTACGGTGCGACACCCAACGCCAATAACATGTATAAAAGCTATTGATGTGCAATGAAAGGATTTGCCTGGAAACTCAAATATTCGGACACACATCCATTTTTATACAGGGTGGTCGGAAATTCGAGTTACAAATTTCTAGGACTTGTAGATGGTAGCGAGTACATAACATTTTGAATTGGAACTCATGTCCGGAAACGTATCGTTTCCGTTCTACGACAGTTTCAATTCAGATGTGTAACTCGTCAACGTCTGCTTTTGGCCTCTGTACAAGACACTGAAGAGATACCACTTTCAAATGTTCAAATGTTTGTATAGCTTATGGGACTTAACTACGGGGTCATGTCCCTAAACTTACAAACAACTTATGAACTAACTAATTCTAAGGACGGCACAAATATCTATGCCCGAGGGGGGATTCGAACCAACGACCGTAGTAGCCATGCCGACCATGACTGGAGCGCCTCAGTCCCCTCGGCCACCGCGGCCGGCGAGATACCACGTGGGATGGACAGAGTGTACCAGAACATAATTCGGAGGTACAATGTGTGTAGCGACGTTGGTGCTCGCCACATCGAGCCGCTGTTGTAATGTGCCGTAGATGCTGGGTTCTTCAAAAATTCAAATGTTTGTTAAGCTTATGGGACTTAACTACGGGGTCATCAGTCCTTAAACTTACAAACTACTTACGAACTACCTTATACTATGGACGTCACAAATATCCATGCCCGAGGGGGGATTCGAACCCCCGACCATAGTGGCCGTACAGACCGTGACTGGAGCGCCTCAGTCCCCGCGGCCACCGCGGCCGGCGCTGGGTTCTTGTTGTTGTCGACTAATGTAAAGCATAAGGTGTAAATTGTAATGAAAATGCGTAAGAAATAAGTGAACGATTCGGTCTTCTTTTGAAATTGATTGCAACAATTGTACTGAGTCATGCCTAATTAGACTCCTGAAGTAGGAGTGGATAAGATAATCATCTGAATAGGAGCCGTCGTGGAACTGAAAAGACAGATTTCCGGACATGGGTTCCTATTCTAAATGTTATCTACTCACCACTCTCTACATGTCCTAGAAGGTTGTAACGGGGACTTTCGACAATCCTGTATGTGTAATTGACATGTAGCTGAGGAATGTCATAATTTTCTTTTCCTGTGGAACAGACACAAGTAAATGACATATTATTAGTTCTGAGTAAAAGCACTGGACCATTTCTACATGGCATTACCCAAATTGCTTGTGAATTATTCCCACTCTCTGCACTGCGGAACGCGAGAAATAACTTTCCAAATTATTTACCACAGAAGAAAGATTCCTCCCCTCCCCTACACTGTGTGCCCACGTTCCATTTCCGAAAAAAATCAGCGAGTAGAAGAGACAGTTCTCTCAGCCGAATCGGAGGGGGCTTTACACAGGCCATCTCCGATGCGGTGGCAGGTCCCCGCTGATGAGGGAGGTTGTTAGCGTAATTTGCCGCCGGAGGTGCGCTCTAGCGGCGGTCCGCCGCACCACACCCCGTCCCCCAGTGTGGCACTCGCGGGCGGTGGAGCACCGTTTTGTCAACGTCTAATTTATTCAGAAGATTCGTTCCGACAGGCGCAGGGCCCCCACTCGGCAGCCGTATTCCCCAAACTCCACCCCGGGACGAACCCCGACCACACGACTCACGGGCGTGAATGAAATGCGAATGGCTGAATTACGAATTCTTTGGCAGGCGCCCTCCGCCCGCCGCCATCTCCCACTTTTTCCGGGAGACGTGAATTGTAATGGTTCCTGGCTGCGCCGATGGGGAGGGGGTGAGGTGGATAAGGGGTGGCAGGGAGACGGGGCACCGCTCTCTCCGCCAGCCATAAATCCATAGTCGACCCGCTCAGCCGTAACGAGCCGATTCTAACGCCGCAGTCGGTAGCGCGCGGTTGCCTACAGGGCCAGGGGCTTTAGCTCACGTATAAAATAGACATTCCGCTCGCCGCAGGTTACAGCCGTGTGCCAGCGACACTCACAAAACGGCCATTCTGTCGTTTACCGCCCAACACACCAGTGAAATACACATCTTGTGCTTTAAGTTATTATTTCTGACCAGAATATAGCCACGGCCTAGGCCGCTCATGTGGGGTTTCCAGTCAATGAAGAAACTGAAAGTAAACGATGGATCTTGGCGATTGGCCTCAGTGCTACCCAGCAAATCCGTTATTCATGCCGGTCAGCACGTGACAATAGGCTTAGAAATCATGGAAATTATGTTCCGAATTTTCTTGAAAATCACAAGGAGACCACATGAGTAATAGGATTTTAGAATTTCTTTATATTTACGGTACGTGAAGTTCAGAACTTAAATAACAATAAGCCAAAGCAATTCGACGCAACAGGCAAAGGTTGTCGAAAAACTCGACTTTGAAGTTTTGCAAAATGCTCGTAAGTATCAATAATTAAAACATTTGTAGCATCTGTCTGTGTATCTCGGTTAGTAGCGTTCTGGCCTCTCATCCGTCTAGTCGGTGGTTCTAATCCCACTGTGACATATTGTTTTCGTTTAGTTATATTAAACGTTTCGGGATCTCTAATCTCACGTATTGTGTTAGTTTTCGTTTATGAGTTTGTAGACGAGCTGAAAAACTTATCGTCACGTTCAACGATGGTTGAGTAGGTTAGCTGCTTAGAGAGCCATTAGTAGTTATGGAGATGACTTTCCAAAAACAGTGTCAAAGCTCTTCACAAACTAAGCAATCAAAGCTTACCATGATCAAATAATAGTGAAACAATGGTATAAAAATTAACTCATGTTTTTTTATTGAAATTGTCATTATTAACAACATTCTATAAATATAGAAAATCACAAATGAACAAAAATAAGTGCACATTTAGTAAAAATTACTATTATATATTACAATTGGGTAACTATTCGAACACAACGAAAAAAGGAATCTGGTAGACCGGATTCGAACCACCGACCCTAGTGTTTTAAGACCTGAATGATATCACATGAGCTACACCAACTGATGATACAATTAATTACTGGTAATTAGTACGCTTATTTGCAAAACTTCAAAGTCGATTTTCTCGAGAATTTTTTAAAGTTGCGTTGAATGGCTTTCTACATCTACATTTACATGCATACTCCGCAATCTACTGTAAAGTACGTGGCGGAGCATAGAATGTACCACTACTAGGCATTTCCTTTCCTATTCCACACCCAAATGGAACGAGGAAAAAAAGAATGCCTATATGCCTCCGTACGAGCCCTAATCTCTCTTGTCTTTGTGATCACTACGCGAAATGTAAGTAGCCGTTAGGAAGATCATACTACACTCAGCTTCAAATTCCGGCCCTCTAAATTTCCTCTTGGCTGATTGTCATTTGAGTTCTGAACTTCAGGTGCCATAAAGATCAAAAAATTATAAAATCCGCTACCCATGTGGTTTCCTTTTCAGTGATTTCATTATGGTTTACCAGGAAACAATAAAGTCGATAAGTTGTACTCCATATTACACAAAAGCATGCGTTTAACGTAGCTTATTATTCGTCACATCTTATGTCGTCAACTATTTGTCGTATAGTTATTAAATCTCGCAGTTTCAGTCACTCACACACCAGGTGTCTTACGTAAGACCGTGTTTTATATTTCCCGCAAACTTCACTGAAGACGTAGGGTTTTCTCATCGCTGCTGTCCACAGGGGAAGGCGACATACAAGCGAACCACAACTACCCTTTTCCGTCTCCTTCGTCCGTTGTTCTTCTGGTTACACACTGATTAGATCCCCTGGACGTCTATTCGTAGTTAGAGACAAGTTTTCCAGTCATACAACTGCTGTGTACTGGCCTTGCTATCTTCTGCATAGCTAATATTCTTCAAAAATTCTGATGCTACGTGATTGGTGAGTCTTTTAGTCTGTACGTAACTTGAACAGTCGTCTGGTTACCGTTTTCTCTATGATTATACTAATTTTGTTGAAATGTTATGAGTGTCTTCTGCCTTATTTGACTTCAACTATTGAGGTTAATTGTTTTTATTTTGACTCTAATACTGTATCCCTAATGTCTTCCACACCAAGCCCAATTTCATCCTTCATTACGTTGCAAGGAGTCAATTGGACCCGCTTCCAACTTTTATTTATTTAATTACTGAACTTCAGTTATCGTGTTGGCGGTTTGTTATCCTACCAAATTTCGGTTCATGTTTTGTCTCTTGTCTCTGCCTAGGGTGAAGGAAACTAAAAGCGTAATTTTGTTAATTGTTTAGTGTTCTTAAGTGATACGGTTCGCTCCCTAATCTCTCCTAGGGACAGAGTCAGTCAAGAGTTGTAGTTCCCTGGATTCAAATTCCCTCCAGTAGTCGTCAGAGAGACTCCGTCCTACGCATGTTCCCCTACCAACTTAACAGTATAGTTGTTGGGCAGGTCAGAGACGAGGGATGGCGGTCGCTACCGCAAAATTCTTCTACCTCAGGGGCTGGTAACTTCCCCCTGCACGCTTCCTAGCCGGCCGCAGGCCTTCGCTGTTTTGAAACCGGCACACTGTCGTCGGTGATCTGGTGAGTAGACACAATACGCGCTGCGCTTCAGCATTAGTTTGCACAAATCGCCTTTTTTGCTGAGATTTTAAATTTAGGCACGAGTCACCTACGTTTAATGTACGCATGGGTCAACTGTAGGCCAATATCGCGAACGCGTGGCGAATGCTACTCTAATCAATGCATTACTTCCCGGCTAAGGCACGTTTCTGACCCGCTCAATGTTAATTCCAGTTCATATCCTATATTTTGATTTTAGTCCCAGTATGTACTAATGATTTGTGTTTGTAGTACCTTTTGAGTCTCCTCCAACCCTCTTAAAGATGCGCATTGTGTCACGTACCTAGGGAGGTTGCGTATTTCAATGTAAAGCGAATGTAAAATTTATTTGAAAAATGACCTATTCCACCCAGAAATAAGAACCAACGAGTAGACGGGAAGCTTTCAACGTCATTCGTAATTTTTCCCCTTCATGGAGGGCTTCGTTGTAACATATCCTTCTATCCGCTCTCTCGTCTGTATTAACAGTGCAGTTACCACTTCATCGCCATTAACCGCGTGCTACAGTAGCCGTTTGTTTCCGCCGTTTGTAACTGCTCGCAGTACAGTGCGCCAGCTGTAATAATACTGAATCTGGCCAGACTTAAAATTGCAGTTTAACTCAGTATAAGCGTAAACAGAATTAAACTGAGACTTATTCTATGATAGAAAGGCATACTTTGGCGTTAGGAATTTACCGCGAGTGAGCAAATTACTTCTCGTAGTTTGAAACAAAAGAACACTGAATTATTGTCATCAATCCACGTTCAGCATCTAACAGTTATACTGATTCATCTTACCTTTAAAATACACTAATTCTGATCAGACCAACAAGCCGTTGGAATGACGATACCAGGAACAGACAGCGAAAGATGCCGAGGAAATTATGTATGCAACACATACAACCATTTATGCTTTCATAACATATTCGCAATTAAACACCAATATAGAGACCAGTCTCTCTCTCTTTTT